>CM071959.1:31775000-32412500 GCA_036784905.1 Acrossocheilus fasciatus
AGGGTCGGCGAGAGATAGGCAGGGGCACAAGCTTCCCTTCGGGTAACTGACGTGGAGTGGACACGATGGCACAGACGGTACAGCCCTTGACATAACGCACCACGTCCAGGGACATCTTCGGCCACCAGTACTTGGTCTGGAGAAGCGTGAGTGTGCGTTTGCGGCCCGGATGTCCCGATCCTGGAGACGTGTGAAGGGAGTCTAGAAGGGGAAGACGGCAAGAGGTAGGGACATAGAGTCTCCCCGTTGGAACTCCTGGTGGGGCCGGTTCGGATTGGCTGGCGGTTTGAATTTGGTCATCAATCCTCCAGAGAATAGGGCAGGCGAATAGGTTCGGTGGAAGAATGGGCTCTGGGTTATCAGGTGCAGGATCGGGCTGGTACTGACGGGATAGAGCATCGGCCTTGAGGTTCTTATGGCCTGGACGGTAGGTGATGGTAAACCGAAATCGAGTGAAGAACAAGGCCCAGCGAGCTTGTCGAGGGTTCAGGCGTTTGGCTTCACGGAGATACTGGAGGTTCTTGTGGTCGGTTTTCCTTGGAGGAGTGAGGTTAATGGAGCGGATTGATGGCTGTAATTGGCTATGAAACGCCGGTAGAAATTGGCGAAACCGAGGAAACGTTGGAGCTCCTTGACAGAGGAGGGTTGAGGCCAATTCCTTACGGCCTCCACCTTGGCGGGATCCATTTGGACGCCGTTCGCGTCAATGATATACCCCAGGAACTGGATCTTGGAGCGATGGAATTCACATTTCTCAAGTTTGAGGTACAACTGGTATTGACGGAGGCGCTGGAGAACCCGTCTGACGTGCTCTTGGTGTTCCTTGAGAGTGGCGGAATAAATCAGAATGTCGTCAATGTAGATGAGAGTGAATTGGTGCAGCATGTCCCGGAAGATTTCATTCATGAAGTTTTGAAAGATTGAAGGTGAGTTAGAAAGGCCATACGGCATAACCCGGTATTCGTAGTGCCCTGTAGGGGTAATAAAGGCCGTCTTCCACTCGTCTCCTCTCCGTATACGGATTAGGTTATAGGCACTTCGGAGGTCGAGTTTGGTGAAGACTCGGGCTCCTCAGAGCTCTTCCAAGGCTGCCGGCACCAGAGGTAGGGGATATGCAAACTTCACAGTTTGAGCATCGAGTGCTCTGTAATCGATACACGGGCGGAGACCCCCATCCTTTTTGGCTACAAAAAAGAAACTTGAGGCTGCGGGAAATGTGGAGGAACGAATGAACCCTTGCTGCAACGCTTCTTTTACATATGCTTCCATGGCAGTGCGTTTGGGAAATGACAGGGGGTAAACGTGACCTTTGGGCAGTTTAGCTCCGGGGACCAGGTCGATGGTACAATCCCAGGGCCGGTGTGGAGGAAGACGAGTGGCTGCCGTCTTACTGAACACGTCCTGGAAGGTCAGGTAGACCCGAGGAACCTCAGCCGAAGTAAGTATGGAGGAGCTCTCGACAGTGGTGGAACTGAGTGGAAGAGAGGGCACTGCGGGACGAGGGATCGGGAGGCCGGTAAGGCACTTTTCGAAACAGGACGCACTCCAACGAAGGATTTCTCCTGAACTCCAGTGTAGGTCAGGGTGATGTTTAGCCAGCCAGGGGCGTCCCAGCACCACATCCACGACGGCCTCTTCCAAGACGAGAAAGGAGATTCGTTCCTCATGAAAGTGCCCAACACGGAGCGTAACTTCGGGAGTGTGATGGCGTACTAATCCTTTACGAAGTGGTCGGCCCTGGATGTTAGAAATACGGTAAGTGGTGGTACTCCTGAGACGGGGTAGTTGAAGTGATTCAAGACTGGTCGATGAAATGAAGTTTCCAGCGGCTCCGGAATCAATAAGGACTTTCACTGGAAAGGATCGGTTTTGGCATAGGATTAGAGCATGATTGTGAGGAATGCGGGAAACATCAGGATGAAGATGGACAACACTCACCGATGGATTCGTGGGACGAACAGGGCAGGAGATGAGGGTGTGATCTCCGGAGCCGCAGTACATGCAGAGATCCTTATTTCTCCGGCGGGTCCGTTCTTCGGGGGACAGGTGAAACCGATCCACCTGCATGGGTTCGGCGACGGGCAGATCTGACCGTAACACAGTGGGCGTTGAGGTAGCCTCCAAGTGACAAGCAGTTAGTTGTTGGGATATGTGCAAAGATTTCTGCAGGAAGCCCTCCAAGCCTACCGAGTCCTCTATCACCGACATCTGCTGCTTAATGGAAGAGTTGAGACCTCGTCGATATGCGGCTAGAAGCGCCGTCTCATTCCACCCGCTGCTGGCGGCTAGGGTGCGGAATTTCACCGTGTAATCGTGAATGGACATGTTATTTTGGCGTAACTGGAAAAGTTCCTCATGGACCGAGATAGAGGATGCAGTGTGGCTGAAAACTTCTCGAAAGTGATCCGTGAAAGCGTCCAAGGATCGTACTAAGGGGCTGTGAGAGTTCCACAGGGCTTCAGCCCACTGTAGGGCTCTTCCGGACAGCAGGGACATCAGAAAGGCGATTTTGGCTCGATCGCTTGGGAACTGGTGAGGTTGAAACTCGAAATAGAGTGAACACTGAAGCAAGAAGCCCCCACAGGTGGCAGCATCGCCGGAGTATAGGGTAGGTTTTGCTATGGGGCATCCGGCCGAGGGTGGCACGTTCGGCGACGGTTGAAGGGCCTCGCGGAGAGCGTGCACTAGCTCGGTGAATGGATTTGACGTGGGGAGAGGTTGGTCATCCATCCCGAATCCCTCTCTTAACCGGACTTACTGTGCTGGGTTGGGCTTCTGTCAGGCGTGGACGGAGAGGCAGACACAATGTTTGAGGAAACAGACTTCTTCTTTTATTTCCTTTCTTTAAACTCAAAAATATCCCGAAGGATCTCAAACCAAACATAAACTCAATGCAGAGACATAACTACGGTGGAGGAAGACGTCCAAACACCCCGGCTTAATCCTCTTCGCCACTCAAGGAACAGATAGCTTACGGCACTGAAGATCGTGGAAGACTGAGAGGTAAGTAGAAGAGGATAGCTTGCGACCTTGAGCCCAACCAACGAGGGATTGATCTGGGTGCCTGATATAGTGATAGGTGATTGGTGACAGGTGTGAATTAGTATTCCGGTGATTGTGAGCGGGTGTAGGTGGTTTGTGTGGATGACGTTGTGGGTGGATCCGTGACAATATATATATATTACAGTGTACACTCATATTACCTTTATTGTTTTATATAGAGCATGAAAACATCATCACGCCAAAAGAAATTTAATCATTTTCAAAATGTTTTACACTATTTCAAACACTGTAGTCAGGAATTATAGTTTTGACTATGATTTTGTAGTCATACAGGTTAGTATGTATGATTTTATAATAGTCTATGAGATGATTATGTAGCCACAGACTCAAGCATGCTTTGTACAATAAAAGGATGTACTTTGTACTATAAAAAATTATATTTTATATCTGAAAAACTAATTATTATTGTTTAGCATGCTATTAACATATAATTGTGAACGGAGTATTAATAATACACATGGTCTAAACATTCTTAGACACGTAGCATTTGTCATGTTGTCCTTTGGGAAAACCCCAGCTAACTGTTAGTAAATCTTTTCAAGTTTATGTCACAATAACACGGTAACTAATACAAAAAAGAAAAATTACTTACTCATCAGATTGATCTCCTCTACTGGATCGTGAAATCGTGTTCTTCTTTCGAGGGAAATCCTTCCTTTACTCAGCGCAAGCAGTAACAGTAGCCGCGATGAGGACCTCCACTCTTTGTTTATGTTGGGTTGCACGTGCGCACGTCCCACGCGGCTATTTACATATAAACGGCGCGAGCTGTGCAAGGCGGGATCACATTAGAGATAATGAGTCAGACGGGACAGACTGAACATCGTGTTGGTTTCGTACGGATTACTTCGTCACAGAATGTTTGTTTTCGATAAGACTTGCTTCATTTCAAAGTAGATACTTCAACCTTTCTATAGATATAAGTCCCATGTTGCTGAGTTCCAGTTCATTTTAGTGACAAGTTTCTAAAAACAGTTTGTGGAGACGGAGAAGACCCTGTTTGTTTTATTATTTTTCCAAAAGCACAAAGTTGTGTTGTTATTGTGAGTGTACACAAAAGAAAGCAGACACTTAACAGTTTTAATTGATATATAACACTTATTTGTGTGACTAAAATCAACAGAGCATTGTTAGTGTCTTTTGCACTGATCTTAAAAAAACCTATCTGGTATTGCCAACAATACCATCGACCCCAGAAAGTTAACTTGCCTGACAAGTGTGCTGCTCTCAGCGAGCGCAGATTGCACTAAGCCCACTCCAGAAGGCGCTCTACCAGAATGTAGGCCATGGACCTTCCTATCGCCTGGGCGGTGGTCTTGGTGGCGCGTAGAGCCAGGTCTGTTGCACTTCTCAGCTCCCTGAGAGTCGCAGGATCAGGCCCAGACTCGTCTATGGCAGAGAGGAGTTTGGTCTGATAGACCTGTAGAACCACCATTGAATGACACGCCGAAGCCGCCTGTCCAGCTGAAGCGTAGGAGCGTCCAGCAAGCGCTGAAGTGGTCCTGCATGGCTTGAACAGGTGGGCGGCCTTTGCCTTCCAACCGATGGCAGTGGGTGAGCAGAGGTGGGCAGAGGTGGGCATCCACTGACTCATCTAGTTGAGGCATCTTCTCGAGGCGAACAGAGTAGGGGGAGCGCCAAGATCTCGTGAGCTCATTGTGAACTTCAGGAAAGAATGGCGAGGGTTGCTGGAGAGGGGCCTGTCGGCGCCCCGGCAGGAACCACTCATCGAGACGACTGCGAGATGGCTTCTCTGGTGGAGACCACTCCAATCCCAGCTCTTTGACCACCTTTGAGAGGACACAGAAAAGTTCAGCATCCATGCCGGGTTTGGTGGCGCTGGGCGTGGACGAATGCAGGGGGGCGGGGTCAGCTACCAAGCCCGACAACTCCTCAGCATCCGAAGCTGCCAATGATATGCTGTCATCGTTCAGCTCTTCGTCACTTCCCCCGAACGAGACCAGATCGCTCACGCTTGCAGAGGGACGCTGGTCAGGTTGGGAAAAAAGGACGGGAGAAAGCTCTCTGTGTGGCAAAAGCGAGGCACGTGGGGTCTGAACCAATGTGAGCTCGCTCTCAGCTGGGCGCTGAGATCCTCTGCCCCGCTGTTTTTTTCTCACAAGTCCCTGGGAGGAAGAAAACGGGAGGGCGCGAGGGGTGGAGTCACTCTCTGAAAAGAAAGCAATCCGTGAGCGCAGAGAGGCGAGACTGATGTGCTCGCAATGAGAACAATCAGAGCCAGCGAGCGTGACATCTGCATGGGATTTCCCCAAATAGGAAACGCACTCGCTGTGGCCATCATCGGCGTGCAGGAGAGAACTGCACGAGCTGCAGTAACAGCGTAGCATTTGTAACAACGCCAATTTGCTCTTTCAGAATGCGTGAGATTCGGCAGCGAACAGGACCGGAACTGCCGTGATGCTGGAGCACGAGGAAAAGGCAGCAAATCAGCCAAGCAGTTCGAAGCCACTGGGTCCAGCTGCGAGGCTTGTCAACGGCGAGCAGGCTTCTTGGATCAGCGAAGGCGAAGTCATCGTCGCAGAAGGGGAAGAAATCTGAGAATCCTATGGCGAAACGGCCGCTTATATAGCCAGATGGCTCCACCCCTGGCGGCCTTCGTCGCCATAGGCTTGTGCAGCTCCACTGCCGACCCATTCGTTTGTTTTTTACACACTGCACAAACCAATAGCCATGAAGTTTCACTTCGTGATTGAATAAGACTTCAGTTCAGGAGAAAAAAAGCACTTTTCCCCTATGCGTCTTTACAGAGAAATAAAGATCAATGTTGTATCCGAGTCCAGCATCAAGGACTTTCAAAGAGTTACAGTTAAAAAATACTTTTAACAACAAAGTTTTTTAAACAAATGCTACCGTAATACCACAATATTGAAAAAATAAATAAATAAATAAAAGTTGTATTGCACAGGCTTTTAGACATGAACACTTATCATATGATCCTCAGCCTTGGTGACAGTGATTACTCATGCTGCAGTGCATGATGGCAGTTTTTACTATGGTGTTACCCAGCATGCACTGCAGCAGGAAGCATTTTGTTGGTTGTCACCATTGTTGAGATTCATATGCTTGATGTCTGTGTGTGTCTAAATAGCACTGGAGTTCAAAATATTTATATGCATTACATAGACTTAAAATTAACTGACTATTAGAGCAACACTTTCTCTGCATGCTGTAGCTTCACAGGATTGATTATGCAAAAGCTAAACACACGTGTATATGTATATATAAACAAAAAGCTATTTTAATTGCAAACAGGACAGCTCTTTTTGACTATCAAAATAGCCGCTCACTGTAGAGCACTGATCTCTCAGCTTTATAACACCACATGTATTACTTCAGAGAAAGATCTAACACAGGAGTCAAGGGTCAAGAGCCCAACTAAAGCAAACACTGATCTCCATAATGGTGGCATCATTTTAACCAATAAAACATCAACATCTGATCCTCTGTAATTCTCAATAACAGCAGGTGTTCATCACTAATGCACAGTCATCATTTAATTTGTCACTTAATTATCTCATTAATTTTAACTCTTTCAGGACTTGGGATTTGACTTGAGACTTGCTTGTGACTTGAAAGGAATGACTTGGTTCCTCCTCTGGTGAAATCAGCTGCTGAGTTCATGGGTGGAACAAAAATATGGCAGGACTTTTACTTTCTTTAGCATAAGTGCCTCATTCGTCACAAAGACATCTCTCTTTGGTAATATCCAACTGTTTATAAACAAATTGTCACCTTAATGCTTAAATATTGGAAAAAAAGAAAAACTGTGTCACTCAGGCTTCTAGACGTGAACACTTATCATAGGATCCTCAACAATGGTGACAATAATTATTCATGCTGCAGTGCGTGATGGGAGTTTTTACTATGGTGTTACCCAGTATGCATTGCAGCATGAAGCATTTTGTTGATTGTCACCATTGTTGAGATTCATATGCTGGCTCTTGATGTCTATGTGTGTATAAACAGCTCTGGAGTTTCAATATTTATGTGCATTACAGAAATTTAAAATTTATTCAATATAACTATTAGAGCAACACTTTTATCGCATGCTGTAGTTTTATTGAAAACCTGAACATATAAATAAAAGAAAAGAGTTATTTTGGAGATAAACAGGTCAGCGCCTGATGACTACCTGATCATATGAAAACAGCTATTAGCTGCTCACTGTATAGCACTGATCTCTCTGCTTTATAACAGCACATGCACTGCTGCAGAGAGAGATCTGACACAGAAGTCAAGGGTCAGGAGTCCAACTAAAGCACGCATTGATCTCTGTGATGGTGGCGTCATTTTAAAGGGTTAGTTCGCCCATTTAAGACATGAAGTTGTATGCAATCCTTACCAGCACTATAGTGCATACACACTGACCCACCCTTTAGTCACCTCCCTGGTCAGAGTTCTGGCCGCTGGAAGTTTTTCAAGATAGTACTCCCGGTTAGTTTCCGGGGCCTCAAAACTGTGTTTTTGAGACACAAAAATTATTTGCGTTTCAAAGCTTGATTAATTTACATCACAAAAAACACGCCTAACAAAATTCATACCTCAGTTTTAATCGGCACTATTTTCTTTCCATTTCTATCAATCCGCGCTGCTGTCAACGTCAACAGTGCACACGTTCAGATCAGCTGTTCCATAGTGTTTACACAATTGAATGACAACGACATAAAAAGTAGAAAATGAACAATGGTGCGAACTTGTAACAGTTTTGAGGCCCCGGAAACTACACTGAAAAAAAGATTTGTTGGATTTACTCAATTGAATTATGGACATTGGTTCCACACGTTTAGTTTGAGTTCACAGTGTCCTACACATTTATGTGGTTTCATTATAATACTTTTGTGTTAATCAGATGTATTTTCAAAAAGTAATGTGTACATAGTCTTTTTAAGTTATCCTAACATAATTCAGTTATGTTAGCTTAACATTATTATTTTATTTTAGATGCTTCGATTATGTTAATTCAGTGCAATTAAATTAAGTTATCTTAACATAATCTTGATAACTTGTACAAATTTTAATGGTTTGTTGTTTCATTTCATTTTCAATAACACAAAAACCTTCTGTAAAGCCTTTATTTAATAATTTGAACAATGCGTCATTTAAAGGACATGTCTAAACAACATTTTGCTTTCAAAAACTTAGCATTAATAACTTCTCTGATGATTAAATGCACTGTAAAACCCGACAAGTTAGGTTAACTAAACCGTTTGAGTAAACCGATTGCCTTAAAACATTCAAGTTTTTAAAACTAACAATTAAGAGCGCTCTGAACATATTTCAGTTGAGTTCAGTTAAGTGATTAATTAAGTGCTGATTGAGCATTAGTGATGAACACCTGCTGTTAACAAACAGAATCACTGACAGAAAGAGAAACACAAGAACAACAACTGACTTCAGTCATAGCCTTGGATGAAATCAACTGAAATAAAATACATTAAATCTCTCAAAACCTGATTAAACAACCCCACAAACAGCATCACCAGCTCCATTTACCAGACTGACTTTATTTCTGTCAGACATCTACAGATGATCTTATTGAGAATTAACTAAGGTTTAGATGTTGATTTATTGTTTCAACTGAAGTAACCATGTTAGAGATCAGTGTCTGCTTTAGTTGGGCTCTCGACCCTTGAGGTCTGTGTTTTTTTTTTTTTTTTCTCTCAGGCTGTTGTAATCATGTGTTCCTTGAACATATTTGTTGCAGCTCAAAAGCCCAGAGGAAATTTTTGGTAGTTGGTTGTTATATATTTATAATGACAATCATCTGTAAGTGAGAGTGAAGATGCACTCGTTGTGTGTTTAGTTTCTGATTAACTGGATGTTGTATTGATTACAGTAAAAGTGATTCTCAGAGACCGTGGTTCTGTGACCGTCAGTTGACTCACACAGACATCAAGAATCAGCTTGTGAACCTCAACAATGGTGACCATTAAAAAAAAAATCATGCTGCAATGCATGCTGGGAGCCATAGATGAGTTTTGTACTATGCTAGTACCCAGAATGCATTGCAGCATGATTTAAATTTTTTTTTAATGGTCACCATTGTTGAGGTTCATAAGCTGATTCTTGATGTCTGTGTGAGTCTAGTTACTGCCATAGATTAAAACCTTTTGTGGACAAACTGTTTGGAAAGTTCTTTATATCAACTGACTGTCCCAGAACCAGTGGCTCTTAGAATCGCTTTTACTGTAAACAATACAACATCCGTTTAACCAGAGATTAGACGCACAATGAGTCTATCTTCACTCTCAACGAGAGAAGCTCGCTTACAGATGATTGTCATTACAAATATATAACAACCAACTACCAATAATTTCATCTGGGCTTTTGAGCTGCAACAAATATGTTCGAGAAACACATGATTACAACAACCAGAGGAAAAAAAAAAACAACTAACACAGAGCTCAAGGGTCAAGAGCCCAACTAAAGCAGACACTGATCTCTAACATGGTTACTTCAGTTGAAACAATACATCAGCAGCTAAACCTTAGTTAATTCTCAATAAGATCTTCTGTAGATGTCTGACAGAAATAAAGTCAGTCTGGTTATTAATAAGTGGAGCTGGTGATGCTGTTTGTGGGGTTGTTTAATCAGATTTTGAGAGATTTTATGTATTTTATTTCAGTTGATTTCATCTAAGGCTGTGTCTGAAGTCAGTTGTTGTTCTTGTGTTTCTCTTTCTGTCAGTGATTGTGTTTGTTAACAGCAGGTGTTCATCACTAATGCTCAATCAGCACTTAATTAATCACTTAATTACTTAACTGCAATGTATATCTTATTTTAGTGAACTCGACTGAAATAAGTTCAGAGCACTCTTAATTGTTAGTTTTAAAAACTTGAATGTTTTAAGGCAATCGGTTTACTCAAACGGTTTAGTTAACCTAACTTGTCGGGTTTTACAGTGCATTTAATCATCAGAGAAGTTATTCATGCTAAGTTTTTGAAAGCAAAATGTTGTTTAGACATGTCCTTTAAATGACGCATTGTTCAAATTATTAAATAAAGGCTTTACAGAAGGTTTTTGTGTTATTGAAAATGAAATGAAACAACAAACCATTAAAATTTGTACAAGTTTCAAAATTATGTTAAGCTAACTTAATTTAATTGCACCGAATTAACATAATCGAAGCATCTAAAATAAAATAATAATGTTAAGCTAACATAACTGAATTATGTTAGGATAACTTAAAAAGACTATGTACACATTACTTTTTGAAAATACATCTGATTAACACAAAAGTATTATAATGAAACCACATAAATGTGTAGGACACTGTGAACTCAAACTAAACGTGTGGAACCAATGTCCATAATTCAATTGAGTAAATCCAACAAATCTTCTTTTTTTGTGTAATTCAATTGAGTAAATCCAACAAATAATTTTTTTCAGTGTAATCGGGAGTACTATCTTGAAAAACTTCCAGCGGCCAGAACTCTGACCAGGGAGGTGACTAAAGGGTGGGTCAGTGTGTATGCACTATAGTGCTGGTAAGGATTGCATACAACTTCATGTCTTAAATGGGCGAACTAACCCTTTAACCATTAAAACATCAACATCTGATCCTCTGTAATTCTCAATAACAGCAGGTGTTCATCACTAATGTACAATCATCATTTAATTAGAAACTTAATTATCTCATTAACTTTAACTCTTTGAGGACTTGGGATTTGACTTGAGACTTGCTTGTGACTTGAAAGGAATGACTTGGTTCCTCCTCTGGTGAAATCAGCTGCTGAGTTCATGGGTGGAACAAACATATGGCAGGACTTTTACTTTCTGACCCCTGGACTTTACAACTCTGTTTATTGCAAGAGTGCACCTGAAAAATCTACATCATAATAGGAGTTCTGACCTTTGTCACAGAAAGTCTTCTTTTTTGCCTTTTTCTCTATCACGCTTTAGAAATCATAAGAAATTATATATCAGTTGAAAACTTAAAATCTCAAAATTCATCCTTTGAAACCCATTTTAAAATCAGACATTGCATTACCATGGAAATGGTACATCAAAATCACGTTGGAAAATGTTTTCATTCATGAATTATAAAAAATTAAGGGTTACACTTTATTTCGATAGTCCACTTTAGACATTCTACAAACTATAAGTAACTTTGTAACTACGTGTCAACTACATGTCTACTAACTCTCAGTACGGTAGGTTTAGGGTCAGTAGAATAAGTTGACATATACTTGCAAAGTTTCTGATAGTCAGTATGTTGTATGTTGTGGACCCGTCAAAATAAAGTGTTAGAAGTTATTAAGCAGACAGTCTACTAATACTCTAATGACTGCTAGTTGACATGTAGTTGCAAAGTTACTTACTGTTAGTAAAATGTCTAAAGTGGACTATCAAAATAAAGTGTTACCAAATTAAGTTTGGATAGTGCACTATAATGTCTATGTTCAAAACTGTGAGTGACAGTTAAGGGGTTAAGAAATCTGAAAATAACTTTAACCATAGCTTTATCTTTAACATAACCAAAACATTAGCCAAGAAACATCAGCATCAGTTGGCTTTTCATTGGGAGAGTTTTCATTTTAAAAGATTTCCGTTTAGTCCTTTTAATGAAGTCTTTACTTGCTCTCTGGAGAGTACACAGCAAAATCCCCAGTGTTAAATTAACACTGCTCGGTGTCTATATGTGTCCACACTACAGAGTGTTAAAAGTAACACTAAAGCGGTGTCAAATTAACACTGCTGGGTAGAGACGGGCAAATGAAGCCTCATGAAGCTTTCAGCTTTTCAGCCAAGAGGTTCACAAAAGGGTTCATTTCTGGAGGCTTCATTTGCTCACAATACCACCTGGTGGCCAAAGAGTGATGAAATCAACTGAAAAAAAAAAGAAGACATTAAATCTCTCAAGATCTGATTAAACAGCATCAGACTGACCAGATTGACTTTATTTCTGTCAGACTTCTAGAGAAGCTCTTATTGAGAATTAACAGAGGTTTAGATGCTTTATTGTTTTGTTTGAAATCACCATCAAAGAGACCAGTGTTTCCTTTTGTTGGGCTCTGGGCTCTTGACCCTTGACATGTTGGTGTTAACACTGGTTGCTTTAATTGTGTGTTTATATAGTGCTGTGATGTTCAGAGTTTTATTTGAATATTTTGTTGACTGTTGCCATTGTTGAGATTCATACGCTGATTCTTGATGTCTGTGTGTGTCTCATTGCTTCTGCAGTACTAAAGGTTTTTAGCATATGATTTTTAAAAAAAAATGATTAATAGTAATTTGTTATTTCATTCAGGGTTGTGTAGTTATTGTAAACAATGCACAACAAGAAAAAAAATGCACCATGTCTTTAAAGATCAGTCTCTGAGTGAAGTCAGTGAATCAGACCACTCAATAATCATTTTATGTTCAATAATCAATCAAAACCACGTTGTCACAAATTTTCCTGGGCTTTTCTTGCTATAACAAATGTGCTTTACAAACACAGTTAAAGCAGCCAGAAAAAAGATAAGATTAAAAGTCAAGGGCCAAAAGTCCAAATAAAGCAAATCTTAATCACCACCAAATAAAGTCAAATTGTAATGTGTGAAGCTGGAAATGCTGTTTGTGGGGTTGTTTAATCAGATCTTGAGAGATTTAATGATGTCTTGTATTTCAGTTGAGTTCATCTAAGGCTGTGGCTGAAGTCAGTTGTAGTTCTTGTTTCTCTTTCATTCAGTGATTCTGCTTGTTAACAGCAGGTGTTACCCATAAGGAGAGTAAAATTTGAGCCCTGCACGGGCCTCAAATTTAGGCCCTAGCCCGGCCCTGGCCCGAGATGCTCAGGCCCTAGCCCGGCTCATGTCCGACAGATTTGAGTCTGACCCAAGCCCGTCTCCCCCCCACACACCTCTCCCAAAACGACTCATGTTTCAGCTATTAAAATAGTTCAGTTTTGTATGTAATGGCAAAGTGATTATATTTCGTTTTTTTAATATATATATATTTTTTAATTATTATTTTTTTTATTACGTTAATTTTGTTAAACAAGTTATTTCTTTCTTAAAGTAACGACCAAGCAGCCAGTGGCAGACCGGCAGGCTGATCATAGCATGTTTGATCAATTTAGCCTTCTCAAATCATCACGACTTGCCTAAAATAAAATCTATAGATATACTAAAACAGTTCAGGCATATAACAATGTTTAAAGGTTAAACCTAGATAAATGTTCTCTACATCAGTAATTTGTGCGGAGAGTAGAAGCTAAAGCGCAGGACATGGAGGCGCCAGCACAATCAATTGCATTTTTTTTTTTTCAATGGAAACAACTTATAATATGCCATAATTTTTGCTCATAAAAGTAAGAGTAATACATCATTCGGAACTGTAAAGGGTCTACTTCTATTTTGTGTGCACTCACAATATCAACAAAACGTCGTGCTTTTAAGAAAACAATACGCTTTCTGCAGTCTCGTCTTGAACAGGAGCGCTTCACAAAAAATGAACCGAAAGTCAGTGAATACATGCCTCACAGACATGATAAATATATCTATAGAAAGTTTTAAATTACTACTTAAGGAAATAAATCAAATCGAAAACAAAAACTCATTCATAATCATAATTTGTGAAGATGCACTTCTCTCTAAAGACACGTCTAATGAGGAGAAGAATCCACACCGATGCAACACTGACTCAGAAAACACTAGTTTATTAGAAAGTAATTCAAATATTTCCTTACTATTTCCCTTGGACACATTCATGCTAATTATTTTTGCTGGGGTTTTACGGCAAGCTCTATTGTGTGTATTTGAAAGCAGAACAGCGGCACTGACTGTGCAATCGCTGCTGCTGGACACTAAACACCGTCGAGCCGCTTTTCACGGTCGCGGCACGGTCTCATGTTGTTTCCACCAGCGCGGCAATTTTTTTCATCACTAATTGATAATAATAGTAATTCCTTACATTTATATAGCGCTTTTCTAAGCACTTGGCTTAGACATTGATGGATGTCTAAAATATAAAAATAAGGAGAAAACTAAAACATGCCAGAGGCCCGGCCCTCGTCTGAACTATGAGGTGAAAATTGGCCCGAAGCCCGGCCCTAGGGACGTAAAAAAGTCGGGGCCCGTCGGGCCCGGGCCGAAATGCAGGGCTCTATGAGTAAATATTTAACTGAACTGTATTATTTTGCACAAGTGAGATATGTTAGTTTAATGTAGATTTGTGGGTCATTGATGAGCCACAAACACTGATGTTCTGCTGCTTTATTTAAAGACAGTAACTGTAGAGTTGCTGATACACTGATGATCTCTTTGTTAAGTGCTTTAGCACATGCATGTGTGCTATAGCTGATGATAAACTGCAACGATTTGAGTTAAAGTCATGTTTTTAGTAATTTCACTATTATAAATTAAGTGTTTGCAATTTTATATTAAGAAATAATTCTTCTCAGTGGGCTCAACTGAAATAAGTCAACCAAATGTTTACACACCATGACAACAATTTTACAGCATGCAAGAGTTTTTACAGTACAATTGTAATTATACCAAAATTGCCAGTAAGTTTCTGTCATTTTTACAGCATTTTTTTTACAGTGTATATAAATATACATATACTGTGTATTTCAAGTGGAGTGTTCAAAGTTTAAATGCAGAGGAACACTTTTATTTGTTCCTCAAATTATTATTTGGTCATAACTTACTCTCAAGACTTTCCAAACTTGTGTGATTCACTTTCTTCTGTATAATCTGTGGAACAGTATGTTGGTAACAAAACAGTATGTTGGTTTCAGTTCCCATTGACTTCCATTTGTGCTGACCAAATATTCAAATATTCAAATATTCAGGAACTGAAACTGTATTCTTACCGACAGCCTCCAAATTATCTTTTTTTAGTATTCCACAGAAGAAACGCTGTCATCATTTTCTGATGCTCATGCCATTACAAACCTGCATGGGTGAGTTTCAATTTTGGGTAAACTATCCTGACTATTCTTAAGCCCGAGGGACATGGTTCGATTTTAGCAATCCTATTAGATCACTGCAAACCACACTGTGACATGGATCTAATAAGCTTGGGTACACAGCAAAATCCCCAGTGTTAATTTAACACTCTGAGTGTGGACTCACTGGACTCATATAAACACTGAAGCAGTGTTAAAGTGAATGAGATAATTAGGTGATTAATTGAGTGATGATTAACCATTGTTGAAGACACGATGTTAACAAGCAGAATCACCAAAAGAGAAAATCTAAATTTGTATGTCATCATTATAGTGGTCTGTGTTTGCATTAGATGGGATCTTGACCCTTGACTTTTTAACATCAGATTTTGTTTGTTATAAAGCCAGACAAACCAGAGAAAAAATGATCATGTGGTGTTGATTATGTTTTGAGCTAATTATCATGTAGTGACCTGAATACCTGAGTTAGATTTTCTTCAATGATTGTGTCAACAAGGTGAAAAATACAATATCTGGTAAAAACAAAAACAAAAAACTTTAATTTAGACACACAGACATCAAGAATCAGTGTGAGAATCACAACAATGGTGACCATCAAAAAAGCATGTTGTAGCCAATAAAAACTCATCATTGGCTCCCATCACGCATTGTGGCATGAATAAATTATGAGATGAATTGTCTTTGTAACTTCTTTTATTCTTACTATTTTCTTTTATTTTTTTTCTGTTTTTAATGTGACTCTTTAGTGGCTTGTTTTGTGATGTTCAGAGTTGATCTGTTTATCTGAATATGCTGTTTGTCACCATTGTTGAGATTCATACGCTGATTCTTGATGTCTGTGTCTGATTTTTTTTTTTTTTATCAGAACAACTTGCAAGAAACTTTTACAAAATGTATAGAACGTACAGTATATTTTACTGTGGAATCACAAAGCTGTTGTAATCAATAGAGATAACTCAAAGATCAAACTTTAAATAAATACAATGACTCAAGTCAAATAATGATTATGTTGAAACATAACCATCACCGCCTGATGACTTCTGCTCTTGGCTTGTCTGCATGTTATAACTCAGTTATAGCAGCCAACCAAAATTTAAAATTAAAAAGTCAAGAACCACGAAAACTTTAAGTGCAGAAAAAAATCTGACAGTCTTCATAGCTTTCTTGTTATAAGATACTGAAATCAAATTAATATAATTCTCCATGTCTCTTAAAAAGACCACAAAGACAGGTTTACATTTTGAGAATTTACATTTATGAATATAAAATTTGCTTAAGAAAATAATTAAATTTATAATAAAACACATATTTTCTTTTGTGGGGTTTCTTTTCTGAGTCAAAATACCCAAATATAATATTTCTCATTTGTATAGAAAATTCTGGCAAAAGCTTCAACTCAACAATATCATACCAAAACTCCTGAGTGTATTGACATGACCAAAATAAGTGTTCCACTGATTCATCAGCATTTAAACAAAAAGCTCTACATCAGCTCTAAACTTTTGTATAAATGTCTTGACAGGATAAAACCCGTGGATCAGTTTAAAATACACTTCTTTCACCTTATTTGTGAGAGAGAATTTTTGCTGTAGTGACCTTACTTTTTTCCAATTGAGATTATCAAATAAATTATTCAAAAAAATAAATAAAATAAAGTTACATGAGGAACAGAAATTATGTTCTCAAGAAATAATGATCTCATTTTATACACTGTAAAAAAAAAAAAAGTTAAAAACTTAAAAATCTGCTGAAGCTGGTAAAAATGTTTTTTGTGGGAGATTCTCAAATTTTTGTTGTATAAACTTAAAACAACAAGTTGAGAAAACTCAAACATCTGCTGAAGTTTGTTGCCTTAAAATTTTAAGTTGGCTCAACTTTTTTTTTTTTTTACAGTGTAGTTCCTGTTTCTTGATGCAGAAAAGCAATTTTGACCAACAGGGTACTTTTCGAGTTTTTTTTTTTTTTTTTCGCTCACACAAACTGTGATGTCATCGCAGTTGAAGGTCTTCATTGGCCAATATAACATTACACAATTAGTCCGAAAATGTTTTATTAACTTCAAATTTATTAACTATTCAAACTTCAATCAATCAATATTTTGTTTTATACCACACAGCATTTCTTATGTCAAATCAAAAAAGTATTACCCAGAATGCACCTGTCTTATTGAGTTTACAGTGGGACCTAAAACAAATATTATTCGTAAATCGCTCCTTTGATTCGTGAATATCTGACGATGAGAAAGTTCAATTAAAGTGTTTTTTTTTTATTTTATTTTTTTTAAATCAAGTAGAACAGTACAGTGTACAAAATGAAGAGATACAGTACCTATACGCCAGGTGTTATACAAAAGACAGTCTCTGGATGAGTGTTAAAGAGAAAGTACATTTCACATCAATATCTTTTCTGAATTTAACTAAAAAAGATTTAACAGGATAGCAGTGATGGATAATATTAAAGGAAACCTCTTTAACTTTGTTGACAAGCAGGAATTAACTGGGCATAGTCCATGTCCTGATCCAAAAGATGTCTTGGCCATATTTGCTTTTTTTATTGACAGACGTGGTCAACAAACACAGGCAGGGTCAAAACACTAGCAAACAGGTATGGCACGGACAAAACACAAGAATATTCCTAGGACTGCCATAGGTCATCGATCGGCGAACAGAGGGCTTGACAAGAAGAGTAATCCAGAAACACAAGCAATAGTCCAGATGAGGTAGACAGAGTCCGAGCAGCGAGACAAGGGTTAATCCAAGGTACACAGGCAGAAAACAAGAAACAAGAAACAAGGCAATACGAAAAGACTAGACTAAACTAGAACAAGGCTCCGTAAGGCAGCTGTCACTAGGAGAGTGATACACGCAGAACAATATAGGAGACTAAACGAGAAGGGTCTGGCTGCAGACGTGCACTCTCAGACACACGCATGCACAATTGGACGCATGCACTCTCAGACACACGCATGCGCACGGTTTTAAGTGCATGCACAGGCCACTCAACGTGATAGGATTTAACGGTCGCACAGAAATTATTGTAAGTATATTTATTTCATTCGTACAAGATTAAGTTGAAGTAAAGGTGTTGTTTTTAATTATTAGGTAAATGTTATTGAAAACTATCCTGATATTTATCTGATATCCCATATAGGCCTTTCGACGTTATGCATGTGTTTTAAAATGGAGGATTCGACGACCGCCAAGGAATCAATGGGTTACACTTTATATTAGGTGGCCTTAACTACTATGTACTTACGTCAAAAAATAAGTACAATGTACTTATTGTGTTCATATTGTATTGCAAAACACTTTTGCTGCTATTGAGGTGGGATACAGGTAAGGTTAGGGACAGGTTTGGTGGTATGGGTAGGTTTAAGGGTGGTTTAAGGTGTAAGGGTTGGGTCAACAGTGTAATTATAAATGTAATTACAGAAATTAATTACAGATGTAAGTACATATAGGTATTTTTAAAAATATAAGTACAATGTAAAAACATATGTACACAGTAAGTGCATTGTATCAAATGATTAATTTAAATGTAAGTACATGTAGTTAAGGCCACCTAATGTAAAGTGGGACCAATCAATGTAAGTATATTTACTGTATTTCATTCATACAGGATTAAATAGATATAAAAGTGGTGTTTTAATCTATAAGATAATGTTATCAAAAACTATCTTGATATCTGATATATCGCGTTTGTGCTAATTGGGTACCTATTCTTAATACAGTAAATTAGTGAAGAACTGTCTAAGTTCAATTTGTTTAGGCGGTGAAAAAAATTGTGTTTTACTGGCTCTGGGCGAGATGTTACTTAACTATATTTAATATGAAGATGGAATCTTTAAAATTACAAAAGTCATTTTAATGTTGTTAACAATGGTTCTTTAAAACGAGAGATGCATGGAATATGACTATGGAATTACAAAAATGAAAATTATACTATACACGTCAGAATAATTTTCACTTCTGTCTCTTATTTATACTTGCAGATGCATCTATCTGTATTGTTAACCAATCTTTTCACCCTTGAGTTTGCACCGGAGAAGCAGGTGGTTCAGTCTCCACGAAAAGTAGGTATTGTTAGAGGGGTTGCAGCCATTATTGTTCAGCATATTATTTATCTTCTTTTGCATTGTTTCTTAGGTGCGTGTCATGACGGATCTTAAGACTGCCAGTCAGTGGTGTGTAGAGAACTCTGGGGATTTTCTTGGATCAGTTCAGCTTCCTCGTATACTGTGCATGGAGGATGAAGAAGCTGCTGAGGCCTTGGAACCGTTCTTCTGTGCAGAGTTCATCAAGGACGATCTTGTAGAGCCACTGATATTTGTTTTTAAATTTACGCAGGACATTAATACATTTTTAGAGAATGTGGTGGATAACATGCATCTGAGAATCTTTAGTCGAATAGAAATTAAAAAAAAAAAAAAATAATATATATATATATATTTTTTTTTTTATGTAATGATTTTATATTTTAATAGTATAGTCAGTAATATTTCATTTATTTTATTTATGTATTAAAATTGTTCAACAACAGCAACTGTGAGTAACCCATAATTACCACAACTGTAAATTACTCACTCACTCACCATGCCATGTTTTTGTTTTATTATTAGTATTGTTTTTATTATTTACTAAAGTCAACAATCACCAACTGCTGTGTGTTGAATTATTTTCTGGTGTGTCAGTTTTGGAAAGCATAAAATTGAATGTGACTAGCAGACTTTGGCTTGTTAGTCGATGATTTAATAATTCATTATGGAATGTTAAATACACATACATTTCTCATTCTACTATGAAGGAATATAAATATATATAATTGCCTTAAGGTCAAATATTTTTAGGCAGGAAGAATGTGTACAATAATTATTATCATTTTTTAATAATGTATTAACATTGATTAGTAATGTACATATGCGAGTAATCGGACATTGTTAGTGTAGATCAGGGCTCCTCAAATCTGGACCTCGAGATCCACTTTCCTGCAGACTTTAGCTGTAACCCTAATCAAACACACCTTAACATGCTAATCAATGTCTTCAGGATCATTAGAAAATCACAGACAGGTGAGTTTGATCTAAACTCTGCAGTGGATTAGACCTCCAGGGTAAGATTTCAGGAACCCTGGTGTAGATGTTCAACAATGTCTTTGAGCTCTAATTTTATATAAATCCGAGCCGTGACCTGAACCAACAGTCTTTACAGTACTCTTAAAAAAAAAAAAAAGCAGTAATCTCCACCCTTTGAAAGTAGGATTTCACCCCGTGAAATACTTTTTCATTTTCATATATATATATATATATATTCTGAAGGAGTCAACAGAATATTTTGTTTTCTTTTATGTCGTGCCTTTAGTTTGTATTTTGACGTATTTCCGCCTTCGACCCAGCGTGCATGTCCTCAAAGCGCATGCGTGCGGCTGAGAGTGCATGTGTCTAAGTGCGCATGCGCGGCTGAGAGTGCATGTGTCTAAGTGCGCATGCACGGCTAAGTGCATGTGTCTGCAGCCAGACCCTATTGGACTAAACGCAAAACAAACACAGAAAGGCTTGATAAGTCGCTAACACTAGGAGAGTGCTAAACAATAGACAATACTCAGCACTCTGAGCAGGATCTGAGTGGGTGTTATGTAGTGTGTGTAATAGCTCTTAGGTGAGCGTGTGATTGGTTACAGCTGTGTGATCAGTGCATTCAGCTGTGTGTGTGCAATCAGTGCAATGGATGATGGGAACTGTAGTCCGGAGTGACATGTAACAGTCCGTGTGGTGTAAGAGTCAATATGAAGGAAGGGCGACCTCTGATGGCGAGTGGACGGAAGACCATGAACCGGATTCGTGACAGACGCTCCAAACTCAGAACAATCCAGTAGGGTGGTGGTGTGGAGGTGGAACAGGATAAGGGATGGAGGGCCAGGTCCGTGAGGAAGTGGAGAGACCGGGAACTGAGGCAAAGCTGTCAGAGCAGAGCACCAGGGCGGAGCAGATGACCACCACGGTGGAGCAGACGGAGCAGGAGCCCACCGGTGCGGAGCAGACAGGGCAGAAGACCACCACGACAGAGCAGGAACTCTTCGTAGAGACTGGGACCTAGGGAAATCTTAGACACAAGAAACAGAGAGAGCATGTACAGACTCAAGGACTGAGGCAGGGAACATAGGAAGTCCATCAATATTTTCCCTGGTGGCAACTGAGTGGGCAGACAGTCCATAAGCAAACTCCCTGATCAAAACTGGACAGGCAGACATTTTACTCATTGACTGGAACTGAACAGGGAGACAGTTCAAAATCTGACTCATTGACTGGAACTGAAGAGGAAAACAGTTCATAAGCAGATTTGACTGAAGAATTCAAACCAACAGACAGTTCACAACTGGATACATTGATGGGTACTGGATTGGCAGCCAGTTCAGGGATTGAAGCTGGATAGACAGACTGTTCAGAATCGGGTCCTCTTATAGTAACTGGACTAACAGACAGTTCATAAATAAATGCTTTGGCTGGAATGGGACTGCAAATAGTTCACAATCAAAGGCATTGAGGGAGGTTGAAGCAGACAGTTCAGTGATAGAAACTGGCAAGACAGACAGTTCAAAATCAGACTCAATAGGGGAAATGGGACAGACAGATCAGATAGATTGACAGAAAGGGGAAAGACAGATAATTCAAAATCAGCATCTAGACAGACAGACAGATCACAATCAGCTTCCAAGGCTGATTCAGAACAAGACGAGAGTTCAGAGATGGCCACATTGGCCGGTTCAGAGCAAGGCAAGAGTTCACTGACGGCCTTCATAGCCGTGACAGGACAGGACGAGGGTTAATAGGCGGCCTTCATAGCCGTGACAGGACAGGACGAGGGTTCACATGCGGCCTTCATAGCCGTGACAGGACAGGACGAGGGTTCACATGCGGCCTTCATAGTCGTGACAGGACAGGACGAGGGTTCACATGCGGCCTTCATAGCCGTGACAGGACAGGATGAGGGTTAATAGGCGGCCTTCATTGCCGTGACAGGACAGGACGAGGGTTCACATGCGGCCTTCATAGCTGTGACAGGACAGGACGAGGGTTCATAGGCGGCCTACATAGCCGTTACAGGACAGGCAGAGAGTTGGTGAGTGGACACCACTGAAACCTCCGGAGGTTCTGCAGCGGTTGCCACCACCTCTGGAGGTTCTACAGCAGTAACAGTCTTACATAAGAATTGCCTAAAACCATGATTTGCATTACAATGGATAAACTTAACTAATCTAATCATGGCCACGCTTTCTATGAACTCAGTAACCGTATATAAAATAAAAAATGACTGAAAGCACACAAAACAAAACACAAAAGACTATAAAATCAGTTAAGGATTACTGATTTTGAATGAGAAGAAGAAACAAAGAGAACAAGAAGATCAGTTGGAAATGCAAATGAGTTGGAAAGTACTGTTATAGAAAACACAGAGAAACACATGGATATTACAGACACCAATGAAACACAGCTGGATTAGACAGACTGTTCTTGTTTTCTGTTCTTGATTGCAATAGACACTATGGATTGCATATTGTTGTTTGTTATTAAAATTGTAATCATTTCACTGTAATGTTTTAAGCTTATTTTAACTGAACTCAGATTAATTGCTTGTACTTGCATTTGTTGAATTAAAATGTTTTTATCTTAAATAAAGTTAAGATAAAAATTAAAGTTATTATCTTAAATAAAGTTTTCTTTTGTTCTTCTAATGTGTCAACTGTGTTATGTGTGGTTTTTATGTCATAAATATTTTAAATGTGAACTAAACCGTCAAAAAAAAAAGATGGTGATATCTCTGGAGATGGATGTCTTTGGTAAATTCAGCATACTGTGGATTTATGCAGAAGAAAAGTTTCATCCTTCATGATAGCATCCCACAGAACACCCATTATGAAGCCCCAAATTCATAGCCTCAAAAAATCTGGTGAATAGACTCAAAAACCTTCAAACAAATGTGTACTTCATTCATTTTTCATTTGGCACAGCGTTTGTCAGTAACACAGTTGACAAAATAATGAATCAAATGTTAATTTTCATTAACGTATTTAAAAAGTCATCAGAGCTTAAGCTTGCCAAATAATTATTTTAGCATATTAAGGGGATTTTTTCAACCACCTAGTTTATTTATTAAAAAAGGAATACTGATTTCCTGACTTTCTGGCTGACATGAAATGTACCCCTAAATATAGAGTGACTTGTGCTTGGCTTTCACATCCAGATCAGCTGCTTCTCAACCCGCCTGACAACGAGAGAAGACGAAGAAAACGAAACTGAAAGTCTTTAGATGACACGCCTTTTCAGAAGAACGTGGAACAGAACCGTTTCCATCGAAGTTATTGGTAAGTCAAGTAATGTCCTCTCGGCATTATATATTGTATTATATGTTATATTATATTATTATATTACGCTCAAACGCGAACCGGAGTTTACTGGGAGCCGTTTCCTCAGCGCGTCAGGCACATTTCACGAATAGCTGATATTAGTCACATAACGTATCTATTTTTATTTTTTTGTAAAATAATCATTTTAAGATTTTCTCGACGCTCGCATCGCCCAAACGGAGTGTAGCTGTTTTCTTTAGCCTTGATTTGCGATTTCTAAATGCGTTTTCTGCCCGGAGTGGAAAACCGTTATACGTGGATCTGTGAGTCATAAATCATCGCACAAAAACAAAAGTAGCTACGACTGTTTTTAGATGAGCCTATTTCTGTCGAAAATGTGAGCAGGAGTCATACCACATCCGAACAAGCTAGTTTCTGTCAGGAGCAACTAAATGCTTGCATAGAGAAGAAATGAAACCCGAATGCTGCTGTTGTTGTCTGCTAATGTGTTACTACTGTGTGTTATTTCGTTATGAGATGTTACAGTTGTATTGAATAGCATATTCTGATTGTCTGATAAATGTGGGCTTATCTTTATTATTACTACTGTATTTCCTAGAGCTGGTTTAGATTATTATTATTATGATTATTATTTTTATTATTTTTTATTTATTTTTTTTAATCAGATTAGTCATACCCTTTTTGTGTGATTAATCACACACTTATGAAAATAAGCATCTACCATTTATTTTTATTAACACATTCATTGCCATTATTTACTCATCCAGCCAAACCAAAAGACTGAAGGGTGATTCTCACTAAACTGTATTTTCTACAAGCTTACGTCAAGATAAATTAAAAGGTTTAAAAAAATAAAATAAAAGGACACTTGTAGACTCTGAAAGGACACCAAAGATCCAAAATATATAAATTCATAAATATAATTAATAAAAAATAAATAAATCAAAATAAAACTTATACCAAACAGGGCCACATGGAGATGCCAAAAAAACCCTCAACCAACCCGCATTGAGCCACACTTTGGAGGGAAGTGTGGGCATAAACCTGTGTAGGGCCTTAACAAACAACATTTGTTTACTTTTACTTTGAACCTGAGTGGTTGACATATAAGTCTAATATATATATATATATATATATATATATATATATATATATATATATATATATTGAGTTGTGTTGTACTGACTCTTGAATTTCCAAAAATGGTCTTTTAGATTTTGTATTGGAAATTGGACTTATTCAAATATGGTGCAACATAAAAGTTATAAAATGAAAATAGGATATATTCTGTTTAAGTAACTAATTTCACCATAAATCTTTATCATTCTTATCTTAAGATTTAACTTTTTTTTTCTTTTTTTTTTTTTTGGCGTAGGTCCATTAGATTTTGCATTTTTTTTCTAAAACATCATGTAAAGTAAGACATCTCTCCTCAGCCTTTCCAGGTATTTTTGATTAATTCTGACAAACCCTGTTATAAATATAACAAAATGCGTGCTGATACTATTTCTCTTTTGTTGCATTTACTTTTTTTTAAATGATTTTTATAACTAAAAAAAGTCACAATTTTTGTCACAATTCTAATTGTCACACCATATGATGAACTGCACCACACCACAATTTTGTCAATGCGAAAAAAGTGTATTTTATATGCATTAAACAGTTCAATTCAAATGAAGCGTTAGCATTAGTTGTGGCAGGTCACGTGAGTCAGGCTTGCATCGGCTGATTCTCAGCTGATCACATCTACCTACAGGAATACGACACCTATCGCAGCATTCCTATATCAGCTCTGTTCAGTATTAATCAGCAGCTTTTCCCGCTTGCTCAGGAGCAAATTAGACGGTGAATTCCATCTCTATGGGAAAGCGTTCAATCAGGAATTCTGTGACAGGGGTTCGTTCAAAGTCTCTTTAAGACAAGTCATGTCACTTGGCGGTAGGGCTGGGCGATATGAGAAAAAATTCATATCTCTGTATTTTTTGGCTGATGTGTGGTATACGGTATATATCTTGGTATTTTGTATTTGGATTAAACAAATAAAGTGAATGTAAGCATGAAGGCATATATTATGTGCAAAAAAGGGTTAAAATTGCATTACATTCTAACATTGAAACATTGCAATCTAAAAAAAAAAATAATGCTTTTAAAGCAGAAGTTAAATTTACTAAACTAAAATTGAAAATAATAAAAAAAGCACAGACTAATTGAGTAAAAAGGCTATTTTGATTACCCCATTACACTTTACAGTTAGTGCTATCATACAAATACACTTACTTGTACAGTAGGTTTAAAATTTTACATGTGTCACATTTATTGTCCAACTACAAATATTTCAGCAAAATGTATATTTTAGTCAGAGTTATTGCGTCTGTTTGGCGTGCATGGTTGTGCTCGTTCTAAATGAAGTCTGTGAAGTTTAGCGGAGAATCACAAAGCAAAAGCTCACGCACTTCTGACAGCAAAGTGGAAATATTTCCATGGCTTTCTAACATTTACAGATGGAGAATATACCTGTGAAATGTAAGTTATGCATTTAGGAAAACAGCACGTCTCAAACACATTAAAGGGGTCATCGATGCAAAATTCACTTTACAAGTGAAAACGATAAAAAAATTTAAATCCCTATTTTAAAATCCTCTTTCTCAAATCAGGCTGTTCTGAGAGTCCTGTCAGAATGATGTAGTTCTGTACAGGCCCCTCCCATGATCGTTGATTGACAAGCCGTCTTACCTTAGACCCGCCCTGAGTGAGCAGAGAGCTGTCCGCCTTCGGTGCAGGGAAGACGAGATGTCTCCGATTAAGTGACTGAAGTGTTTAGTTGTTGGATGTAATAATGAATATAGCAGTCGTCATTTACTCCCGACATCTGAGCCGCTGAAGACGCAGAGGATTAACGTTACTTTCGCTTTGAAGGGAATCCGCCGATCCCCGATCTACATAAATGCATCTATGTTCGCGCGAATCATTCGTGATCCAGCTTTATCTACAGGAGAAGTGAGTATAAGGGTTTTTATGAATCTTTACAAATCACCTTTCCTAATAATGTGGTAGTTAGCCAGTTTTGCGGCTGAAGTTTAGTAGTATGCTTCATAGAGATATACCTAGATGCCTTATTATGGACTGTTTCTATGGGCCACGATACGTAAGCCATCCGCCATTTTTGGAACGGTCTGCGAATCTTTGAGCGCATTGACTGTGTGCTTCTACAAAAGCAAGTTATACGCTTGTATATCTTTGAATATTCATTGATTATTATGGTGAATGCAAGATGGCTGACGCATCAACGTATCTGGAGCAGTCGAATAGGGACCTACACATATATATGGTCTGCTCGTCACTCCACAGAAGAGAGGGGCGGAGTCAGCAGAGCTCACGAGCAAAAACTGGCCTGCTAGGAATAATATCTGGCCTGCGCCCGCAGCCAGATTATTTTGCTAGCGGCTGGTTCTGAAATAGACCTGTCTTGACAGCAACAGTTAGGCTACTCACAATCAGAGTACGTGAGCGGAGCGGTGTGATTTTGACTGAAGCGAGGAGCAGATTTTTTAAAAGGTGGAGCATCTTGGTTTTCACTCGCTCCAAGAGCACTCCATCACGAGTACAATTCATGCCAACGGCCCATAATATAACTGCATATTTAGCAAGATTTCATGAGCGGGAAGTTATAGTTCTCAAGGAATTTGTTTGTTCCTTCTAGATACTGAATATTTTCAGCTGAAAGCATGATTTAAACAAGTACTACAACACTTATTCACATGCAGTCGCTCTCTCAATAATGCATTCAACAAATGCAATCTTACAGAATGAGCAGAACTGAGCCACTTTGAAACTCTCCTATTAAAAAGGGGAATCGAGCCAAAATATTGTTTTTTTCTGCTTATTTTATTTCAAACTAAAAAACAAACTATCAAAACACACACGGACCCATTCACCTCAGGTGTGCGTCATCACACGCCACCAGACCTGGCTGTTTAGGCGCTCCCACAAAATACTGGGTTACTCAGTAAATATACATCCATGACATTTAATATTTTGGCTTTTATCACTGTACATAAATTCTTCTTTCTTCAAAAAAAAAAAAAATATATATTGACAAAATCAAAAATTTGAACTGGGAAGGTTTCTGAAATGTGGTTGATTCGACACAGATCCCAGTAGAATTTACGACAGTGATGATATTTTGTTTTCCTTTTACATAAAACACATTAAATATTACATTTGCATATGTAATGTAACATGTATTTCCATCACAGGTTTGGTCTTAAATTTCACATAAAGTTAACCAATCTGTAGACACTTTGTTGCAATAATCTAGTAAATCTGTATTTGCCCAATATGGCGTTATTCGTTAATCTATGTAGTATGTAACATACTAGTCTCTCAAGAAACATGCTATATTGCGTTGTTATAATTTTTACAAATAAATGTTGATCTGTTAGCTATATTAAGATTATTTTGACATGCTGTGCTATCATAATTGTGGAATTGTCAGCAAATTTCAGACAGTTGTTTATTTGTTTATGTTCAGTATAGAAATGTTTCATATGTGTAGCAATTTCACCGAAGGATTGTAATATTGTTTATATCTAATTTGCACAATTTTTACTCTGTTTCAGACCACACACACACACCAACACCCTTTTACCTTGTGCAGCCCAATTGCTCACGGATGTGACCCAAATTATTAACCTTTTTTTTTTTTTTTGGATGTAACTCTCCAAGCCCTTACTCACTTACCGGAGTCACCAGTTTTCATGGACTGTCTGAACAATCCAGAGGTTCTCCTCTACAAAGGGTGTTGCTGAGGCTTTGAAGAAGGACAAGACTGCTGAAGTGAAACTAGACGATGGCAAACTGCAAAACAGACTGCATCGAAAGGCCTCTGGCTCTGGCCTTTGCAAAACTTGGCTGTTTTGTTGGTAGACATCCATGTGTGTTTATTTTGTCAGCTATGTGTGTAGCTGCTGGACTTGGAGCTGGTTTCATGTTTATTCAGGAGAGGAAGGCAAATGATATTGAAGACCAGTTCACGCCCATCAATGGACCAGCCAAGCTGGAGAGGGCGATTGTGGTGGAAAATTTCCCACAGTCTGAAGAGTTTTCTCAGTTACGGCTTGCGTCTGAAGGCACTTATGCCTCTTTGATCATCACAGGCTTGCATGGAAAAAATATATTAACTGAAGCAGCTTTTAACGACATTATTGAGTTAGACAGACGAGTGAAACGTTTAGAGACAGGAAACACTTTTGAAAACCTCTGTGCCAAAACAAAGGGAAGGTGCATGTCAAATGCAATTTTAGACATTATAAATTACAATGCTACTGAAATAGTTTCTTCAACTATAACATATCCGATGAATAATGGCAAATTTTTGGGAACAAGTATCGGTGGTGTAGAGCTAAAGCCAGATGGCTCAGAGATAACCAGTGCAAAAGCAGTTAGGCTTTTTTATTTTCTAGATGAGGAGGAAATAAAGGAAAACTCTGACTGGCTTGATGGCTTTCTAAATCTCCTCTCAAACTACACAGAACAGAAAACGGTAAGACAAAGAAATTATTGTGAATAATGAGTTATATCTACACATATACAGATACCTAATGACCATTGTTTGTGTAAAAGCACCTCGTGTGACATTATCTAATCAGCTAGTCAAGCACCAAAAGTAATTTGGACAGCAATTCAAATGTACCAAGTTAATGAACTGAATACACGTATATTTGTTTGATTTTTCCGCTTGTCAAGTCCTGTTGTAATTTATAAGAATTAGTTCTGCATTGTGATTCGACATAATAAAACACTTTTGTGTGTACATACAGGACACAATTATATGGAACAGTGTTTGGCTGCTCTTTTTTCCACAGGTCCATGTGTCTTACTTTACATCAGTATCAAGACAGAATGAGTTGGAGACCAATTCAGACTCTGTCATCCCCCTCTTCTCTATTACGTATTTCCTGGCTATTACAATTTCGATTCTGTCTTGTTCGAGGTATAAAGAATTAAAAATAATCACATAAGCACTATGCATTCTACCACTTGCTATGTAATTTATCCATTGTGTCCTTCCACAGGTTAGACTGTGTCAGGACGAAGGTGTGGGTGGCCACGTTCGGCGTCCTCTCCGCTGGTATGGCCGTGTTGGCCAGCTTTGGACTGCTGCTGTTCTGTGGGATGCCATTTGCCATGACCGTGGCCACAGCCCCGTTTCTGATTCTTGGTAAGGCCTGGGACACACTAGACGATTTTCAAATCTTAACTTTTTTAGGCCACAGACATAAAGAGAGTTTCAACCAATTTGTAGCCTTATAATCCACTGAACGCGCACACTAGATGATTGAACCAGACCACGAGACCACACACTTGTTGATTGTAGGACCGGTTTCACAGTGACACGACATCTGCCAGGTTTCAGCTATAGAAGCACACAACATCTGGTAGGTGATGCTTGCCGATGCTTTACCGGTGTCATTGGGTATCACATCAGATCAAGAGTTTGTTTGATATTTACAGTTTGAGTTCGGGACGCTCCGTCTCAATCGGAAGCAGTTAAATAATCGTAGTGACACCATGCAATAGAGGATTTTTGGACAAAAATTTGATTGCAGCAAGCCTCGAATCAGGCCACACCCTCAAGGGTGCAAATCGGGCCTTAAAATCTTCAAGTGTGTGGCTAGCCTAAGTGTCATTTGTTTCCTCAACTAGTAGGCATCCCACAGCTGATGTTCACAGGCTCACAGTCTCTGCTTCCCTCCAGGTGTTGGTGTTGATGACATGTTCATTATGATCTCCTGCTGGCAGAAGACTGAAGTTGATAAAGCCGTTGAGGTTCGCTTAGCAGAAACGTATAAGGAGGCCGGCGTGTCCATCACGATCACCACGCTCACGGATGTGCTGGCGTTCTACATCGGTCTCCTCACTCCGTTCGGCTCGGTTCAGTCTTTCTGCATGTACACCAGCACAGCTCTTCTGTTCTGCTACGTCTTCAACATCACCTTCTTCGGTGCGTGTCTCGCACTGAACGGAAGGCGAGAGAAAGACAACAGACACTGGCTGACCTGCATGAAAGTCCCAGAAGCCAGTGGTGATGATAATGTTTGTTGTGTTGGTGGGGCGTATGATAAAGAGACACGTAAGGAATTTGAAATGCCAATGGATTCATTCTTTAAAAACTATTACGGCCCTTTTCTGACAAGAGTGTGGGTTAAGGCGCTCGTGTGTCTGATCTATGCCGGGTATTTGGCAGTCAGTATCTACGGATGCTTGCAAATACAGGAAGGTCTAGATCTGAAACATTTAGCGGCAGACGGCTCATATGTTGGTGATTACTATGAGAATGAGGATGAATTCTTCTCTGATTTTGGTCCTAACGTCATGTTAGTTATAAAGGATGAGCATTTTCAGTACTGGAACCCAACTGCTCGCAAAAGTCTTGACTTGTGTTTGGAAAATTTTCAAAGTCTGACAATGGCAGATTCAGGCATTCCACCCGTTTCTTGGCTGAGTGCATACATGCAGTTTGGACTGCATGCTGGTTTCAATTTAGACAATGAAATACAATTCAAAAGCCGTTTAACCACATTCCTTAATCGGTCTGGTTTTAGTCGAGATGTAAATTTCACTAACAATCAAATTCATGCATCACGTATGTTCGTTCAGACGGTGAACATCCGCACAGCGATCGATGAGAAGAACATGCTGAATGCGTTCAGAGAAACCGCAGAAAAATGTGGCAAGTTGCAGACACCTGTTGATCTGATTGTGTACCATCCTGCGTTCATCTATTTCGACCAATATGCCGTCATCGTCAGTAATACAGTCCAAAATATAGTAGTTGCTACATGTGCGATGTTAGTTATTTCACTCCTGCTGATCCCGAACCCGCTCTGCTCTCTCTGGGTGACGTTTGCCATCACGTCTGTCATTGTGGGAGTGGCCGGTTTCATGGCGTTATGGGATGTTAGTTTAGACTCCGTGTCTATGATTAATCTGGTTATCTGTATCGGGTTTTCTGTGGACTTCTCTGCTCACATTTCCTATGCTTTTGTGTCAAGTGAAAAATCCTCAGCAAATGAGAAGGCCATGGATGCCATCACTAAACTGGGCTATCCGATCGTTCAGGGTGCCGTGTCCACTATCGCAGGTGTGGTGGTGCTCGCGGCTGCCAAAAGCTACATCTTCAGGACATTCTTTAAAATCATGTTCTTAGTCATTCTGTTTGGGGCCGTCCATGGCATCGCATTCATACCTGTGTTTCTCACATTCCTCGGCACTTGTCATGAAGAAAAAAAAAAAAAAAATCTAACAGAAAACAGTGAGTCTGAATGAGTGTCCTGATTCTCAATATTAACTGAGCTAACATTTCTGAAATTTTTATCTGTAAAATGTATTAATCGTTGTTAATTTCTATATACTGTTGTGCTCCAGTGTCAATTTAATTACAAAATAAATGTAACTAATCTGTTACAGGTACTGAGAAAAAAAAAGTGTAATTAAATTACAGTTACTTAGGAAAATGATTACAAAAGTATTATATATTTTATATCCAAAGTTCTGTCATGAAACTCTAGATGTCACAGTCCGATAGGTCAAACTCAATCTGACATAATGACATCAGTATGACATGGCAAAACTAATTGGTTCTTTTTGTATAGGCAGTCAATGAGCATGCTGCTCATCATTCAAATACTTTGCTAGTGCTTGCTGTAGCAGTTGTAGCGCGCTTCAGAGAGCATTGGAAATCAACATCTAAGACAAGTGAATGCTCTTGTACTCTATATCACTGTGCATATTGTATGGTCTGCCTAATTATTTTCAAAATGAGCAACCATACAAGTTTAAACTAAGTGTCATGTTAGCAGTCTTGCATTTGTACGCAGGAGTGAAATGTTAAGCATATTATCAGTAGCTTTTACACATGTGTTTCTGTTTCTCTCTGAGGACAAGCTGACAGTAACAAACATTAGAACAGGTTTAAAACATTTCCCTTTAAATGCTAATGAGCTCTGCTCTCCCCGCCCCTCTCTTTCGTGGGCCTACGTGCAGTGCTCTGTGTCTAAACTTTAGCCGCTAATTAGCACATTATTAGCAAAGGCGCTTTGAAAAGATTTGTTAAAAAAAAAAACCCTTATACTCACTTCTTCTGGAGGTAAAGCTGGATCACGAATGGTTCGCAGGAACGTAGACACATTTAGGTAGACTGGGGGGCACGTTGTCTTCAAAAACAAAGGTAATCCACTGCGTCTTCAGTGGCTCAGATGTTGGGAGTAAATGGCGACTGCTATGATCATTATTACATCCAACAACAAAACACCTCAGTCACTTAGGAGACATTCTTGTGTACATCTGCTCCTGTGGTGAAACAGCGGCAGACTGATAACAGCTCACTCAGGGCAGGTCTATGCTAAAACATCAGTGTCCGTCAATAGTCATGGGAGGGGCCTGGGTCTGTGTGATGTCACACAGCCAAGAATCTGGGAACAGCTTGAATTGAGAAATGTATGATTTAATAAAATAAATATGATATATGGCGATTAAAAAAAAAAAAAAAAAAACCCTGGATGGATTCTTATCAGGTAACACTTTATTTCGATAGTCCACTTTAGACAATCCACTAACAGTAAGTAACTTTGCAACTGCATGTCAACTAGCAGTCATTAGAGCATTAGTAGACTGTCTGCCTAATATCTTCTAACACTTTATTTGAGCCTGTCCTCCAACAAAAACGACCCTATAGGTCGTTTGTGCAAGCCCTTATTACGACCTATATTTACGTTTTAAAGTTAAGCGCCCTCTAGCACGCCTAAAAATAATGACAGTCTCGCGTTGCGTCTGTCGTCATGAAATGACGTATGACAGTCATTACCAATCAAAATGCGTGTTTGTTTAAATGCAATATGTGGACTTTTTTACACCTATCTCACAGTATTTGTACATACTTTACTAGGTGGCTAATTCGTACGAATGACCACACCTAACCCTACCCCTAAACCTACCCCTTACAGGAATCATGCAAAATCATGATTTTTAGTGCACATTTTATGAGCGCATGCTTTCTCTGGGATCGAACCCATGATCGCATGATGACGTAATTACATATCGTCGTATAACACAATGCTCTACCAACCGAGCTACATGAAACCCAAACTATGGCGCAGATAAAATAATACAAAATATTAATATGAAAATGTCCTTTTGCCGATAGGGGCACAATTGTAGCATATGCTCTGATGGGTCGAATTTCAAGGATTTGGACAAAAGACCAATACGGGCGTATTGGTTGGAGGACAGGTTGCTTTATTTTGATGGGTCCACAACATACAACATACTGCCTATGAGAAACTTTGCAAGTATATATCAACTTATTCTACTAACCCTAAACCTACCCTAACAGTCTACTCTGATAGTTAGTAGATATGTAGTTGCAAATTAATGAAAATTAGTTGACATGTAGTTTCTAAGTTACTTATAGTTAGTAGAATGTCTAATGTGGACTATCAAAATAAAGTGTAACCTTTTATCATTATAGGGTGGTTGTGTAAACACACTGCCAAGACACATTTCAGTTCAAACAATATGTCAAAGTGAATTTTTGACCCCTTTAAACCCCATTAAACCAAATCAGTCTCACTAGGCCTGCCGGTTTAATTCTCTCATTAGTGTAACGTCACATTGTTTAGGCCCCGCCCATGGACTGACAGTCCTGCATTTCCGTGGTTTCTGCCCACGGCAAGTTGTGTTTGGTTGTACGCTGTCCTCCATTTTCTCCACGCTTGAACAGCTGTAATGTCAAAAATGTGTTGTAAGCAATCTCTGTGTTCTGTGTTTGGATGTAAGACAGAACATAAGAGTCTTCAGTTCCTCCCAACATCTGAGCCACTGAGGACGCAGTGGATTACTTTTATTTTTAAAGGTAATGCACCTCAAAATCATGCCGTTATAGTGCTTAGCTAACGTTTTAACGGTATTTGTGTGTATTTTCATTCAAGCGCATAGCGAACGTTATCAAAATATTTGTGTGTATGCGTGTTGCTCATCCGTCATTGCAAATGAGCTGTGAAAACTCTACATAACTGTATCAAATAACCATTCCGAGACGTCCTGGTTCATTCTCATAGCTGTTTCTTCTGCCAGAGTCTCTCTTCATCTGTGTCAGACTCCAGTTCATACATGTATGGCTGAACACCGGTTCTCTCGCTTTCAGTCGTTGCTTTGACTGGCTGTTTATCGCTGTAGGTATACAAAGCAGAAATGTATATGCTACAACCTGATCTGAAGACGGGGCGGGAATATGCAGCTCATTTGCATTTAAATTGATACACAGCAAAACAGCTCTTTTTTTAGACAGGCCACAAAAATCACATTTTCCACATGTTATTATTAGGGTTGCCAACCGTCCTGTATTAGCAGGGACGTCCCGTATATTGGGCTTAATTTATGTGTCCTGTACGTGACCTCGCTGACTGATACAACAGCAGCAGTGCTGATCACTTGAGATCACTGACACCTGTCATCATTCAGTCACAGCCACCCTCAATCAGAAATCGTGAACATAGCTGTCCGAGGAAGGCTGCGGAATCCTCTGCCGGCTGGTCACCCCCACCTCACAGCAAGCGACCTTTGCACTAACACCAATTCCGTCTTTTGGCAAATACAGACAACGTGATTATTTTTCATGATGAGATGTGATCAATGAAGCCTCATTCAGACTGTCAGCCCAAATCTGATTTTGTGCATATCCGGATGGAATCTGATTTGAATAACTGACTGTCCACACAGCGTATCGCAACTGTGCATATCCGATTTGAGTGTCAATAAGCGCTCTTTCGCTTTACTGAATGTGCTTTGGTTTCTACGGCAATGCCATTGTGTTGTTATGCCAACACTAAAAACAACAACAACAGCAATACAGTTTGCAATATCTATTGTCTTACGACATGACAACATGTTGCCATCGTGCTGGATTATTATAAATTTGCATTTCTTCTTATGAGGCAGTGGAAACGCAGGAAGCGGCTTTATTTTTTAATGTGCGGCTTTATTCCGGCTGCCATCTCCGCTGGCTTCAAAACTCAAAGGGGTGCATACAATAGCAGTATATTGTCTTTTCCCATTTGACTTGCACTTGGCAACAACACAAGTTTGTTTCTGCAAAGGCATTCAGCATGTTTTCTGCAAAAACGGCATGAAAAACCTAAGCTAAATCTGATCTGACCGCTCCGGTCAGACAGAAATTGATTTCCAGGAATGCGATTTGAATAGGATTCCAAACCAGATATGAATGCAGCTTGAAACAGATTTCATGTAGTTCGTTGCCGTTTCGATTTCAATCGGATTTGCACAAAAATTGGATTTGGACTGACAGTCTGAACGAGGTCTAAGAGAAGTTGTCTTTCATTATTTTAAAGCTGTAAAATAAAGTAAACATTTTACATTTAAATAACAAACTCATTCTTAACCTTGGGCCTTATTCTTGAAACACAAAATGACCAATAAAAACATTGATTCTATAAGTTGTCTTTAATTTAAAAAAATACACATTTTCACATACTAATATATAATATACGTGATTGTCCTGTATTTTCCTTTTCTGAAGTTGGCAGCCCTACATGTTATAATAAATTATGTATTTTGAGCTGAAACTTCAAATATTTAATGTACACACACAAATATGGTTAAAACGCTAAGCACTGTAACAACATGACATTCACAAAGGAGTCTGGGGTGATACACGTATTTAGGTAGAATTTGAGGCGCATTACCTTGAAAAATGAATGTAATACACAGCATCCTCAGCAGCTCAGATGTTGGGAGAAAATGAAGACTCTTATGTACATCCAAACACAGAGTACCGGGATTGCTTGTGAGACATTGTTGATGTTACAGCTGCTCGAGCGCGGAGAAAATGAAGGACAGCATAACCGCCATGGGCGGACACTATAGCAATGCAGGGCTGTCAATCAACCCTCGTGACCCAGCCCTCCGAAATGTGACGTCACACCGCGGTGAGAGTCAAAACAGCAGGCCTAGTGAAACAGACTTGGTTTAAAGGCAGTTAAAAAATGGGTGGATTTTTATCATTGTAGGGTGCTTGTGTTCACACACTGCCAACACACATTTATGTCCAAACACCACGTAAAAGTGGATTTTGCATAATAGGTGCCCTTTAAATGTTTCAAAATGATGTGTTGAAAACATTTGTTAGAAATTTAGATTAGATTGGATTGGATTGGTTGAACTTTATTTTATTACACAGCAGCACATACCACACACAATGTATAATAAATACATAAGTAAAATATTAAAACATTCACAACAACAATTTGTTTTCGAGTATCCATTTCTCAAGGCATTTAGTAAAGTAATCAAATGTAATCAGTTAAGTAATTGAAATAGTTACACTACTTATTACATTTTAAATAAGGTAACTTGTGATCTGTAATCTATTACATTTCCAAAGTAACCTTCCCAGCACTGTTTGTAATCCAGTTGCATTTAAGTACATTGATTAAACCACATTACTGAACAATGGAAGTTGTATGTTTGGTTTTAAAGAACTTGATCTCAGCGTAATTGTCACTGAAGTGAATGAATAATTCATGATAGTATATGTGTGAATGCATAAACACCTCTGCAGCTTATGTTTTCTCCTGCGTCTTGAAAAAGTATTACTGTTTAAAAACTTAGTTAAAGAGTTATCCATCTATTATGTGCCTTAATGCAATATAATACATTATATACTGTTCTGTTTTTCTTATAGTGTTACATTTTTTGTGAAATTCCCATGTACTATCATATAGCCTGTTTGTATTATGTCTACTTTCTGCAATGGAAGCTCCTGTCGCTAAGTCAAATTACTTGTGTGTGTAAACACTTGCCAATAAAGCTCTTTCTGACATCTGACTTAACTTCAATCATAAGGGCTTAGGATTTAAGATCCTAACTGAAACACTAAACAGATTATAATTTGTCTATAATATGGTCACAGAACAATAGTCAAACTGCTAAAACTGTGCAGATCGGGGGTGTCCAAACTCAGTCCTGGAGGGCCAGGGTCCTGCAGAGTTTAGCTACAATTTGTCTCAACACACCTGCCTGGAAGTTTCTAGTATGCCTAGTAAGAGATTGATTAGCTGGTTCAGGTCCGTTTACTTGGGATTGGAGCTGAACTCTCCAGCAGTGGTCTTAGGAGCAGGACTGGACTGGTCCTGGTGTAGATTCACAAAGTTGTACTTAAAATAGTGTGCATACTCAGGCCTTAAGGGTCTATGTCAATAAGATCTTGTATCATTTTGCTGTGGACAAACGAATGCAATTGAGGTGAGGATCTATATGCAAGCAGTTTATTAAGAACTTAACACGTATTAACTCTGAACATCAGTAAACAAGCTACTACAAAGTCACAAAAAACAAAAGTATAAATAAATAAAGGAAATACTAAGACAGTTTAGCTGCATAATTTATTCATGCCACAATGCATGCTGGGAGCTTTGTACTATGCTGGTACCCAGCATGCATTATGGCATGAAACTGTCAGCTGATTGGCAGCTTGGTTGAGATTCATATGCTAATTTTTATTATCCGTGAATGTCTGAATGATACAGTAGCTCTTTGTGCTCAACATGTTTTTACACACTGTTGGATCTCATGCTGTAGTGTCAGGGTTACTGTAAATAATAAAGTTAATAACCCAGATAGCAGAGCAACACTAAATCAACATTGTTTTAAGTACAGCAGGATCCTCCGCCAGTAAATCATATCCATTTTGACTTCTTTCAATCAGAGAGCATGTAGGGCAGAAATTAACATGGCTTTGAACCAAAAAGTTACTGACTCAAATTAAATACAACATTCATTTAGTGATGTGAGTTTCCCCCCACTTTCAATTGTTTTACTTCAGTGAAAGGTTAGAATTTTGTGGATTGTTTGAATGAAAGATCAAAAAGATAAACAATGCAGATTTATTTTCACAGCCAGCTTTGCTTATATTTACCAAATGTGCCAATATCAGTGAGCAGCACTGTAAATGTATTTATTTATGCCCCCACACCATTTGAAAAGAAAATAACATCACAGTAAGGAAAAACTCACATATGTGTGTCACGTTTTCACAGGGTGCTTCTTGACAAACTGACAACTACAGAGCCCTGTACTAGAGACCTGCGCAGGACGGATTTTTCAGTCCTTCCGCTCCCGCAGAAATATATCTTATCTGGTCCTGCTCCCGCCCGCGACATTCATGTTCTGTCCCGCTCCCGCCCGCAAAAGCCTGCATAAAAGTAATCGATTTTTTTCCTGTACATCGAAGAAATTTACATGAAATGGTTCTGTAACATCTCCTAAGCTCCGCAACATCCCAGCATAAACGCTCCCGATAAAATATTTGTTATTTTGGCTAAGTCTCAACATAAACCACTATTATTTTTAACAGAAAAGCAAGCATGGGCTGCTGCCAGCATGGTTAGGCAAAATGCGAGCAGCTTCCTTTATTATCACTAAAAGCTGACATCTCACTCAGTTCATCACGATCTCATAAAGCTCTGTTATAACACAATGAACATATGCACAATGAATCTTTCACAATGTCTAAACTTCTTGTATTAAAATGAGACGATTCGTGAGAATGCAATTTCAGCCCTGCAGTGAGTCACCTCTGATTGGCCATTGCATTCCAGAAATCAACAGTCTGTGATTGGCTACATTGTGCAACCCTTTAAACACGTGTTATATATAGAAACTCTGCCTAGCTTGCACATGTTAATCATTTTAATGTTAATATTAGTTGTTCCTTTTGCTTTTGTGCAACAGATAAATAACAATTTATGTGTTTTAGACATTTTATGTTTAGATCATTTCTATTTTGCGGGAGTCCCACAAATAATTTTATTCTCCAGCATCCCACACACACACAAGTCTTTTCCCACCCGCACCCGCACTCGCCCATCAAGGGTTGTCCCGTGCCGCACCCTGTTGCGTTCGGTCCCGCGGTACTCCCGTAGGAGTGCAAGTCTCTACCCTGTACCACGAAACCGGATTAGCTAGCTAGCCAGGTAGGTGTCAGTATAGTTAGTGTCAACTTTGGGTTTTAGGCACCATGTAAGTGGTTTGGCTTATAGCGCTGTTCATCGCCACAGTAACTCACACTCCACAACGAACCTGCTCCAGTGCAGGTTATGTTCTGGTTTAGAGATCTTATTTGACCAGTCAGCTTCGAGCAAACTGACACATCTCTGATGCAGTAAAGTCACTCCCCAGTTTCTCTTGCTCCAAATTAAAGGGCACTACGTGAAACATTTTTAACCCTCTGGGGTCTGAGGGTGTTTTGGAGGCCTGAAGAAGTTTTACCATGCCCTGACATTTGTGTTTTTTTTTTAGTAAAAACTTAGCAACCCTGCAAACAAGCCTGCACTGGCCCTTTACGGGCCCACTTAGGGCTGCCAGTGCAGGACCCCTGAGAATTTGCTCATAGGCCTTTTTCACAGTCCGTGTTCGAAAACCGAAAGCTTCGAAAGGCAATGCCTGTAGCATGGAGTTGTTGTGATTTATTAATGTTCGTCACTAATTCTCAATCAGTACTAGATTAATCACTTAATTATATAATGAACTCCAGTGCTGCAACAGTCTTATTTTAGCACTCTGTAGTCAAGTTACCTTTATTTATATAGCGCTTTTAACAATACAGATTGTGTCAAAGCACTTAACAGTATCAAGTTGGAAGCTAGAGTGTCAGTAATGTATAATGATAAGATTAAACACTCAATTTTCAGTTAAAGGCATTTCATTATTGAATTCAGAGATGCCATTGTCTAGCTCAGTTTAGTTTAGTTAGGCAAGGAACCAAAACTCCCTCTGTGACAGAATGGAGAAAAAAACCTTGGGAGAAACCAGGCTTAGTCGGGGGGCCAGTTCTCCTCTGGCCAGACGAAACCTGCAGTTCAAAAGTTTATATTTCTATTTTTTTATTTTGTTGCAATTTCTAACAATAATAGTATTATGTAGTTAGGTATTTTATTATATTTTTAGTTAATTTGTTATATTTTTTAGTTTTATTGTATTTTAATCGAGGTTTTCGCTGGGGATATATCTCTGGGGCTCATCTGGGTGTCCTGGTCTCCGCTGACGATCAGGGCTGTAGACATCATCTCTTGGTGCTGATCCACCATCTGATCGGATACGGACTGAAAAACAGAATAGGAAAGAAACAAACAAATATTAGCGTAGATGCCATTCTACTTACGATGTAACGAGTACACCGTGTGTTATGGGGAGTTTTCCCGGTTCCGGTTGATTTAACTAATGCAGCCTAACAATCCTTTAATGGATTTGAATAATATAAGCGTATTAGTGTGTTATGTGTAAGCCAGGCTAAAGAGATGGGTCTTTAATCTAGATTTAAACTGACAGAGTGTGTCTGCCTCCCGAACAGTGTTAGGTAGATTGTTCCAGAGTTTGGGTGCTAAATAGGAAAAGGATCTGCCGCTCGAAGTCGATTTTGATATTCTAGGTATATCAAATGGCCAGAGTTTTGAGAACGTAGTGGAAATGAAGGACTATAGTGTGATAAGAGCTCGCTCAAGTACTGAGGAGCTAAGCCACTCAGGGCTTTATAAGTAATTAAAAAGATTTTAAAATCTATCCGATGTTTGATAATAATATATAATATGGTCATATTTCCTGGTTCTAGTAAGGACTCTAGCTGCTGCATTTTGGACCATCTGTAGTTTGTTGATCAAGCGTGCAGAACAACCACCCAATAAAGCATTACAGTAGTCTAACCTTGAGGTCATAAACGCATGAATTAGTATTTCTGCATTTGACGTTGAGAGCATAGGTCGCAATTTAGATATGTTTTTGAGATGAAAAAACGCAGTTTTACAGATGCTAGAAACATGGCTTTCAAATGAAAGATTGCTATCGAACAGCACACCTAGGTTCCTGACTGATGAAGAAGAATTGACAGAGCAGCCATCAAATGTTAGATAATGTTCTAGGTTATTACATGTGGGGTTTTTAGGTCCGATAATTAACACCTCTATTTTTTCAGAATTTAGCAGTACAAAATTACTCGTCATCCAGTTTTTAATATCGACTATGCATTCCGTTAGTTTCTCAATTTGGTGTGTTTCACCGGGCCGCGAAGAAATATAGAGCTGAGTATCATCAGCATAACAGTGAAAGCTAACACCATGTCTCCTGATAATATCTCCCAAGGGTAACATGTAAAGCGTGAAAAGTAACGGCCCTAATACTGAGCCTTGAGGTACTCCATACTGCACTTGTGATCGATATGATACCTCTTCATTCACTGCTACGAACTGATGTCAGTCAGATAAGTACGATTTGAACCATGCTAATGCACTTCCACTAATGCCAACAAAGTTTTCTAGTCTATTCAAAAGAATGTTGTGGTCGATAGTGTCGAACGCAGCGCTAAGATCCAGTAGAACTAATAAAGAGATACAACCATGATCAGATGATAGAAGCAGGTCATTTGTGACTCTAATGAGAGCAGTCTCAGTACTATGATACGATCTAAATCCTGACTGGAATTCCTCACAGATATCATTTGTCTCTAAGAAGGAAAATAATTGTGAGGATACTACCTTTTCTAGTATCTTTGACAGAAAAGGGAGATTTGAGATCTGTCTGTAATTAACTAGATCTTTGGGGTCAAGTTTTTTAATGAGAGGCTTAATAACAGCCAGTTTGAAGGTTTTGGGGACATATCCTAATGACAATGATGAATTAATAATAGCCAAAAGAGGATCTATGACTTCAGGAAGCAGCTCTTTTTGTAGTTTAGATGGGATAGGGTCTAACATACATGTTGTTGGTTTAGACGATTTAACAAGTTTATACAATTCTTCCTCTCCTACAGTAGAAAATGAATGGAATTGTTCCTTAGGGGATCTATAGTGCACTATCTGATGCGATACTGTAGTTGACGGCTGCAAGGATACAATTTTATGTCTGATAGTATCGATCTTGGAAGTAAAGCAGTTCATAAAGTCATTACTGCTATGCTCTTGGGAAATGTCAACACCTGTTGATGCTTTATTTTTCGTTAATTTAGTCACTGTATTGAATAAATACCGAAGGTTATGTTTGTTTTCTTCTAGAAGAGATGAAAAGTAATCAGATCTAGCAGTTTTTAATGCTTTTCTGTAGGATAGGGTACTTATGTACTATGCATATTATTCTTTAGTATGCATACTGAGCAGTGTTTGTTTCATTGTTTCATCTGGGCTGACCCATGTGGGGCCCTCATGGAAACTGAGGACAAAACTGGCTGGGCCCCAGTTAGAGAGCCCAGGAGCCACCCATCTGGTCCCCACATACTGTAAGTCTGCTGGCTGGGATGGATTCTATGAAATACCAACAGATAAAAAATCTAAACGTGACTGCCTCTGTTAGAAATCTTATAATGGCCCATGGTTGGATCTAACAACAGGGCAATGATCCAAAACAAACATCAAAATCAACACATGATGCCATGTATCTGAACAAGACGTCCAGGACCTCCAGCAGAAAAAACAGACACACAACATTAAAGATCCAGCAGTCTATTTAACCGTGGACATGGGCTACTTTTTAGTTTCATCTGACCATAGAACCCAGTCCTGTTTGAGGTACCAGTCCTGTCTGATAACTGAATATGCTGGAGTTTGTTTTTGGATGAGCTAGGATAATTTTTCTTGAAACGCTCCCAAAACAACATGTGGTGATGTAGGGGCTGTTTAACTTGTTTAAGCTTTTCTGACCCCTGAGACTTAAAGGGGTGGTTTACTGCTTTTTTTCTTTGCTTGATTGTGTTTATGGGGTGCAATATAACATGTCTTCGTGTTTCATTTGTTAAAAAATGCCTTATCTTTCATATATTTCACCTTTATTGTAAGCCACTTTCTCCTCTGTCATTTGAACGACCGGTTGACTTCCTGATTCTCTGAAACCACTCCCTCAGAAACAGACAGTGGGCTCAGATTGGTCAGTTGGGCCGGTGAGTTGTGATTGGCTAAACTGCGTACTGCATGTTGTCCGGAAACTTCACGCCCATTACCTTCACGGGTGACAGTTGCACGTGCTCTGGTCAAATGTAAATAATGGTGTCAATATTGCCGTATCAGTTTGAGCCAGAATCAGACCCAGAAAGCGGTAATGAAGAGAGTCAAGCAGAACTTCCGCAAGCACGGCTCTTACAAACGTTTCTGAATGGAAGTTTGCTGTTGTGATTACATATAATTTTTGAAGTTTGTACACGTTTGTCTTATACACACAAAATAGCATCGAACTTACTGGCTACTAACCAAACAGCGTTGGCTTGTGTTTACGTTCTTGATCAAATTGAAAAATTATGTCATAAAGTATATGGAAAATACATTTACAAAATTAGTACATAATTACAAATTCGGGTCCAAAATGTTTGTACGCATTTGTCATAGACACACGAAACAGCATTTAACTAACTGGCTACTAAAGCCAGCGTTGGCATTTGTTTACGACCTAAGCACGTAACAACACATTTTCCTGGCTTTTCATGCTATAACAAACGTGCTTTACAAACACAGTTACAACGGCCAGAAAAAAGCTAAGATTAGAATTTGATGGTCACGAGTCCAACTAAAGCAAACCCTGATCGCCACAATGGTGAGATCAAATTAAACGTTTTCAATAAAACAACTAAACCTCTGTTAATTCTCAATAAGCGCTTCTGTAGACATCTGACAGAGATAACATCAGTCTGGTTAGTAATGAGTGAAGCTGGTGATGCTGTTTATGGAGTTGTTTAATTATCCTCTGCTGAGATCTTCAGAGATTTAACGTGTTTGACTTGCAGTTGATTTGATCAAATGCTTAAACATCAGTTATATGATCATTTAATTTAACCATCCATCTCGTGAACTTCAACGCTACTTTAGTGTTTCCTTTAACACTGTGTACAGTGTTCATTGAGGTTTTTGCTGTGTATGTTGTACATTTCAGCATCTATCCAAACAGAGTTCTGTACCTGTATTTAATGTCTACAGCTAAGCGCAGCATCAGTGGCTCAGTGTGAAATGCTGTCTCCTCACAGCAAGATCATCTCTGGTTCAAATCCCAGCTAAGCCAGAAAGTTTTTCCCTCACAATCTAAAGAAGTATGAATAACAGATGCTTAATTGTCTAAAGATGTAGCTGTTTGTTTTACTGCCTACTGATGGATCCGTGTTTTTTTTATTGCAACTAGGCCAACTCATGGTGACTATCTTATTATATGAACACCTACTTACTGCATAGCACTGATCTCTCTGCTTTACAACCCCACATGCATTGCTACAAAGAGATATCTAAAACCTGAAGTCAAGTGTCAAGAGCCCAACTAAAAGCAAGCACTGATCTCCATGACGGTGGCATCATTTTAGCCAATAAAACATCAACATCTGTAATTCGCAATAGCAGCAGGTGTTCATCACTAATGCACAATCATCATTTAATTAGTCACTTAATTATCTCATTAACTTTAACTCTTTGGGGACTTGGGATTTGACTTGAGACTTGCAAGTGACTTGAAAGAAATGACTTGGTTCCTCCTCTGGTGAAATCAGCTGCTGAGTTCATGGGTGGAATAAACATATGGCAGGACTTTTACTTTCTGACCCCCGGACTTTCCACCTCTGCCGACTTCGTCCCTTTTTAACCCAGCGTTGGGTTATATTTAACCCAGCATTTTTTAGAGTGTACCCTTTAATGTTTGTCTGCTTAACTGAACATGACTTTGAACACATAACTTGTATTATCTTAGAGTTATTGACATATATACATTAATTTGTTGCCAGAAGATGCTCCTCATTGAGTCACAGTCACCTCAGGCTGTTTTTGATGGGATTTTTTTTTTTTTAAACTTTGAAATTTTCTAAAGCTGCTTTGATTGTGAAAAGCAGTGTACCCTTACAACAGTTAACCATGTTTTACTATGGTGAAACTAGTAATCATAACTGTAGTAATCAGGAGTTTTTAGTTTTTCTCAAACTAAGGTTTTGATATCATGGTTCTACTAAAGTAATATTTTAGTAATGCTTGAGTAAAACTGTGGTAACCATAGTTTTTGAAACCATGGTGAAGTTTGTAGTTACTATAGGTTTACTACTATGCTGTAGTAAGACCATGGTTATGGTAGTTACTGTGAATTTACTACAACAATCATAGTTAAACCATGGTTAATTTTGTGTTTGACTTTTGTACGGGTACAAATATGTGAATTGAATGCTTCTATTTGAAAGTCACATTGGATAAAACCATCTGATAAATATACTGTATTTGTATGTTTAATCTGTGAAAATAAATTTGCAATTGCTATTGTACATTGTTTTTGATCCATTATTGTGTGCAAGGACATTTCGGTTAGCATAATCGAACTGAGTATGAACCACGGACCGCCCGTGGACCGCCAGCAAACAGTAATTATAAACCAGCGGCTCGTCAGCGGACCACTGTCGGAAAAGCGGCGGCTGCCGCTGGTGATCCGCTGGAATAACGATGAGCAAAACGCCGGTGAACCGCGGCCCAGCTAACAGGGAATCTTCTCGTAACTTTGGCTAACATTCTCTAAAGGTTCTCTCAAAGTTATCAAAAAATGTCCTTGCAATAATGTTAGTAGAACGCTTTCTTAACGTTATCTGCCAACTCTGCCACCAGTGGGCCGCTGGTCTTATGTTAGCTGGGAAGTCTTCACTCTGATTTCAGTGCATTATTGCATTCGTCAGATTTACATTTTTAAACTAGAAAACATACAAGTTGTAAAACTATGAGCAGGGTATTCGCGCGTGAGGAGTAATTACTAAGCATGTATTGTTCACACAACAGCAGTGCCATTAGCAGCAGCAGCAAGCAGTTTCCTACTTCATGTACTGTATGTGAGAATACAACGTCAATCATCATGGATTTTAGAACAGAAAAGTGAATTGGGGATTACCTTATTTGCCCGAAATCTCCATGCTTTTAATAACTTCTGTGGGCATTCATTTCTACATTAACCGCAAACAGATCTCTTTAAGATGCACACCTCACTACACTGAAAAAACTGATCCACTATATTTGCTCAATAAAATTGAGTAATATACTATATTTACTCAATAAAATTGAGGTAACAATTTGCACTCACTTTGTTTGAGTAGATTCTATCCTATATATTGAGTAAAGAATACCTAAATTTTACAGCTATGACAAACTAAAAGAAATTAGGTAATGTCTACCTAATATTTTTCATTAAATTACATAACTAATTACTTATAAAAATTGAGTAACATTAACTCTATTGTTAGAAGGCAACAGTTCATCACTGTAAAACCCAACAAGTTAGGGTAACAAACCGTTTGAGTAAACCGATTGCCTTAAAACATTTAAGTTTTTAAAACTAACAATTATGAGTGCTCTGAACTTATTTCAGTCAGACATCTACAGAAGATCCTATTGAGAATTAACTAAGGTTTAGATGTTGATTTATTGTTTCAATTGAAGTAACCATGTTAGAGATCAGTGTCTGCTTTAGTTGGGCTCTTGACCCTTGACTTCTGTGTTAGATGTTTATTTTCTCTGGTTGTTGTAATCATGTGTTCCTCAAACATGTTTGTTGCAGCTCAAAAGCCCAGAGAAAATGATCGGTAGTTGGTTATCATATATTTATAGTGACAATCATCTGTAAGTGAGCTGATCTCATTGAGAGAGAGCACAGACTCGTTGTGTGTCTAATCTCTGGTTAAGTGAATGTTGCATTGATTATAGTAAAAGTGTTTGTGACAGTCAGTTAACAAAGGAGTTTCTAAACAGTTTGTCCACAAAAAGTTTCAATCTATGGCAGCAAGAGGACTCACACAGACATCAAGAATCAGCTTGTGAACCTCAAAAATGGTGACCATTAAAAGAAAATGAAAATCATGATGCAATGCATGCTGGGTACTAGCATAGTACGAAACTCATCCATGGCTCCCAGCATGCATTGCATCATGATTTTTATTTTCTTTTAATGGTAATGACTTGGGGAAAGTTGCTTTTATATTCACACATTCACAACATTTCCACGTTCAATAACTTTCTAATTATATGTGCAAAAAATGTTTCTTTGGCAAATTCTAATCAGCGACATCATTGTCAACCTACTACCTTTTTTTCACCATTGAACAAAATGGCTAAGTATTGTTTTAATGTCATATTTACTTGCGAATGTCAGTTGAATGTCCAATGTAGTGTGATTAACAAAGTAATTGAATGCTGAAGTCCGAATGTGCGAATATTAAACCAACTTTACCCAAGTATAAATCACTGAATCTTCTCTGATGTTACAGGGACAGATGAGACACGTGTGTTTATCCGCTGAAGAGTTGAGTATGCGGTTTCAGACGCAGCCCACATTTTTTTTTTCTTCTTCAAAAACACGCCACTCCCTTTGAGTTGATGTTGTCGGAGAGGAGAGTTGGTGTGTCATTGCTGTGCATGTGCGATCTTCTCCAGTGCTGTTTACAGACTACAATTAAAAGTTATACATAAGGATTATTCTTGTGTAGTTTCATCTGCATAAGACATAACATAATGATTATGTTAGATTACACGTGGAAGCATCTGTTGTTTAGGTTTCTTCTTCAGCTGTGTTTGTTTGGAAATCCTGTACAGAAGATGTGTACTAGCGCTCCCTACCACATTCTAGGAGCACAAGTATAGCTCAAATATATTTAGACTTTTTCTATGTATAAGTTAAATATACTTAAATGTCATTTTACGTATATTTATGAGAAGTACATTTCACGAGTTTGCGCTAACATATAATATGATTAAGCAATTAGCAAGCATATTTGGCATGCTGTCCAAAGGGAAGGCTCTGAGCTCGGGACAGAGCCTGAACCAAGAGAACCCCCCCCCCATCCCAAGAATGGGATAAAATTAGTTTAGAGTGCAGACTTGGGGTGGAGGCAGGATGCTGGAAAACTGTCCTAGAACAGAGGTGAGTTGGCTGTATTTATACACCTGATGTGCTTATTAAGGTGATTAGGTGACAAGCTCCACCTGGGCCAGACTGATTATCTGATCGCGCTCCTCCCGAACCTTGTTAATAAAACATCATAAAGAGTAGACTAAAAGTATACTTTTTATTTAATTTTTTTTTTTTAGTAGTTTGAAAGTATACTAATAGCACACTTGAATAAATTTCTTTTTCATAAAGAAATTCCCAGCATCCATACACTGTCCTCTATAAAAGACAAAATTATCATTTAAAAAAAAGCTGCATAGATCAGTGTGATATCCATTTGGTGGCGTGCTGATCAGCAATTCAAAAGCATTCGTTATAATTTACTTGTTTACAACATTTTTAGCTGTATGAAAGCCTACAGTATTGTGATATACAAATATGATGGACACATTCCATTCTATCTCAAATTCCTCTTAGACATGTTTGAAAAGAAGCCAGAAAATAAACAAGAAACACTAGATACACAACAACAAAAGACATTCACCGTTTCTTCCTTTCTTTCTTTTTTTAATCTGCCATGGTTTTGCCAGCAACTACAGTCAATCGTTTATCTTTATTTTTATCTGTGAAGTGCTTAATGTTTTCCAGGCTTTCCAAATATTCCATAGTTCCAGCATTGTGTTTAAAGGCAAAAAAAAAAAGCAAAATCAGATTATATGATTGAATGATCATTTGAAAAGTAAACCTTTTTAATATGTGATGTACGTGAAAACAAAAAGTTACTTCTCATTTGATTTTTGCTTATGAAATGTGATATGATTTACTTCTCATACAGTGTAACATATAAAACAACTCTTTAACAAACCTGTAACCCTGTACAGAGGCGTTGTGCCCATTCAAAATGAGTGGCACGTACCTTCTCAGATTTTTGAGCCAAGTGGATTTTGAAGGCAGCTTCCAAAACACACACACAAAAAATAGCCGAATAATATTTTCTATACTTGAACACATCAGCTGCTAAATTTAAATCTGCTTTGCTGGCTGGCGCTGAGCCAGAGACAGGCACGTTTTTACAGCATTGAGCATTAAACCACGATGCTGTTGAGCTTATGAATGCAATGACCAATCAGAGGTGTTCAGATGAGTCACCGCTGAAATACCGGTGTTTTCTTCACTCGCTCGCTGACCGAGCTCTTTCTGGCAAATTCTCTGGTCAGAAACAACAAAGTGCAGATGTGTCTGTAAGTAAGATATTAATTTCACAGTGTAAACAGCTTCAGTGATTTTAATGGGAGTTTTTGAGAGTGCTTGATCTCTAGACTGTCAGTGAAAATGTTCTTTGATAATGTAAATGTTCTTTGTTCTATTTCTGTGCAATGAAAGTGTTTGGATAAGTAGCCTAACTTACAATGTTAAATTCACATTAAATATAAAATCAGTCGTATTAAAACTGTGTTATGGCATGACACCCTGTTACTTAATTGAACAGACAGGTTTTTATGCATAGTTCATAAACTACATTATTAGGCTACTTTGACCATCGCCCATTATAGATCAACTAACGTAATCTATAAAGGTATATTCATATTTCTTGATATAGTTAATGCGTTTGGGAATGTTTCAAATAAAAAGGGAAAATAAATAATTAAATAAATAAATAAACAAGAACATAAGTGCTATTGTGGCTGCTGTGAGTCACATGACTACCCCCCCACCACACCACACCACACCACACCACACCACACCACACCACACCCACACACACACACACACACTCTCACTCTCACACTCGTGCCCCCTCAAAAATAATGAGTGCATGATGCCCCTGACACTATAGTTAGTTAATAAACACTTGGCTTCTAGGGTTCCCGCATTTAATTTTTTTTTTTTTGTGAAACAAACAAAGACCTCATGCACCACATGAGTGATGAAATGTAACTTACTGTATATAATTCAAAACAAATGTAAAGACAAAATGGTAATGCACTCACCTTGAGATGTGTTGCAGCTCTGGCATGCTCAATGCCGGTAAACCAGTTGACATTTGTCTTGTCTTTTTTTCTTTCAATATACTTCTTGTTAACAGGAGGCACTCTAGATATAGTCTCTTTACAGTTCACAGGCAATCAGTTGCATGTCATTCCACACAACTTTAATTCATACATTGATGGTTTGTGTTGTGAATTATATGGTGCAGTGAGCAGTTTAGCACTGATTAATGATTTAATGCACTGAGCACTGCTGTATATATGTTTATATAACAACACTCTCCAAATGCTACTTCTGTTTCTTTTAAATCTAAATCCTAGTCAAATTAAAATATCTAAGTTTTACCGGTGTTGTATATATATAGAGTGGGTACAGAAAGTATTCAGACCCCCTTAAATTTTTCACTCTTTGTTATATTGCAGCCATTTGCTAAAATCATTTAAGTTCATTTTTTTTCCTCATTAATGTACACACAGCACTCCATATTGACAGAAAAACACAGAAATGTTGATGTTTTTGCAGATTTATTAAAAAAGAAAAACGGAAATATCACATGGTCCTAAGTATTCAGACCCTTTGCTCAGTATTTAGTAGAAGCACCCTTTTGATCTAATACAGCCATGAGTCTTTTTGGGAAAGATGCAACAAGTTTTTCACACCTGGATTTGGGGATCCTCTGCCATTCGTCCTTGCAGATCCTCTCCAGTTCTGTCAGGTTGGATGGTAAACGTTGGTGGACAGCCATTTTTAGATCTCTCCAGAGATGCTCAATTGGGTGTAAGTCAGGGCTCTGGCTGGGCCATTCAAGAACACCCACTGGGCAAAGTTACGTCCACTGGACATCTTTTTGAAGTCTTTGCAGACGTTGAAAAGACGTCCACTGAGGAGCCAGAATGAAAGTTTTTATGACGTCTTTTTTTGACGATATAGATATAGACGTTCAGTGAACCTCCATACAAGGTTAAAAATTTGTTCAAATGTGGTCAGTGGACATATTTTTAACATAATTTAAGGTTCATTTAGACTTAATTTATGCTGTTTCTGGACCAAATAAACACTCTCAGGATGCATTAGATTTGAACTCAGGTTTTTTCAAAGTAATTTCCATTTATAATTGCAAAGCAACTCACAGACACTGTCCAAAAATCATGAAAATAAAAGAATCTTCACTGAAACAGTGTTCAATTAAATGATCAAATAACGAATGATTAAGCATTTGGTAAAATCAACTGCAATTCAAAGACAATAAATCTTTCAAGATCTCAGCAGAGGAGGATCAAACATCTCCACAAACAGCATCACCAGCTTCACTCATTAGATTGACTTTATTTCTGTCAGACATCTATAGCTTTTATTGATAATTACCAGAGGTTTAGATGTTGGTATTTGTTTCATTTGAACTCACCATTGTGGTGGACAGTGTTTGCTTTAGTTGGGATCTTGGTCCTCGTACTTCTTGCATTAGCTTTTCATTGGCCGCCGTGACTGTGTCTTTGTGAAACACAGCTGTTGTGGCAAAGAAAGCCAAAATGAAGCAAGATCAGATGTTATTAGCTTCTTTTTGACGATGGTCTAATCATCATAAATGGAGCATCTGATGTTATTTTAAGTTTTGTTTTATATTTTGGTGTTTATAGCCACCAAACCTTGTGAAGCTGTACCAAGCGCATTGAAACGGTCGCTTATTGTGAAGATGGACAAAATGCGTGTGCATGAGATATTTTGAGGAAACGCATCATGTGGTCACATACAGAGATCAAGATTTTGCACATGAATCACAACAACGGTGACAAACAAAGCAAACAAAAAAGCTTCATGCTGCAATGCATGATGAGTGGCTTCATAGAACAAACTCATCCTTAATTCTAGAGTTTTTTTTGTTTTGATTGTTACCGTTGTTGTGATTCATGCGCAAAGTCTTGATGTCTGTGTGTGACTGCATGATGAGCTTGCTCAGTTTTTGTGTACATGCTTTTCATCCGTAAATATATACGTGAAATTTGAAACATAACATGAGAGATTAATTTTATTACAATTTTGTCATCATTAACAGGAAAAAGTTAACACTTGCTTTCAGCTTTTTCTGCCACAACAATCATGCTTTTACAAACACAGTGTTACAGGGGCCTAAAAAAAGCTAACGCAAGAAGTACGAGGACCAAGATCCCAACTAAAGCAAACACTGTCCACCACAATGGTGAGTTCAAATGAAACATATCAACATGTAAACCTCTGGTAATTATCAATAAAAGCTATAGATGTCTGACAGAAATAAAGTCAATCTAATGAGTGAAGCTGGTGATGCTGTTTGTGGAGATGTTTGATCCTCCTCTGCTGAGATCTTCAGAGAATTATTGTCTTTGATTTGCAGTTGATTTTACCAAATGCTTAATCATTCGTTATTTGATCATTTAATTAAACACTGTTTCATTGAAGTTGATTTTTGGACAAACAATATCTGTGAGTTGCTTTGCAATTACAAATGTAAATTGCATTGAAAAAACTTGAGTTTAAATCTAATGCATCCTGAGAGTGTTTATTTGGTCCAGAAACAGTATAAATTGTGTCTAAATGAACTTTAAATGGTGTTAAAAATATGTCCACTAACCACATTTGAACTAGTTTTTAACCTTGTATGGAGGTTCACTGAACGTCTGTATCGGACGCTCAGAACACATCAAAAAAAGACGTCATAAATACTTTCATTCTGGCTCCTCAGTGGACGTCTTTTCAACATCTGCAAAGACTTCAAAAAGACGTCCACTGGATGTAACTTTGCCCAGTGGGCAGTCACAGAGTTGTTGTGAAGCCACTCCTTCGTTATTTTAGCTGTGTGCTTAGGGTCATTGTCTTGTTGGAAGGTAAACCTTCGGCCCAGTCTGAGGTCCTGAGCACTCTGGAGAAGGTTTTCGTCCAGGATATCCCTGTACTTGGCCGCATTCATCTCTCCCTCGATTGCAACCAGTCGTCCTGTCCCTGCAGCTGAAAAACACCCCACAGCATGATGCTGCCACCACCATGCTTCACTGTTGGGACTGTATTGGACAGGTGACGAGCAGTGCCTGGTTTTCTCCACACGTACCGCTTAGAATTAAGGCCAAAAAGTTATATCTTGGTCTCATCAGACCAGAGAATCTAATTCCTCACCATCTTGGAGTCCTCCATGCGGGCTTTCATGTGTCTTGCACTGAGGAGAGGCTTCCGTCGGACCACTCTGCCATAAAGCCCCGACTGGTGGAGGGCTGCAGTGATGGTTGACTTTCTACAACTTTCTCCCATCTCCTGACTGCATCTCTGGAGCTCAGCCACAGTGATCTTTGGGTTCTTCTTTACCTCTCTCACCAAGGCTCATCTCCCCCGATAGCTCAGTTTGGCCGGACGGCCAGCTCTAGGAAGGGTTCTGGTCGTCCCAAATGCCTTCCATTTAAGGATTATGGAGGCCACTGTGCTCTTAGGAACCTTAAGTGCAGCAGAAATGTTTTTGTAACCTTGGCCAGATCTGTGCCTTGCCACAATTCTGTCTCTGAGCTCTTCAGGCAGTTCCTTTGACCTCATGATTCTCATTTGCTCTGACATGCACTGTGAGCTGTAAGGTCTTATATAGACAGGTGTGTGGCTTTCCTAATCAAGTCCAATCAGTATAATCAAACACAGCTGGACTCAAATGAAGGTGTAGAAACATCTCAAGGATGATCAGAAGAAATGGACAGCACCTGAGTTAAATATATGAGTGTCACAGCAAAGGGTATACTTAGGACCATGTGATATTTCAGTTTTTCTTTTTTAATAAATCTGCAAAAATGTCAACAATTCAGTTTTTTTTTTTTTTTTTGTCAATATGGGGTGCTGTGTGTACATTAATAAGGAAAAAATTAACTTAAATGATTTTAGCAAATGGCTGCAATATAACAAAGAGTGAAAATTTTAAGGTGGTCTGAATACTTTCCGTACCCACTGTGTGTGTATATATATATATATATATATATATATATATATATAGTTTGTGATTGCATTTTATAAAGATATGTCCAGACAAGCAGTCTACCAACGACATTAGAAACAAAGTCACTGGCAGTGTGAACTGGCTCAAGTGCTTTATTTACAGAAAGAACATTGTTTCTTGTTTTAAAATGGTGCTTTTTTAACATTTTTAATTAAAACAACGGAATAAAAACAAGCAGAATAAGAATAAGTTACCAATCAAATTAAATCAGTACCCTATTAAAAAAATAATTTGTACTACAGAGGTGACACATGAAGGACACATAAGTGGCTTGTAGGTGTATTTTCAGACATCTAACCTAATAACATTTCTTTATTTGCCTTCAGTAACAATATTGCTGCATATATACCCACAATTACAGTTACTCTTTTCATTGTAGTTTTACTGATAAATGATCATATATTGACATCTCATTTTGCATTATTGATTCAACATTTACTTTGTAAAATATTATGATACTTGTATTTACTACAGAAAGTCTCAATCTATACATAAAATGAATTCACAGAATAATCCATTAACATATCTTTACAGTTGTCATGGTAGGCAGTACTTTAAACATCATTCAGCATACAAAACATGGATAAATTATTTGATTAAAATGTATTTCATTATTTCAAGGATCTCATTTAATATTTGCTCTTACCTCTGACCCAACTTTAAAAACAAACAAACAAACAAACAAAAAAAAAAACATGTTTTCATGATCTCTTTACCTAGACAAATCAACAACAACAGTAACAACAATAAAACAAAATAATCATAATCTTAATCATCATATCTTCCACTCATACAGCTTTGGTTTCAAGTACATTAAAATATATACAGAAAGCAATTAACAAACAGAAGAGAAGTGCTGAATGTGTGTTTGAACCTAGTGTAATCTCAAAAACAAAACCTAAATTAAAACAACGCTAAAACAATGAACAATGTCCAGTCTCCGTCTGCAGAATCTCAATTTGCTACGTTAAAGGTGCTGTATATGTTTTTGACTCTTCTTAAGCCCAAAAAAATAACATAATATGTTTGTAGATATTTAGGAATCATGTTATGTTTACATAGCTGTTTCTCTGAAAAATAATGCTATAGCCAGTAATTCTACTCTGAAATGTGCGTTACAGGCAGGTACTGGTTGCAGTACTCAATGACTAGCTGGCAATATTACATACTGCACAATGGTCTATGAGCAGAGGAACATTAAAACACAGTAAATCAACTCATCAAATTACAGTGCAAGGCTCTTTGCGTGTCCTCAATCTGGCAAACCCGCATGAATGTCAAATCTGAGTAGGAGGGAGCAGGAGAAACGGCTCTCTCCAATAGTTTGAATTTGGACTGCAGTACCTATTTGAACCGCTAGCTGTCAATATTGCATATTGCACCTTTAATGATATGTGGTGTTAACACATATCATTAAAGCCTCTCTATAATGGAGGGAATTTACTGACATTTAGTAGTTTGGAATATCTGCCAGTAATAACCTTTTTAAACTCGATGAAATTAATTATAAGAGTGCATTGTTTATAGTATTATACACAGCAAAACCCCCAGTGTTAATTTAACACTCTGAGTGTTGACTCACTGGACTCATATAAACACTGAAGCAGTGTTAAAAGTAACTCTGAAGCAGTGTTAAAGTGAATGAGATAATTAGGTGATTAACTGAGTGATGATTGGCCATTATTGAAGACACCTGATGTTAACAAGCAGAATCACCAAAGAAGAAAATCTAAATTTGTATGTCACCATTATAGTGGTCTGTGTTTGCATTAGTTGGGATCTTGACCCTTAAATTTTTAACATTAGGTTTTGTTTGTTATAATTGAATTATAACAGCCAGACAAACCAGAAGAAAAAATGATCATGTGGTGTTGATTATGTTTTGAACTAATCATCATGTAGTGACCTGAATACCTGAGTTACGTTTTCTTCAGTGATTAGGTAAACAAAGAGAAAAACACAAGAGCTGGTATTTTTGGCATAATCACACAAATGTTTTCAGAAGTTACTCCTACATAAAATAAATTTTAAAAGAAAACTTTAATTTAGACACACAAACATTAAGAATCAGCGTGAGAATCACAACAATGGTGACCATCAAAAAAGCATGTTGTAGCCAATAAAAAGTCATCATTGGCTCCCATCATGCATTGCGGCATGAATAAATTATGAGCTGAATTGTCTTTGTAACTTTTTATTCTTACTACACCGTAGTTGAGATTCATACGCTGATTCTTGATGTCTGTGTCTGCCTAAAACAAAGACTTTTTTTTTTTTTTTTTTTTTAAATCAGAACAGCTTGCAAGAAACCACTACAAAATGTATAGAAAATACAGTAGCTTTCACTGTGGAACCACAGAGCTGTTGCAACCAATAAAGATAATATAACTCAGAGATCAGACTCTAAATAAGCTCAATGACTCAAGTCAAACGATGATTATGTTAAAACATAACTATCACCACCTGATGATTTTTGCTCTTGGCTTGTCTGGCTGTTATAATTCAGATACAGAAGCCAAACAAAATTTAAAATTAAAAAGTCAAGGGTCAAGATCCCAACTAATGCAAACACAAACCACTATAATGGTGACATACAAATTTAGGTTTTCTCCTTTGGTGATTCTGCTCATTAACATCAGGTGTCTTCAATAATGGTCAATCACCACTCAATTAATCACCTAATTATCTCATTCACTTTAACACTGCTTCAGTGTTTATATGAGTCCAGTGAGTCAACACTCAGAGTGTTAAATTAACACTGGGGTTTGTGCTGTGTAGTAATAACTATACCTCATTTCACATCAAAATGTCATGAATTTCCAAGAAAGTCATTTTTGAGACTACAAGACTGCTTTAGAGAAATTACAAATTGCTCTCATATTCACTCTGATATTCATCTACACACTTCTCCTCCAGAATCTTAATGAGAGTTGCCAGTGTGCTATTTGGATCCAGCAGAGTCACTAGAGGGACATTCACACCTCTATCATTGTGGATAAGATTCTGCAGAGTCATAGCTAACATTGAGTCAATGCCTAAATCGAAAAGATGAACATCATCGTTTAGCTCGTCCATCTCAACACCAATCGTTTCGCTGATCATGAACCTCAGATAATCACGTGGTGAGGATGGGGTCATGGGTTGCTCAGTGCTAGACATGTTTAGTCCATATTTTATTGTGGCTTCCTCTCCTATTTTGTACAAGCGCACCTTTAGTGATTTGTTCTGACTGAAAATTTTATTCCAGTTGCTTTTAAAATTGAATTTGCATACAACCTGTTGAGGTTTGTTGATCAAGAGGCACTGCTCAAGACTTTCATGGATTTCTGGAATCTCCATAAGCATGATTCCCTTTGCCTCCAGAAATCTTTGGATATGGACTTTGTTCAACAAAAGACCAAGATTCAAAGCCCCCCAATTAATGGACTGTCCAGAAAGCCCAATGTTTCTGCGATACTGACAGAAAGTGTCCATGAATGCATTAGCCGCTGCATAATTAGTTTGCGTGGGATTGCCAATGAAGGCAGAGATGGAGGAATAACACACAAAGTAATCCAGATTGCACTGTATGGTAGCACGGTGAAGGTTCAACACTCCATTCACTTTTGGACTCATGACTTTCTCATAAAGAGATTTATCAAGACGTTCAATCAGCCCATCATGCAGGACAACCGCACTGTGAAATACCCCTTTGATGGGACTGGATGGAAATAGTTTTCCAATATTATCAATTGTCTGGTCCACTTGCTTGGACACAGAAACATCACATGGCAGAGACTTAATGACAGAACCCCAAAGGCTACTGACTTGACTTATCTCTTGTTGCATCTGAGGGTTTGGATTACTCCTAGACAGAATGACAATGTTTCCTCCTCCTTTCTGGGCGATGAACTTTACAGTCTCAAAGCCCAACCCCGTTAGACCACCTGTGATAATATAGACTGAATTTTTCTGGAATAGGCTGTGTTTGGGTATCACTGGAATGTCAGACAGCTGGTTCTTGGCATCACTGTTCAGGACTATAATAGGTACGATCTGGCATCTGAAGTATGATTCAGATTCTTTTACTGACAGAAGATCAGTGTCTTGAGATTTCACTCTTTGAACAGCTGTTGTGTCCAGAGAAAAATACTTTCTGTCCAAATGCATGGATTTCAGCCAACGGTAGATTTGTGGCATTTGCATTTGCAGAGACCCTTTTTGCATTATTTGGGATATGAGAAGGACATGGAAGCGGACTTCCTCATTTGTACCTTGGAATGTTGTATTGAATGGAAATTCTATCTTGTTGTCATAGACAAGAACAATGTCTTTGATGCCTCTAACACTGCTAACTATGTCAGCGGTTTCTACATTATAAGGAGGTAGAAGAACAGCTCCCACAACCTCACTAAAATCACAAGACAGCTGATCAGCCTGCGTGCTCACTTGGACATTCCAACCTGATCTGTTTGCAATAGCAAGTAAAACAGTGATCAAGGCTGAGTCAGGGACAGTGGAGAAAATACCCAGTTTCCTTTGCTGTTTAGATTTAGGTAAAGCCTCATGGAAGATCTTCCAAGCCAGTACCATGTAAGAGACACAAGGGATGTCATTCAGGAATGAAAGCCTTTTTGCTTTGCAGCAAACAGCGGTTGGGAGAACTACTTTAGTGGTGGCAGCCACAGGGTAACAAGACACAACATGATCACCAACTTTAAATTTCCTGACATCTTTACCCACTGCTGTGACAATACCACTGAAGTCAAGGGCCAAGAGCTTATGGTTTTCATTTGTGTGCTTGTTCCAGTACAGTGTCTTACCATAATTCAGGTCAGAAATGCTGACTGGAAAGTAATCTGATGAATGAACACAGATTTTACTGAGAAGAAGCTCAATATTTTTTCCTTGAATCAGTTTAATGGAATTATCCATTTGAGTCGCTGACACATTTGTCATTATATATGGGTCAGATGTTTGCAAGATGAAGACTTCTTCATCCAACATGTTGAGGTTTCTTGAAGAGATTGCCATGGTTGGCAAAGGTGTGTGGGTGATTTCGGGTTTGAGAATTTTGCCCTCCTTCACTATTAGCTCTGGATATTTGTTACAGGGGTATGATCTGAGGACCTGAACCAAAGCTTTGATGTCTTCAGTAGTGGCAGAGCCCATGTCAATCAGCTGGAAGTTAAGTTCTGGCAACTCAGCTGCACATGCTCTTATCATGCCTGACAGAACAAACCCAGGGTTTATGTGGTCCACTTTGCTCCCAGACAACCTATAAGTTACTACTCTGATATCACCTGGGAAATGAAGTGCCTTGAGATATCTGACAAGCTTTCGGAAAATCTCACAAGAACCTGCCATAATATCCAAAACCTTCTCTGATTCGAGAGAGGTTAGGTTTGCATCACTCCACATGAACAAAATATCCTGGAAGCATTTATTCACACTTGAAATTTTCAAATTTGACAAAAGGAGTTCAACTCCATCTTCTAACAGTATGTTTCCATTTGAAGAAGAAACATATCTAGATGTTGGGTCCAAGTACTGTTGCAAAGCTTCAGAAATCCCTACCTGGTCAGAAAAGACCAGTGCCTTAATCTGTGTATCAAGCGTGGCAACTTCAGAGATGACACTGAAATTGTTGTGGAAAAAGTACTCCTTGACTACTTGGGAACGAGTTCCTAGCATTCTGATCTTCACATGCCTGAGTTCAACTAAGACCCTACCTTGTTTGTTGGCCAAGCAGCCGCAAATGTCAAAATCATCTTCTCCCACATGTATTGCTCTCAGATATGCAACCATCTCCTCTTGCAGTGGTTCAAATACAGTCAGGCTGCCTATTTGTGCAGGATATATGGGTCTTGTTGATAGATCATGCAGTATAGTTGCAGGAACAAGCTGCATGACGTAATCCAAGACCACAGGGTGAAGATGATAGTCATGTAATTGAGGCAGTAATTCCTCTGGGACCTTCACAATAGATATAACCTCTCCAAATTCTTCCCCACAATAAACATCTGCCTTATTTCTGAAGACAGACCCATACTCAAATCCTATATTATTTAGATGTTTGTAGAGTTCTTCAGTAGTCATGTGGAATGTGCATCTTTTATAAATACAGTCTAATGAAATGAACTGTTCTTCAGGCATCCTACCTGGTTTTGCTTCTACTGTGCCAAATGCATAGACTGCAGAAGTAGACTGTACTTTGAAGTTACATGTGTTATCAGCCAAATTATCTAAATGATTCAGCTGTATGGTTATATCTGGGGAATTCTGGGAGAAAACGAATGGACTCTGGAATGTTATGCTGAGCTGCAGAGAATTTAGTGGAACTTTAGGTTTTGCATATTCCATGTAAGTCGTTAAACCCAATTCTGCATAAAATGCCCCAGGAATTATGGCAACCCCACCGTGCTTGTGGTCCTTCAGGAAGGACACTGATTCAGAGGATAAATCAAAGCTGAACACTGAACTGTCTGTACCTATTTGTGTCACTACTGGATGACTGCCAGTGAGAATGATTGCCTGCAAAGGTAAAGTGAATACATCTCTCTTCACACGATCAAACTGGTATTGTGGGTAGGGTATTGGGTGAGTCTCAAAACCTTTGTACAACATTTCCCAGTCCACTATGACCCCAAACTCAAACACTTTGGAAACAACAGCGAGCATTGTTTCATGATCTTTATCAGGCTGCACTGAGGGAATCACAGTGAAGTCATTTCCCAGAGTCTCAGTTATGTACCTCTGCAAAGATCTTCTTGGGCCAATTTCAACAAATATCACATTACTTTTGTTTTTAGCTGCGGACTTTATAGCTTTTTCAAATTCAACTGGCTGTCTGATGTTCTTTGCCCAATATTCACCAGTAATAAAGTCCGAGGTACACAAACTAACACCTGTCACTGTTGAGAACAATTCTGTCTCCAAATTATGTGCCTGCAATGAGCCTATACTCTGTTTCACTTTTGATAAAATGGGATCCATCTTGTGACTGTGGTATGCTGCAGGTACATCTAAAATGTGAAGGAACAAATCTTTTCCACTGGCTGAGTTTCTCAAATTCTGTTGCAACCTGTCAATGTCATCTGCATCTCCTGAGAGGGTGCATGACTGAGGGCTGTTATAAGCAGCCAGGCAAACCCTTCCCGAATAAGATGGGAGAATTTTCAAGACTTCAGAAACAGCCATATTACTGACTACCAGCATCTTCCCTCCTGTCACAGTGCTTTGCAAAGAACTGCGATAGTGGATAACTTTCACTGCATCTTCAATTGACAACAAACCAGAACAATGAGCTGCAGCAACTTCTCCAATAGAGTGCCCCAAAACAGCATCAGGACTAATGCCCCAGTGTTTCAGAAGTCTGACAACAGCTACCTGAATAGCGAACAGAAGAGGCTGGACAATCTTTGGATCAGATGGCTCTGTACTTTTCTCAGATTCACTTTCCAGCATCTCTATCAGATTCAGACTTCTATAGCTTTGTAACAGAGTTTCAATCTTCACAATTGCCTCTCTGAAAACTGGCTCTTGTTTTAGAAGCTGCTTGCACATACCCTGATATGTCACACCATTTCCACAAAACACAAAAACTAGCTTGGAGTCTGTCTTTGACGGCACAAGCTTTTTCTCCACAGCAGCAGTGAGTTTCTCTTGCAGATCTGCCAGTGATGACGTTTGAAATATTTTTCTGTATTTGTGCTTCAAGTGACTTCTTCTACATGCAGATGTGTACAGTAACTCCTGTAGATCTGATATTTTCCCTGCTCTGATCTGTTCTGCTGTATCTTCAATTATGTTTTTCATGGATTTTTCGGAGGCTGCAGAGACCACAAAATGCTGATGGGATTTGCTGATCAGCTGAGCTTTTGTTTTTTTTGTCTGCACATATTGTCTGACAATTGCATGTGCATTTGTTCCACCAAACCCAAAGTTATTGATTCCTGCAGACCTCCCTGCTCTGCTGTCACTGATCCATTTTTCTGCTGTGGTGGGGATTTTCATATTGAGAGATTCAACATCTATGCTGGAGTTTTCCACAGAGTAGAACAATGATGGCACAATGGTTTCATGCTGCATCATCAAAAGAACCTTTACGAGCCCTGCAACACCTGCAGCAGATTCTGTGTGTCCAATATTGCCTTTAACAGATCCAATGATAAGTGGCCCTGACTTCTGAGGTCTTGCTTTGGCAATGACTTTTGAGATACTACCTGCCTCTATTGGATCTCCAACTGGAGTCCCAGTTCCATGAGCCTCTATGTACTGCACACTAGTCAGGTCAGTCTCTGTTGAGTAGATTTTTCTAAGCAGCTCCTCCTGCTGTACCACGGATGGTTTGGTGATTGGACTAACAGTGCGGCCATCTTGATTTACTCCAGTTTTGCAGATGATACCCCAAATGTGGTCATGGTCTTCAAGAGCCTGTCATAATACAGATAACATATGAGTGTTTCTTGCTGTAGTTCATCATTAGTTACATTGCTGTCATTGTGCTGTGATTTTATGAGACATCTTTTTATTACTTTTTTCAGAGGCTTTAATAGAACGACACCACATCCTTCACCTCTGCCATATCCATCTGCTTTGCTGCAGAACGGTTTACTCGTTCCATCGGAGGAGATCATTTTTGCCTTGGAGAGAGCCACATAAATGGTCGGCTCCAAAATACAGGTCACACCGCCACACAAGGCCATATCACAATCTCCTGTTGAGTGGAACACAGATAACCACACAACTTTAGTTGTGGGGTGTGGGATGGGGTGGGAGGGGGGCAGTATGGCTAATAAAATTTAGAAACAAGGACCTATAGCTTGTCTTGCTTCATCACCATCTTTACTAAGGCATATAACCAGCCTCAAATAAATTGATGGGGACAAATATGTGTATTGAAAGATGATGTTTCACAGTCATTTTTTTGCACACAATTATAAGATAGTTTGGAGATAGATTGTTCCATTCATCTTGATGTTGCCACAGTCATGCTATCCATTTAGGCTTCAGTCTTAATTGTTTCTGTCTCTGTGTTGGTCATACCATCTGCTGTAGGACTACTTTTCAGTATTACACTAATTGCAAAAGCAATGTTTGAAAATCTACAATTGATATTTCTAATGGCACACTAAAGTAAAATAAATAAATAAATAAAAAACATAATAATCATAAAACATGAAACAACAAATGACTTTTGCACAGCACTTTATATTAGTACACAAATAATAATAATATATAATATATGGAAAATCCTCTTAAAAATATGCAAATAAGTTCATGCTCAGGGTTTACATACATATTGTTGAAGACTACTTTGTTTTATGGCTTGACAAGCTAAGTGAAGGGCGACGAGGGATGAGGAGCAGGCACAGTCAATGGACAGTGAGGGGCCAGTGAAGTTGAATATGTATGAGATGCGGTTGGCAGCTATGCTCATAGCGGCACCAGTGCTACTGGTGTGGTCTATGTTTACTGGATTAAGCCTCACATTTCTTAGCTCAAAGTCTCTGTTCATTAGGCCTAAAAAACAAGTAAACAAAAAACATATTAGATATGTTAGCTCACGATATGCTTTTATCCATAACCATTTACTGTATACCTACTGCAATGCAACCTGAGGTTAAGTGCCTTTCTCAAGGCAACAATAGTTGCTGGACTCTGATAAGCAATATTTCAGTTACCCTTAGCTGTAGCCACCTCATGTGCTATTTGTACTGTGACACAAAGGAGGTCAGGACAAGTTAGATCCCTTTTGTGAACAAGTGAATTACTGAGAGAATCGATGTGCTATTTTGCAATGCATCTTAACCCGAGGTTGCTTTAAAGGTACTTCCCACACAGAAAGTGCATATTCAAAAGACACCAAAAGTCACTGTTTTTTATGTAATTTATATTTAGCTTATATTTTACCCAAAAATACTCCTGTTCGCGTTCCACTGGCCTTTTCCATTGGTATCCCAGCATCCTCTAGGGCCCTGTAGGTGCACTGCAGCAGAAGTTTGTGCTGAGGGTCCATGGTGATTGTTTCAGCATTAGTGATGCCGAAAAACTTGTGGTCAAACTCGTTCAAGCTACACAGAATAAAAGATAAATGATGGAGTTATTGCTTTTTTTTGAGTTCAGATACCACAGGGATACTTCACCCAAAAAGGATAATTCCATCATCACTCATCCTCACATGATGTAATTCTAAACCTGTATGATTTATTTTCTTCAGCAGAACATGAAAGATGATACTTTGAAAAGCCCCTTTTTCACCAAAGGAACTTTCCTCAGGAACTAGGGACTATGGGGCGGTACTCGGTGTGTTTCCACCGCAGGAACCAGGATCTAAATAAAGTTCCAGGTAAAAATTTGCCCCTCAGAAAGTCCCTTATCACACAGTAGTACTTTTTCAAAGGTCTGGAACTTTCGGGGGAGGGACTTGGGTGCTGAACACGCTGATTGGTTGAGTTCACGCAACATTGTATTTCAACCACCATTTATTTGCGTTTAAAATTTTTTTTTTTTAATAAATATTACTGTTATTGTGTCATAGAATGTAGTTTTAAAAGTATTTCAGGTGAGAATGTAGTTGTTTAAAACTGAAATCTGCAGTTTATTTATAAAGACAGTGCCTATTTGAAAATGTGCTTCGTTGATTTCGGAGCCGTGATCTCCCCTCGATCACCGGGCGCTCAGTGCTCATGTATCCCGACGAGAGGAGCCTCAACTCGGGTAGTCCTTTTGACATATGCCGCTGGCTCTGATGTCTCTGTAGTGGTTAAACATGAGACATCATTTGTTTTGGGTAAATCTAACGGGTAATCTTTTGTCTTTATTATATTATTCTATTAATATGTTAAATGAAAATAAAAAGAGGCAATGCTGTTTGATATAATATTTCATTTCATTGTAATGGATTTACGTTCCCTGAACTACATTTCTGTGGCTATTAATATGTCTAAATGAAAACAAAAAGAGGCAGTGGTGTTTGATATCATATTTCGTCTTATTGTAAATACAATGAGGAAAATTGCAGTAGCCAAGGCGAGCTGACTGATGTTATCAAGTACGCTGCTGTTTGCAGAATTATTGGACTTGCGTCACACCGTCCGTGGGAGTTCACACTCACGAGTCGAACTTGTAAGGTCCGACTCCGAACTACCGAGGACGCAAGTCCGAAATTTGCGTAGTATTGAGAAACGACCTACGTCACCAGACTATTTGCCTAATCTTCTCAGTACTTTAGACCGAGATGGAAACGCAGACAGCAACAGGTCTGCAGGAAAAAAAAAAAGTTCCTGGGAAAAAAGATTTGGGACAAATTGTTCCAGGTAATTTCGGTGGAAAAGCGGCTAGAGTCAGTGGGCTCCTAACAAACTTGAACCTCATTGACTTTCACTGTGTGCAAAAAATCCACATTAAGAAAAATAGCATGAAAGCCATACAGGTTTGGAACAACATTAGTAAAGAACAACAATCTTTTTTGACTGAAAGACCTCTTAAACTACTATTTATTTCATAAGCGTAACTCTGAAAACAAAACAAAACAAAGAAAACACAGCTGTGCTTGAGGAGATCTTTTTTTTTTTTTTTGCTTTCTACCAACTAAATGTATATATCAGAGGTCACCAATCTGTCAATCACGATCGACTGGTAGATCTTTATCACTGTCCCAGTAGCTCCAGAAAACAACAGAAAAATAAATACAAAAAACACATTACATTTCTCTAGCCTTTTTACAGGATATTTTGTACTTATTTTTCTATTATTTTTGGGAGCTACTGGGACAGTGATAAAAAAGTACTGTACATCATGCTTGAGTCTGTAAACAGGACGTTAACAGAGGCCAGAGACAGTGAAGATGGACATGAAGAGGAGAAAATACTGTAGCAGGCAGAGCAAGCTCACTGTTCACGATGCTCAAAATATAGGAAGAAAATCTAAATATTGCATTGGGAGTGAAGGGTTATATGAATATATCACTGAACTCACTGTCTTCAGAAACATTTCAAGTAATATTTATAAGCAAAGCGCTGCTTTGTTTACAGTGGTAACCAAGGAAACACTGTATTGCTGCTGTTCCATAAGCGCCACCTGCTGTCAGAGAGTGATTTTGCATCTCATTCAGAACTTCTGATGTTTCTGTTTTGTGCAGGCATGTTTATGTAGTATAATTGTACAAAGATAAAGTCAGACCATTCTGTTTTTGCTTTAAATCTTGAAATTATACAATTCAAATAATCTAACTCAAATCAGTCAGTCAGTCAGTCAGTCACCTTTATTTATATAGTGCTTTTAACAATACAGATTGTGTCAAAGCACTTTACAGTATCAAATTGGAGAATAGAGTGCCAGTAATGTACAAGATTAAACACTCAATCAAATCAAAATAAATAATAATAATTAAAAAAAAAAATGTTGGTTTGGATTTTTATTAAAATGCAGTACTTGCCTTTAATTTCATGGCCACAGATATTTGTAAGGTCAGTTAGCTTGTTATAGAGTAAACAATAAATATTCTTAGCTTGAAAAAACAAAAAAGAAAATTAAAAATTGGCAACCAGTATCTGTATCAGCTAATAATAATAATAATAAAAAAGGAATCTGAATCAGCCATGAAAACTCATGATTGGTGCATCACTCATTAAAATACAAAATAAAAGGCCTCAAATTGGAAGTACAATCTGCGCTGTCTTTTTCTATCAGTTTTTTAATAGGTAGATCTTGTCTTTCATAAAGACCAAGGTCAGGGATCTTAGGCTAAAAAGGGTTGGTGACCAGGGCCGCTGCTGACCAAATGGGTGCCCTAAGCAGGATTGTATTGTTGTGTCCCCTCCCTCAAATACTATGGAAGTAAAAAAAAATTAAAAATAAAAAAAAAACACACCTTATAGGAGCAAAAATAGAACGTTAATAATATATAAAAGTAAATAAATAGTAATTAAATTGCATTATTTACAAATTACAATTGTAGCTCTAGACAGTTACCTATGGCTATTATTTTATTAATACATTTGTCTGATTGATTTTATAGTCTCAAGCATTCAGAAATCACGCAAAAGAAAATTAAGCAGTTTTACTACTATAAAACAATGGTTATTTTTGTAAGGGTTGTGATGTCCACATGTTTTTTGTTGAAGAAATTGTAGAGGCTGTGTCATCTAACGCAAAAAGGTGGCCAAAAATGAAAGATTAAGTGGATATTTGAATTAAATATTTGGTCAAAAGCCTTTTAAACAAGGATATGATCATCCTGCAAGTGTAAGAGCATCAATTACCTGGCTTTTGGTGCCCTTTTATAATATAGACACCATCACAAAATTTGTAATGGTTTTACTGGTTATAATGGGGCTTGTATTGGCTTTAATGGAAACGGTAATGAACTCTGTTGGTCTCTACTGGTAATTAATCACCTTCTATTGGTGGCTTGTTAAAACCAATAAATCCTAATGGAATATGTCCCAAAACACACTACAGAAAACCATTTTTTAATGGTTAAAAATTAATTGTTTGTAATGGTATTTGTGATGTATTTGTGATTCATTTGTCATGGTATTAGAATTTTTCTGTGATGGTTCTATTGTTTTTTTTGTTTTTTTCTATTGTTATTTTATTTTTATTTTTTTCAGCTGGGTTACCTTTTGTAAAGGCTGTTGTTGGCTTAGGTTCGTTTAAAAAAAAAAAAAATCGTAATACTTCTTTGTATATTATTATTTGAATAATTAATTTTTGGTTAATTTGCGGTTACCATGGCTTCAAGAAACATAATTTATAAACCATGGCTAACTTTCTTAAGTGAACATGGAAATTCGGAGAGAATATTAGATGCATTGGTGGTGGTGAAATTATTACCGACATTAAAACAGTTATTAACCTCAACACCCAAAAAAAGTTTCACAGGATTAAGAATATAGCCAACCTGAAAGTTACACACAGGCTTCATTTTCATCTTTTTTTTTTTCCTTTCCTTTTCTTGGCACCGGATTTCTGATGTCTTTTCACGGGCTTAGTTGTCCATCAATTATGATCATTCGTATTCAGCCGCGAGCGGTCGCGGATGCAGGAATGTTTTTTTTTTTTTTTTTGGACCAACTGGGATGGTGCCTCCCCCTGGTGTTGGTGCCCTACGCAAACTGCATACTCTGCATATAGGGTGTGATGGTACTGTTGGTGACCACTGGTATATATCATTCAGTGATCCAGTGTGGCCAAACATCACCCAGTCTGTTTACTAGTTCTACCTTGGAAATGTTCATTAGGTGTTTTTCCACAGCTGCGAATAGATACAGCTTCTCAACTTGTTGTAACCTACACATGAGAGTTACCAATGTAAGTACTGGTAATTAACATATATTTATAACACTTTTTCAATACAGACTACGCTAATTTTGACTTACTATATAGACATATGTTGGTGCCAATTTACAAAGAGGCATACAAAGAGGGGGTTTAGCACTGAGTGAAATATATTGAAAAATTCTTAGTGAAAGAAGTTTCGCCTTAATGAGTTCAAATTGATTTTTAATTAAAATAATTATATTAATGCTGTCAAAATTAATGCATTAGCACATGCAATTAATATTTCCAGTTTACGCAGGAGCAGAGCTAAGGTTGACCTCCCCACTCACAAATCTAGTTTGAGCAACGAATGAGCTCAAGCGTAGTTCAGGCAGACCACGACGTGACTGCAGCATCAGCTGACGCTCAACTGATCGTAACTCCTCCCACTACAATTAATAAAATATATAAGATTATCCGTACTCACACTTGCTCAGACTCAGACTCATACTCAACTTTATTGTCCTGTAGGGAAACTAAGATTGCAGCAAAGTGTCAATACACTAACCATTTCCATGCACACATAGCCATTACCCCATAAAAACATACAATGTACACATACAATTTCCCAAACATTAAAATCCAACCAAGCATTACTCAAGTTCATACATTTTGGGTACCAATACATTCCCCTCCCCACCATAATTATTCAATAACTTAATAGCCACAGTGACAAATGAATCTTTAGTTCTTTACATCCTGCATACAGGAACTATAAAACGATGGCCAGATGGCAACATCTGAAACTCAGTATCTAATGGGTGGTCAATAGTACAGATAATGACCTGGGCTTTCTTAACAACATAATTCTGGTAGATTTCAGTAGGCAAAGTTTGATTAACAATGATAATCTTGCCTGCCACCTGTCACACAGATATGCGCTTATGCTGCATTCACGTGCTATCGGAATTATCGTAAATACGAGCTTCCTAGTCTGAAATTGGCCATATAAGGCCTCTCTAAGGCTGTTCATGTCCAATTTCCAACTAGGAAGCTTGTATTTAAGATAATTCCAATAGCACGTGAATGCAGCATAAGTCAGCCTTGAGTTCTGTCGCGCAGATACGCACTAAAACAGTTTTAGTCTGTCGCACAGACAAACGCAGAGTTCAGTTCAGTTCTGTCGCACAGACACTCGCTTCTAGTTCAGTTTGAAACGCTTCTACAGCTTCTAACAGCTTCTAAACACTAATTCGTTGTACAGATACTCGTTCAACAGTCTTCTAGTTCGTCACAAACCCTCACTCAGGACAGCTTTCAAACGGATTTAAAGCATGTTGACCAAACAGTTTTAGCTTCAGATTCCGGTTGTGTTTTGAACACATGATTCGCCGCATTGACCAGTATAGCGGCTTGATTTGGAAGTGACTTAAAAACAATTCAGTCGAGATCGGCCCACTCTGAATGGAGTTGTAGCCTATATCATTGAGAAGATCCAGCATCCTCAACAGATGTGGATATACTTCACTCTCCATTCATCCAAACGTGTTTTCATGAAGCTAAGCCAAGTTTCTTTTTCATACTCATGCTTAAAGTTATCAGGTATTGGCAACATTGGAAACTGCCGTTGCTTAATGCTATTTAGTCACTATTTGGAACCAGCTGTTTATCAGGATTTATGTTTATCATTGGGGACATTCTCGTCGTTAAGGCTAGCTGTGTTTTAGCAAATACACTGTTGAACAAACTTCTGTTCGTTATTGGAAATTGCAGTCCTTTGGTTATCGTCAATATGCTTAATACTCTCTGGTGTTATGGGAAACGTATCATTGCTTAAGCACAGTTTGATTTCTAAGTAGTGGGGAGTCATGTGAAGTAGCTATTTTCAGTGAGTAGCTAAAGCTGTTTGAGTCATTAAATATCTCTAGATTATGTTATATGCCATTTAGCATATTCATTACCTGCAATGCATTCTACCTAGTGTCAGCATTTTATTGTTACTTCTCTGCTACTCTCTGTGGTCACATAATGGATTTAATACAGCACATTGCATAAACCATTTATATATTTGTTGCCGTCAGAAAGTCTGACATAGTAACTGAAATACTGTGTTAAATTCTGATTTATAATCCAGATGTTGTCTGACAAATCTCTATATACGTAAGACATTGCTTGTCGCTAGGCATTTGGGAAAATCTCTAAAGGGTCTGAAAGTGGTTATCTAGCAATAAGTTTTTGTTAACACCGACTGGAGGAGTGCAGCATGCAGAGTGGCAAAGTTATGAGCCAGTTGCTGATGGATGAAGTTGCTCCGGCTGCTGTTGGAGGCTCCAGTTGCTGTGGAGGCGGTCGGTGCTCTGAGGCGCGCGTTTAGAACAGCGCATAAGCATTAACTGGTCAGCCTGAGAAAACGCAATTTGGTGATTCATGTGCTTAGAAACCATTATGAGACAGTCATTGTCAGATTTATTGGCAATTTTGATGACAATGTTTAATCAGAGACTTTGTGATAACCTTTGATGCAGTAGTGTTTCCCCGTTCAAGGACAGAGGAGCTGCGCTGCCGAACTGAGAGGTAGGGGTGTGAGATATATATCGTGTGAGATAATATCGTAATTGCTGGTTTAACGATATGTGAAATCAAAATATCGAGTATGTCACTCATTTTCAGAAGCCAATCAAAACACTGCATTAAGTGTAGTATACTACTGCACGCACGCGCGCGCATTCAGCGCATGGGATAGTGGGACAGATTGCAGTGTTCGACAGAAGTTAAAATGAGCGAAGAAACTGTGAGAGGAGAAGATATTCAAATACCAGCATCCTCACAATCCACGCTAGATTTAATTCCTAGACATGGGTCGTCATCACTAGCATGGAGTTGGTTTGGTTTTGAAAGGTCGGATGTTAGTCAAAAATCGATTGCAGTCAAAGGTAGCTCAACGACCAATCTCTTTCACCATCTTCGAACTACCCACCATAGTGAATATGAGAATTATGAAAAGCTTCGGGGGACGGAGTCAGCTGAACACGACGCGCCTGCAGCAGACAGGGTAAAACAAGCACATGCAACAAACTTTGGGCGAATCATTTAACAAGAAAGTACCTTATGACAGAAAAAGTGAAAGATGGCAAGGTGTAACAAATGCTGTCACCTGCTAGCTTGCTGGAGCTTTGAATTCTTTTTTGTGAAGGATTTTTTTTTTTTTTAAACGATGCATTAACATGTTAGACTGCACCCCATAAACACAATCAAACAGTCAACCACCCCTTTAATACGAGTACAATTAGATTTGTGATGTATCTGGCATAATGCATCTTATTGATGGAGAGTATTGTAGTTTGTGAGTAAAGCTGCAAATTCCACCATTAACCTCAGCTTCCTCTGTAATAATCCTCGGATATCTGTCTGTTAGAGAGACAATCACGCTTCGGCTTTAGTACAAGGAAACTTTGCCTAGTGTGAGTACACCCTTAGAGCAATTTTTAAAACTTTATATGTTTATTATTAGCATTATAGTTATCTTTGTCCTGCGGCACACACACACAGAAAGCTGCTTATTACTCATTTATCCATGTTTCTTTATCGCTCTGACGTGTCGATAACTCCTGCCCACTAAAAGCTCCAAATATCAGTTTCACAAAAGAGCATTTACATGGATATATAGCCTAATAAAGATCTCATTAAATTACAAAACTCTTAGGTTGTATTGTCTTGACTGTGACTCACAAGAAATGTTTTATTAATCAGTCATTTTAGTTTAGCCTAAACAAGAGGATTCTAATTCGTTCCTTTGGTTTAAATATCCATATGTTTTCCTATAAGGCAAAATATTTTACTAGTTTCTTCATTTTTTAGTTAAATCGCGGGAACAAATAAACACTGTGCAACATTTTAACTAATATGAAGGAACGTTTATTTTATTTAATTTTTTAAAAGTAATCTACAATCTCTTTAAATCACGGACATTATATTTTTTGCTGTGTCCTGAGCAGGTCTGTTTACAATGGAATATGTGTCATAAAAACATCATTTGACTACCTACTGTATGTACGGCTGGACACCGGTTCTTGTTACTTCCACCTGTTTATCGCTGTAGTTATGCAAAGCAGAGATGTATACGCTACACCCTCTTCTGAAGACGGGGCGGGAATATGCAGCTCATTTGCATTTAACTAAATTCAATAATGGAATGCCTTTAAAGGAAAATTGAGTGTTTCATCTTGTCATTTTACATTATTGACAATATTTCCCTATTTTGATATTGGAAAGTTGCTTTGACACAATCTGTATTGTTAAAAGCGCTATATAAATAAAGGTGCCTTGACTTGACTTAACGTGATACACACTAAAACAGCCCCAAAAATGACATTTTATCCATGTTATAATAAATTATCTGTGGGGTATTTTTAGCCGAAACTTCACAGACACATTCTGGGGACACCCAAGACCTATATTATATCTTGTACAAAGATAATTTAACCCATTCACTGATGTGTGCATTTCAGCCTATTCAAAGATCGATGATTTTGCCTGCATTATTATTCACAGGATGAAAAAATACTATAAAAAATAGATAAATAATAAAAATAAATAATCACTGACAACTGAGTATTATATAATTTGTTTGATAATTAGGTTAATTAAATTATACATAATGCTTCAGTGTTTATAACAGAGGAGGGAGTGTATGTTTTCTAGATGTGGACATTACAGAAGAACGTTCTGCATTTATGGCGTATGCATTTAAATTAATTATTTATTTTTATACTACGGGGCTGTTGAATGCTTGAATCTGATTGGCTGACGAACGTTCTGAGGTGTGCAATTATTTTCAGGGAACCGCACGGCGAACGTAGTTCCAGGCAGTTCTTGACCGCGTTACATGACCATATCACTTCGCCAAATGATTTCTGTTATTTCAAAGGTCTTACAACAGCAAAATAACCAAGACCCACAACGACACTGGCCAAATAAATAAATATAGTAAACAAATGGATAAAAACGACAGATCATGTCCATTTTTGCCACAAAATTTTGCTTTTGTTATGTACAGAAAGCACATACTCTCTCTCCCGCTCTCTTTCCCTCACAGACCGCACACACATAACAGTTTGCACACACACTAGCATACATCGTGCTAATGTTGTTAGCGCTACTCTGACGATTTTATCAGTGAACAACTTAAAAACTACATGACTTCTCACAAGCGAGGTAACAACAACGGCGCTGTTTGTGAACAAAAGGAACTAAGTTTCACTATAACTAGAGACATTGCTGCCGAACACTATTGAGGGACGCACAGAGGTAATCTCTCTCTCTCTCTCTCTCTCTCATAACTTAGTTATTAACTGTATTAACTGCATTAATCTGTTATTAACGGCTCAAGCCTCTGTTACTAGGTTTAAAATGACGTTTTGGAATTAGCAACTGAGGCATTGGATGAAATGCGGAAGAAATAATCCTACTCACAATAGCCATTTAAGTAGAAATACTGGACATCTTACTCTTATCTGACACTGATATTAAAATTGTCAGTCTTTGCAGTTTCCATGATTTGGCTCTATTTATTAATTTTATAATTTTATTTTTTCACTTGACACCACCCTGTAGGGGTTGGTCTTGGGCATTAAAATCCCATTCTAGCCCTGACTGCAGGTGCATGTTGCTCACAGACACAGAGATGTACCTTTAATTTCACAGAGATGATTGCTCACTAAAAATCTGGTCGATTTTTCATTTCATGTTTGATTTTGACAAGACATAAAGCAATATCTACATTCTACATCTACATGCTTTAGAGCAGGGCTCATCAAATCACAGGAAAATGAGAGTTCAGCTCCAACTCTATCAAAGACACCTGAGCAAGCTAATCAAAGTCTGCAGAGTTAATAGAAAACTGCAGGTAGGTGAGTTTGATCTCAGCTCTGCAGGGGTGGATTTGAGGAATCCTGCTTTAGGGGATTTATTAAAACTCATTGGGCTCAAGGGAGGCAAGACAGACGCTGCCTCCCACTGAAACTTTGCTGGTGTCACTGTTGGACAGTGTCACTTTAGAAAAAAACAAGTGATTTTTACACACAGAGTCTTTGAGAGACGGATTGATAAATGCTCATGTATTATTAAATTTTGACTATTTTTGAACTTGAGAAACATAAGTGAACATCATAAGTTCAAATGAATTGAAGTCTTACCCATCAATAAGTGCTGCCTTTGCTGTGCGCATCTTTCCTGCTTTACTCTCATCTGGATCGTACCATTGAGACAGATTAAACCTGTCATTTGGTATCTGAACAGCACAGTTCTCTCCATGAAGTAGGACTCTCCAGAAGTTTTCAAGTCCCTCACCTAAAATAGATGAGAACATACAACGTAAATACAATTTAGGCCAAAATCATAGCATGAACAAATAATGAAACACTGTAAATTCCTAACAATTACCTCCAGGAAAATGGCATCCAATGCCAACAACAGCGATTTCTACATCAGTATCCATCGAGGTTCATGTGCCGTGTGTAATTACTTTTGATTTTATCTATAGACAACAAGAATAAACAATGGTATTAAATATTTTTTTGTTTATGCATTTCTTTCAGCAATAAATAAATAAATTAATTAATTAATTAAAAAAAAATTTAAGTAAAAAATTTCAGTATAATATAGAGACAATCTGAAAATATAATAAGCTAATGAATTGTATTTTGAAATATAGTGTACCTGAGGTAAATAAACATTTTAAAAATAGATATAGATTTCACATTATATAAAATAAAATATTTAACTTTTTATATTTATTGTATTAAGAATATGTATAACATATTGATTAGCTGAAGATGTCTATAATTTCTTTTGTTAAATTTCTTTTTCTAATTTTGGCACAGAAAACTAGGGAAAAAATAAATTAATTAAATGAAATGTAAAATATTGACTTACTTAGATATTCATGTCAAGTATTGTCTTGTTGAAAATGCTTGCATGAGACTGAGCCTACACAGTATTTATTTAATAAAAGGAGAAGTAAATGTTCAGTCTTTTTCATGTGATTTCCTATTAGCTCATGAAACAGGTTATTAATAAAATCCAATCAGCTTTATATTTCCCAATTTTAAAATTTCTCAATTTGTCAAGTTAGCAAAATGTTTTCACTTTCAGCTTCAAAAAAAATAAAAACTGAAAGGTCAGAATTTCCTTCCCAATTCTGACAAAAGAGGCAGTTATTGCATCAAAAAACTCTGAACATTAGGGAAGTGAATATAACTTTGTTTTTTATATTACTGTTATGTCAGTGGTCTCAAACTCAATTCCTGTAGGGCCACTGCTCTGCAGTGTTTAGCTCCAACCAGCTCCAAATCACACCTGCTCGGAAGTTTCTAGTGATCCTGAAGACCTTGATTAGCTTTATTTTATTATTATTATTATTATTATTATTTATTTATTTTTTTTGCAATTGAATACAAGTAAATGTGAGCACGGTTCCAGCTAATGTTGGCTAACGTTCTCTCAAGGTTTTCTCAAAGTTGTAGATAAACATTCCTCCAGTAATGTTTATAGAATGTTTGTTCAAAGTTGTCTGGTCTTTAATAATGGCCTCAAATGGTTAGGATTTTAGTTTTTTTTTGTTTTTTTTTTTTAAATTTACACGTTGTTTGTAGAAGGTTTTTTAAATGTTCTCATAATAATGGGAGAAAACATTCTTGAACATCCTTCTCAGCTAACAGGGAACATTCTCAAGAGGTTGAAACAACATTACTTATACATTGTTTCTAGAACATTATTAATATAATATGATAATGTTCATTAATAATGATTCATCCTAACATTTATATAACCTTTTCATAACGTTAATGAAACTTGTGGAAGCTCAGTGTTCATATGTGTCCACACTACAGTGTTCAAATAACACTAAAGCAGTGTTGGATTGAATTAAGTGATTAAGTAAATGATGATTGAACATCAGTGATGAACACCTGCTGTTAACAAACACAATTACTGAAGGGAAGCGAAACAGAAAAAAAGATGAACAGAAACACACTCAAAAAAATGATTCGGTCTAAATTTACATTTTATGTAATTCAATTGCATAACAATTTTCCATCCATTTAGATTACATAGTTTTAACATAAAGAAATCAATAAACTTAATGTGAGTCATATGCATCAGTCATACGTGAATGAAACAGGTCAGATTTATGTAATAATTCACAGCAAAGTCCCTACACTGCTCAGTGTTCATGTGTTTCCACACTACAGAGTGTTAAAGCAGAATTGAAGCAGTGCTGGAGTTAAGAAGATAATTATGTGATGATTGATCATTAATGATGAACAGCTGCTGTTATCAAGAAGAATCACCGAAGGAAAGAGAAACACAAGAACTACAACTGACTTCAGCCACGGACGAAGATCAAATCAACTGAAATAAAATAAGACATTAAATCTCTCAAGATCTGATTAAAAAGCTTGGTGGAACAGATGGAACAGTCGGAGCAGAAGACCACCACAGCAAGAATTGGGACCTAGGAAACACTGAGACACACAAGACAGACAGAGTATTTATGGCCCCAAGGGCCAAGGCAGGGAACACAGGAAGTCCATCAACATTTTCCCTGATGACAACCGAGCAGGCAATCAGTCCATAATCAGGTTCTTTGACTCTACTAGGACTGACAGTTAGCTCAAAATCTGGTGCATTGACAGAGACTGAATCAGACAGTTTAGTGACAGAAACTGGCAAAACAGACAATTCAAAAACAGACTCATTAAAGGAAACTGGACTGACAGACAATTCAAAAACAGACTCATTAAAGGAAACTGGACTGACAGACATTTCAGTGACAGAACCTGGACTAGCAGACAGTTCAAAATCAGGTTCTTTGGTTGAAATGGGACAGACATGGAGTGCATTAATGGTTTCTGAGTTTGTGACAGGCAGGGTAAAGAGTTCAACGGCGGGTCCTTGGGCCTTGACAAGGCTACTAGAGCCTACAGAGAGCTCGTGTAAGGTCTTTGGGGTCGTGACTGGACTAGTGGGGCAAAAAACAGGTTCATAAATAGAAGTGGGACAAACACATGGTTCAACCTCAGACACAATGCTTAAATAGGGACCGACAAATAGTTCAAATTCATACTCAACAATAGCATTGAAACAGACAGACAACTCAAGTTTGGATTCCTTGACGGAAACGGGCAGAACAAACAGTTCAAAACCAGATACATTTGATGAGACTAACCAGATGGACAGCTCAAAATCAGCCACCATGGCTGATTCAGCACAGGGCGAGAGTTCAGAGATGGCCTCCTCGGCCGGTTCAGAACAAGACGAACGTTCATAAGTGGCCTCTGTAACCACGACAGGATGGGACGAGGATTCACAGATGGCCTCTTTAGCCATGACAGAAAGTTCAGGAACAGCCCTTCTGGCTGTGACAGGACAGGACGAGGATTCGCAGATGGCCTCCATAGCCTTGACAGGACAGGACGAGAGTTCAGGGACAGCCTTTCTGGCTGCAACAGGACAGGACAAGGAATCAAGGACGGCCTCCATGGCCATGGCAGAGCAAGATGAGAGTTGGTGAGTGGATACCACTGACACCTCTGGAGGTTCTGCAGCGGTTGCTGCCACCTCTGGAAGTTCTACAGCGGTAACAGTCTCCTCGACCTCAGCTCGACAGAGTGAGAGAACATTGCTGGGCGCCACCACCATACAAGGGGCTGAGGCGAGCCCCGCCGCTTCTGGAGGTTCTGCAGTGTGTGCCGCCACCTCTGCAGAAGCTGCAGCAGGTGCCGCCACCTTGGGCAGTTCTGCGGTGGTGTACGCAGCCCAAACGCAACATAAAGCGATTCCCATCAGGGGAAGCGCTTCGGACAGGGGAATTGGAGCAGGAACAGGAGGGTTAAAGTGAGCTGGTTTGGGGATACCAGCGGTGCGTGCTGACACCAGCAGGGGATCCTTCACACTGGATGCCAACCTTTGATGTTTGCTGACAGTTTCCCTTGACAGGACAGTGGAGGGTTGCAGTACAACAACCGCGACAGGACGTGGCTCTGGGGTGGTACACCTGACGTGATGAGGTTCTGGACGGTCAGCTGAGAGGTGAAGTGACTCTGGATGGTCAGCAGAGACGTGAAGTGACTCTGGATGGTCAGCGGAGACGTGAAGTGACTCTGGACGGTCAGCGGAGACGTGAAGTGACTCTGGAGGAGCAGCTGTGACGTGCTGTGTCTCTTTGAGATCAGTGGTGACTTGACTGAACTCACGGCGATCAATGGTGACGTGACTTGGCTCTGTAAGATCAACTGTGACTTGACTGGATTCACGAAGTTCAGCTGTAACTGGAATTAACTCATAGCTGGCAGCAATGACATGACAGGGTGTTGTTGTGGCCACCATTTTGTGAACGGATTCTGGTGCGTCTGCCATTACCATCATAGTCGCGGTATCGCGTTACTCTTCCGCGACACCCACAGTAAACAGAAAGTCAGCACACAGTAAAGCATAGTCCATAAAGTCCTTTAACGTACAATCAAACTTCCCTTCAGGTAAACATGACTTAATGGGCTCATTTAATCCGAAGCAAAAAAATGTCCTTTAATACGACCTTATCCAAGGGTACCCTATAATATAACTCACTGAATTGAGTGACGTAATCCTCGATAGATGAATTCCCTTACGTCAGGTCGAGCAGCTGGTCGAAAGGGTCCATACCTGGCCAGGGTTCCGCAGAAAAGCCGCTGGATCCTTGTGGGGCCGAGTATTCTGTAACAGGGCTGACGAGACGTGAGACGTGTGGATCCATGTGCAAGATTTTATTTAAAGGCATGGTCATAAATACAGGCAGGGTCGAAACAATGGCAAACAGGTATGGCAGGAACAAGAAAAAGAGTAATATAATATAATATCCAATGGGGCAAGGCAGAGAGATAATCCAGGTACACGAGCTATAGTCCAGGAGAGGTGCAAACAGAGTCCGAACGGCAAGGCAAGGGTTAATCTAGGAAACATGGGCTAGAATCAAACACGGGAAAACAGGCAAGGCAAGACTAAAGGCCCTTTCACACAGAACGCGGCATGCGCTGCGCCTGCCGCTGGGTTCAGCGCAGCCCATCAGATACAAGGCGATTTGCGCTATGCTCGCCAGAGTGAAGTAGGCTGAGTTTTCAACATTTTTAGTGGAGTTCTATACTTCTAGTAATTGGATTATTGTTCCACCTTTTGGTCAGCAGCAAAACATGTAAACACACCTGACATGCCAACTTGAATGGAGATGTGTCTCCTTGACACAGCTTTTCTCCCGATGTCCCTATAAGACGGCAAACTTGTATCGTATAGCTCTGGAAATTCAGACACACAGAGAATCAGCTGTTCATCCATTTTGAGTTCGGCGCTTGTTTGGATGCCCCGTTCCTATTGGCCGCGCGGGGAAACGTCACAGAGCGCAACGGCAAAAGTTTAACTATTTTTAACTTTGACCGCGGCACTCGCACAAGCTCGCGGCTGGTGCGCTCCGCTGCACGTGCCCTTTGATCGGCGCAGCAACTAACCGCTCTTGCTCAGCGCAAGCCATTGAAATTAATGGGTTTCATAGCGCAGCGCATTCCACGTCCTGTGTGAAAGGGCCTTAAGACAACTAAGTGGACTCCGTAGAGTAGCTATCGCTAGGAGAGGGATAAGTGCATACAATACTCAGCAGTGAGGGAGAGAAAGTCCATAGCTTAAGTAGTGTGTGTGATTGGTGATAGCTGTGTGTTCAGTGTAATCAGCTGTGTATTTGTCATCAGAGCAATGGATGATGGGTAATGTAGTCCGTGGGTTGCGTGCAACAGTAGTGTAGTGCAACAGTCAATGTGGTGAGCGAGTGACCTCTGGTGGTGGGTGAACAGAAGTTCATAGGCCGGATTCGTGACAAGTGTAAAGCGCTTTGGGTGTTTTATAATTTTGTTTTATAATTTTATTACTGACTGTGCCAAACAAAAACTGTAAAATTAAAGTACAACATCCTTTTTTTTTCTTATGTTTTATTTTTTTTTTATTACAGATATTGTCTGGATTATAATTGTGAATCATTCTTTGTGAAACTTTTTTTTGCAGTTAACCATCATCTAACAACAGCATATGTACAAAAGCTAATAACTATAACTACATCAATAGCTCCACAGTTACTGCTTTTAATTAAAACTACATTCAGCATAACATCTGGGTCCTTGGTCTTCTCCTGGACTGAAGCACAGACTCTACTCTTCAGCACAATGGTGACCCACAAAACACAACAGAAACCCTTTAAATCCCAAAACAACAGTAAACACTAACAGATCTCTCTAGATCTCAGCATCTTCACTTAATACAAACCAGTCTGACTTTATTTATTTCATACACAACTTCTTATTGAGAATTAACAGAGGTTTAGATGTAGATGTTTTTTTGAAATTAGTTTATGTGCTGATGATTGTATAGTGGCATAGCTCACTAGCCTCATCAGAAATATCTGAACATGTTAAATTTATTAATTTAATTTTGTTTTAGTAACAATTTTATTGCTTGAAATGTGGCCTTGCTTTAATATTTGAAAGGTTTGTAAGGTATTTTGAAAAAATTAGAATCACAAGAACGCTGTATAAAAAATAAAATAAAAAACATTAAACACTAACATACTCTGAGATAATACTCATGATGTGATTAGGCTATTATATGATGATTAACACATCATCAGTAAGTAATCAGGTTTATACGATCAAAGTTTTCGCTAACAATTTTTCACTAGCAAAATCACAGCAGCCAGAGAAAAGCTGATATTATGAAGGGAAGAGTCAGAAGCCCAACTAAAGCAAACGCTTATCTCCCCAATGGTGATTTTAAATTTTATTATTTTCAATAAAACATTGACATCTAAACCTCTGTTAATTCTCAATAAGAAGTTTTGTATGAAATAAACAAAGTCAGACTGGTTTGTAATAAGTGAAGATACTGAGATCTCAATTAATTAATTAATTAGTTAATTTTACAGTGAAGGTGTTTGATTGTAATAATTCATGAAATTCCTGTAAATTAACAGTGTTGTCAGCCTGTTTAAATAAGGAGATTTTACTTTAATTTTAAGGTTTTAGTTTGGCACCCTGTGCTGCCAGTCATTTGACCATTTTATCATCTAACGGTTTTGTTATTTTGTTAATTACAGATAATTTTTGTAATTTTACATACATTTGTTTGTAATTTAAGAAAACAGAAAATGTACTGTATAAAAATACAGTAGTTTTTCTGTATTAAAAACGTGAATTATTGTAATTTGTCATTAATGTCGTAATCCTTAAAATATAGGATTTTAAAAGCCAAGTAGTTAATTCAGAGCTAATTTTACAGAGTTTTGACTGCAATTCAAAATAAAAGAAAACCACCTGAAAAAATCAGTTATTTTCCATAAAATTACGATTTTTTTTTTACAGTGTGGTGAAGTGTGATGTCAGACGTAACAATATTCTTAACCACTTAAGCGTGAATCTGCTCTGAGCAAGAGGTGGAGAGGAGGTGTACCATATTAAAGCTCCTCTCTTTATTCAATATTCTGTTTCACTCGAAAATGCGTCACAACAAGTCAGTTGCGGTTTCTGGTTCATGGGGACCTTAATATTGATATTTTTCAAAGTTTTGAAGTTAGAAATGACTCTATCATGACCACTAATTCACGTACTTTGCTAATAAATTAAAAGTGGATTTTGCAGTCGCGTAGCTATGGGTGGGCCCGGGCCCGGGCCCACCCACTTTCATCTATGTCCCACCCAATGAGAAATTTGTAATTTTCCAAATGGATGTAATTTATTAAACGATACTAACATCTTATTTCACTGTATTCACTGTAATATTAAACGCTTATTTTCATGGTCAATTACAGGTCGTTTTCCCTCTTCATATAGGTGCATCATATGCTTGTCAAAATGATGATTTGTCCGTTTCTGTTAGTCCCACCCACAATGTTATGTTTATGACGTATGGATATAATAATAAAATGTGTGCTTTGTGAAGTTAAATTTCAAAATAGCCTAGTGAAGCAAACATAAATCAGATCCATTCTTTTAAAAAGAAAAAGTTTTAGCAGATCCGGACCATCTACAAATGAAACCCGACAGACCACCTGAGGGCGCTGGATTTATTGATCGCAAACTTCTGAACCAAGCATGTTTGAAGCATCATATGAGGTAATGCTTTTTAATAAACTTCTTTTAGTTAACGTTAGCAATGTTAATGTACTAATGTTAATGCATGCTTTAGAAGTACTGTGTAATGAACCTCGGTGCTCTATTTTTTGTTGGCAATTTGACATGCAGTTTTCATAAGCTACACACCTGGCCCACACTGAAAAAAGTGATCCACTATATTTACTCAATAAAATTGAGGTAACAATTTGCACTCACTTTGTTTAAGTAGATTCTATCCTATATATTGAGTAAAGAGTACCTAAATTTTACAGCTATGACAAACTAAAAGAAATTAGGTAATGTCTACCTAATATTTTTCATTAAATTACATAACTAATTACTTATAAAAATTGAGTAACATTAACTCTATTGTTAGTAGGCAACAGTTCATCACTGTAAAACCCAACAAGTTAGGGTAACAAACTGTTTGAGTAAACCGATTGCCTTAAAACATTTAAGTTTTTAAACTAACAATTATGAGTGCTCTGAACTTATTTCAGTCAGACATCTACAGAAGATCTTATTGAGAATTAACTAAGGTTTAGATGTTGATTTATTGTTTCAATTGAAGTAACCATGTTAGAGATCAGTGTCTGCTTTAGTTGGGCTCTTGACTCTTGACTTCTGTGTTAGATGTTTTTTTTCTCTTCTGGTTGTTGTAATCATGTGTTCCTCAAAAATATTTGTTACAGCACAAAACCCAGAGGAAATGATCGGTAGTTGGTTGTCATATATTTATAATGACAATCATCTGTAAGTGAGCTGATCTCATTGAGAGAGAGCACAGACTCGTTGTGTGTCTAATCTCTGGTTAAGTGAATGTTGCATTGATTATAGTAAAAGTGTTTCTGTGACAGTCAGTTAACAAATGAGTTTCTAAACAGTTTGTCCACAAAAAGTTTTAATCTATGGCAGCAATTGGATTCACACAGACATCAATAATCAGCTTATGAACCTCAACAATTATTACATATCACCTGCCAAGAAGTAACTAGTAACTGCAGAGGAACACTTTTATTTCTTCCTCAAATTATCATTTGGTCATAATTTACTCACTCTCAACTCTTTCCAAACTTGTGTGACTCACTTTCTTCTGTAGAATCTGTGGAACAATATGTTGGTTCCCATTTCAGTTCCCATTGACTTCCATTTGTGCTGACCAAATATTCAAATATTCAAATATTCAGGAACTGAAACTCTATTCTTACCGACAGCCTCCAAAATATCTTTTTTTAGTATTCCACATAGGAAACGCTGTTGTCATTTTCTGATGCTCATGTCATTACAAACCTGCATGGGTGAGTTTCAATTTTGGGTAAACTATCCTGACTATTCTTAAGCTCGAAGCACACGGCTCAATTTTAGCAATCCTATTAGATCATCAAACCACACTGCGACAAGGATCAAATAACCTTGGGTACGACATGCACGTAGACTGTACAATGATGACACAGTTATATACAGTTTATAACAGTTGTGTATGCACACAACCTGCCCTTGCATAGAAAGTGGCGTATGCAACTTTCTATGCAAAATGTAGGATTTATAAAAACAAATTTGACTGGAAAATTTGTGCACCTGCATGCAAACTCTGACCCATGTGTATAAACACTTTTTCCAGAATTTAAACTCTGTTTTCATGTCGATATAATGTAAATAAGCACTGAAATTACATAAAGTCATTACGCAGAAATTAAACCAAAATTTTATGAATTTAGACAGATTTGCATTGGATGTGCTTAATCACACAGTAAAACCTCCAGTATTAAATCAACACTCCCAGTGTGTATATAATCCACACTCAGAGTGTTAAAGTTAATGAGATAATTAGTTTAGTAATTGAGTGATGATTGAGCATTAATGAAGAACACCTGCTGTTAACAAACTGAACTGAAAGAAAGAGAAAGAAGAACAGAAAAAAAGAAAAAAAGAGACGAGGTCAGTGTTTGCTTTAGTTGGGCTCTTGACCCTTGACTTAAAACATTAAAATTTTTTTAGCTGCATAGCTGTGTGTTTGTTTAGACATGTTAGTTATGGCAAAAAATAAAAAAACAAAACAAAAAAAAAACAAGAGAAAATGTGATCATGGTTGGTTATATTTCAATAATCATCCATTTATTTAAATCAACAACATAAATGGCTCTTTAATCACTACTTAAAATTCAGTCTTGTCATATTTTTTATACCTCGACTAAATTGAGGTAATTTGTTTTATAATTTTATTACTGACTGTGTACTTGTCTTTTTTTGTAAATTCAATTCAGTTTGAAGTCAAATTTGAAATCATGCTTCTTGTGTTGTGAGCTTTTGCAACAAAGTTACCCTATTTAAAGACACAAATACACAGAATGAGCAAACGTTTAAGATTGAGATTTATGTCAATAAAAGCTGAAAATCTGTTCATCATATAAAGCAAATGTGTATTTTTATAAGACTTGTATTAAACCACTCAAAGCTTGACATAATGATTGCCTTGAAAAAAAATGGATGGACAAAAAAATGTAGATATTAAAATATCTATGTGGCAGTATACAGTATGTGGTAGTTTTGCCAATGGTATAGAAAATGATTAAAGTCATCATGAAATCAAAAAATGACCCTACTTACTTTTTTAGTGCACATTACTAGTCTTGTAGTAAACAATTAAACCATGCAAGTCAATACACTGAAAAAAAAAAGTTTGAAGGCTTGGGGAGAATCCTCTTGTTAAGTATGACGTAAGGACTGCTGTTTCCGGGTCCAAGCCTCTACTCATTTCATTTGAGAATACTATCTCAACAACCATTTATGAGCAGTATTTAATTAATATTACATATTTAAGCTAAGCATATAAACATTTTGCTTGGCACACCACAGTCTCTGTGCTCACAGTGTCTTAGATGCTAATATTTTAGCTGAAACACTGTCTGGCCATCAGGGATTTCAGTTTGGAGATGAAGGTTCGGGTTATAATTTTTCAGTATTACATGACATTGTGGGTGTATATCAGCACAGTTTGGTGTTTTCTTGGGGCGTCTGGCAGAGCGTTAGGACCCAGAAGTGGTGAAGTGTGAACCCCGCCCTTTATTCAATATTCTGTTTCACTCGAAAATGCGTCACAACACTGAAGTCAGTTGCAACTTCCGGTTCATGGGGACCTTAATATTGATATTTTTCAAGGTATTGAAGTTAGAAATTACTGTATCATGACCACTAATTCACGTACTTTGCTAATAAATTAAAAGTGGGTTTTGTTCAAAGCAGCTATTATCCATATAGATTTTTGATATGAATGAATACGAAAATCATTAAGTATCACCGGCCAAGCAGTAACTATATAGCTATTGTAAACAATGCAAAGCTAAAAAAAAAAAAAAAAAAAAAAAACACACACTATGTCTTTAAAGATCAGCCTCTGAGTGAAATCAGTGAATCAGACCACTCAATAATGATTTTATTGTTATCAATAATCAATCAAAACCACATAGTCACAAGTTTTCTTGGCTTTTTTGCTGTAACAAATGTGCTTTACAGACACAGTTAAAGCAGCCAGAAAAAAGCTAATATTAAAAGTCAAGGGTCAAGAGTCCAAATAAAGCAAATCCTAATCACCACCAAATAAAGTCAAATTGTAATGTGTGCAGCTGGTAATGCTGTTTGTGGAGTTGTTTAATCAGGTCTTGAGAGATTTAATGATGTCTTGTATTTCAGTTGAGTTCATCTAAGGCTGTGGCTGAAGTCAGCTGTAGTTCTTGTTTCTCTTTCATTCAGTGATTCTGCTTGTTAACAGCAGCTGTTATCTATAAGGAGAGTAAATATTTAACTGAACTGTATTATTTTGCACAAGAGAGATCTGTTAGTTTAATTTAGTTTTGTGGGTCACCATTGTGGTGGAGAGTAGAGCCTGTGCTTCAGTCAATGATGAGCCACAAACACTGTTGATTTATTTAAAGACAGTAACTGTAGTGTTGCTGATACACTGATGATCTCTTTAAGTGCTTTACCACATACTTGTTTGATATACCTGATGATGAACTGCAACGATTTGAGTTAAAGTCACGTTTTTAGTAGTTTCACTATAATAAATTAAGCATTTGCAGTATTATATTAATAAATATTTTTTCTCAGTGGACTCAAATGAAATAAGTTAAGTGAATGTTTACACACCATCACAACAACTTTACAGCATGCAAGAGTTTGCTGTATTTTTACAGTACAATTGTCATTATTGATTTACAGAACTTTTGTAAATTTACAGTCTTACTGGCAACCAAAATTGCCAGTAAGTTTCTGTAAATTTTACAGCATTTTTGTTTTGCAGTGTATATAAATATACATACACTGTATATTTCAAGTGGAGTGTTCAAAGTTTAAATGCAGAGGAACACTTATATCTTCCTCAAATTATCATTTGGTCATAATTTACTCACTCTCAAGTCTTTCCAAACGTGTGTGACTCACTTTCTTCTGTAGAATCTGTGGAACAGTATGTTGGTAACAAAACTGTTTCAGTTCCCATTGACTTCCATTTGTGCTGACCAAATATTCAAATATTCAGGAACTGAAACTGTATTCTTACCGACAAAAATATATATTTTTAGTATTCCACAGAAGAAACGCTGTCATCATTTTCTGATGCTCATGTCATTACAAACCTGCATGGGGTAATTTTGGGTAAACTATCCTGACTATTCTTAAGCTCGAAGCACAAGGCTCGATTTTAGCAATCCTATTAGATCATCAAACCACACTGCAACAAGGATCTAATAACCTTGGATACGACATGCACGTAGGCTGGACAATGAATCATAGTCAATGATGACACAACAACCTGCAATGTATGTACACAACCTGCCCTGAAAGAGGCGTACACAACTTTGTACGCAAAATGTAGGATTTCTAAAAACAAATTTGACAGGAAAATTTGTGCACCTGCACTTTTTCCAGGAGTGAGAAAATGAATGAATTTTCATGTCGATATAATGTAAATAAGCACTGAAATTACATAAAGTCATTACGCAGAAATTAAACCAAAATTTTATGAGTTTAGACATATTTGTATTGGATGTGCTTAATCACACAGTAAAACCTCCAGTGTTAAATCAACACTCCCAGTCAGAGGCGGAGAAAGTACACAACTTCCTTACTTGAGTGAAAGTACAGATACTACTGGTCAAATACTACTCCACTACAAGTGAAAGTTGTAAAGACAGATTTTCACTTAAGTGAAAGTACGGAAGTACATGTTTTTAAAAGTACTTAAGTATCAAAAGTAAAAAGTAAATGCATTGTCGTATTGTTGTATATTTACAATACCATATGCCACTAATGTAACCTACTGAATACACTGATTAGCTTGTATTATCTTTGGAATTAAGAGCTTTTATGTTACAAAACATATTAAAAGAGAACAACTGAAGGAAGATAATCATCTTTATTTTTATCTAACACTCCCACAGCTACATTGAACTCATTTTAATACTTGTTTAAAAGTTACAAAGTTCTTTTTCAAAGAGATATTGAAGTCTATGATATGGTTCATTTTAGGCAAACAAAGCAAACATTGATAAGAAAACAAACTATAGGTTACTATAGTGAGATAATAGTAAATTTGTGGATACTGTGATTTTACTGCAAATACCATAGTTATGTTTACTATAGTAAAAACATGGTTAATTTTCCAAAGGGCTTTAATGAGTTAACACATGCCTTTTTAGAGTGCTTTTAGCTGTGCCGTAGCGCGGACGTTTACATTAGTTTAGCGGGGAAGATCCTGAGGTTGCCAGATTTGCATAAAAAATATCAGCCAAATTCCATTCACAGCTACACTGAAAAAAGTGATCCACTATATTTACTCAATAAAATTGAGTAATCCACTATATTTACTAAATAAAATTGAGGTAACAATTTGCACTCACTTTGTTTGAGTAGATTCTATCCTATATATTGGGTAAAGAGTACCTAAATTTTACAGCTATGACAAACTAAAAGAAATTAGGTAATGTCTACCTAATATTTTTCATTAAATTACATAACTAATTACTTATAAAAATTGAGTAACATTAACTCTATTGCAACAGTTCATCACTGTAAAACCCAACAAGTTAGGGTAACAAACTGTTTGAGTAAACCGATTGCCTTAAAACATTTAAGTTTTTAAAACTATCAATTATGAGTGCTCTGAACTTATTTCAGTCAGACATCTACAGAAGACCTTATTGAGAATTAACTAAGGTTTAGATGTTGATTTATTGTTTCAATTGAAGTAACCATGTTAGAGATCAATGTCTGCTTTAGTTGGGCTCTTGATCCTTGACTTCTGTGTTAGCTGTTTTTTTTCCTCTGGTTGTTGTAACTGTAGCAATGTGGCCGTGCTTGTAGTGACTACGCCACCCCGGAATGCCGGGGAAAATCAACCAAAGGATTTGACACACAAATACGTTCCACATAGAAAAGGCAAGAGGCGTGAGTTTCCGTTCAATTTAAATAATTCTTTTATTCAGGCTAAAATCATTAGACAACTTTAAAACCCACTAGCAACATTATTAAATAGTCTTGGTTGAATAAGAAAAGGAAAATAATTGATAATCGTCGCAGGGGCTGAGGCTTCCTATATGAAGAACAGGCTAGTAGGCTAATGCACCCAACAAAAGAAAAAGAAAATATCCCAATCAATCAGAAATCACGTCCACACAATTCACTGCAAATAATAACCAAAATAGTGACACAGCAATAAATGACACCCCTTGTTAGAGTGGATGGGGTGCAGCCCAAAAACCAGCCTGCTTCTAAGAAACGCTCAGCTCCTGCAGAATACAAAAGAGAAGAGACAAAAAGATCAATTACATCAACAAATTAATACAATACACATTAAAGGCACAAACAAGTTATACGGTCACCACAACGAAGATGACTAATTCAGTACTGATCAGGATCATCAGGCTTCATAAAATGACCGAGAAGACCAATACCGCATAGCGGTGATCACTCTAGTTAATAGAAACGGTTACAAAGACAGTCAACACCAAAACAGAAGTGTTTAGTGACAGTATCAACAGAATCCAAACGATAAATAAAGAAAGAAATGCATATCCTAATATGACAAACACAAAACAAAAAGCCAAGCCCACTTAATTGGACAAAACGGTCCACCCAAAGCAGCAGCGCGGCCCAAAGAGCAGAGTAGAAGAGAGCTGCATTAACGTGACTGCTCACGCTCAGTCTCCCTCAATGCATACGGGGATCCTAGACACAAACATCCGTTACAAACTCATTTTAAGAAAAGACATACAAAAATCCTACAAAAAGAGAAACATAAACAATTTACTCACCCTATAATTGGGTGGCATAACACTCACAATCACAATCATATAGTAGCTCCTTTAGTTGGTAATACCAATATAAACAGCTGATGCTCCGACCTGGCTATTATGCTGCCATGACGCACAGCGCGCTGAAACGCATAACTGTAGTCAAATCACACTTCCCACAGCACCTCAACTGCACCGCATTAAAACTCACCTGGGAGTAAGCAGCACACCACCTATACACGCAGCCTCGATGGACCAATGTCACACTAAACAGATAAAAATCACTAATTAACATGAATCAAACAGTGAAACTACACCGCTGAAAACACGTACCTCCGTATTCCACAGCACGAAAGAAAGGGGGCGGGCTTTTGACCATGACGCACTCCAGGAGGCATAGACAACCGATTTATATACCATATCAGCGCGATACCTCATTGGCCATATGGTTAAGTGACGGTGACGTTTCAAACACGGCACGAACCTCACTACATAACCATGTTTTCCTCAAACATATTGTTGCAGCTCAAAAGCCCAGAGGAAATGATCGGTAGTTGGTTGTCATATATTTATAGTGACAATCATCTGTAAGTGAGCTGATCTCATTGAGAGTTGGGATTTGACTCGAGACTTGTTTGTGACTTGAAAGGAATGACTTGGTTCCTCCTCTGGTGAAATCAGCTGCTGAGTTCGTGCGTGGAACAAAAATATGGCAGGACTTTTACTTTCTGACCCCTGGTCTTTACAACTCTGGTCATAAATTAATCTATTACTTTTCCTACATAATTTTTTACAAAAAAAGTGGTAAAATACCTATTTAGGAGTCTTAGACCTTTCCAACGATATACAGTTTGTCATGATTAGATTAGGATTTAATTGTAAAATAGTGAAGTAAACGTAGGCGTCCCACAGGGTGGACGGTGACAGTTAAGAGGTTAAAGGAACACTCCACTTTTTTTGGAAATAGGCTCATTCTCCAACTCCCCCAGAGTTAATAAGTAAAATGAAAATGAAAAGTTGCGATTTTCTAGGCCGATATGATTAGGAACTATACTCCCAGTCTGGCGTAATAATCAAGGAACTTTGCTGTGGTAGCAGGCGCAGTGATATTACGCAGTGCCTGAAAGTAGTCCCCAGCTATATTATACCTAGTTGGGGACTACTTTCAGGCGCTGCGTAATATCACTGCGCCTGCTGCGGCCACGTTACGGCAGCAAAGTTCCTTGATTATTACACCGGAATGAGAGTATAGTTCCTAGCCAAATCGGACTAGAAAATCGCAACTTTTCATTTTCCGCCGGTCTTAGTACACGATATAACTACAGAAGAGTCAAGTTTTAAATAGGAAAACTATCGAAACTCTTTGATCGTTTTTGAACGCTGTAGAACCTGGTCGAAAAGAACGCACACACATGTTTAACTTAAGAAACTAATCTAACTTCATCAGCTCGTAAAATGAGCAAATGACCAACTAGCGTCCGGCCATACTCGCCTTACCACCAACGAGAGACTCGTAAAACATGATAAGGTGAGGATGAACGGCCCGCGCTACATCTGTTCGGAGCTTAAAAACGGATAATTATTCCTTTGGAGACGCTCCAGAACCAGAGCGTTCGCGATACTGCGAGCCCATTTGCCATAAACTACCTTCCGATAAACAAAATTTGACTGACTTACGATCGTCTCAGCAAAGACGATCACCAGAGACACACAACGTGATACTCCTCATGACCTCACAACCTCAGCTCTGGTCTCCTGCATTCCAGGAGAAAGCCGCCTCTTACAACAAAAAGGAATGTGCCTCCCTCTTTTCTTCTCCAGAAAGCACCCAAACTTTCATGGGCTTTGCCAAAAGACAATCCAGAAAAGACTGCTGCTATTAAAAAGCAATATACTCAAGAGACGATATTTGTATATGAATGTGGTATTTTATGTTTCATATATCTGACTGTAGTTATCAGAACTTAGGATATTTTAATCTGTGACAAACCATTTAGTAGGTAAAATTATAGGTGTTCAACATAAGTACCTCATGTTTGATATTGATTTAAGCCTTATTTTTATTCCAATAAGATGAAAAGGATGAATGTTGACTTTTAGCATCATAAGGTATGATTATAACACTTTATAGAAATCTGCTAGGATATTTGGGCTCATGTGACATATTTATGAGTAGATAATGTATGTACGAAAAGAAGTCGTGTTGGGCGGGGCTCCGCCCTACAGAGACAATGTGATTGGGTCAGACAGTGAAAAGGATGGACTTAATTCTGTCCGATAAAACAGACACCCCAACTTTGAATTAGTTGGAAGCTCAGTTAGTCAAAGATGAAAACATAAAGATAACGGGTGGAACAACTGGTTGAAAACCTGCAAGGAAACTTGGCTGAAAGTCTGGGCGTTGCCCCTCTTGATCCTGCTGCGAAACATCTGGCTGATCATCTCAAAAGACTTCAACACTTTGTCAACTTCAGACCAAACTTGCAAAGAACTTCAAAGCCTTGCCATTGGCGCGCTGCCAAGAAGCCACGAATCGTAGAGAGGATTCCCGAGTGACGTCACGCGACAATGACACGGGGATTCCCTCAAGAAGTAGCCTTCAACTCAACTTCAACTCACAGCAAGTAAAACAAACAGATCTCTTATTCGCTGAAGCTGAATTGAATTGAATTAATCTTAAAAGATAACCATAAGTCGAGTCTTCTGTTTGTGACGTCCTAAAGTCGTCTTTATTCTCTGGAAAAGAGAATAGCTTAACTTTCTTCGAAACTGCTTTGATCTTGCCATAGTGTGTGTGTATGTGTTTTGTTTGTATCGTACCCTAGAATAGTAAATAAACTCTCGATTCATTTTTAATGAATAGTCTGGTGCCGTGATTTTCAAATCTTAAATTATTTGCCATAGATCGTGTTACCTGTGCTCAGAGATTTCCCAATCAAATCTGTATTATTATCAACGATATGAAGAATTGCTAATTTATACGGTATTAATACTTGCTGGTCGAGCAGTTAATAAGGTATAAATTGTACATTTTGATTAATATCAATTAATCTATACATTGGTGATTAATATCAATTAATCCGATCAAAGTCGGATTTCTACGATTTGATTCCCTAAAGCTAAAATTTATAAATAAAGGATAAAACCCTTACAAATCCTTACAACGCGATGCTACTGGTCTAATCGGATTCAATTATCTATGCTAAGCTATGCTAAAAGTGCAATGTGATCTCACAGAATTCCGTGTAATGTTCACGGACTTAATTAACCTCCGAATCTGTGGTGGCATCACAGCTCACAGAAGTGATACCAATGTAAGTCAGTGACAGGCATCAGCCGGAAACCCTAATGCCGAGTTCACACTGCACGATTTTCAAACTTGTCAGATCGCTGTTGTTTTCACACTGCGTGACTATCTGGGGTAGCATTCAGTCGCTGCTGTGTTCACACTGCATGATGGATCGGCGACAGGGGCTTTCACATTCCACGATTTCACAATAGGAAGAATCGCCGACACCTCTGTCTGATCCGCAAACTACATTTCACAACAAAACCCACGCAAGAAGGAAATAAAGCGAGAACCTGTGTGCATCAGCCCGTTGTTCTCAAGCTAGACTGGAAGTATTAAAAAATATAGACAGCAAATTGTCTGTGCGCTTATTTCCAGCTACAAAAAGAAAAACAGATTATGCAGGAGGGAGATGCAGGGAACAGGGATTGTGTTCTGCAAAGAGTGGTAAATAATAATTTTGCAGTAACTGTTAAGCTGATGTTGTGGCTGGTCAAGCCTTTGTGCTTGTTTCTGTATGATATAATTGTACATATTAAAATACTGAGATACTTTGTCTCTCATTGGCTGAAGGTCATCACCGATGTAGTTTTCAGTCAGAAATCATTGCACACAGCAGGATTGTGAATCGCCGACAGCTCCAGATATTTAGCATGCCAAATATTTCGCGGATGTCGGCGACGTGTCGGCGATTCCCTCATATCGCGTCTTTGATAATTCACACTGCGCGATTGTCACTCACGTGAACGAGCTCCGATTTGAAGTCGGCATTAGCATCAATATGCCGACGCGATACTGGGAAATTTATCGTCATTATTATTGTTCAGAACTGGGTATGTTTAGGGTAGGGGTGGGGTCAGGTACTCCAGTGAAAGTATAACTGCATCGGAGTCATTCTTTTTACGTGGTCCGATGCAGGGCTGGTGTCCGCGGCTGCGGCTGATGCCTTCTGTGAGCCCATCAACAATAATAATAACAATAATAACAAATGCAATAAAGGGCCATTGTTTGACATAAGATTCCCTACACGAAAGCTTTAAAGGAACACTCCACTTTTTTGGAAATAGGCTCATTCTCCAACTCCCCCAGAGTTAATAAGTTGAGTTTTACCGTTTTTGAATCCATTCAGCTGATCTCCGGGTCTGACGATAGCACTTTTAGCATAGCTTAGCATAGATCATTGAATCCGATTAGACCAGTAGCATCGCGTTCAAAAATGACCAAAGAGTTTCGATAGTTTTCCTATTTAAAACTTGACTCTTCTGTAGTTATGTCGTGTACTAAGACCGGCGGGAAATGAAAAGTTGCGATTTTCTAGGCCGATATGATTAGGAACTATACTCCCAGTCCGGCGTAATAATCAAGGAACTTTTTTTTTTTTGCTACTGGTCTAATCGGATACAATGATCTATCCTAAGCTATGCTAAAAGTGCAACCTGATCTCACAGAATTCCGTGTAATGTTCACGGATTTAATTAACCTCCGAATCTGTGGTGGCATCATGGAATCGCCGAAAATTCCGTGATGGGCTCACAGAAGTGATACCAATGTAAGTCAGTGACATCAGCCGTGCTCCACGCACGGAAACCCTTAGCATCAATATACCGACGCGATACTGGGAAATTTATCGTCATCATTATTGTTCAGAACTGGGTAGGTTTAGGGTAGGGGTGGGGTCAGGTACTCCAGTGAAAGTATAACTGCATTGGAGTCACTCTTTTTACGTGGTCTGATGCAGCGCTGGTGTTGAACCAGTGAATCCGTGCATGGACCACGGCTGATGCCTTCTGTGAGCCCATCACGGAATTGTTGGCGATTTCGTGATGCCGTCACAGATTCGGAGGTTAATTATTCGGAGGTTAATTAATTGAACATTACATGGAATTCTGTGAGATCAGGTTGTAAAAGTGCTATCGCCAGACCCGGAGATCGGCTGAATGGATTCAAAAAGGGTAAAACTCAACTTATTAACTCTGGGGGAGTTGGAGAATGAGCCTGTTTCCAAAAAAAGTGGAGTGTTCCTTTAAGTGCAGAGAAAATTCTGACAGTCTTCATACGTTTCTTATTATAAGATACTGAAATCAAATTAATATAATTCTCCATGTCTCTTAAAAAGACCACAAAGACAGGTTTACAATTTGAGAATTTGCATTTATGAATATAAAATTTGCTTAAGAAAACAATTAAATTTATAATAAAACAAACATTTTCTTTTGTGGGGTTTCTTTTCTGAGTCAAAATACCCAAATATAATATTTCTCATTTGTATAGAAAATTCTGGCAAAAGCTTCAACACAACAAAAGCAACAATATCATACCAAAACTCCTGAGTGTATTGACATGACCAAAATAAGTGTTCCACTGATTCATCAGCATTTAAACAAAAGGAGCAAGATTGCTCTACATCAGCTCTAAACTTTTGTATAAATGTCTTGACAGGATAAAACCCGTGGATCAGTTTAAAAGACACTTCTTTCACCTTATTTGTGAGAGAGAATTTTTGCTGTAGTGACCATACTTTTTTCCAACTGAGATGATCAAATAAATTATTCCAAAAAAAAAAAAATGAGAAACAGAAATTACGTTCTCAAGAAATAATGATCTCATTTTATAGTTCCTGTTTCTTGATGCAGAAAAGCAAATTTGACCAACAGGGTACTTTTTGTGTTTTTTTTTTTGTTTTTTTTTTCCGCTCACGCAAACTGTGAAGGTCTTCAAACTTTGAAGGTCTTCATTGGCCAATATAACATTACACAATTCGTCCGAAAATGTTTTATTAACTTCAAATTTATTAACTATTCAAACTTCAGTCAATCAATATTTTGTTTTATACCACACAGCATTTCTCATGTCAAATCAAAAAAGCATTACCCAGAATGCACCTGTCTTATCGAGTTTACAGTGGGACCTAAAACAAATGTTATTCGTAATTGTGCTTTGCTTTGGCCTACAATAAGATGTCTGAAGCACATACACTCCAACAAGTCTCATGCTGGCTACTTTGAGATGGAAGCACACAGAAATCGCTCTTTTGATTCGTGAATATCTGACGATGAGAAAGTTCAATTAAAGTGTTTTTTTGTTGTTGTTTTTATTTTTAAAATCAAGTAGAACAGTACAGTGTACAAAATGAAGAGATACAGTACCTATACGCCAGGTGTTATACAAAAGACAGTCTCTGGATGTGTGTTAAAGAGAAAGTACATTTCACATCAATGTCTTTTCTGAATTTAACTAAAAAAATATTTAACAGGATAGCAGCGATGGATAATTTTAAAGGAAACCTCTTTAACTTTGTTGACAAGCAGGAATTGACTGGGCAGAGTCCATGTCCTGGTCCAACAGATGTCTTGGCCATATTTGCTTTTTATTGACAGACGCGGTCAACAAACACAGGCAGGGTCAAAACACTAGCAAACAGGTATGGCACGGGCAAAACACAAGAATATACAGGACAGGCAGAGAGTTGGTGAGTGGATACCACTGAAATCTCTGGAGGTTCTACAGCAGTAACAGTCTTACATAAGAATTTCCTAAAACCATGATTTGCATTACAATGGATTAACTTAACTGATCTAATCACGGCCACACTTTCTATTTTATATATGAGTAACCATATATAAAATATAATATAAAAAATGACTGAAAGCACACAAAATAAAACACAAAAGATTGACTATAAAATCAGTTAAGGATTACTCAGTGAATGAGAAGAAACAAAAAGAACAAGAAGATTAAATACAATCAGTTGGAAATGGAAATGGAAATGAGTTGGAAAGTACTGTTATAGAAACCACAGAGACAGTATAAATCACAGACACACACATGGATAATACAGACACCAATGAAACACACATCTGGATTAGACAGACTGTTCTTGTTTTCTGTTCTTGATTGCAGTAGACACTATGGATAACATGTTGTTTGTTGTTAAAGTTGCATTTCACTGTAATGTTTTAAGCTTTTTTTTTAACTGAACTCAGATTAATTGCTTGTACTTGCATTTGTTGAATTAAAATAATGTTTTCATCTTAAATAAAGTTCTCTCTTGTTCTTCCAATGTGTCCTGTCAACTGTGTTATGTGTGGTTTTTATGTCATAAATCTTTTTAATGTGAACTAAACCGTCAGAAAAAAGATGGTGATATCTCTGGAAATGGATGTCTTTGGTAAATTCAGCATACTGTGGATTTATGCAGAAGAAAAGTTTCATCCTTCATGATAGCATCCCACAGAACACCCATTATGAAGCCCCAAATTCATAGCCTCAAAAAATCTGGTGAATAGACTCAAAAACCTTGAAACAAATGTGTTGTCAAACATGTGGTGCTTCTTTCATGTTTCATTTGGCACAGCATTTGTCAGTAACACAGTTGACAAAATAATGAATCAAATGTTAATTTTTATTAATGTATTTAAAAAGTCATCAGAGCTTAAGCTTGCCAAATAATTATTTTAGCATATTAAGGGGATTGTTCAACCACCTAGTTTATTTATCAAAAAAAGAATACTGATTTCCTGACTTTTTTGGCTGACATGAAATGTACCCCTAAATATAGAGTGACTTGCGATTGCCTTTCACATCCAGATCAGCTGTGGTGGCGGTAGTGCGCCAGAAGCTGGTTTTCAACCCGCCAAGCAACGAGAGAAGATGACGAAGAACTGAAACTGAAAGTTTGTCTTTAGACGACAAGCCATTTCAGAGGAACGTGGAACAGAAAAGTTGCCATCAAAGTTGTTGGTAAGTCCAGTAATGTCCTCTCGGCTTTATATATTATATTATATTATATTATATTATATTATATTATATTATATTACATTACATTATTCTCAAACGCGAACCGGAGTTTACTGGAAGCCGTTTTCTCAGCGCATCAGGCACAATTCACGAATAGCTGAAATTAGTCACATGAGGAGTGAGTCAATAGGCGAGGTAAGCGGCCGCTTGTGGCCCCGTTTTATATTCGTGAAACATATTTGGCAAATGCACCAGTATGTATTTGTGTTATGGAGAGCGTCAAATGTTCACTCACCACTCAAAACGGCGAGTTTCTTTCAGGCGCGGACAGAGGTGTAAAAAGTACTCAAAAATTTTACTCAAGCGAAAGTACAGATACTCAGTCAAAATTTTATACAATTAAAAGTACAAATATCTGGCCAAAAACATGCTTGAGTAAAAGTAAAAAAAAAAAAGTACAACTTTAAATTGTACTCAAGTATTAAAAAAGTAGAAGTACTTTTTTTTTTTTTTTTTTTTTTTTTTTTTTTTCTGGCAGACATTCAGAAGTTTGATTAAAGGGAGAAAACGAAACAAAATGCAATGACACAGGTCAAACACCTATATCTAGTGCAACAACAACACATAAAATGCAGCACAGCACAACACAGGAAATAAAAAAAATACTGTGACTTTCATTTATCAGATGAACCCAAACTAAGAGTTTTAGAAAAAAAAAAAAAATCATGTGTATGGGACATCCAAAAATTACACTTCAAAAACTATGCAAAGTGAGTATGACAGTAACTCATGCAACCCGTTAATGAATCAGTGTCTTCTTAAGTGACACGATAGTCATATGTATACTATCAAATACTAATATTTTAAACTTGACCGTCATGTTCACTTTGTGTGGTTTCTGAAGTGGTTGTGTCCCCTTGCATTATCTGGACTAAAAATCTTTGCCTATTTTGAGAGAATTTTATGGTACTAATTAATATTTATGCAATAATTATGATATATTTTTTCCCATTGAAAATTGTACAATTGTTTTTTCAAATTTTTTCAAACTATTTTTCAATTTATGCAGTATTTCAGATGAAAATAGACACTAGGCCTTTAAAATCCATTTTTTTTAATGCAGATTAGCACCTCCTCGTGTGAGCAAAGAAAGAAAAACATGTAATTTCATGCTGTAACCTGTATAGAACTCTATAGAGAGGCTTGTGAATTCCCTAGTTGTTTTTAGACATATTTTTTTACTTTTATTAGGTTGTGGATATAAATGTATATTTAGGCATTCTCAAAGACTACTTTTTGTCAAGGTTTATATTTTTTTGCATTATTATTATTATTATTATATAGGGTATTATATAGATTTTTTGCATTATTATTACTAGTCAACCCTGAACACAAATCATTTTGTTACACACTAACATTAAAAAACTATAAAAATGTAACAAAAATGAAGAAGAATGCTTTATCAGAGCCTAATTCTTCAGGGTCTGATCTGATTTCTAGGGCTGTAATCAACCAAAGAAAATATTGGTCGACTGAAGTCCTGAAACTTTCGACTAAAAATGACGTTGTGGAGAAAAAAAAAAAAAAAAAAAAACGTACGTTACATTAATGAGATGCGCACTGTGCTCAGTACTTGGTAGCCTTGTTGTCTGCCTAAATTAATTATAAATGAACATAAAAAAACTAATAGGCTATTTGCAGTATATTAAATCGTTTTTGACCTAATTATTTTGCACTGAAATGAGTCTGACACACGAGTCTGTCGTCTCTGACAGCGGTGCATTACGTGCACCTGCGCAATATCATAGCCTGTGATTTCTGAAAACAGTATTATGTTGTCAACTAGTGATATCACAAGAACTTTTGAGGAATGTGCAACATAATTTAGAAAATTATTTTTGTCATATGTTATAAGTATAACTGTCAGACACTATCATTTCAGCCGCTCTGCGCAGCTCGCACAGAGCGAGGCTGAACATAAGAGCTCAGCTTCGCGGCTGAGACACGAATAGACTTAAAGCTTTTACTCTTAATAAACACAAAAGGCGCGTCCACTTTAATAAAAAAAGAATATTTATTAAACAAACAAGAGCAGAAACCAAATAAAGTGCATTAAATAAATAATATTCAGCATCAAACCTTCTAAAGCCTACTTATCTGTCTCTCTTCTCCAGTGGGTTGGGCTAATCCAAAAAAAGTGAAAACAATGGGGGTGTTCTGAAAACAGATGGTTACCTGTGAAACAGGGGTGCTCTGAAAACACCCCCATTAGCAATTAGTGCTTTCCACCTGATGAAATGAGCGCGGCAAAAAATCGACCAATCAGAATGTTGGTCGAACCAGACCGTATCGACCAATTAATCGACTAATCGACTGGGACGTTACAGCCCTACTGATTTCAACCTCTTATTTCACTCTAACTCATTTTGGCTATATGGTTATAGCCATACCAAGTCATTTGAGTGTGTATAATTGTGTATGTGTGTGTGTGTGTGTGTGTGTCTGTGAGTGTGTGTGAGTGGATGTATCTGTTTTACACTCTTGATGTTGTAGAGTATAACCCATTCCTTGTTGTCCACTTTTTAACTGCAATGTAGCTGAATTATTGATTTTATTTTACATAGTTGCTGTGTTACAGGCACACCAGTTCATTGGGGTGTGTGTGTGCACAAGTGTGTGTGTGTGTGCGCGTGTGTATGAGTGGATGTGTTGATTTTGCACTCTAGATGTTTTAGAGTTTCACCCCTTCATTGCTGTGAAATGTTTTTCTGCATTGTTGGGGATTTGTAGATTGCACACACAAAAAAATTCTGTACTTTTTAATTTTTTCCCGTTTCCCATTCATTTCCTATGGTCGGTCATTTTTGACCGAAGACCATGAATGTGACTATTTTTTTTACGACCACTTAACTTTTTCGAATCATGCTCTCAATTTTTTTTGTGTGTTGACATACCAGGTGCCATAAAAGTCAACGAGTTTCGTACCATTCTGGTGAAGCTACGATTTTTAAAAATCCTAAATGTAAAATTCTCCGGTCAGAAATGACCGAAGGCTGCAGAAGGGTTTTAACAAAACAAATAAAATACACCATGCTATAGGCTAGCCTATGCCTGATATAAAATAACAAATAACTTAGTTTAACCTAGTTTAAATAGGTATACAAAACTAAAAATCAGTAAAGAATGAGGAATAAATAATTATGACACGTGGAACGTTTATTACCAAAACCAATAAGAAAGTTTGGAGGCACAGACGGAGTACACACCTTGATGTAAAATAATGGGAATAAAATAAAAATCAGCAAATACTGTGGAACCAAATAAATGAGAAACAAATGTTTAAAAAAACATCCATTATCACTTATATTAATGGCAGAAGTCAACAGGCTTTTCAAAATCCAAAATATTTTTAAGAGGCGCTTTTACATTTCATTTTGAAACTCTTCAGCCATTGTCTTGTCTGTCTCACTTCACTCTTCTTGTCTGTCAGCTCGACTCACTCCTCGTGATAAATTAAATCTGATCTGTGATGCAGCCGCATTCAGTTTTAATTATAGTGTCCTCTAACTGAAATAATAATAATAATAATTTTTATTTATATAGCGCCTTTCTAGCACTCAAGGTCACTTTACAAATCAGGCTTAAGGAACAGACAATAGACATCAATCCAAAAAAAAAAGAAATAAAAAAAAGTCAATGACTTGAGGAGTAATAGTCAGAAAAAAAATGTTTTTTTAAGAGGTTTTTAAAGGAGAGAAGGGAGGATGCCTGACGGATGGTTTGGGGAAGAGCATTCCACAATCTGGGAGCAACAACACTGAAGGCCCTAGCACCTACTGTCACCAGACGAAACTTAGGGGTGACTAACAATCCCTCACTAGACGATCTTAATGAACGGGCAGGAACATATGGCTGAAGTAAATCAGATAGATAAGAAGGAGCAATGTTATGGTGGGCTTTGTAAGTGAGAATTATTATCTTGAAGTTTATACGCAAGGAAACCGGGAGCCAATGAAGATGATAAAGGATAGGGGTAATGTGATCGTTCTTTCTAGTGCGAGTAATCAAGTGAGCAGCAGAGTTTTGAACATACTGTAGTCGTTTGATATTATTAGCTGAGAGGCCACAAAGAAGTGAATTACAATAATCTAATTGGGATGTAACAAAGGCATGTATAACAGTTTCAACATCCTGCTGACTGAGAGAGGATCGAATCCGCGAGATATTACGTAGATGGAAAAAAGCTGTCTTAACCACTTTACCAATATGATCATTGAATGAAAGAGTAGAATCAATGAAAACACCAAGATTGCAAACTTTAGTGGAGGGCATAATCAGATCACCATCCAGATCCAGCAGTTGACTAGAATGCTTAGATACAACAGCTTTAGAGCCAATCAGAATTATCTCAGTTTTCTCAGAGTTAAATCTAAGGTAATTTGTCTCTAGCCAAAGCTTGAGTTCCTTGATGCAATTTGTTAATGAAGGCGGAGGAAACACTGAAGTGGAAGGTGTACTAAAATAAATCTGAATGTCATCTGCGTAGCAGTGGAAGTTAAACCCATAGTGCTTAATTATTTGTACAATAGGTAGCATATAAATGGTGAAGAGGAGAGGGCCCAAAACAGAACCCTGAGGTACACCGGAGCTGATGAATTTGGTAGATGATCTGTGATTCTGGTGTATAACAAATTGTTGCCTCCCAGTTAAATAGGAGGAAAACCAATCAAGGGCTGTGCCAGTAATTCCAATTTCTGAAAGTCGTGAAAGGAGTATCTCATGACAAACAGTGTCAAAAGCTGAGCTGAGGTCTAATAGAAGGAGAGTGCTAAAAGCACCCGAATCAGAAGCTAAAAGAAGGTCATTGATAACCTTAACCAAGGCTGTTTCCGTACTGTGTAATGGGCGAAAACCAGACTGGAAGGGCTCATAGAGGTTGTGTTCAGTTAAGTAGGTCTGTAACTGGGAGGCAACAACTTTTTCTAATATCTTAGAGAGAAAGGATAAGTTAGAAATAGGCCTATAGCTACTTAGGGAAGATGGTTCAAGACCATGCTTTTTAAGAACTGGAGTGACAGCAGCAATCTTAAGCTTGGAAGGTACAGTTCCGGATGACATTGACGTGTTAATGAAATGAGTGATGGGTAGTGACAGGGCAGGCAAGCAATTCTTTAGTAAGAGGGTAGGTGCAGGATCAAGAGGACTAGTTGAGGAGTTAGACAGCCTGATCAACTCATCAACCACAGTGGGGGCGATAGAGTCAAAACTAGGGAGACTATGAGCGCAGCTTGAAGAGAGAAGTTCAATAGTGGGAGCAGAGGTAGGGTGTAGACAGGTATAAGATGTTTTACTCTGGAAAAAGTTCAGGAAAGCGTCACACACTTTTTAATAAAAGTGGAAAAATAAGATGAACGGGCTGCATTAAGAGCATTCCTGTACTGCTTAATGTGTTCAGTATAAGCCAGGGAGTGAACAACAAGGCCAGTTTTCTTATAAAGCCTTTCTAGCTGGCAGCCTTTGGTTTTTATTGCCCTAAGCTCAGTATTGAACCAAGGGGAGCAGCGCGAGGAAGGTACCTGTCTAAATTTTAAGGGTGCAAATTGATTCAAAATAGTAGAAATACTTTCATCATAGAGATTAAGAATGTCTTCAGCACTGGAAAGACTATAGCAACCAGAAAGGGGGGAATCACTAAGAGCAGCAGAAAATGACAGAGGATCAACCAACTTCCAAGCACGATAAACAATCTGAGATTTAGAAACAGATTTTGGAGTATACAAATCACAAGAAAATTCAATCAGTTTATGATCAGAGATACCTATGTCAGAGCCTTTAGAGGCAATAATGTCAATACCTGTAGAACAAACCAAATCCAGTGTGTGGCCATGTACATGAGTTGGAAAATCAATATGTTGCTGCAGATTAAAACAATCAAGGACAGACATGAATTCGAGGGCATGAACAGTATCAGCATCAACATGAATATTGAAATCCCCTAGCAATAGCATAGCTGTAGATTGGGCAGAAGCAACTGTCAGCAATTCACACAAATCTGATGGAAATTGTGTGTTCGTTTTAGGAGGACGATACACCAGTATTATGAGCAGTGAAGTGTGACCAGTGATTTTAAATGCCAAATATTCAAACGATTTCACCTCGTGGAAAGGAGACAGCTCAATATGAAGACTCTGGCGATAGACTACCGCCAAGCCCCCACCCCGTCCTCCGATTCGGGGCTTAGTCAAAGTACCGAAACCAGGAGGAGAGAGCAGATTAAGTTCAACAAAGTCATTAGATGCTTGCCAGGTTTCTGTGAGCATCAGCATATCACAGTTATTGTCAGAGATGAAGTGCCGAAGAAGCGTTCCTTTCCCAGTTAGAGACCGAGTGTTGAGTAGGGCAAAATTACCACAATACTGCACATTCTTGTTAAGCACAGTGACATCTCTAGTCCTTTCTAGTTGCCTTAGTGATGATAAAGAAACTCCGCGATGTATATACATAGTGGACAACTTCCATGTACTCAATCTATGAGACCAGATAGAGGGGATTGAAGCAGGAGAAGAGAAGTTCATGTTCAGGAGCCGTTTAGGAGAACGATGGATATAGCGGGGCCGGCGAATAACTCCATTAGTTTTACACAGTTCATATGTGATGGGATCCAAACGGAAAAAACAGTTCAAATGACGCAGCTGTGCCGATGTGTAACAAAGTTCCATTTGAATGGAAAACAGCAGTGATAACAGAAAAACACAAGAGGCCATCAGTCTCACGGCCAAACCGGATTTATTTGAGATAAAAAAATTTCCATACATGACTCAGCGCACCGCATTCACAACAACGATACACAGGACACACAACACTGGCCACGTTAGCCAGGCCAGACAGTGGCACGCAGGGCACAGTGCGATGAGGAGGTAGTAACCCACTCACCGGTAGTGCGCAGAATGAACCCACAAAGTTAGGATTCAGGCCGAGGGCTCGTGAAGCGCCGTGAAATGTGGCCGCGTAGCACCACGTTAGCCAAGCCCGAGACAAAAGTTAGACAAGAAAGTGGAGACTCACTCACCGACACTGTCAAGCGGTACAAACACACCATCAATCTGGGGAGAAGGCTCGCGGGAGTGTGAAGCGTGCAGCAAGTTAATATCCAAGAGGACAGTCCAAGAAAAAAATAGTTCAAAAACTTTGATTATAAATCCAGTCCAGGGAGCGATAAGTTAAGATGAAGATGAAGATGTTCACAAAAAAAAAAAAAAAAAAAAAAAACATAGATGAACAAAAAGTAGACAAAAACAAGCGAAGAGAAGCGGCTGCCAAATTGCGCACTGCGTACTCTCAACGGAAACGGAAACGTACAACAATAAATTATTTTTATTACTATAAAAAATCAAAACGACGGTGGGGTATGGTGCCGCGGTGGGCAAGTGACGTAACCGGTGTTGCGGCTTAACTGTATCACCGCCAACACCATCTATCGTAGAAAGCGAGTGTTAAATCAACACTCCCAGTGTATATATAATCCACACTGAAGCAGTGTTAAAGTTAATGAGATAATTAGTTTAGTAATTGAGTGATGATTGAGCATTAATGAAGAACACCTGCTGTTAACAAACTGAACCATTGAAAGAAAGAGAAAGAAGAACATAAAAAAAGAGACGAGACGAGCAGAAATACAAGATCTACAACTGACTTCAGCCACAGCCTTAGATGAAATCAACACAAGATAAAAGAAGACATTAAATCTCTGAAGATCTCAGCAGAGGATGATTAAACAACTCCACAAACAGCATCACCAGCTTCACACGTTACTAACCAGATTGACCTTAGATGTTGATGTTTTAGTTTTGTTTGAGTTACCATTATCGAGGTCAGTGTTTGCTTTAGTTGGACTCTTGACCCTTGACTTAAAACACTACAATTACTCTGCCATAACTGTGTGTTTGTTTAGACATGTTAGTTATGACAAAAAAAAACTTAAAAAGCCAAAATGTGATGAGGGCTGGTTATGTTTCAATAAAAATGTAATCAGTGAATAGTGACTTGAGTAACTGGTAGATTTATTAGTCAATTTTGTTATTGAGTTTAAGATGTAGTTTAAGATCTGGGACTTTTGAAACTTATTCTGCACGGAAAATTTTGCCCTGCTTCATCAAACAGACTTCAAGAATCAGTGAATGAATCTCAACAATGGTGACAAATCAACATAAAGCTCCATGCTGCAGTGCATTCTGGGAGCACCAATCAAAACTCATCCATGGTTCCCAGCATGCAATGCGACATGAAAAAAATTATGCAGCTGTCTTAGTATTTTCTTTTATTCTTACTATTTCCTTTTGTTTTGCTATTTTATTGTGACTTTTAGTAGCGTGTTTTGTGATGTTCACAGTTGATCTGTTTATCTGAATATGTTGATTGTCACCATTGTTGAGATTCATACACTGAGTCTTGATGTCTGTGTGATAATACAGTTTTCAGCTTTTAGTGCAGATTTATGTTTGAAAGTCTTTCATATTAGTCTTAAAACCAATGGATCAAGCTTTATATTATACGTTAACAAAATCTAAAATTTTACCCAATCAATGACAATGCCCTGAATGAAATCAGTCTCGAGAGTCATTAAATGCTGACGATTTCTTTATTGAGGTCTAACCATCAACACCCGCTCGCTAACATACCTAAACAAACACAAAGCTATGGCAGCCAAAGAAATTATAATGTTTTAAGTCAAGGGTCAAGAGCCCAACTAAAGCAAACACTGACCTCGATAATGGTAACTCAAACAAAACTAAAACATCAACATCTAAAGTCGATCTGGTTAGTAACGTGTGAAGCTGGTGATGCTGTTTATGGAGTTGTTTAATCATCCTCTGCTGAGATCTTCAGAGATTTAATGTCTTCTTTTATCTTGTGTTGATTTCATCTAAGGCTGTGGCTGAAATCAGTTGTAGTTCTTGTATTTCTGCTCGTCTCGTCTCTTTTTTTCTGTTCTTGTTTCATTTCTTTCAGTGATTCAGTTTGTTAACAGCAGGTGTTCTTCATTAATGCTCAATCATCACTCAATTACTAAACTAATTACCTCATTAACACTGCTTCAGTGTTACTTTTTTAACACTCTGAGTGTGATTATATATACACTGGAGGTTTTACTGTGTATAAACAAGCCAAAACAAAGCGAAACTGAAGGTAAAGGCTCATGTCCTACCTCTCTCATTCGCCACAAATCCAAATGTTTCCATATAGGCCTACGTGATGCATTTGAAGCTATATATTTATTAGGTAAAATAGGTTTTGTAGTTCATGCGCATTCCAGTATCAACGGAAAAAATCATAATGAGCAAAAATATGCCACAGTGGACTGGTGCTCACGCTGAACGGCTGCACAATGAATAGCCTATAGTGTGCACGTGAGGCGCTGGCACAATCAAACAGCTGAAACAAAGGCCCTACTCCGTCATTTTTGGTCATACAGTGAGGCGTAATTCAACCTGCAAAGTGCAAAGTGTTAGCAGTTTGAAGATTCAAGAATATTAGACTTCGTTCTGAACGTTCTTCCATTCTTATTTCACTCTAAAAAAATATTTTTGCCAAAAACAAACCGAAATGAAAACATTTAGCTTTTAATTTGTGTATTTAACTGCCTGGGAGATCTTCCTTGCCTCACAGACTAAAATCAGAGCGCCCACTCTGGAGATGGCACCAGAGGCGAGGGGCACAGTGATTTTTAGGCTACATCTTCCCCCAATATTTTAACTGAAATATTATTAACATTATTTTTTATTATCAAAATGAATAATACCCGCGTTGTAATACAAATAAATAAAATACTTTGGATTGTCCCCTTACTGACAAAGAAATGCTTAGTCATTTTGTTAATAAAAGTTTAATGAGTTTTAATAAACCAAAAACTAAGACTGATTATATGTTAAAACAAACTTTTTCCCCATTAAAACGAACGCTCAGTTTGTGGTCCATTATTACTTTAGTAAAAAATATGCACGTCTTTCAGAGCCGCTATGGTCCTGTCAATCTTGCGCTGCAGCTCGTGCTTTATGAAGCGGACGCTGCTGCACTGAAAAAAGTGATCCACTATATTTACTCAGTAAAACTGAGTAATCCACTATATTTACTCAATAAAATTGTGGTAACAATTTGCACTTACTTTGTTTAAGTAGATTCTATCCTATATATTGAGTAAAGAGTACCTAAATTTTACAGCTATGACAAACTAAAAGAAATTAGGTAATGTCTACCTAATATTTTTCATTAAATTACATAACTAATTACTTATAAAAATTGAGTAACATTAACTCTATTGTTAGTAGGCAACAGTTCATCACTGTAAAACCCAACAAGTTAGGGTTACAAACCGTTTGAGTAAACCGATTGCCTTAAAACATTTAAGTTTTTAAAACTAACAATTATGAGTGCTTTGAACTTATTTCTGTCAGACATCTACAGAAGATCCTATTGAGAATTAACTAAGGTTTAGATGTTGATTTATTGTTTCATTTGAAGTAACCATGTTAGAGATCAGTGTCTGCTTTAGTTGGGCTCTTGACCCTTGATTTCTGTATTAGATGGTTTTTTTTTTTTTCCTCTGGTTGTTGTGATCATGTGTTTTTCTAATATATTTGTTACAGCTGAAAAACCCAGAGAAAATGATAGGTAGTTTGTTGTCATATATTTATAATGACAATCATCTGCAAGTGAACTGATCTCATTGAGAGTGAGCACAGACTCGTTGTGTGTCTAATCTCTGGATAAGTGAATGTTGTATTGATTATAGTAAAAGTGTTTCTGTCAGTCAACAAAAAAGTTTCTGAACGGTTTGTCCACAAAAATTTTGGACTCACACAGACATCAAGAATAAGCTTATGAACCTCAACAATGGTGACCATTAAAAGAAAATAAAAATCATGCTGCAATGCATGCTGGGCGCCATGGATGAGTTTTATACTATGCTAGTACCCAGCATGCATTGCAGCATGATTTTTCTTTTCTTTTAATGGTCACCATTGTTGAGGTTCATAAGCTGATTCTTGATGTCTGTGTGAGTCCAGTTGCTGCCATAGATTAAAACTTTTTGTTGACAAACTGTTTAGAAACTCCTTTGTTAACTGACTGTCACAGAAACACTTTAACTATAATCAATGCAACGCTCACTTAACCAGAGATTAGACACACAACGAGTCTGTGCTCACTCTCAATGAGATCGGTTCACTTACAGATGAATGCCATTATAAACATATGACAACCAACTACCGGTCATTTTCTCTGGGCTTTTGAGCTGCAACAAATATGTTTGAGAAACACATGAAACCACTACAAAACATATAGAAAATACAGTAGCTTTCGCTGTGGAATCAGAGAGCTGTTGCAACCAATAAAGATAATGTAACTAAGAGATCAGACTCTAAATAAGGTGATTCTGCTCATTAACATCAGGTGTCTTCAATAATGGTCAATCATCATTCAATTAATCACCTAATTATCTCATTCACTTTAACACTGCTTCAGTGTTTATATGAGTCCAGTGAGTCCACAATCAGAGTGTTAAATTAACACTGGGGGTTTTGCTGTGTATCTAAAACAGTGCTCGAATTGAGGTAAATCCTCAAAAAGGTTTTCGGCAACACTTTCTATGAAGCCCATTTCTAATACATCATAAGGGTATTCTTAAGGCATTATAACGAATGCATAATGCATTATAAAAAAAAGTATAATATGTTGTATATATATTATAGCTATAATCACTAATAAGTAAATATTATAAAACAGTAAAACTGTTCTTATAAATATTCATAAGATTGTAGAACATATTATAAGGTTTTTATAATGCATTATGCATTCATTATAATGCCTTAACAATACCCTTATGATGTATTATAAATATGGGCTTCATAGAAAGTGTTACCAAGTTTTGTTTTTGCTTTTGTTTTGTTTTGTTTTTTTGTCTTTTTTTAAGAGGCTGGGGGCTGTTATATCCTGCTATAGGCTATATTGAAATGTATTTAAATTACTATTTATTTGATCATGGTATTCAAGACTATATATCATTTATAGGAACAGGCTTTTGAGTTCATCAACAATAGGCCTATATACAAAAATATACATATTCAGTCAATGCAATTTTAGGCTATATAACAAAGAGAGATAAGCTATTGTTTGTCATTTTAATTGCTTACCCTAATTAATATTTGATGTGACTAGATACATTACAATATCTCAAAAAATAAAAAGTAGAAAAAAACTCAATGGAGGGTATCACTGGTCAAATTCAGTAGCAATTTATTTGATTATTTAATCTTCATTTACTAGTGAAAATTTCATTCTGAGCAATGCTGTCCTTTTGCACCACCAGGTGGAGATTTCACTAATGAGTTTGTATGACTGCATGCATACTGCATACTTCAAAGAACGCCATGCATGATCATTTTGATTCATTTTCGACATTTTGGGTAGTTTTGATGCCATGAGCCAGTTTTGATGACTTTGCATTAATCATAAATATAGACTTATAATTAATTAATGATCAGTTATAATTACAGACTTTTCACAGCACTCATTTGTAAACCACTTTGGACAAAAGCATCTGCTGAATGATTAAATGTAAATGTATAAGTATTGTATTGGTAAAAGCGCTATATAAATAAAGATGACTATAAAATTTTAAAAATTGTAATAATGAAAAATGAGTGCACATTTCCAATGTATGTAGGTAAAATACAAAAGCTCCAACATGGAGTGGATAAATATAGTAGAAAGATAGAAAAAGAGAAAATGACCCATCAAAAAAGTCAGTAGCATAACAAGCTTTCTCTTTCCGACTCATTTTTTTCGCTTAGCTTCACTGGAGCAGCACAAAAAACAAGCAGTAGCCTAAACAGTGTCTGAGCTTAGCGGCTGCGGTCTATAGATGTAGAGGCATTTACATTTTGACAGCCTAAAGACAGACTTCAGTCACACGAATGAATGTAAATAATTAATTAACGAAATGTACCTTATCCTAACTGCATGAGCTTAATCAGATTTGTCAGATTTTGTTTTAACTAAAAAAATATCTGGGGGACACCCTACATGTATTTATTTATTTTTTTTTTTTAATTCTGTGCTTCTCATCCGTTTCTGAAATGTGGTTGATTCGACACAGATCCCAGTAGGATTTACGACAGTGATGATATTTTGTTTTCCTTTTACATAAAACACATTAAATATTACATTGGCATATGGAATATAACATATATTTCCATCACAGGTTTGGTTTTCAATTTCACATAAGGTGGTATTAAAAAGGTCTTAAAAACTCTTGAAGTTAACTTGTTTATATCTAGACACCTTGTTGCAATAATCTAGTAAATTTGTATTTGGCATTATTTGTTAATCTGTGTAGTATGTAACATACTAGTTTCTCAAGACACATGCTGTATTGCGTTGTTATAATTTTAACAAATAAATGTTGATCTGTTAGCTATATTAAGATTATTTTGACATGCTGTGCTATCATAATGCTATCATAATTGTGAAATTGTCAGCAAATTTCAGAAAGTTGTGTATTTGTTTATGTTCAGTATAGAAATGTTTCATATCTGCAGCAATTTCACCGAAGGATTGTAATATTGTTTATATCTAATTTGCACAATTTTTACTCTGTTTCAGACCACACACACACACACACACACACACACACACACACACACCAACAACCTTTACCTTGTGCAGCCCAAGTACTCTCCGAGCCCTTACTCACTTACCGGAGTCACCAGTTTTCATGGACTGTCTGAACAATCCAGAGGTTTTCCTCTACAAAGGGTGTTGCTGAGGCTTTGAAGAAGGACAAGACTGCTGAAGTGAAACTAGACGATGGCAAACTGCAAAACAGACTGCATCGAAAGGCCTCTGGCTCTGGCCTTTGCAAAACTTGGCTGTTTTGTTGGTAGACATCCATGTGTGTTTCTTTTGTCAGCTATGTGTGTAGCTGCTGGACTTGGAGCTGGTTTCATGTTTATTCAGGAGAGGAAGGCAAATGATATTGAAGATCAGTTCACGCCCATCAATGGACCAGCCAAGCTGGAGAGGGCGATTGTGGTGGAAAATTTCCCACAGTCTGAAGAGTTTTCTCAGTTACGGCTTGCGTCTGAAGGCACTTATGCCTCTTTGATCATCACAGGCTTGCATGGAAAAAATATATTAACTGAAGCAGCTTTTAACGACATTATTGAGTTAGACAGACGAGTGAAACGTTTAGAGACAGGAAACACTTTTGAAAACCTCTGTGCCAAAACAAAGGGAAGGTGCATGTCAAATGCAATTTTAGACATTATAAATTACAATGCTACTGAAATAGTTTCTTCAACTATAACATATCCAATGAATAATGGCAAATTTTTGGGAACAAGTATCGGTGGTGTAGAGCTAAAGCCAGATGGCTCAGAGATAACCAGTGCAAAAGCAGTTAGGCTTTTTTATTTTCTAGATGAGGAGAAGATAAATGAAAACTCTGACTGGCTTGATGGCTTTCTAAAACTCCTCTCAAACTACACAGAACAGAAAACGGTAAGACAAAGAAATTATTGTGAATAATGAGTTATATCTACACATATACAGATACCTAATGTCCATTGTTTGTGTAAAAGCACCTCATGTGACATTATCTAATCAGCTAGTCAAGCACCAAAAGTAATTTGGACAGCAATTCAAATGTACCAAGTTAATGAACTGAATACACGTATATTTGTTTGATTTTTCCGCTTGTCAAGTCCTGTTGTAATTTGTAAGAATTAGTTCTGCATTGTGATTCGACATAATAAAACACTTTTGTGTGTACATACAGGACACAATTATATGGAACAGTGTTTGGCTGCTCTTTTTTCCACAGGTCCATGTGTCTTACTTTACATCAGTATCGAGACAGAATGAGTTGGAGACCAATTCAGACTCTGTCATCCCCCTCTTCTCTGTTACGTATTTCCTGGCTATTACAACTTCGGTTCTGTCTTGTTCGAGGTATAAAGAATTAAAAATAATCACATAAGCACTATTCATTCTACCGTTTGCTATGTAATTTATCCATTGTGTCCTTCCACAGGTTAGACTGTGTCAGGACGAAGGTGTGGGTGGCCACGTTCGGCGTCCTCTCCGCTGGTATGGCCGTGTTGGCCAGCTTTGGACTGCTGCTGTTCTGTGGGATGCCATTTGCCATGACTGTGGCCACAGCCCCGTTTCTGATTCTTGGTAAGGCCTGGGACACACTAGACGATTTTCAAATCTTAACTATTTTAGACCACAGACATAAAGAGAGTTTCAACCAATTTGTAGCCTTATAATCCACTGAACGCGCACACTAGATGATTGAACCAGACCACGAGACCACACACTTGTTGATTGTAGGAATGGTTTCACAGTGACACGAGATCTCACAGAGACTCGCAAGATCAAATGTGATGAGAGAAGAAAAACAAATGGAGGATAATCAGCATCGTGAGCTAGCTCTCCTGGCACTCGTTCTGTTATACAGTGAAAAACAAAACAGAAAAAAGGATGATGTTGTTTCTCATACTCTGTTTTCGTGGCATGTTTATGGCTGTCAGGATTCAGATATAGAAGCACACAACATCCGGTAAGTGATGCTTGCCGATGCTTTACCGGTGTCATGGGTATCAAATCAGATCAAGAGTTTGTTTGATATTTACAGTTTGAGTTCGGGATGCTCTGTCTCAGTCGAGAACAGTTAAATAATCGTAATGACATCACACAATAGAGGATTTTTTGGACAAAAATTTGTTTGCGGCAAGCCTCAAACCAGGCCAAACACTCAAGGGTGCAAATCAGACCTTAAAATCTTCAAGTGTGTGGCTAGCCTAAGTGTCATTTGTTTCCTCAACTAGTAGGCGTCCCACAGCTGATGTTCACAGGCTCACAGTCTCTGCTTCCCTCCAGGTGTTGGTGTTGATGACATGTTCATTATGATCTCCTGCTGGCAGAAGACTGAAGTTGATAAAGCCGTTGAGGTTCGCTTAGCAGAAACGTATAAGGAGGCCGGCGTGTCCATCACGATCACCACGCTCACGGATGTGCTGGCGTTCTACATCGGTCTCCTCACTCCGTTCGGCTCAGTTCAGTCTTTCTGCATGTACACCAGCACAGCTCTTCTGTTCTGCTACGTCTTCAACATCACCTTCTTCGGCGCGTGTCTCGCACTGAACGGAAGGCGAGAGAAAGACAACAGACACTGGCTGACCTGCATGAAAGTCCCAGAAGCCAGTGGTGATGATAATGTTTGTTGTGTTGGTGGGGCGTATGATAAAGAGACACGTAAGGAATTTGAAATGCCAATGGATTCATTCTTTAAAAACTATTACGGCCCTTTTCTGACAAGAGTGTGGGTTAAGGCGCTCGTGTGTCTGATCTATGCCGGCTATTTGGCAGTCAGTATCTACGGATGCTTACAAATACAGGAAGGTCTAGATCTGAAACATTTAGCGGCAGACGGCTCATATGTTGGTGATTACTATGACAATGAGGATGAATTCTTCTCTGATTTTGGTCCTAACGTCATGTTAGTTATAAAGGATGAGCATTTTCAGTACTGGAACCCAACTGCTCGCAAAAGTCTTGACTTGTGTTTAGAAAATTTTCAAAGTCTGACAATGGCAGATTCAGGCATTCCACCCGTTTCTTGGCTGGGTGCATACATGCAGTTTGGACTGCATGCTGGTTTCAATTTAGACAATGAAATACAATTCAAAAGCCGTTTAACCACATTCCTTAATCGGTCTGGTTTTAGTCGAGATGTAAATTTCACTAACAATCAAATTCATGCATCACGTATGTTCGTTCAGACGGTGAACATCCGCACAGCGATCGATGAGAAGAACATGCTGAATGCGTTCAGAGAAACCGCAGAAAAATGTGGCAAGTTGCAGACACCCGTTGATCTGATTGTGTACCATCCTGCGTTCATCTATTTCGACCAATATGCCGTCATCGTCAGTAATACAGTCCAAAATATAGTAGTTGCTACATGTGCGATGTTAGTTATTTCACTCCTGCTGATCCCGAACCCGCTCTGCTCTCTCTGGGTGACGTTTGCCATCGCGTCTGTCATTGTGGGAGTGGCCGGTTTCATGGCATTATGGGATGTTAGTTTAGACTCTGTGTCTATGATTAATCTGGTTATCTGTATCGGGTTTTCTGTGGACTTCTCTGCTCACATTTCCTATGCTTTTGTGTCAAGTGAAAAATCCTCAGCAAATGAGAAGGCCATGGATGCCATCACTAAACTGGGCTATCCGATCGTTCAGGGTGCCGTGTCCACTATCGCAGGTGTGGTGGTGCTCGCGGCTGCCGAAAGCTACATCTTCAGGACATTCTTTAAAATCATGTTATTAGTCATTCTGTTTGGGGCCGTCCATGGCATCGCATTCATACCTGTGTTTCTCACATTCATCAGCACTTGTCATGAAAAAAAACAACAAAATCTAACAGAAAACAATGATACAATTGCCTGTAAGCTTGTGAGTCTGAATGAGTGTCCTGATTCTGAGCTTACATTTTTATCTGTAAAATGTATTAATCATTGTTAATATATTCTTGTGCTCCAGTGTTAATTTAATTACAAAATCTACAATTACTAATCTGTTACAGGTACTGAGAGAAAAAAAGTGTAATTAAATTACAGTTACTTAGGAAAATGATTACAAAAGTATTATATATTTTATATGTAGATGTCACAGTCCGATAGGTCAAACTCAATCTGACATAATGACATCAGTATGACATGGCGAAACTGATTGGTTATTTTTGTATAGGCAGCCAATGAGCATGCTGCTCATCATTCAAATACTTTGCTAGTGCTTGCTGTAGCAGTTGTAGCACGCTTCAGAGAGCATCGGAAATCAACATCTAAGATAAGTGAATGCTCTTGTACTCTATATCACTGTGCATATTGTATGGTCTGCCTAATTAATTTCAAAATAAGCAACCATACAAGTTTAAACTAAGTGTCTTGTTAGCAGTCTTGCATTTGTACGCAGGAGTGAAATGTTAAGCATATCAGTAGCTTTTACACATGTGTTTCTGTTCTCTCTGAGGACACGCTGACAGTAACAGAAATTAGAACAGGTTTAAAGGGCACTTATTATGCAAAATCCACTTTTAAATGGTGTTTGGACATAAATGTGCGTTGGTAGTGTGTGTGAACAAAATCACCCTACAATGATAAAAATCCACTCACTCCTTATTTTTTAAAGGGGTCATCGGATGCCCATTTTCCACAAGTTGATATTATTCTTGAGGGTCTTAATGAAGAGTCTACCAATTCAGTTATATAAACCATTGTTATAGTGTAAAACAACACCCTTTTTACCCTGTCAAAAACAGGGTTTTTCTACAAAAACAGCATGAAAAAGCTAAGCTAAATCCGATCTGACCGGTCTGGTCAGACAGAAACGGATTTCCAGGATTGCAATTTGAATAGGATTCCAAACCACATTTGTGACCCTGGAGCACAAAACCAGTCTTAAGTCGCTGGGGTATATTTGTAGCAATAGCCAAAAGTACATTGTATGGTTAATTGTTGATTTTTCTTTTATGCCAAAAATCATTAGGATATTAAGTAAAGATCATGTTCCATGAAGACATTTTGTAAATTTATTACCATAAATGTATCAAAACTTAATTTTTGATTAGCAATATGCATTGCTAAGAACTTCATTTGGACATCTTTAAAGACGTTTTTCTCAATATTTAGTTTTTTTTTGCACCCTCAGATTCCAGAATTTCAAATAGTTGTATCTCAGCCAAATATTGTCTGATCCTAACAAACCATACATCAATGGAAAGCCTATTTATTCAGCTTTCAGATGAGTTGACACTTATGACTGGTTTTGTCGTCCAGGGTCACATATGAATGTAGCTTGAAACAGATTTCATGTAGTTCATTGCCGTTCAGAGTATTTAAATATGTTTAGATTTCAATCGGATTCGCACAAAAATTGGATTTGGGCTGACAGTCTGAACGAGGCCTAAGAGAAGTTGTCTTTCACTATTTTAATGCTGTAAAATAAAGAAAAAATTTAAATAACTGACTCATTCTTAACCTTGGGCCTTATACTTGAAACACAAAATGAACAGTAAAAACAGCACCAAAAACAGCCCATATTGATTCTATAAGTTGTCTTTAATTTTCAAAAATACGCATATTCATATACTAATATATAATATACGTGATTGTCCCGTATTTTCCTTTTCTGAAGTTGGCAGCCCTACATGTTATAATAAATGATATGTGGGGTATTTTGAGCTGAAACTTCACAGACACATTCTTTGGTACCCAAGACCAATACTTCATCTTGTAAAAAGGGGCATAATAGTTGCCTTTTAAATAAAATAAGCGTTCGTGTTTGTGTATTTCAACCGGGTTTCGCCATATTTAGTGTCATAATTTCATTGCTCAAATTTATTTATTTCTGAGGTTGATGTTTTCATTAGCTGTGATGAGTGTGCGGTTGATTCAGCTGCATGCAGCATCAGAAGCACGCTCTCTTATCACTCCTAATAGCTTTCTATACAAATTGAGGATAAAGTTATTTCAATGACCATTACCAAATTACTTAATTTGTTAATTAACATTACACTTAGTGCATGTTTAATTAAAGTTAAGCCGGTCGATCTGGTAGCCCAGGCACACAAACAACAATCTCAAATTTAATAAAAAGATTGTGTGGTGGCTGTGCTTTAAAATTAAATTACTTCAGTCTTAATTCAAGTGATGAATGATTTTGAATGTCTCACAGTAATGAGTGTTGAGTACTGCTGCGAGGTTAACCCTGCCTGGTTTAAAGGGCACATATTATGCCCCTTTTTACAAGATGTAATATTAGTCTTGGGTGTCCCCAGAATGTGTCTGTGAATTTTCAGCTCAAAATACCCCACATTTTTGTGTCATTTTGTCATTTTTGGCTTTAAATGCAAATGAGCTGCATATTCCCACCCCGTCTCCAGAAGAGGGCGCCGCGTATACGTCTCTTTGCATTGCATATCTACAGCAATAAACAGCCAGTAGACACAACATTACTGAGAGTGAGAGAATTGGTGTTCAGCTGTACATATGGGAAGTCAAATGTACTGAAAGTGGGACGAAACAGAGTTTGCGGCGTGCTTATCTGATCTGTCATCGGTGCAGATCAATGGACCGAGCCGCACTACGAATGGTGCAAACTAATCTCACAAGCACGGAGCTCATCAGTTAAAATATTTAATGTACACACACAAATATGGTTAAAAACATGTTTGTGTGTGACGTCACACTGCGGTGAGAGTCAAAACGGCAAGCCTAGTGAGACAGACTTGGTTTAAAGGGAGTTAAAAAATGAGGAGTGGGTGGATTTTTATCATTGTAGGGTGCTTGTGTTCACACACTGCCAACACACATTTATGTCCAAACACCACGTAAAAGTGGATTTTGCATAATAGGTGCCCTTTAAATGTTTCAAAATGATGTGTTGAAAACATTTGTTAGAAATTTAGATTAGATTAGATTGGATTGGTTGAACTTTATTTTATTACACAGCAGCACATACCACACAAAATGTCTAATAAATACATAAGTAAAATATTAAAACATTCACAACAACAACAATTTGTTTTCGAGTATCCATTTCGCAAGGCATTATGACACTAATGCAATTAGTAAAGTAATCAAAAAGTAATGAAATGTAATCAGTTAAGTAATTGAAATAGTTACACTACTTATTACATTTTAAATAAGGTAACTTGTGATCTGTAATCTATTACATTTCCAAAGTAACCTTCCCAGCACTGTTTGTAATCCAGTTGCATTCAAGTACATTGATTAATCCACATTACTGAACACTGGAAGTTGTATGTTTGGTTTTAAAGAACTTGATCTCAGTGTAATTGTCACTGAAGTGAATGAATAATTCATGATAGTATATGTGTGAATGCATAAACACCTCTGCAGCTTATGTTTTCTCCTGCGTCTTGAAAAAGTATTACTGTTTACAAACTTAGTTAAAGAGTAATCCATCTATTATGTGCCTTAATGCAATATAATGCATTATATACATTTCTGTTTTTCTTATAGTGTTACATTTTTTGTGAAATTCCCATGTACTATTATGTAGCCTGTGTTTGTATTATGGCTACTTTCTGCAATGGAAGCTCCTGTCGCTAAGTCAAATTACTTGTGTGTGTAAACACTTGCCAATAAAGCTCTTTCTGACATCTGACTTAATTTCAATCATAAGGGCTTAGGATTTAAGATCCTAACTGAAACACTAAACAGATTATAATTTGTCTATAATATGGTCACAGAACAATAGCCAAACTGCTAAAACTGTGCAGATCGGGGGTGTCCAAACTCAGTCCTGGAGGGCCAGTGTCCTGCAGAGTTTAGCTACAATTTGTCTCAACACACCTGCCTGGAAGTTTCTAGTATGCCTAGTAAGAGCTTGATTAGCTGGTTCAGGTCAGTTTACTTGGGGTTGGAGCTGAACTCTCTAGCAATGGTCTTAGGAGCAGGACTGGACACCCCTAGTGTAGACCATTCACAAAGTTGTACTTAAAATAATGTGCATACTCAGGCTTTAAGGGTCTATGTCAATAAGATCTTGTATCATTTTGCTGTGGACAAAGGAATGCAATTGAGGTGAGGATCTATATGCAACAGAGTTGTAAAGTCCAGGGGTCAGAAAGTAAAAGTCCTGCCATATGTTTGTTCCACCCATGAACTCAGCAGCTGATTTCACCAGAGGAGGAACCAAGTCATTCCTTTCAAGTCACAAGCAAGTCTCGAGTCAAATCCCAAGTCCTCAAAGAGTTAAAGTTAATGAGATAATTAAGTGACTAATTAAATGATGATTGTGCATTAGTGATGAACACCTGCTGTTATTGAGAATTACAGAGGATCAGATGTTGATGTTTTATTGGTTAAAATGATGCCACCATCATGGAGATCAGTGCTTGCTTTAGTTGGGCTCTTGACCCTTTTAATAACTGAAAGTGGTTTGCTTTTAAGCAATTGCAATATTGTTTCACAACAAGTATTTGTACATTGCTGAATTAAAAGCTTGAAGCAGATGCGTTTACATTCTCTGCTTTCATTCACTTGAATGAACATCACTCCACCTGTAGCTGATGTGTGGTTGAGGAGAGCCCCCCCACATGATTGTAAAGCGCTTTTGGTGTGTTTCAATACATAGTAAAGCGCTACATAAGTGCCTCATTCGTCACAAAGATATCTCTCTTTGGTGATATCCAGCTGTTAATAAACAAATCGTCACCTTAATGCTTAAATATTGGAAAAAAGAAAAACTGTGTCACTCAGGCTTCTAGACGTGAACACTTATCATAGGATCCTCAACAATGGTGACAATAATTATTCATGCTGCAGTGCATGATGGGAGTTTTTACTATGGTGTTACCCAGTATGCATTGCAGCATGAAGCATTTTGCTGATTGTCACCATTGTTGAGATTCATATGCTGGCTCTTGATGTCTCTGTGTGTATAAAAAGCTCTGGAGTTTAAATATTTATGTGCATTACAGAAATTTAAAATTTATTCAATATAACTATTAGAGCAATACCTTTATCGCATGCTGTAGTTTCACAGGGTTGATTACTGAAAACCTGAACATATAAATAAAATAAAAAGAGTTATTTTGGAGGTAAACAGATCAGCGCCTGATGACTACTTCATCATATGATAGCAGCTATTAGCTGCTCACTGTATAGCACTGATCTCTCTGCTTTATAACAGCACATGCTCTGCTGTAGCGAGAGATCTGACACAGAAGTCAAGGGTCAGGAGCCCAACTAAAGCATGCATTGATCTCTGTGATGGTGGCGTCATTTTAACCATTAAAACATCAACATCTGATCCTCTGTAATTCTCAATAACAGCAGGTGTTCATCACTAATGCACAATCATCATTTAATTAGTCACTTAATTATCTCATTAACTTTAACTCTTTGAGGACTTGGGATGTGACTTGATACTCGTTTGTGACTTGAAAGGAATGACTTGGTTCCTCCTCTGGTGAAATCAGCTGCTGAGTTCATGGGTGGAATAAACACATGGCAGGACTTTTACTTTCTGACCCCCTGGACTTTACACCTCTGATATGCAAGCAGTTTATTAAGAACTTAAAGCAAAATACAACAAACACAACCAAAACCAAGCAACACGTATTAACTCTGAACATCAGTAAACAAGCTACTACAAAGTCACAACAAAAACCACAGCAAACGTATAAGTAAATAAAGTAAATACTAAGACAGTTTAGCTGCATCATTTATTCATGCCACAATGCATGCTGGGAGCTTTGTACTATGCTGGTACCCAGCATGCACTATGGCATGAAACTGTCAGCTGATTGTCAACTTGGTTAAGATTCATATGCTAATTGTTATTATCCTTGAATGTCTGAATGATACAGTAGCTCTTTGTGCTCAACATGTTTTTACACACTGTTGGATCTGTGGGATTACAAATTTATTAAAATGTTTAATTTAGATTCCAATGTAATAGTGTACCAACTGAAGAAGTTATATACATTGTATTTAGCATTTATGGTGAAGATGATGACTTCAAATTAACGATTCTGTTAAACAAAGCTTGTAGCAAAAGGTTCCTGCCAGTTCCTGTTCACTCCATTGTAAGTTAAATGAGTCAGATCCCTGAGACTCTAATCTTTTGTTCTGCAAATGGCTTTCGGACCCCTGGCCCAGACATGAATCGTTAGACTGATTGGATTATCATCTTCACTCAAGTGTTATGCGGATTGAGTCTGTCTTTCTCTTTGAGCAAGCCATATAACCGGCCAAACTGGTTTTCTATCAAATCCTCTCTCATTTGCATGCTTTGTTTAAAGTTGTCACCCAGGTGCTTTGTTTCAAATCCTAAGCACTGCCCCCTAAATGTATATACACTACAATGTATCACTGCTTTAGTTAGACTTGGATGACTACAGCGACGCCACGAGTTCTTTTCCAAATAAAGAGGAACTTCTGGATTAAAGATATCCCAACGTCTCCTGGTCTCTGCTTGGTAGAAGATAAAAGTTCACAACAGATCTCATGCTGTAGTGTCAGGGTTACTGTAAATAATAAAGTTAATAACCCAGATGGCAGAGCAACACTAAATCAACATTGTTTTACGTACAGCAGGATCCTCCGCCAGTAAATCATATCCATTTTGACTTCTTTCAATCAGAGAGCATGTAGGGCAGAAATTAACATGCTTTTAAACCAAAAAGTTACTGACTCAAATTAAATACAACATTCATTTAATGATGTGAGTTTCCCCTCACTTTCAATTGTTTTACTTCAGTGAAAGGTTAGAATTTTTTTGATTTTTTGAATGAAAGATCAAAAAGATGCAGATTTATTTTCACAGCCAGCTTTGCTTATATTTACCAAATGTGCCAATATCAGTGAGCAGCACTGTAAATGTATTTATTTATGCCCCCACACCATTTGAAAAGGAAATAACATCACAGTAAGGAAAAACTCACATATGCGTGTCACGTTTTCACAGGGTGCTTCTTGACAAACTGCTCTGATAGCAACAGACTCCGGAACGGATCCGCAAAACAGGTCCGTATCGGAGTCCACTTGCACAGCGCAGCGGTTCCGGAACAGATAAGGATTACGGATCCGGACCGGATCCGGTCCAGACCCTATCCGTATCCGCATAATTAAGTGTCTAATTAAATGATGATGGTGCATTAGTGATGAACACCTGCTGTTATTGAGAATTACAGAGGATCAGATGTTGATGTTTTATTGGAAAAAATGATGCCACCATCATGGAGATCAGTGCTTGCTTTAGTTGGGCTCTTGGCCCTTTTAATAACTGAAAGTGGATTGCTTTTAAGCAATTGCATTATTGTTTCACAACAAACATTTGTGCATTGCTGAAATTAAAACTTGAGGAAAAAGATGAGCTTACACTTTTGGGTTTTGTGTCACTTTAATGAACATCATGAAGGTGTCTCTCTTTGGTTTATTGACTAATAGTCAGTTATTACAGAACTGCAAAAATGTGCTGTTGAACAAATGCCATCGTTATGCTTAAATACAGCAGAGAGACTACATTGCTCAGGCTTTTAGATATGAACACTTATAATACGATCCTCAACAGTGGTGACAATAATTATTCATACTGCAGTGCATGATGGGAATTATTACTATGGTGTTACCCAGCATACATTGCAGCATGAAGAATTTTGTTGGTTGTCACCATTGTTGAGATTCATATGCTGGTTCTTGATGTCTGTGTGTGTCTGAATGATACTGGAGTTTAAATATTTACATGCATTACGTAGACTTGAAATTCATTCACTATAACTATTACAGCGAAAGTTTCCAAAAAAATTAATTATTTACATACTAAATATATACATATATATACATTTTGGATGTAAATAGGTCAGCACCTGATGATTGTCTCATCATATGAAAGCAACTAAAATCGCTCACAGCACAGTACTGACCGGTCTGTTTCACAACAGCACCTTCAGTGTTACAGAGAGATCTAACACAGGAAGTCAAGGGCCAAGAGCACAACTAAAGCAAGCACTGATCTCCATGATGGTGGAATCATTTTATATCCGGTCCGGATCCGTAATCCTTATCTGTTCCGGATCCGCGGTGCTGTGCAAGTGGACTCCGATACGGATCCGTTACGGAGTCTGTGGTACCTCCGGGGAGGATCCGATCCGGTGTCATTTTGCTATCTGGGACACCTGCGCCTCGTTTTGATTTTTAAACGTGCATTACGTGCTCAAGTTTATTCAACGAAGCCTTTTGGAAAATCGGTCAGTTTTGATATCGTGGGGGGTCGCCACAAATAAATAAATGTATGTGAAACACATCCCACAGCACAACAACCTGAGCCCAACTTCATTACTCATCACTTTAACTTTAACTGTGTTTGTAGCCGGCGCCACTAACAAGACCGATAAACAAACCCGGACCGGAAGTTAACTTCGGTCTAGACGCGTGCGCCCGATGAAACCGTCTATATAGAAACTCTGCCTAGCTTGCACATGTTAAAGAACTGCATACACAGTAAAATCCCCAGTGTTAAATCAACACTGCTCAGAGTGTATTTGGTCCCACTCCAAATAGTGTTAAAGTAACACTGAAGCAGAGTTAAAGCTAATGAGATAATTGTGTGATCAATTAAGTTCTGATTGAGCATTAGTGATGGACAGCTGCTGTTAACAAGCAGAATCACTGAAGAAAAATAGAAACACAAGAACTACAACTGACTTCAGCCACAGCCTTTGATAAAATCAACTGAAATAAAAGACATTAAATCTCTGAAGATCTCAGCAGAGGATGATTAAACACCTCCACAAACAACATCATCAGCTTTACTCATTACTAACCAGACTGACTTTATTTCTGTCAGATGACTACTGAAGCTCTTATTGAGAATTATCAGAGGTTTAAATGTTGATGATTTATTGGTTATAAACAATGCCACCATCATGGAGATCAGTATTTACTTTAGTTGGGCTCTTGACCTTTGACTTGATGTTTTAGATTTTTCTTTGCAACAAAACATATGTTGTTGTGAAGCAGAGAGATCAATGCTTCACACTGAGCACATAGTAGATGCTTCTATGTGACGAAATGCTTCATTGTGAACTGGCCAGATGGTTTTTTTTGTTGTACCATTTATATATTTAGGGTTTGCACAACTAATCCGCTGATATTACAGTGTGAGAATAAAATGTTGCAGCCAAGAATCATTTTTAATTATTTAAATCCATGTGCAAATTTTTGTTTTTAACTACTGTATCATATAGACACACACAGACATCAAGAAAAAGCATATGAATCTCCACAATGGTGACAATCAACAAAACGCTTCACACTGCAATGCATGCTGGGTAACACCATAGTAAAAACTCCCATCATGCTCTGCAGTATGAATAATTATTGTCACCATTGTTGAGGATCGTATGATAAGTGTTCATGTCCAAAAGCCTGACTTGAATCTCTTCATTAATGAAGTGTTACGATGTCACGTGTTTAGTAACTTTTTTTTTTTGGCTGTTTATTAGTTGATGACTTTCAGTCAACCAAAGAAAGAGGGAGAAACCACTTTGTGTTGATTAGTCTTGCGTTTCATAAGAAGAAAGTGTTATCTGCTACATCAAGCTTCTGACTCAATAATGTTCAAGCATTTGCAATGAAACACTATTAAAGCTGCTTAGAAGCAAATTATTCAGAAGTTCTACAAGGGTCAAGAGCCCAACTACAGCAAACACTGACCTCCATGATGGTGGCATCATTTTTGACCAATAAAACATCAACATCTGAACCTCTGTTAATTCTCAATAAGATCTGCAGATGTCTGACAGGAATAAAGTCAGTCTGGTTAGTAATGAGTGAAGCTGGTGATGCTGTTTGTGGAGATGTTTAATCCTCCTCTGCTGAGATCTTCAGAGATTTAATGTATTTTATTTCAGTTGATTTTATCAAAGGCTGTGGCTGAAGTCAGTTGTTCTTGTGTTTCTCTTTTTCTTCAGTGATTCTGCTTGTTAACAGCAGCTGTTCATCACTAATGCTCAATCATCATTTAATTAATCACTTAATTATCTCATTACCTTTAACTCTGTTTCAGTGTTACTTTAACACTATTTGGAGTGGGACCAAATACACTCTGAGCAGTGTTGATTTAACACTGGGGATTTTACTGTGTATTAGCATTTGTTTAGCAGAAAACATTACCACTGTGTGTTAAAGGTTAAAGTCTCTCTACACTTGCAGTTCTTCTCTCTCATCTGCTCTCATTTGATCACTTGCTACAAATATTCACACAATACATCTTTTGTTGATGTAAATGATTCAGATTGCTGTATTGAACTCATCACCCTGTAAACAAGCCCGCACTGGCCCTTTACAGGCCCACTTAGGGCTGCCAGCGCAGGGCGCCTGAGAATTTGCTCATTGGCAAAAAGTTGGCTCCTTAGCACTGGCCCTGCACCGGCAGCCCTCACTTAGCCTCCAGGAAGCCTAAGCACTGTTTTATTGAAAATAATAAAGTTTGAAGTCACTGTTATGGAGGTAACCGCTTGCTTTAGTTGGGTTCCTGACCCTTGACTTCTTAACTTTAATATTTCTCTGATTGCTGTAACTGTGTGTTTCTGAAGCATATTTGTTACAGTAAAAGTCGTGAGAAAATAAACTGATCAGATGGTAGTGTTTACTTATTGATGATTCTGTCATCATGTAGCGTCCTGATTCACTGATCTCATCCAGAGGCTGATCTCTGAGAACATAAGGTTTAGTAATTTCACTTTATAGTAGTTCTAGAAATTAAGGTCTTGCTTTCATGTGGTGATTCAGTGAATCATTGTGGCTGATGTCGGTGGTTTAGTTGGTCTCTGGAGTTTCGTTATGGTCTGTGGAGAGCCACTGACTGAACCAAACAATGATTTTAACATCTGAAAACAACAGAGACACATGATTAGACCAGACACCTGTGAATCTAGAGGCTCAATATGACAAAAAGTGCTAAAATAGTCGTGATGAGTGAAAGGTCAAACTAAGAGCAGCGTGGAATATAAACTGAAGAAATGACTAATGTTCACACATGTATTTTTGTGATCGTGTGACTGTTCAGTTTTGTCTTCTCAGCTTCTCATTTCACACGTTTTTTTTTTCCACTCCTGTAGTCAGTAGTTCAGCAGAAACACCCGCAGACGTGATGAGGTTAATGTTTGTCAACTGTTAAAAGACATTTTTAAGGGTTGAATGTGTATTCAAGTTTTCTCTGTCTTGATCATCCTTATTTTATTTTTGCAATAAAAGCGTAGTAGTGTCTGTTGTATTTTCTTGTTAAAAGTGTGTGCTAAATAAACAATTGTAAATATAATGGAATTAAAAAAAAAATAGGTCACACTTTATATTAGGTAGCTTTAACTACTATGTACTTACATAAAAAAAAATAAGTACAATGTACTTATTGTATTGCAAATCACTTTCACTGTTATTAAGGTGGGATACGGGTAAGGTTAGGGACAGGTTTGGTGGTAGGGGTAGGTTTAAGGGTGTGTTAAGGTGTAAGGGATTGGTCAACAGAGTAATTATAAATGTAATTACAGAAATTAATTACAGATGCAATTACCTACATGTATTTTTTTAAATATAAGTATAATGTAAAAACATGTATGTACACAATACATGCATTGTATCAAATGATTAATTTAAATGTAAGTACATAGTAGTTAAGGCCACCTAATATAAAGTGGGACCCTTATATCAGTATTATGTTAGTATAAGTATTATATAAGATGAATATTACACATAACTCATTTAGGAAGTTATAGAGTTCATAAACCATAATAGGAATTAATTTGATATACCATGATGATTTATGTGTGTGTGTGCAGAGGTGTCACGAATCCAGTATATGCACTTACATTCATTCACCACCAGAGGTCACTCGCTCATCATATTGACTTTCACACCATACATAACACTGGACTTCATTTCCCATCATTCATTGCACTGAGTGCACACACAGCTGTAGGCACTAATCACACGCACACCTGATCCCAAGCATCACCAATCACACGCACACAGCTGTCACCAATCACTCATTACACACACTATTTAAACCCTGGACTTTCTGTCCTGTTGCTATCAGGTTGGGCTCTTGGCCCTTTTAATAACTGAAAGTGAATTGCTTTTAAGTAATTGCATTATTGTTTCACAACAAACGTTTGTGCATTGCTGAAGTAAAAGCTTGAGGAAATAGATGAGCTTACACTTTTGGCTTTTGTGTCCCTTTAATGAACATCATGAAGGTGTCTTTCTTTGGTTTATTGACTGATAGTCAGTTATTACAGAACTTCAAAAATGTACTGTTGAACAAATGCCATCGTTATGCTTAAATATAGCAAAAAGACTATATTGCGCAGGCTTTTAGATATGAACACTTATAATACGATCCTCAACAGTGGTGACAATAATTATTCATACTGCAGTGCATGATGGGAATTATTACTATGGTGTTACCCAGCATACATTGCAGCATGAAGAATTTTGTTGTTTGTCACCATTGTTGAGATTCATATGCTGGTTCTTGATGTCCGTGTGTGTCTAAATGTCACTGGAGTTGAAGTATTTACATGCATTACATAGTGTTGTTGCAAAGTCCTAGTTTAACTTCACTTGTATTACAGCGGCAGGAAAAATGGGTTCTTGCTTGTCGAAGATGCCAGTCAAAAATCCGTAACGTTAAACAAGTATGAGTTTAATAAACACAAAATGTACAAAATTCCTGTTGTTTCCTGTATCCTATTATATTACACTTGTCAAACCTTTATCTTGTGTTATCTTAAACCTTTAAACACAAGATTTGTCCATAAATGACAGACAAGACGGTAAGAAAACTGTTTCTCCCTTTCTTCCTATGCACGAACCCGTAAGTTCAATCTTCCGCAACAACAAGTGGGCGTAACCATTAAAGAAACAGAACAGAAATTATACATCAGAAAACATAGAAAATAATACTGAAATATATAAACAGGAAATATCAGAATTGCCTCTCAAAGAAAATTACATAATACTTTCAGTTATTACTTGTAAAATCAACACTCAAAGCAACAATAATAATATACAAATTGTTGACCTATTAAATTGGCTCTTACACATAGACTTGAAATTCATTCACTATAACTATTACAGCGAAAGTTTCACAAAATGTATTATTTACATATTAAATTATATATATATATATATATATATATATATATATATATATATATATATATATATGTATATATACACATATACATATATTTTGGATGTAAACAGGTCAGCACCTGGTGATTGTCTCATCATATGAAAGCAACTAAAATCGCTCACAGCACAGCACTGACCGGTCTGCTTTACAACAGCACATTCAGTGTTACAGAGAGAGATCTAACACAGGAATCAAGGGACAAGAGCCCAACTAAAGCAAGCACTGATCTCCATGATGGTGGAATCATTTTATATCCGGTCCGGATCCGTAATCCTTATCTGTTCCGGATCCGCGGCGCTGTTCAAGTGGACTCCGATACGGACCCGTTTTGCGGATCCGTTACCGAGTCTGTGGTACCTCTGGGGCGGATCCGATCCGGTGTCATTTTGCTATCTGGGTAGGCTACCCGCTGCCGTTTCAAAGCAAAACTGTCTGTGACATTTCATACACTGACGCTCTTCCAATAGGGGATGGGGGCGTGACGTCACTGCTCCAGCGCCACGGTGGCTGATGGGAAAAATCGCCATTTTGTGAGGCCACTTGTTGCGACGCGCCGAGGAAGTTGTAATATGAACGTGTTTTAAATAGGATACAGAAATTGAATAAAGTGTAAATCAACATATTAAAGTTATTCAACAAAACATTATTTAGTCGAGCAGCGAGGGATTTCTTCTGTCTTTTGTTGTTTGATTAACATTAATGACAGACGGCAATGCTTTATTAGGCTGCTGTCACAAGACCTGTTTCACGGATCCAATACTTATACATATGCGTTTTCTTTCGCAACTTAAGACAAAACTGACAATGCTTATGAGGATTCTCGTAAGGACGACTATTTTGACATTATTTTGTGTGTATTTGGCCACTTAAGCGTAACCAGCTGTGTTTGTTTGTTCGCAGCGCGCGCTTTGGATGCGACTGTAGCGCACAGAAAAGCGCCTCTGGAGCGCACGAGTACCGGAAGACTTAGAAAGACGTGCAACATTTCTGTGACGATGCAACAATGACCGATTAGGCAATTGACAATTCTGTCAACTTTACCGAAAAGCGAGCTAAAGTCTTGTATCGCAGCGTGCAGCAGATGTGAAGAGAAGGTCAAAGAGAGAGGACGCAGTGCAGCTGAATCACTCACGCTGTTTTCAAATGACTGGTTGTGTGAATTTATTTACTCATCTAACCTACACGATATATTGAATAAATGTTTTCCAGGAATTTCCCTCATTTTAAAGTCGAAAGCTGTGGGAATATATGCGCAATCCTATACCAAAATTCGGGACCTGATTAAGCATAATTCTACTGTACATAGAATTGTGAAACATGACACTTCCAAAACTTTCTGGGTTTATTTATTTTTCCAAAACTTTACAGACCTGGAAATTGCTGTTTTAAAATTCCATGACTTTTCCAGGTTTTTCATGACCGTTTATGAACCCTGAATGTGACGATCGGGTGCGGTTATCTAAATCAAACTCAGGCAAAAATATAGGTGCGGGTGGTTGGCCATCTTTTCCAGGTACCGTTTTGTTGTGTCCGTTAGAAGTTTGTCTCTGTATAGTACATTTTGTTCTTTTAATTGACTTTTCAACATTGTTTTTCATGTAGTTGTCATGTAAGTCTCGCTTCATGTGGCCTCACAATATGGCGGCACCCTCTTGTTTACGTCCCAGAATGCACTGCGCAGTGACGTCGGTTGCCAAGCTCTATGGACTTCCAGCGCTAAACCCGGAAGCCCATAATACTTACGTGCTGGCAACCCGCCAAAATAAAAGCTTGCTGAATTTACGTTTGAAAATGATGAAAATTAAAATAATTATAATAATACAAATATTAACATTTTATTTTTAAGTGTACTATGAAATAATTGCATTTGTATTATCATAGTTGATTATTTAGTTTATTTTTTTTAGTTAATTTATATATATATATAAAAACAAAACAAAAAAAAATAATGAAGTACAATAATATTATTATCACTATTATTAATTAATTTTTTTATAGTTATAGTTTATGGGTCACACTACATGCCATGGCCTGTGTGAGGATCAAACCAAATCTCCAGGTTCTCATATGAGAACCAGGCTGAAAAACTTATGTGGACCCCTGTATATAGACAACCATACAAGGGTAATTGTTACTAAGCCTGCCCTGGGTACAGCAGTTTTCTTGTCCATGCCCTCACAGATTCCTGCAGCTAAGCTTGGGTGTACATTTACATTCCAATAAAGGTTAATGATGACATTCCTCTGAAGTTTGACTTTTTGCACCATTACAATACTTATAGGCAACTAGTCATCATATCTTCCGCTTCATGAAACACGTTAATGCTCAGTAGTACACATATATGGTTCTTTAATGTATTTGCATTGTACTAAAATGCATAAATTTTTAATGGGCATATATGCGGCTGAAACAGGTAGCCTAGTGCAACCCAAATTTTTCAACATTAACATTTTAATATAACATTATAGTCATTATGGCCTTTAGAAAAATGTTTTTTTGAGGAGGTGGGGAAGTGCACAATAGGCCCCTGTGGCGCGGCCTAAGCTGTTGTCCTTAATGGCATTTTTTTCCTTACATTACTTTTACTTTTATACTTTAAGTAGTTTTGAAACCAGTACTTTTACACTTTTACTTGAGTAAAAAGCTTGAGTTGATACTTCAACTTCTACAGAGGTCTTTTTAAACCCTAGTATCTATACTTCTACCTGAGTAATGAATGTGAATACTTTTGACACCAGTGTGTGTGTGTGTGTGTGTGATGTTTGACCTTTAGTCTGAATAATTCACACAGCGACATTTAGGATCACAATAAATGCATTAAAAACCGTGTTTGGAACAGTAATACTACAGAAAGTCATTTTAATTAATCAGAATTAATTTATCTACAAAAAAAGGAAAACAAACAAAAACAGGTGGTAAATAGTAAATAGTCAAAATAGTAAATTGCTAAAAATAATGTTGAAATACTTAGATAATTATATGTTTGGTAAGTTTACATTTAACATTTAGCCAAATTCACACGGAGAGCAGCAGAAATATCTGCATCTTTCATGTCACTTTGGTTGCTGAATGCTGAAGGTTGCTGCGAGACTGTTTATCAGTTTTAGAAGAAGCACGTTACACCTGCTGGAAACAGAAGCAAAGACCAGCAGACTCTCGGGTGTCTTCAGCAGGACTCTTTACTGAGTGCTGTGTGTGCTGCAGTCATCAAAAGGCAGGAATACATTGTATTTTATAGACATTCAGAAGCAACTATTTCACCAAAACATCTGAAGACAACCCAGGCAATCACCCCATCTATGAGCTCCAGCAGACCCTAGAGATAATAGCACCCTAACGATGGTATCAAACAGACCAAAGGCCTAAAATCACCTTAGTTTTCATGTTACATCACGATGTAGGATAAGCAGACCTTAATTTTTAATCCCACACAACACAGTCTGTTTATGGCTGAAGTGTCTTTAAAGTGCAGTCAATTGATCACCTGCTACTATATTCACACAAAATACATGTTTTGTTTATATCAAATGATTCAGATTGCTGTACTGAACTCATCTCTGGCTGAAATGGTTTCATGTGGTGATTCAGGGACTGATGCGGCTGATGTCGGTGGTTTAGTTGCTCTGTTTCATTATGGTCTGTGGAGAGCAGACAAACACTGGACCAAACAATGACTTTAACAGCTGAAAACAATGGAGATACTTTAGCTGACCAAACATTTGTAGATCATGGGGTTCGACAAACATGTAATAAATATGCTAAAATAGTCATGATGAGAGAAGATCAAACTAAGAGATAAACTATAAAACAGACTTGATTCACACATCGCTGGAGCTCAGCCTTCTCGTAAACTCAAACGGTTGGTCTGATTTCACTCCATGGGTCTGATGGTGATTTCTCTTCTAGATCTGATGTCATAAACCAGCACAGCAACAGCAGCCACTCTTCAAACTCTTCAAATCAATTGCACATGCTGTGGATATCTAGCTGTTCTCCGCAAGAAATTTTATTTAGATTTTTTTAATGATTGTGTTTCATTCAGTTATTAAGTAAATATATGTTCATGTTAAAAAAATATTAGTTTATAAATTTGGCAGTTGGCTAATTTAAGCAAGTTGGTTTCTAAATACTGTAAACTAGACTACAGTAAGTAACTGCACAATTAACCAATAGTGTCTGTCTGCAGACTGCAAGAGAGGGGCGTAACTTGAAGTTGTCCAAATCACACAGAACCACATGAGGTGTCAAAACAAGATGCTGTTGTCATGAAGCGTTTATCCAAAGTGATTTCCAGTGCTCTTATTACAGGGACCTACAGTCCCCTGGATCAACCTGGAGAAAAGAGCCTCGCTGAAGGACACACCGGTGACGAACCAGCAGCCTTCTGCTCACCAGTTCAGTGGTTTATCCCACTACAGAAGTAATAAAGCTAAAAAAATACATGTAATTGTAAACATGAAATGATATTTTGCAAGAAATGGAAAGCTGACAACATGAATTGTAAATGTTTAAAGGAACACTTCACTTTTTTTGGAAATAGGCTCATTCTCCAACTCCCCCAGAGTTAATAAGTTGAGTTTTACCGTTTTTGAATCCATTCAGCTGATCTCTGGATCTGGCAATAGCACTTTTAGCATAGCTTAGCATAGATCATTGAATCCTATTAGACCAGTAGCATCGCGTTCTAAAATGATCAAAGAGTTTCGATATTTGTCCTATTTAAAACTTGACTCTTCTGTAGTTATATCGTGTACTAAGATCGGCAGAAAATGAACTTTTAAATAGGACAAATATCGAAACTCTTTGATCGTTTTGAACGCGATGCTACTGGTCTAATCGGATTCAATGATCTATGCTAAGCTATGCTAAAAGTGCTATCGCCAGATCCAGAGATCGGCTGAATGGATTCAAAAACGGTAAAACTCAACTTATTAACTCTGGGGGAGTTGGAGAATGAGCCTATTTCCAAAAAAAGTGGAGTGTTCCTTTAACTCTGTTTAAATGTTTTGCAGGTAGTCGTGCTCATGGAGAGCAGCACACGAGTGTTTGGAGCAGACACAGCGGCAGCCAGATTGTCCTGCACATGTTCTCCTGCTCTTGTCTCAAGGTTGTGTGGTTCAGGGGTGTCATCATGGTCTTCCTTATCCTCTGGGTCAACGATGTCCTCATTGAAAAGAGCAAGATTGTGAAGCACAGCACAGCTGCAGAACTGGCTCAGCTGTGTTGAGATGGCAGAAGGACGTGGGGTTCACCATTCAAATGTATTGTTCTAACAGTCATGTATTTACAGACGAAGCTTTGTTTCATTGGTTGTTGACTTGTATATTGTATGTATTTATTGTGATGCTTGCTTTTATTCATTATTTTACTCATTTATTCATGTTTCTTATTGTTATCATTAAATAAAATTGTTGTCATACCGCATAGTTTATAAAAAATACATATCAATATTTCGTACAAACTCGATATACCGCCCAGCCCTACTTGATGGCCATCTTTGAAATGCATGGGAACCACTAATTACCCATGGTTTTGTAACTTCAAATAATAATGTAATGAATTCAGCCACCACTAGGGACCACTGGCGAGCTTCCTTAATGCGGATTAACCCCTATGCTGCCACCACCTTTAATTCTAACCCGGTCTGGACCGGGAGGAGCACACAAAACACACTCAAGAACAATAATTACAAAGGAATACACTTTTTATTAGCACCAATAGCAGCCTTATGGCATTGTCCCACTTAAATATCCTGATTACATACACTGGTCATATTTCATTAAACCGTGAACACACATTTAAAAGAGAACCCAAGTACTCATTCCAAATTCACAGCAAACTATAACTGGTGTGATATGTCCTGCAAAACACACTTAATTAGAAACTCCAATCATAAATCGCATCCCATATATAATAACCAGCACAGGCAATCAACATACAATTCAGGAGGACAATAATCACTAATAGCTGAACACAACCACAACATACATAAATCTTATGAATTAATTAAAATAATTTCGGACTTCCCTGTCCACGTCCGACGACACCCTGCCGTCACTGTGAGGACTCAACCTTCCCCTCTGCAGCAATGATAGGAAGGTCTCTTTCAACCAGTCCGCCAGCTCCACCTACACTCTCTTCCCTACCTACCTAGTTTTCGCCCCCCCACTATCTACCTCCAGGCCAATAAGTGGGACCCTGGTTTTCTTCACGCCGGTGGTGCTAGCCAACCACTAACGCCACGGATCCCTTTTGTGAGCCCAGCAGACTTAGAAAACAGTTTACCAGTCTCTTTCACAGTTCATTATCCGGCACCCGCGCACCTCACCCTTCCCCTCCCCCCATTTTAAAAGTATCTGAAAATTGTTCATTATCCACAGGTGTGCTCAAAAACAATTCCTTCCGTGTTTGTCTGTAGCAGTGACGTCATGCACCGTCAATCGAATCATAATCATTACAATAATTTACAATGAAGTATTAAGATAATATTTTTTTTTGTGGTTATAAAAACAAACCTAAGCCAACAACAGCCTTTAAAATGACTTAAAATGCATTATATAAAACAATGAGGCAACCCTGCTGAAAAAAAAAAAACAGAAATGAAAAATGAAAAAAAAAAACAAAGCCACCACAGAAAATTCTAATACCATCACAAATGAATCATAAATACCATTACAAACATTACAAACCATCAACTTTTAACCATTAAAACCATTTAAAAAAAATGGTTTTCTGTAGTGTGTTTTGGGACATATTCCATTAGGATTTATTGGTTTTAACAAGCCACCAATAGAAGGTGATTAATTACCAGCAGAGACCCACAGAGTCCATTACAGTCGCCATTAAAACTAATACAAGCCCCATCATAACTAGTACAGCCATTACAAATTTTGTGATGGTGTCTATTTATTTTTTTTTTTTTCAACATTACATGTTATTGCAAATGCCTGCAAAGGGGGCCAAAGGCCAGGTAATTGCTGCTGTTACACTTACAAGACGATCATATCCTTGTTTAATAGGCTACCAAATATTTCATTCAAATATCCATTAATCTTTCATTTTTGGCCACCTTTTGGTATAGATGACACAGCCTCTATAATTTCTTCAACATAAAACATGTGGAGATCACAACCCTGACAAAAATTAACCACTGTTTTATAGTACCGTAGTAAATCTGCTTAATTTTCTTTTGCGTGATTTCTGAATGCTTGAGACTATAAAATCAATCAAACAACTGTATTATTAAAATCAGAGCCATAGGTAACTGTCTAGAGCTACAATTGTAATTTCTAAATAATGCAATTTAATTACAATTTATTTATTTATTTATTTTTTTTACTTTTATAGGTACTTTATTACAGTTCCTTTTGACCCCTATAGTAGGTGTTTTTGTTGTTGTTGTTGTTGTTTTGTGTGTGTGTGTGTGTGTGTGTGTGTGTGTGTTTTGTTTCCATAATATTTGAGAGAGGGGGCACTACAATACAATCCTGTTTAGGGCACCCAGCAGCGGTGCTGGTCCAGCCTCTGTTATTCGTTTCCACCGTAACGGCGCTGGCTCTCGTGCCCGAGCTGGAGTCGCGTTCGGTGGGGAACTGATCACGGCTGAGACCGCTGCCCTGCGTTTCACTCATAGCCGAAATATACTGCGACTGCCTCCATAACCTGCCCAAAAACAAACAGTAAACAGCTCTGTGAAAATATTTTAACTTTCAAAGTATTTGTACTCTGTATCTTTATGAATAAAATCGTTTATTTTATGCAGAGTATCAGGTTTTTCCATCACGCGATAAGACGGACGTTTGTGATTCACACCGCGCGCCTGTATGTTGCTATGCATGAAGTTGAACGATATACAGCACAGTAACGATTTTATATATAAAATACAATTTACACAAACCTGTATTTACCGAAGAAATGCATCAATTCGATGGCGCTTAGAACTGCTCTCTCTAGAATGAACAATCATAAATGGCATAAAAGAGTAAACAAAAATGTCATGTGTTCATCATAGTATGAGATAATATACACAGAAAAAAAGCACAGTGACAAGGTTAAATATCTTTGAATAATTCATCATGATGTTTTTGTTGTTGTTGTTGTTTTAGAAGCCTGAGGGATGAAACAAGAAAGTTAAATTCAACAAGAAAAAGAAGAAAACAGGAGATTTAAGCCACGTTTGCTTGCGGATGATAAAATAAAGTAATTAACAAAATATACAAGAGATAACATTTTTTTTTTTTTATTATTATTATTTTTTTTTGTAATAAACAAATTAAAAATGCTTTAAAGATAAAACTGTGGATCACATTAGTGGAGTTACAAATATAAGAACTTAAATTATCACAAAATGTATTGGCTATTACAGCCACAATATAAAAGGGCAGCTGTTTCTTCAACAAGACCACAACATGAGCAAATTTCATCAGTATCAAGATACTTAGAGACAGGGCCGCTGCTGGCCAAAAAGGTGCCCTAAGCAGAATATTGTTGTGTCCCCTTTGTCAAATATTATGGAAGTAAAAAAAAACATAAAAAAAAAAAAAACATATAGGGATCAAAATAGAACTTTAATAAAATATAAAAGTAAATAAATAAATTATAACTAAATTATATTATTAACAAATGACAATTTTAGCTCTAGACAGTTAGGCTACCTACTACAATTTACAGTTGTCTGATTGATTTTATATTCTCATGCATTCAGAAATCACGCAAAAGAAAATTAAGCAGTTTTACTATGATAAAACCATGGTTAATTTTTGTGATGTCCACGTGTTTTTGTTGAACAAATTATAGAGGCTGTGTCATCTATCGCAAAAAGGTGGCCAAAAATTAAAGATTAAGTGTACATTTGAATTAGCCTAAATATTTGGACAATATTAAAGGATTTGGTCGTCCTGTAAGTGTAACAGAAATTACCAGGCCTTTGGCGCCCTTTACAGGCATTTGTAACAATATGTAATGTACATAAATTGTTTATTTTGTATTACATTATGCATTTTAACAGTGTTTACCAATCATTATTACCTCATTTTAATTTAATGCATTTTAAGTAATTTTAAAGGCTGTTGTTGGCTTAGGTCTGCTTTTATAACCACAAAAAAAAAAAAAAAAAAAAAAAATATGATTATGTTAAGTTCCTTGTTTGTATTTGCCTGCTCCCTGTATGTTTCGTTCTTTTTCTGTTTTGCCGCTTTGTTTTCTCCTTGATTTTTAGGTTCATCTATTGGCTGACCCAGTCCACCTGGCGACCAATGAGGATAGGCCTGTTCGCTATAAAAGGGGCGGGGCCTCTTAGGCTGTTGTCAGTCGTTCTGCGCTCTAGTCAGCGGGCGGCTGTCCATTTGTTGTTCTCCGCGTTCATTTTGTCGTTCAATTGTGTTATGGATTTTGTTTAGTTAAGTTCTGTTGAAGTTGTTTGATTTGTTATTCTTTTTGTCATTCATTAATTTGAGACTTTCTGAGTTTACCTGATTAAGTACACCTGTCAGGCGACCGCATGATTAGTGATCCACTTTAACTTTTAGCTTAATGTGCTGTGTAGTCCAAATTATTCTAAGTCAGTCCAGTATGGCTTTTGTCACTTGTGACTTGGTTAAATCACCTTGGGGAAAGGAGATAGGTAAGCCTTTGTTTTTTTAGACTCCTTCTTTTGTTAGTTTCAGGTAAGGAGTGACAGCCACATGTGTATTTATATTAGTAGTTAGAGTAGTTTAGGTTGGGCGTCGGATACGCTGAAGTTTGCGGTTTATTTTCTACATCTTTTGTTTGGTAGTTAGATTAGTTGGGTTGAGGGTGAGTAATTTGGGTTGTTTTGCTTTTGATAATTTTTGTTTTGGTGTCACTCATTTTTCTCCTTTTCCTTTATTTAAAGAACCTGTATTTTTTCTCAAGCATTGTAATTAGTACATTTCCTAATAAATTGAACTTGTGATTACAATGGTTACTTGTCTCCCGAACACTTTCTTTCTCTCTAGTTTGTTTCAAAATCAGTTGTCTCACACCTAAATGTTACGAAACATCACCAAAAACATCTAGCTCGTAACTATATATATATATATATAATCCTAAATACTTATTTGTAAACTATTATTTGAAGTAACAAAACCATGGTTGATTTGTTACCATGGCTACAATAACCATGATTTTTGGTTTTATTCGTTGTAAAACCTTGGCTAATTTTCGTGAGAACTTGGAAACTCAGAGTATATTAGATAAGTTGTTGGTGGTTAAATTATTACCTACATTAAAACGCTTTATTAACATCAACAGCCAAAAAAGATTCACAGGAATGTACCTGCTAGTGTGCACAGAAAGTGAAAGTGATGCACGGGCTTCATCTTTTTTCTGTTTCTTTTCTCGGAGCCGGATTGTGATTGCTCACGGTTATAGTTATCCATCAATTATGATCATTTGCACTCAGCCGCAAACATGAGGTGCGAGCGGGCGCGTGCACGGATGCAGGAATGGCGCGTCACGTGTGCTCTGCGCTCACCGTACAATGCATTTTTTATAATGATGTATGTTTATATTTTATGTATATGTGTATGTTAATTTTAATATTAATATAGAACGAAAGTTTTTTTTTTTTTTTTTGAGCAACTGGGATGGTGCCCCCCTGGGAGATGGTGCCCTACGCAAACTGCGTACTCTGCGTATAGGGAGCGGTGTACTGCTTAGAGAGAGTTGAATTAAACCTGTTACTCATGTCTTTTAAGTTGTTGCGCTTGTTATAATGTCTAAGGTCACGTGATAACGTCAAGATAGCGGATGATATCCGAATCGCATTCATACTTAACGCACTCAGGCTGTAGAATATGTAGCCTACTCTGAATATGTACTCTTTTATGTAAGTACTTAATGAAGAAAGTATGCGGTTTCGGACGCAGCCCGACAACATCTGGTTTTGAAATCTCGCGTGGTTCTGTGTGATTTGGACAGCTTCAAGTTACGCCCCCTTCTCACTTTGAGTGGCCCCAGAGTGCACCCTGGACGATGGGGTGGGGCCATACATTAAGCTGGGGACCCTTCTCTTTCGAGAGAAGAAGACGACGATAACGAAACTAAAACCTTATCTTTAAATAACACGCCATTTCAGTTGACCGTGGAACAGAACCGTTTCCATCACAGTTATTGGTAAGTCTGGTAATGTCCTTTCCGCATCATATATTGTATTATATTAGTATATTACGCTCAAACGCGAAAGAATGCGTTTTCTGCCCTGAGTGGAAAACCGCTATCTGTGGATCTGTAAGTCAAAAACAAAGGTCGCTACGGCTGTTTTTAGATGAGCCTGTTTCTGTCGAAAACGGTCCTAACGGCAGTGTGAGCAGGGGTCATACCACATCCGAACAAGCTAGATTCTGTCAGGAGCAAATACATGCTGCATAGAGAAGAAATGAAACATGAATGCTGCTGCTGCTGTCTGCTAATGTGTTATTTCGTTATGAGATGTTGTACAGTAGCGTTTGTTGTTTTGAATAGCATATTCTGATTGTGATTAATCACACACATCATGAAAATGAGTATCTACCATTTATTTTTAACACGTTCATTGTCATTATTTACTTAATCATCCTTCAGTCTTTTGGTTTGGCTGGATCTCACTAAACTGTGTTTTCTACAAGCTCATTTCAAACTAAATTAAAGTTTTTTGAAGGACACTTGGAGACTCCGAAAGGACACCAAAGATCCAAAATATATAAATTCATAAATATAATTCATACAAAAAAAAAAAAAAAAAACTGAATTCATGTGTGTATAGTATGTGTACAGTAGACAAGTCAAGTTGCAATACCGAACAGGACCACATTGAGACACCCTCAACCAACCGTATTGAGCCGCACTTTGGAGGAAAGTGTGGACATAAACCTCTGTAGGGCCTTAACAAACAACATTTGTTTGCTTTGACTTTGTACCTGAGTGGTTGACATAAGCCTGAAAAAGTATATATATATATATATATATATATATATATATATATATATATATATATATATATATATATATATATATATATATATATATATTATTTTTGCAAATAGTATACAAATATTGAGTTGTGTTTTACTGACTTTTGAATTTCCAAAAATATGTGCTCTTTTAGATTTTGAAATTGGAAATTTGACTTATTCAAATATGGTGCGACATAAAAGTTATAAAATGAAAATGGGATATACTCTGTTTAAGTAACTAACTTCACCATACAGCTTTATCATTACTATCTTAAGATTTTTTTTTTTTTTTTTTTTTGGGCGTAGATCCATTAGATTTTGCATTATTTTTCTAAATCATCATACAAAGTAAGCCTTTCATCTCTCATCAGCCTTTCCAGGTATTTTTGATTAATTCTGACAAACCCTGTTATAAATCTAACAAAATGCTTGTGACTCTTGCTGATATGCTGATATTATTTATTTTACTAAACTAAAAATGAAAATAATAAAAAAGCACAGACTGAGTAAAAGGCTATTTTGATTACCCCATTACACTTTACAGTGCTATCCAGAGGTGGGTAGTAACGAATTACATTTACTTCGTTACATTTACTTGAGTAAATTTTTTGGGTAACTAATACTTTTAGAGTATATTTAAAAATGGGTACTTTTACTCTTACTCAAGTACATTTTTAGTGAAAAAACGGTACTTTTACTTCGTTACTGTGGGCGACGCTCCTCTCGTTACTTTATCTTAATGCAATACAAGTTAAAAATCCTTCAATTTATTCCAAGCGCGCCGTCTACTTTTTTTCTGGGCAATGAGCGATGCCCGTTCGCGAATGATTCATTCTTTTGAGTCAATTCTGTTCAAAGGCTTGATCAAACCAAGGCAGACCAGTGAATCGGTTCGCGAATCAGTTTCAATGATTCGTTCAGTTCCCTGCCGCACGCGCTGAGTCGCCTGAAGCGGTTGTAACATCAGAAGCGTTGAAGACGTGGCTTTGGATCAACAGTCAGTTGAAAGCAAATCTGCAAAGGCTATGGTTTGCTATGAAGATCTTTATTAGATGAACACCGCGTGTGCTGTCGGTTCCACAGGTATAGATTCGATTACAGTACACGATACCACTATGACGTTACCAGTTTGTTGTACATGTACCTTACACATTAAATACATTGTATAATTCATTAATTAAATAAACTGTCACAGATTATGAAATGAACACCCGCCAAACCCGCATTAGTTCCAGGAGGAATGCCTTGCCTAGACACAATTAATATTGATATTTTCAGAATATTTACGCTTGCAGAAATAAAGGCTACATTTGTTTACATTTTGCAGAACAGACGGAAGAAGATCCGTAAATGTGCATTTGTTTCGTTATGTTCAGATGTTCTGTAGCGGTCACGTGAGGAGTTTTCACTCTTCTCCGTGTCAGAGGTTATATACATTTATAATACATAATTAAACTTTAAAACATAATTTAATTTAACTCAGCGATGCAAATCAGAATTTGTATAAGCTGTTACTCCAGTTTTCAGAGTCATATGATCTTCAGAAATCATTCAAATATATTGATTTATTATCAGTGTTGTTGGAAAAAAAATAAATAAATAAAAAAATAAAAACAGCATATGCTGGTATGGTATGTTTTGAAGCATGGGATGCTGGTTTATGCTGTTCATGTGCTGGTCTTGAGCTGGTCGGACCAGCATCCCATGCTTAAAAACATACCATACCAGCATATGCTGGTTTTTTCAACAGGGAACAGTTTTGCTGCTTAATATTTTTTGGAACCTGTATATTTTGTTCAGGGTTCTTTTATGAATAGAAAGCTAAAAAGCTAAAACATTAAAAGTATTTTGAACGGCAGTGTGTGTATTTATATATGTATGTATATAAAATTGTATTTAAATATCTATATTTCTAAATAAAAATATACTATATTCAGTATATATGATCCAAAGTAACTAGTAACTAACTACTTGAGTAGTTTTTTTATCCGATACTTTTTTACTCTTACTCAAGTAACTATTCAGACTATTACTTTTACTTTTACTTGAGTAAATATTTCTTCAAGTACTTTTACTTTTACTTGAGTACGGTTTTTGGGTACTCAACCCACCTCTGGTGCTATCATACAAATACACTTACTTGTAGGCAGGGGCGCGGGGAGATTTTTTAGGTTGGGGGTTGGGGGGGGGGGGGGGGGGGTTAGAGGCTATTACACTAAGCGAAAATAGCAGTATTCTTTAGTGATATGCTATTTACACAGTGCGATAGATACAATAGATTGTATTTATTCTATGTTAAAATAGCAGGATTATGCTAATTATTGCAAATATTGAGTAAAAGGGTATGATTAATTGTGGCGAAAAACATTATTAGAGAAAAACATTACTTATTGCAAATAGTGGCACTTATCTGCACCTCTACATTGTAATACATTATAAAATAGTATGCAATAACTTATTGAGTGTAATTTTAAAATTTTATTTCAAATTATTAAATGCCCAGATAGCACACTTACGTCTGCAAGATGTCTGTTAAAGATCTGTTGATCTGGAAAGCATCTGCTGTCTACAAACGTCTGACAGACGTCTGTAAGATGTCAGTTTTACATACTTTCTAAATCATAAACATCTTAAAGACATCTAATAGACGTCTATTTGACATCTAAAAGGAGACGTCCAATAGACGTATTGCAGATGAGCAAACACTCTAAAAAATACGTCTTGCAGATGTAAATGCAGATGTCAAATAGACGTCTCCTAGATGTACGTGTGCTATCAGGGTGGATGCCACCTTATTGGAACAAAAGCTCTCCCTATCCCTACCCGATACTTTATGTTCAACTTTTTGATTCTTTCCTTCATTCTTATTAAAAAAATAAATACTTTTCTGATGTGATTTGAAATTTAAAAAGGGAGAAAAAAAGTTCGCCAAAAGGCAGATTCGAACCCCAGTCGATCGTGTCAAAAGAACGATAACACGCACTTTAACAGCTGCGCCACTAAACCGGAGAATTGACGACCGTCTTTTTGCAAACCTGACTATCCCAATCATACGTTTGTGGGTAGAGTTAGTTAAATAGCCTCTGCCAACAACATGGCTATTTGCACTTAAATAGATACTCCGATTTTTTTATTTTTTTTATTTTATATATATATATATTCCCAACAATTAAACAGTTGCCCACAAAAAAACAAAAAACAAACAGGGGGTGCAGCACCCTCAGCACCCCCACTTCCCACGCCCCTGCTTGTAGGTTTAGAATTCAACATATGTCACATTTATTTACCAACTACAAATATTTCAGCAAAATGTGTATTTTAGTCAGAGTTATTGCGCTCCATGAGCTCTGTCTGTCTGGCGCGCATGCTCGTTCGGAATGAAGTATGTGAAGTTTAGCGGAGAATCGCAAGCGAAAGCTCACGCACTTCTGACAGCAACATGGAAATATTTCCATGGCTTTCTAACATTTACAGATAGAGAATATACCTGTGAGATGTAAGTTATGCATTAAGGAAAACAGCACTTCTCAAACACATTAAACAGTGCAAGTCTCTGTCAGCGGCACACGCAGCCTTTCTATATCTGACGAGCCGCTTTAAACTCAAACTATAAACTATAAGCTTCTATATCTTACGAGTTTTGTTAAAGCCCTTCATATAAAGCTTGTCACATGTTTAGAACAAATTGTATTATGCACTTTCTCCGCAGCAGTTCAGTCTGTGTCCTCCCGAGATATTTTTTTTTCAAATGCGCTCGGATCAAACTACTCTATATCGATATTAACAGTATTGCTTCATACCGCATAGTTTATAAAAAATACATATCAATATTTCGTACAAACTCGATATACCGCCCAGCCCTACTTGATGGCCATCTTTGAAATGCATTATAGCTGAGCTCAGATGGGAAAGACTGTACCTATATCTGTATATTATCAGAGAATATTTGTTTTCAACATGACTGGCTTCATTTAATAATATACACTTCAAGCTTTCTTTAGATATACTGTATTTCTCATGTCATTTTCGTTCATTCTAGTGACTTGTTTCAGGAAGATATCCCCTGAGAATGAAGAAAGCGCATCTTATTTGTTTTCTGTATCTTACAAAACCAAAAAGTAAAAGAAAATATTGATATTGCGAGTCTATACAAATAATTACTTATGTAATTTTTCAGTCAATATTAAATTAATGAAAGAACTATGAGTTTCACTTTGTAGTGTATTTTTTTTTTAGGTTTGATAACTTTAAAGGTAAAGTAAACTTGGAAATAACTTGAGAGTAAAGTAATTAGTAATCTTATTACATTTTAAATGCAGTAATCAGTAATCAAATTACAATTTTAAAGAAGTAATTAGTAATTTGTAGTGAATTACTTTTTTGGAGTAACTTACCCAACATGGCAGTCAACAGCAGGAGCATTCATGACTAATTTCTTCTCTATGCAAGCATAGATGCTCCTGACAGAATCTAGCTTGATCGGATGTGTTTTACAGCACTTCTCTGCTGCTCATTCGGGGGAAAGGGACCGGTCTCTCGAGGACAGACGCAGTCTGCATTTAACAGCAGCGGTGACAAGATTCCACTCAGGACCGAGTACGTTTTGATAGTTTGTTTTTCAATTTGAAATAAGCTGAAACGAGAAAACGGTCGTTTTTTCCTGTTTCCATTTGTTCAAAAAAAAAAAAAAACGAAAAATAAAAACAAGATTTTGGCTCGATTCCCGTTTTTTTGGATCACTGGTAGAAAACGGATAAACAACTTCAAAATTCGTTTTCCCCTTGTGGGCGGTCATGACACGCCCCTTTCCACCGATTGGTCAACCAAATCTGAGCCCGTGACATCATCCTCAGTTCGTTCAGCAAAGTAATAGTCCTCTGCTGCTGAACGGTGCAGGTCCTAGATCGGCTTTCTTCTGTGTAACCTAAAGCTTTTCACAGAAATGTTTAGGCCTATTTCAGATACACTCAAAAAATTGATTCGGTCTAAATTTACATTTTATGTAATTCAATTGCATAACAATTTTCCATCCATTTAGATTACATAGTTTTAACATAAACAAATCAATAAACTTAATGTGAGTCATATGCATCAGTCATATGTGAATGAAATAGGTACGTTTTATGTAATAATTCACAGCAAAGTCCCCACACTGCTTAGTGTTCATGTGTTTCCACACTACAGAGTGTTCAAGTAGAATTGAAGCAGTGCTGGAGTTAAGGAGATAATTATGTGATGATTGATTAATGATGAACAGCTGCTGTTATCAAGAAGAATCACTGAAGGAAAGAGAAACACAAGAACTACAACTGACTTCAGCCACAGAAGAAGATCAAATCAACTGAAATAAAAGAAGACATTCAATCTCTCAAGATCTGATTAAACAGCTTCACAAACAGCATCAGATTGACTTTATTTCTGTCAGACTTCTAGAGAAGCTCTTATTGAGAATTAACAGAGGTTTAGATGCTTTATTGTTTTGTTTGAAATCACCATCAAAGAGACCAGTGTTTCCTTTTGTTGGGCTCTTGGCTCTTGACCCTTGACCAATTTCTGATTATGTAGACATTATACTGTTTTAGATTTCTTCATAGCTTCATATTATGCAGTATGGTAAATATCAGATAATTTGAATAATTTACAAATCACCTTGTGCACGTAAAGTTTTCTTCTGTAGCAATACAAAGACCACAGACATCAAGAATCAGTGTATGAATCTCAACAATGGTGACAGTCAAGAAAATATTCAGATGAAACTCTGAACATCACAAAACAAGCTACTAAAAGTCACAACTATAACAGCATACGTAAAATAAAATAGTAAGAATAAAAGAAAATAATCAGACAATTCAGCTGCCTTTTTTATTCATGCTGCAAAGTATGCTGGGATACATGGGAGAGTCTTGTACTATGCTGGTACCCAGCATGCATTGCAACATGAAGTATTTTGTTGACTGTCACCATTGTTGAGATTCATACGCTGATTCTTGATGTCTGTGGTCTTTGAATTGCTACAGATGAAAACTTTTTGTGCACAAAGTGATTTGTAAATTATTTAAATTATCTGATTTTACAAGACTACTAGATCTGGAGCTACATAAAAAATCTAAAGCAGTACTACATCCATACAATGTTGGACTTGAAATGAGATCGATGGATCATTTGCCCACAACTCCTTTTTATTTTTTCTTAGCTTTGTTGGCTAAACTAAGTGTGTTTTATATAAACACACAGTTAAAACAACCAGTGTAATATTAACACCAACATGTCAAGGGTCAAGAGCCCAACAAAAGGAAACACTGGTCTCTTTGATGGTGATTTCAAACAAAACAATAAAGCATCTAAACCTCTGTTAATTCTCAATAAGAGCTTATCTAGAAGTCTGACAGAAATAAAGTCAATCTGGTCAGTCTGATGCTGTTTAATCAGATCTTGAGAGATTTAATGTCTTCTTTTTTCTCAGTTGATTTCATCTTCGTCTGTGGCTGAAGTCAGTTGTAGTTCTTGTGTTTCTCTTTCCTTCAGTGATTCTTCTTGATAACAGCAGCTGTTCATCATTAATGATCAATCATCACATAATTATCTTCTTAACTCAACACTGCTTCAGTGCTACTTGAACACTCTGTAGTGTGGAAACACATGAACACTGAGCAGTGTGGGGACTTTGCTGTGAATTATTACATTAAACGTACCTGTTTCATTCACGTATGACTGATGCACATGACTCACATTAAGTTTATTGATTTGTTTATGTTAAAACTATGTAATCTAAATGGATGGAAAATTGTTATGCAATTGAATTACATAAAATGTAAATTTAGACCGAATCATTTTTTTTGAGTGTATTTTAATCAGCACCCAGCCTGTTTTATTTAGCTGTGCATGTAGTTAAATCCAACCCGATCTCATGAAAGTGCGCACAATAGTACGCCAAATAAAAACGAAAACTGGTATTGATACGCAAAAATGGACTTTGGCGTGTCTATGCTACGTGATGGGTAGGATTAGGGTTGTGGTGTAAATGCATATCATATGTATGCGAAAACTGCGTATCATATGCACGCCAAAAATTGCGGATCATATGCACGCGAAAACTGCGTATTATATGCACGCCAAAAATGCGCGTAGTATAGACACGCCAAAGTCCATTTTTGCGTATCAATACCACGAGTTTTCGTTTTATTTTTTGGCGTAATATTTATACGTATTTTCATGAGACCGGGCTGCATGTCGAAGCTGCGCTACCCATAGACAGCACAGAACGAATGAAAAGCACAGAATTAAAAAAATAAATGAATGAATAAATAAATAAATAAATAAATGCACGTAGGGGAGTCCCCCAGATATATATATATTTTTTTTCAGTAAAACAAAATCTGATTAAGCTCAAGCAGTTAGGATACAGTACATTTCGTTAATTAATTATACAGTCATTCATGTGACTGAAGTCTGTTTTTAGGCTGTCAAAATGTAAATGTTTCTGTCAAGGTCGGCGCACAAAATGAGGCGGCATGCATAATTTTTTTTTTTTTTTTTTTGCTGGGGGGGGGTACTTTGAAAAGAAAATAACCTGTTTCTAAACATTAATTGATTACATTTATATTATGTAGACGTAGACCAGGATACTATATAAGTAGCCTAATGTTCAAATGCAAAGAATAAAACAGGAAAAACACAAACACAAAACTTGTAAATAAAATAATTTGATATAGCCTACAATTTAATAACATATAACCTAGTATTTTATAGGAATAGGATGTTCGTCAACTGATTGCAGGCGGTCGGTTCAGTGTTGACAGCTCCGTAAAATAACCTACTGGAAGCTGTCTATAGTTTTGGTGTTTAAAGCAAAAAAAATTGGGTTGTTTTTAACTCAATGGCTGGGTAAATATAGGACAGTTTGCATGATTACTCTCTTTATTTATAATTTACAGCATTGTTTATCGTTTTTATGTATACTGCATACATATAGGCCATTGCCTAAACTCGTTTAACAAACATTAAAAGTAAATATTAAACATTAAACCGAAGTTATTCACATGTAATCGTCCAGCCCAGTACCGTCGCTCCCTATATGCAGAGTACGCAGTTTGCTTAAGGCACCAACTCCCAGGGGGGCACCATCCCAATTGCTCCAAACAACAACAACAACAAACAAACAAACAACTGAAGCGCCATTTCCGCATCTCATGTTTGCGGCTGAATGCAAATGATCATAATTGATGGACAACTATGCCCCTGAAAAAATATCAGAAATCTGCCGCCAAGAAAAGAAAAAAAAAAAAAAAGATGAAAAGCCCCTGCGTCACATTCAGGGAGGCTATACATGTATACATCCATAATCATGTGAAACTTTTTTGGGTGTTGAGGTTAATAACTGTTTTGATGTCTGTAATTATTTCACCATCTCGCATCTAATATTCTCTCCGAGTTTCCATGTTCACTTACGAAAGTTAGCCATGATTTTAACACGAAAAAATAAATAAATAAATAAATAAATAAATAAATAATTGTCCATGTAGCTATGGGAACCACAAATTAACCATGGCTTTGTAACTTCAAATAATAATTTACAATGAAGTATTAAGATAATATTTTTTGTGGTTATAAAAACAAACCTAAGCCAACAACAGCCTTAAAAACAGACTTTAAAACAAAAAAAAACAAAAACAAAGCCACCACAGAAAATTCTAATACCATCACAAATGAATCATAAATACCATTACAAACATTACAAACCATCAACTTTTAACCATTAAAACCATTAAAAAAAAAAGGTTTTCTGTAGTGTGTTTTGGGACATATTCCATTAGGATTTATTGGTTTTAACAAGCCACCAATAGAAGGTGATTAATTACCAGCAGAGACCCACAGAGTCCATTACAGTCGCCATTAAAACTAATACAAGTCCCATCATAACTAGTACAGCCATTACAAATTTTGTGATGGTGTCTATTTTTTTTTTTTTTTTTTTTTTTTTTTTCAACATTACATGTTATTGCAAATGCCTGCAAAGGGGGCCAAAGGCCAGGTAATTGCTGCTGTTACACTTACAGGACGATCATATCCTTGTTTAAAAGGCTATTGACCAAACATTTCATTCAAATATCCATTAATCTTTCATTTTTGGCCACCTTTTGGTATAGATGACACAGCCTCTATAATTTCTTCAACATAAAACATGTGGAGATCACAACCCTGACAAAAATTAACCACTGTTTTATAGTACCGTAGTAAATCTGCTTAATTTTCTTTTACGTGATTTCTGAATGCTTAAGACTATAAAATCAATCAAACAACTGTATTATTAAAATCAGAGCCATAGGTAACTGTCTAGAGCTACAATTGTAATTTCTAAATAATGCAATTTAATTACAATTTATTTATTTATTTATTTTTTTTACTTTTATAGGTACTTTATTACAGTTCCTTTTGACCCCTATAGTAGGTGTTTTTGTTGTTGTTGTTGTTGTTTTGTGTGTGTGTGTGTGTGTGTGTGTGTGTGTGTGTGTGTGTGTGTGTTTTGTTTCCATAATATTTGAGAGAGGGGGCACTACAATACAATCCTGTTTAGGGCACCCAGCAGCGGTGCTGGTCCAGCCTCTGTTATTCGTTTCCACCGTAACGGCGCTGGCTCTCGTGCCCGAGCTGGAGTCGTGTTCGGTGGGGAACTGATCACGGCTGAGACCGCTGCCCTGCGTTTCACTCATAGCCGAAATATACTGCGACTGCCTCCATAACCTGCCCAAAAACAAACAGTAAACAGCTCTGTGAAAATATTTTAACTTTCAAAGTATTTGTACTCTGTATCTTTATGAATAAAATCGTTTATTTTATGCAGAGTATCAGGTTTTTCCATCACGCGATAAGACGGACGTTTGTGATTCACACCGCGCGCCTGTATGTTGCTATGCATGAAGTTGAACGATATACAGCACAGTAACGATTTTATATATAAAATACAATTTACACAAACCTGTATTTACCGAAGAAATGCATCAATTCGATGGCGCTTAGAACTGCTCTCTCTAGAATGAACAATCATAAATGGCATAAAAGAGTAAACAAAAATGTCATGTGTTCTTCATAGTATGAGATAATATACACAGAAAAAAAGCACAGTGACAAGGTTAAATATCTTTGAATAATTCATCATGATGTTTTTGTTGTTGTTGTTGTTTTAGAAGCCTGAGGGATGAAACAAGAAAGTTAAATTCAACAAGAAAAATAAGAAAACAGGAGATTTAAGCCACGTTTGCTTGTGGATGATAAAATAAAATAATTAACTAAATATACAAGAGATAACAATTTGGGTTTTTTTGTAATAAACAAATTAAAAATGCTTTAAAGATAAAACGGTGGATCACATTAGTGGAGTTACAAATATAAGAACTTAAATTAACACTAAATGTATTGGCTATTACAGCCACAAAATAAAAGGGCAGCTGTTTCTTCAACAAGACCACAACATGAGCAAATTTCATCAGTATCAAGATACTTAGAGATAGATTAATTAAACCTGTCACTCGTATCTTTTAAGTTGTTGCGCTTGTTATAATGTCTGAGGTCATGATAACGTCAACATAGCGGATGATATCCGAATCGCATTCATACTTAACGCATTCAGGCTGTAGAGTACTCTTTTAGTGCTCCTTAAGTAAGTACTTAAAGAAGAAAGTGGTTTCAGACGCAGCTCGACAACATCTGGATTTGACATCTCGCGTGGTTCTGTGTGATTTGGACAACTTCAAGTTACGCCCCCTTCTCACTTTGAGTGGCCCCAGAGTGCACCCTGGACGATGGGGTGGGGCCATACATTAAGCTGGGGACCCTTCTCTTTCGAGAGAAGAAGACGACGATAACGAAACAAACCTTATCTTTAAATGACACGCCATTTCAGTTGACCGTAGAACAGAACCGTTTCCATCACAGTTATTGGTAAGTCTGGTAATGTCCTTTCCGCATCATGTATTATATTATATTAGTATATTACGCTCAAACGCGAAAGAATGCGTTTTCTGCCCTGAGTGGAAAACCGCTATCTGTGGATCTGTAAGTCAAAAACAAAGGTCGCTACGACTGTTTTTAGATGAGCCTATTTCTGTCGAAAACGGTCCTAATGGCAATGTGAGCAGGGGTCAAACCACATCCGAACAAGCTAGATTCTGTCAGGAGCAAATACATGCTGCATAGAGAAGAAATGAAACATGAATGCTGCTGCTGCTGTCTGCTAATGTGTTATTTCGTTATGAGATGTTGTACAGTAGCGTTTGTTGTTTTGAATAGCATATTTTGATTCTGATCAATCACACACTTATTATGAAAATAAGCATCTACCATTTATTTTTAACACGTTCATTGCCATTATTTACTTAATCAACCTTTAGTCTTTTGGTTTGGCTGGATCTCACTAAACTGTGTTTTCTACAAAAAAAAAAAAAAAAAAAAAAACTTTCCTCCAAAGTGCGGCTCAATACGGTTGGTTGAGGGTTTTTTCGGCGTCTCCATGTGGTCCTGTTCGGTATTGCAACTTGACTTGTCTACTGTACACATACTATACACAGTAGACAAGTCAAGTTGCAATACCGAACAGGGCCACATGGAGACGCCGAAAAAACCCTCAACCAACCGTATTGAGCCGCACTTTGGAGGAAAGTGTGGACATAAACCTCCGTAGGGCCTTAACAAACAACATTTGTTTGCTTTGACTTTGTACCTGAGTGGTTGACATAAGCCTGAAAAAGTATATATATATATATATATATATATATATATTATTTTTGCAAATAGTATACAAATATTGAGTTGTGTTTTACTGACTTTTGAATTTCCAAAAATATGTGCTCTTTTAGATTTTGAAATTGGAAATTTGAATTATTCAAATATGGTGCGACATAAAAGTTATAAAATGAAAATGGGATATACTCTGTTTAAGTAACTAACTTCACCATACATCTTTATCATTACTATCTTAAGATTTTTTTTTTTTTTTTTTTTTTTGGGGCGTAGATCCATTAGATTTTGCATTATTTTTCTAAATCATCATGCAAAGTCAGCCTTTCCAGGTATTTTTGATTAATTCTGACAAACCCTGTTATAAATCTAACAAAATGCTTGTGACTCTTGCTGATACTATTTATTTTACTAAACTAAAAATGAAAATAATAAAAAATCACAGACTGAGTAAAAAGGCTATTTTGATTACCCTATTACACTTTACAGTTAGTGCTATCATACAAATACACTTACTTGTAGGTTTAGAATTCAACATATATCACATTTATTGTCCAACTACAAATATTTCAGCAAAATGTGTATTTTAGTCAGAGTTATTGCGCTCCATGAGCTCTGTCTGTCTGGCGCGCATGCTCGTTCGGAATGAAGTATGTGAAGTTTAGCGGAGAATCGCAAGCGAAAGCTCACGCACTTCTGACAGCAACATGGAAATATTTCCATGGCTTTCTAACATTTACAGATAGAGAATATACCTGTGAGATGTAAGTTATGCATTAAGGAAAACAGCACTTCTCAAACACATTAAACAGTGCAAGTCTCTGTCAGCGGCATACGCAGCCTTTCTATATCTGGGTCATTCAGAAACGTCCACTTTTGGTATGGCAAGATGTCTTAAGATGTATTTATTATTGTTAACATTTAAACTTAGACCACATTATTAGATTACCTTTTGTCTTTATGAACACATATACTTTATGAATACATTTTTTTCGCTTAGCTTCAAACAACAAAAAACAAGCAGTAGCCTACACGGTGTCTGAGCTTAGCGGCTGCGGTCTATACACAGTAAAATCCCCAGTGTTAAATCAACACTGCTCAGAGTGTATTTGGTCCCACTCCAAATAGTGTTAAAGTAACACTGAAACAGAGTTAAAGCTAATGAGATAATTAAGTGATTAATTAAATGATGATTGAGCATTAGTGATGAACAGCTGCTGTTAACAAGCAGAATCACTGAAGAAAAAGAGAAACACAAGAACAACTGACTTCAGCCACAGCCTTTGATAAAATCAACTGAAATAAAATACATTAAATCTCTGAAGATCTCAGCAGAGGAGGATTAAACATCTCCACAAACAGCATCACCAGCTTCACTCATTACTAACCAGACTGACTTTATTCCTGTCAGACATCTGCAGATCTTATTGAGAATTAACAGAGGTTCAGATGTTGATGTTTTATTGGTCAAAAATGATGCCACCATCATGGAGGTCAGTGTTTGCTGTAGTTGGGCTCTTGACCCTTGTAGAATTGCTGAATAATTTGCTTCTAAGCAGCTTTAATAGTGTTTCATTGCAAATGCTTGAACATTATTGAGTCAGAAGCTTGATGTAGCAGATAACACTTTCTTCTTATGAAACGCAAGACTAATCAACACAAAGTGGTTTCTCCCTCTTTCTTTGGTTGACTGAAAGTCATCAACTAATAAACAGCCAAAAAAAAAAAGTTACTAAACACGTGACATCGTAACACTTCATTAATGAAGAGATTCAAGTCAGGCTTTTGGACATGAACACTTATCATACGATCCTCAACAATGGTGACAATAATTATTCATACTGCAGAGCATGATGGGAGTTTTTACTATGGTGTTACCCAGCATGCATTGCAGTGTGAAGCGTTTTGTTGATTGTCACCATTGTGGAGATTCATATGCTTTTTCTTGATGTCTGTGTGTGTCTATATGATACAGTAGTTAAAAACAAAAATTTGCACATGGATTTAAATAATTAAAAATGATTCTTGGCTGCAACATTTTATTCTCACACTGTAATATCAGCGGATTAGTTGTGCAAACCCTAAATATATAAATGGTACAACAAAAAAAACCATCTGGCCAGTTCACAATGAAGCATTTCGTCACATAGAAGCATCTACTATGTGCTCAGTGTGAAGCATTGATCTCTCTGCTTCACAACAACATATGTTTTGTTGCAAAGAAAAATCTAAAACATCAAGTCAAAGGTCAAGAGCCCAACTAAAGTAAATACTGATCTCCATGATGGTGGCATTGTTTATAACCAATAAAACATCAACATTTAAACCTCTGATAATTCTCAATAAGAGCTTCAGTAGTCATCTGACAGAAATAAAGTCAGTCTGGTTAGTAATGAGTAAAGCTGATGATGTTGTTTGTGGAGGTGTTTAATCATCCTCTGCTGAGATCTTCAGAGATTTAATGTATTTTATTTCAGTTGATTTTATCAAAGGCTGTGGCTGAAGTCAGTTGTAGTTCTTGTGTTTCTATTTTTATTCAGTGATTCTGCTTGTTAACAGCAGCTGTTCATCACTAATGCTCAATCAGCACTTAATTGATCACACAATTATCTCATTAGCTTTAACTCTGCTTCAGTGTTACTTTAACACTATTTGGAGTGGGACCAAATACACTCTGAGCAGTGTTGATTTAACACTGGGGATTTTACTGTGTAGTTGTTGTAGAGGCATTTACTTTTTGACAGCCTAAAAACAGACTTCAGTCACACGAATGAATGTAAATAATTAATTAACGAAACCTTATCCTAACTGCATGAGCTTAATCAGATTTGTCAGATTTTTTTTTAATTCTGTGCTTTTCATCCGTTCTGTGCTGTCTATGGGTAGCGCAGCTACAACATACAGATTTAACTACTGGCACAGCTAAATAAAACAGGCTGGGTGCTGATTAAAATATCTGAAATAGGCCTAAATATTTCTGTGAAACGCTTTAGATAACACAGAAGAAAGCCGGTCTAGGACCTGCACCGTTCAGCAGCAGAGGACTATTACTTTCCTGAACGAACTGAGGATGATGTCACAGGCTCAGATTTGTTTGACCAATCGGTGGAAAGGGGCGTGTCATGACCGCCCACAAGGGGAAAACGAATTTTGAAGTAATTTATCCCTTTTCTACCCTTGAAACAAAAAAAAAAAAACGGGAATCTAGCCAAAATGGTCCGTGTACGGTCTGTGTACTTTTGCGTCCATTCGTTTTTCGTTTTTTAACCCAGACCAAAAAAAAAAAAAAAAGAAAGAAAAAAGAACGGTTATTGTATTTTTAAATGCTATTCTGAAAACCAAAACTGAAATTATAACCGTACACACGTTACCCGAAAAAAGTAAAATATTGACTACTTTTCAGATTTTTTTTTTTTAAATTAATTTTTGAACTTTTAATAAACATTTGAAGAATGCACAAACTAATATAGAAAAAAATAGATTTTAACAGTTTTTCTTTGGCCAAATTTAGTAATGCTTCTCCTGCACGTTCAGTTGAGAACTAGAGACATCTTTGGAACAATGCAGAGACTTAATATGATTTTTAAAATAGACATAGCAGAATCCTGGGAAATTTATCATCATGAAATTATATACTGGGATATAATTTTGTCAAAATGTTGTGTGCTATCTGGGTCACGGTATCGGAGAGGACCATGCATGGTTGCTCAAAGTACAGTAGGCTATATTGTGTTAGAGCGCTACACGCGGTTTAATGGGGTAAATATAGAAATATAATATATAAATGTATAAAGTTATAATCTCCAGATACAGGTTGTCTTTTTCCCCCTTCTCCCAAATCAGATTATAATACAGTTTCAGCTATTAAAATAGTTCAGTTTTGTATGTAATGGCAAAGTGATTATAATTTGTTTCATTTTTTATTAGGCTAAGTTAATTTAGAAAAATATTTGGAGCATTTTTTTTTTTTTTTTGTTCGTTAAATAGCCTAAGTTTTTTTCTTTCTTAAAGTAATTACCAAGGGGCCAGCGGCAGATCATAACCTATGATTGATCAATTTAGCCTTCTCAAATCATCACGACTTGCCCAAACTAAAATCTATAGATATAGCCTACTGAAACAGTTATAACAATGTTTAAACATTAAACCTAGATAAATGTGCGCTGCATCCAGGAGTTTGTGCAGAGAGTGGAAGCTAAAGCGCAGGACATGGAGGCCCTAGTGCAATCATTTGCTATTTTTTTCAATGGAAACAACTTACGCAGTAATTTTTGCTCACAAAGGTAAGAGTAATACATCATTCGGAACTGTAAAGGATCTACTTTTATTTGTGTGCACTCACAATATCAACAAAACGTAGTGCTTTTAAGAAAACAATGATGCGCTTTCTGCCGTCTTGTCTTGAACAGAGCATGGAAAGTCAGTGAATACATGCCTCACAGGCATGATAAATATATCTATAGAAAGCTTTAAATTACTACTTAACGAAATAAATCAAATCGAAAACAAAAACTCTTTCATTATAATCCGTGAAGATGCACTTCTCTCTAAAGGCGAGTCTAATGAGAAGACTGCAAGTCAGGATCATCATCTTCATCTCTGCAACACTGACAAAGAAAACTAGTTTATTAGTAAATAATTCAAATATCTCATTATTTCCCCCCGACACATTCACGGTAATTACTTTTGCTGGGGCTTTGCAGCAAGCTTCAGAGTATTGCGTGTATTTGAACGGAAAACACTTCAGCTGCTGCTGCGGGACTCTAAACACCGTCGAGCCGCTCTTCACAGTCGTGGCACGGTTTCATGTTGTTTCCACCAGCGTGGCGATTTTTTCATCACTAATTGATGGATGTCTAAAATATAAAAATAAGGAGAGGCCTAAAACAGGCCAGAGGCCCGGCCCGCGTCTGAACTACGACTATGACGTGAAAATTGGCCCGATAGAAGCCCGGCCCTAGAGGCGTAAAAAAGTCGGGGCCGACGGGCCCGGGCTGAAATACACTTTAACCAAAGTCCCTTGTCTTTGCTTTAACTGACCTTCTCTTGCTTTCCTTTCGTTCCCTCTCCTGTAGAACTTGTCCAGGATACAGTTATTTGCAAAGAAATGGGCTATCTAATGTGTATTTCATGTATGTTTTTAGGCATGAACAATTATTAAGATCATAAAAATATCGAAGCTAAATGTTTTCATAAAGCAGTTATGGTAGCTATGTCAGTAGCGAGAGAGGGTGCTTCTGTACAGAAACACTCAAAAAAGGTAGAAATTAAATTTAACATTTACAAACATTACAAAAAAAAAAGCTTTCCATTAGTTTGTTCCTGCTTATTCTATTCATCAGAGTTCTAACCATTATAGTAGAAACCGCATTTTCCTTATTTCATTTCTGGGTTAAAAAACGAAAGGAATGGACGCAAATGAATGGACGCAAATGTACACGGACCCCAAAATATTATTATTATTATTATTATTCGTTTTTTTTGAACAAATGAAAATTTTTTTTTTTTCATTTCTGCTAATTTCATTTCAAACTGAAAAAAAAAAAAACTAACAAAATGTACACGGACCCATTCACCTCAGGTGTGCCTCATCACACGCCACCAGACCCCCTCCTCTCTCACACACCCACTCCTGAACCAACCTGGTGACGGGTGGCAATTAAGGGACGGGGGTGATGATGATAATAAGGGGGAAGGTAAAATACCCCTTAATAAGGGGCAGCTGACTCGTCACAACAGGCACAATATTGTTTTGCTCCTTAATTGTTTTGGGCTCCTTATTCACTTATTATAATTAATTATAAAGTTTACTGACCCCAAATTGGTTTTAATACAGTTCACCAAAAAATGAAAAATAGTAATCAGTAACCATTGCAAATAGAAAACAGATCAGAACAGTAACACCGTCAACACTAACTATTGCAGCAAGCCTAGTGACCCATGTTTGGGTTTTGACCACCAATTAACACCAATTACAATTTAACAATTTACTCCTGGAGCCTTATTGAAATTGTAATATCTCTGGAAATGAACCATATAGGGCCTTAAAATATATTTAATATTTCTTGAATTACAGGTTGTGATCGACTGATATAGATTTTTTATAACCGATACCAATTATTTGCATATTTATGTGCCCGATAACCGATATGCAGAACCAATATTTATTTACTGTTATAAAGTAAATAAATGGCTGTGTGAAGTAAGTCCATACTTCACTTTGGGTTTTTTTCCTTTGTCGTCTTAAAAAAAAAAAAAAAAAAAAAAAAAAAAAGGTTGTAAATTAACAGTCTTTCATGTTAAACTGAATCTTCATATTACAACAATAAAAATATTTTATTTATAAAAAGCATCAGCAGCAACAGTGATATTCACAATAAGCAAAATAAATGTAGAATGACTAATGTTTTCAAATGGAGAGCATAAATAAAGGACAGGAGTCATATCAACTTCATTTTAAACTACAGTTTTAGTAGGTTTATAAGCTGTTTAATAGGCCAAAGAGTGAAGAATAATTCACTGGATAATGTTAATTCACTGAATAATATTCTCTGGAATATAACAAAACAAAACATTGTATTTTATTGCATTTCTCAACTGGTATGTTGTATCAGAATTATTAATATGTTTTTTCATTCTAGATTATGAAATGCCTGCTGACAGCACGGTTTATCTGTGCATTTACACAGAACTATACTCAAACTGCGATTGCTATAGAGATAATAAATCATTAATTTCCATAGAGATGTATTTATTTAGATGTGTATTAGTGAAATAATGGTTATATAGTAAATGTTAATATAATTTAGTGTGTTTTAAACAAGTGAATCTTGTTAAAAGTTACATGTGGTGGTCGTGCTGAACATTTCCTGCACAGTAACCCCCCCCCCCCCCCATTGTTAAATCAACACTCCCAGTGTATATATAATCCACACTTATAATCAAAAAAGTAACACTGAAGCAGTGTTAAAGTTAATGAGATAATTAGTTTAGTAATTGAGTGATGATTGAGCATTAATGAAGAACACCTGCTGTTAACAAACTGAATCACTGAAAGAAATAGACAGAAGAACAGAAAAAAAGAGACGAGACTAGCAGAAATACAAGATCTACAACTGACTTCAGCCACAGCCCTAAAAGAAGACATTAAATCTCTCCATAAAAAGCATGTCTAAACAAACACACAGTTATGGCAGCCAAATAAATTGTAATGTTTTAAGTCAAGGGCCAAGAGCCCAACTAAAGCAAACACTGACCTCGATAATGGTAACTCAAACAAAACTAAAACGTCAGCATCTAAAGTCAATCTGGTTAGTAACGTGTGAAGCTGGTGATGCTGTTTATGGAGTTGTTTAATCATCCTCTGCTGAGAGTTTGAGATATTTAATGTCTTCTTTTATCTTGTGTTGATTTCATCTAAGGCTGTGGCTGAAGTCAGTTGTAGTTCTTGTATTTCTGCTCGTCTCGTCTTTTTCTGTTCTCGTTTCATTTCTCTCAGTGATTCAGCTTGTTAACAGCAGGTGTTCTTTATTAATGCTCAATCATCACTAGGGATGGGTACCAAAACCCGGTATTAAATCGAACTCGGGGCTAAATTATGAAAGACCGGAGTATCGATAAGCTCTGACGTTATCGGTTCTGCTGTCGGTACCGGAGAAATCAAGAAAACACACATACATTTATTGTTACTATATATGCACATTATTTTGCAAATTATATTTCACCAGAGTTACCAGCTGTTTTTATGTGCAATAATATTCAAACATCTGTCTATGATACATTTTTGCTATTCGCAATTCAGAAGCATGAACGTGCATATGCGGAGGAGTTTCAGCACTTGCAACGTATAAGCCCTGTTTAATTATTATAGAAGAGATAACTAACTATTCAAACATCTGCTTATGCTTTAGGCCTGTGGCTGTTATTTTAAGCTAAGTTTTTTTTTTTTTTTTTTTTTTCGATTTTGGCTTTTAAGTGTTATAGCCACGTTTCTTCTAGCACAACTTCCTTCCCTTTACAGCGGTGCGCATTCGTTCCTCCCTAACCAAAACTTAACGTCAGAATCAGCTCAATCGGTGACTGTTGTAAAATGCTGTCTTCACTGCTACTACATTGCGGGACATGTTTCATAATAAAACGTTGAAAGCACAATCAGCGCGAGAGACGCTTTTCCCCAGGCTGAAATGTGTGTGTGTGTGTGCTGCGCTCCAATACAGACAAGCAAATTACACTTTGAGCTTCAGGCGCATCCAAACGATCAAATGCACACACAATGTCAAAATGGCCAGCTACGAGAGTATTCACTTAAACACAGTTTATGTCTTAAGTGGACGAGATCAGTTGGGAGAAAATCCGATTTGTGTCAATGTTTTGTCTTAAAGTGACAGACTGGTGCTTGGGCCATCAATGTTAAATAACAAAATGCAAAGAGAAAATCACCCACAGCTCTTAATCTGAATAACTTTATAACTTTAATAAGCATTAATCTGTCAATACATACAGTGAAAATTATGCAGTGTTATTTTACATTTTAATTTTTTGGTTTTACATTTGATTACTTTTAGATTTGTTTTGTAGCTATTACTTAACTGAATGTTAGTAGACCTTCATGGAAAAATGAAAGCACTGTTTATTTAATTTAATTTGTATCTTTGTTTTATTGTACTTGTCGGTTTGTTTTACTTTGTTTCTTTGTTCATGTTCTTACTGTATGTATATAAAACATATATATAACAAAAAGTACCGATAGGAATACCGTTAAAGTACCGGATCGATAAGCAGTATCAGTAAGAGTAGTAATACCGTTAAAACCTTAACGATACCCATCCCTAATCATCACTCAATTACTAAACTAATTACCTCATTAACTTTAACACTGCTTCAGTGTTACTTTTTTAACACTCTAAGTGTGGATTATATATACACTGGGAGTGTTGATTTAACACTGGGGGTTTTACTGTGTGAGCATCAACCGCTGAGTGAACAGAAAAATGAAAGCAGTTTCACAAGACTAATAATGAGCATATAGACAACAGAGAGAGAATAAAATTCAGCGCTTTTATTTCCAACATGCTACATATTATTTAATTCAGGCAAATTTACGTCTTTGTTGGGACAGACTGACGGATTATTTCACGTGTCTATGCAGCTTGGCTCTAAAAATAGAGACAAACTCACAAACTGCATACCAGACATTTATGTAATACATGTAATTTGTGCATTATTGGCTGTTATGTTAAATAAAGTTTACTAACTACAGCAAATCAAGTACCTGCACGTTGTTGTCTGGTCTCCCCTCAGACGCGCTGCAATGGCGATCCTGCGCACAATTCTCAAAACACCCACAAGATGGCGGCATTTATCGGTGTATCCGATATTACAAAACCGATATCCGATTATGTTAAAATGCTTAAATATCGGGAAAATATTGGTAAATAGATATATTGGTCGGTTACAGGCATGTAAACTTCGGAGAAAAATACTTGTGACCATTGGCACATAATGCAACAAAGATTGCTGAAGTCACCAGATTTTATTAACAGACCAGTGGGGATTTCTTTAAGACTTTAAGGGAAGCTCGGCTTCCCCTATAATGTAAAAAAAAAAATATGATAAAATATATACTATTGTGTTAACATTTTATTGACTAAAAATGCGTTAGAACTCGATTTCCTTCTCATACATTCCCGTAGCGTCACCGTGCATTTCCCTGTTGAAGCCTAGCGTCCATTGACTTCAATGGGGCTGCTTTGAACAGTTTTTTTCAGTGCTTCGAAACTAGATGGTCATTGGATAAATGCTGCGATTATGTCCCGCCCACGGACGCTCAGCGTCTCTGGGGGTGAATGGAGGAGTGGGCTGGCCTGGACTCCGGACTTCTGCGTGATGATTGGCGGGTCTGTCGAAAGACTGCATCTCCTTTTGATTGACAGCGATTTTGTACTATAAAAAGTCGCTGACGCTGAAGCTATTCGAGCTCAGTCCCATAGCGGATTTTGCAGGTGTAGTCGAAAGACAAACTGCTGCAACCTATTTCTTGGTATTTGCTTGGCGAAATTGCTAGCCAATTTTCATCATACATTTCACACAATTATACACTAGGGTTGCACGATACACCGGTACTACAGTAGTATTGAGATACTAAAGCTTAAAAATAGGCATATTACATTATTTTCCAACATATTTCTATATGCAGAATTTAGTATTTAAAACATTAATCTCATAACATTATTTATGCAACTATAAATATAGTTTAAATGTATAAATACCACATCTAAATGTCACTTCATGCAGCTTCTGTGCAGTACTAAGATGAGTTTTGTTTAGATCATTTCATGGATAACAATAGCCAGTCATTCATTCACATTAAATGAGTATTCAGAGAATAATATTGTCTGTTTTCACTTACATCTATTTATTTATTAAGTTTTGATTCATTTTGTAGAATTGAATTATAAATTAATGCAATACTGCATGTGTAAGGATCCACCCACTAGTCCAAACAACGGAATCCAGCGGCCTAGTCGAAGGTTTAATGCATGTTCGGTCTTTTGTTTGCGCTTCTGAATTTATCAGGATTTAGTTTCAATTTTGATCTAGCTCCAATTCTGATCTGACTCCAAGTGACTCCAAGTGATCATTAAATTTAGACCAATTAAAAACTGATCACAAATATAGCTTATATATTAATTTAGATATTTGATTATTCTGAAAATTCCATACTTTCAATTATTCGTTCATTAGGGACTAGGTATCGCATAGGAATTACACTTCGGCCGATTTTTTTTAGTGAATCCACGACACAAACTCGTCAGTTCTGAACTTACTCAGAGGGTGCAGAGTGGTTATAATACCTTTAAGTGAGCTGCGCCTGCATACTCATAACAAAAAGTGTATTTTTCTCTATAACCACGAGAGCTACACCGTGTTAAGCCAGCGACAGTCAGAAATCCAGAGTCTCCTTCATGGCACCCCCAATGGTTCATCCATGAGTGCCAAGATACATGATATGTGGTATTTGCATATTCTTAATGAACTTTGAGTGAACCCTTTTGGGGAGAAAGAGGGAGATGCAGAGATGGCAGGGTGAAGAAGGGGTCGTAAATGATCAAAGAAGATAAGTTTGGTTAGGGTTGTGTTGTCTGTTCTCTTTGGAGATCTCTTGTTCTCTTTGGAGATCTCTTCTCCAGGTTAGTTTCATGGCTTTATTGCATGGCATCTGTGAGTTCCTGAATTAATTTCATAAAGGAAATAATTTCACTCCCTACACATGGTATCATGATACTACAGCTGGTATAGTATCGTAAGACATTTTTATGGTACAATGACAGCCCTATTATACACCACATTCCTTGTTTCAGTTTAACCTAATTCCCACATTTCCTCCGTCGAGTTTAATATCTTTTTTTTTTAGATTGTTTGTTCATTCATTCATTCATACAGTAGGCTAGCATCACTGGAAAAGACGCCTAGTTGGTACGACAGGGTCACAGAGCATTTTCTTGACCATTGGCACATAATGCAACAAAGATTGCTGAAGTCACCAGATTTTATTAACAGACCTACCAATCTGTGTGCAAAAATAACATTATGATGCCAACCCCACAAATACTGGATTACTCAGTAAATATACATCCATGACATTTAATATTTTGGCTTTTATCACTGTACATAATTATCTTTCTTCAGAAATAAAAATATTGACAAAATCAAAAATCTGAACTGGGAAGGTTTCTGAAATTTGGTTGATTCGACACAGAATGACCAGTAGGATTTACGACAGTGATGATATTTTCTTTTCCTTTTACATAAAACACATTAAATATTACATTGGCATATGGAATATAACATGTATTTCCATCACAGGTTTGGTCTTAAATTTCACATAAGGTGGTATTAAAAATGTCTTAAAGTTAACTTGTTTATATCTAGACACCTTGTTGCAATAATCTAGTAAATTTGTATTTGGCATTATTCATTAATCTATGTAGTATGTAACATACTAGTTTCTCAAGACACATGCTATATTGCGTGGTTGTAATTTTAACAAATAAATGTTAGCTATATTAAGATTATTTTGACATGCTGTGCTATCATAATTGTGAAATTATTAGCAAATTTCAGACAATTGTTTATTTGTTTATGTTCAGTATAGAAATCAGGAGCGTAGCCAGAAAAGAGACTCTGGTTGTGCATCAGAAAAACTGTGTGTGCCACATTTACTGTCAGATTAATGTGCAAAAAAAACAAAACAAAACAAAAAAACGCCAAGACTATGTATTACTAACGTTACAGAACAGAACAGACTGGGCTGATATAGCCTGTAAAAATATATAACATCTCTAATTACGTAGTCAGAATGAAAAGGTGCATTTCTTTATTAAAGTTCATGTGGAGGTGGAGATGGCGAGTACAACGTCGCATTCGGCAACTTCAATCTTTTCAGCCGACACTGAGAAGAAATCACTAGTTTATTAACAAATAATTAAAATGTTTTCTTTTCCCTTTCCCCCCAACATATTCATAATCATTAGCCTACTTTTGCCATTGCAAGTTTTACGTGTGCTTGAGCGCGGAATAGGCTATACGCCTATATTAAAGGACGGTTAGTAGCCTAGGTTTTTATATTAATCAATTTACGTGTGACTAGTGAAATCTTTAGTCGGGGACAGGCCTACTTGGCACAAGGAACCGATCCATTTTTAAAATAAAATGCTGACAATTCAAAAAGTGTGCCTACTAATAACGTCACGTTATATTGCAATGCACGAGTTATGAATGCGTAATAAGTCAAATATTTTTATTTGATTTCATTTCTTATGGGTGCTATGGCAGCGATTTGGTCTTTCTTGGGGGTGCTGAAGCATCTGCTAGCCCCTCCTTAGCGCCAACCATGTTTATTATGATTAAAAAAAAATAATAATTTTGCATCTGTTTTTAGGTGTGCCAGCTGCCACTGTGGATGGCACCGGCACACCCTGGCAGACCCGTGGCTACGCCCGTGAAATAAATGTTTCATACCTGTAGCAATTTCACTAAATGATTGTAATATTGTTTATATCTAATTTGCACAATTTTTACTCTGTTTCAGACCACACACACACACACACACACACACACACACACACACACACACACACACACACCAACAACCTTTACCTTGTGCAGCCCAAGTACTCTCCGAGCCCTTACTCACTTACCGGAGTCACCAGTTTTCATGGACTGTCTGAACAATCCAGAGGTTCTCCTCTACAAAGGGTGTTGCTGAGGCTTTGAAGAAGGACAAGACTGCTGAAGTGAAACTAGACGATGGCAAACTGCAAAACAGACTGCATCGAAAGGCCTCTGGCTCTGGCCTTTGCAAAACTTGGCTGTTTTGTTGGTAGACATCCATGTGTGTTTCTTTTATTAGCTATGTGTGTAGCTGCTGGACTTGGAGCTGGTTTCATGTTTATTCAGGAGAGGAAGGCAAATGATATTGAAGATCAGTTCACGCCCATCAATGGACCAGCCAAGCTGGAGAGGGCGATTGTGGTGGAAAATTTCCCACAGTCTGAAGAGTTTTCTCAGTTACGGCTTGTGTCTGAAGGCACTTATGCCTCTTTGATCATCACAGGCTTGCATGGAAAAAATATATTAACTGAAGCAGCTTTTAACGACATTATTGAGTTAGACAGACGAGTGAAACGTTTAGAGACAGGAAACACTTTTGAAAACCTCTGTGCCAAAACAAAGGGAAGGTGCATGTCAAATGCAATTTTAGACATTATAGATTACAATGCTACTGAAATAGTTTCTTCAACTATAACATATCCAATGAATAATGGCAAATTTTTGGGAACAAGTATCGGTGGTGTAGAGCTAAAGCCAGATGGCTCAGAGATAACCAGTGCAAAAGCAGTTAGGCTTTTTTATTTTCTAGATGAGGAGAAGATAAATGAAAACTCTGACTGGCTTGATGGCTTTTTAAATCTCCTCTCAAACTACACAGAACAGAAAACGGTAAGAGAAAGAAATTATTGTGAATAATGAGTTATATCTACACATATACAGATACCTAATGACCATTGTTTGTGTAAAAGCACCTTGTGACATTATCTAATCAGCTAGTCAAGCACCAAAAGTAATTTGGACAGCAATTCAAATGTACCAAGTTAATGAACTGAATACACGTATATTTGTTTGATTTTTCCGCTTGTCAAGTCCTGTTGTAATTTGTAAGAATTAGTTCTGCATTGTGATTCGACATAATAAAACACTTTTGTGTGTACATACAGGACACAATTATATGGAACAGTGTTTGGCTGTTCTTTTTTCCACAGGTCCATGTGTCTTACTTTACATCAGTATCAAGACAGAATGAGTTTGAGACCAATTCAGACTCTGTCATCCCCCTCTTCTCTGTTACGTATTTCCTGGCTATTACAACTTCGGTTCTGTCTTGTTCGAGGTATAAAGAATTAAAAATAATCACATAAGCACTATTCATTCTACCGTTTGCTATGTAATTTATCCATTGTGTCCTTCCACAGGTTAGACTGTGTCAGGACGAAGGTGTGGGTGGCCACGTTCGGCGTCCTCTCCGCTGGTATGGCCGTGTTGGCCAGCTTTGGACTGCTGCTGTTCTGTGGGATGCCATTTGCCATGACCGTGGCCACAGCCCCGTTTCTGATTCTTGGTAAGGCCTGGGACACACTAGACGATTTTCAAATCTTAACTATTTTAGACCACAGACATGAAGACTGTTTCAACCAAGACTGTTTATAATCCTCTGAACGCACACACTAGACCAGGGTTCCTCAGATCTTTCCCTGGAGGGCCAGAGTTTAGCTCCAACCCTGATCAAACTCACCTACCTGTGATTGTCTAATGATCTTGAAGACTCTGATTAGCATGCTCAGGTGTGTTTGATTAGGGTTAGAGCTAAACTCTGCAGAAGTGGGCCAGATTTGAAGATTGTAATGACATCACACAATAGAGGATTTTTTGGATAAAAATTTGTTTGCGGCAAGCCTCGAATCAGGCCACACACTCCAGGGTGCAAATCATCAAGTGTGTGGCTAGCCTAAGTGTCATTCGTTTCCTCAACTAGTAGGCGTCCCACAGCTGATGTTCACAGGCTCACAGTCTCTGCTTCCCTCCAGGTGTTGGTGTTGATGACATGTTCATTATGATCTCCTGCTGGCAGAAGACTGAAGTTGATAAAGCCGTTGAGGTTCGCTTAGCAGAAACGTATAAGGAGGCCGGCGTGTCCATCACGATCACCACGCTCACGGATGTGCTGGCGTTCTACATCGGTCTCCTCACTCCGTTCGGCTCGGTTCAGTCTTTCTGCATGTACACCAGCACAGCTCTTCTGTTCTGCTACGTCTTCAACATCACCTTCTTCGGCGCGTGTCTCGCACTGAACGGAAGGCGAGAGAAAGACAACAGACACTGGCTGACCTGCATGAAAGTCCCAGAAGCCAGTGGTGATGATAATGTTTGTTGTGTTGGTGGGGCGTATGATAAAGAGACACGTAAGGAATTTGAAATGCCAATGGATTCATTCTTTAAAAACTATTACGGCCCTTTTCTGACAAGAGTGTGGGTTAAGGCGCTTGTGTGTCTGATCTATGCCGGGTATTTGGCAGTCAGTATCTACGGATGCTTCCAAATACAGGAAGGTCTAGATCTGAAACATTTAGCGGCAGACGGCTCATATGTTGGTGATTACTATGACAATGAGGATGAATTCTTCTCTGATTTTGGTCCTAACGTCATGTTAGTTATAAAGGATGAGCATTTTCAGTACTGGAACCCAACTGCTCGCAAAAGTCTTGACTTGTGTTTGGAAAATTTTCAAAGTCTGACAATGGCAGATTCAGGCATTCCACCCGTTTCTTGGCTGGGTGCATACATGCAGTTTGGACTGCGCCCTGGTTTCAATTTAGACAATGAAATACAATTCAAAAGCCGTTTAACCACATTCCTTAATCGGTCTGGTTTTAGTCGAGATGTAAATTTCACTAACAATCAAATTCATGCATCACGTATGTTCGTTCAGACGGTGAACATCCGCACAGCAATCGATGAGAAGAACATGCTGAATGCGTTCAGAGAAACCGCAGAAAAATGTGGCAAGCTGCAGACACCCGTTGATCTGATTGTGTACCACCCTGCGTTCATCTATTTCGACCAATATGCCGTCATCATCAGTAATACAGTCCAAAATATAGTAGTTGCTACATGTGCGATGTTAGTTATTTCACTCCTGCTGATCCCGAACCCGCTCTGCTCTCTCTGGGTGACGTTTGCCATAGCATCTGTCATTGTGGGAGTGGCCGGTTTCATGGCATTATGGGATGTTAGTTTAGACTCTGTGTCTATGATTAATCTGGTTATCTGTATCGGGTTTTCTGTGGACTTCTCTGCTCACATTTCCTATGCTTTTGTGTCAAGTGAAAAATCCTCAGCAAATGAGAAGGCCATGGATGCCATCACTAAACTGGGCTATCCGATCGTTCAGGGTGCCGTGTCCACTATCGCAGGTGTGGTGGTGCTCGCGGCTGCCGAAAGCTACATCTTCAGGACATTCTTTAAAATCATGTTCTTAGTCATTCTGTTTGGGGCCGTCCATGGCATCATATTCATACCTGTTTTCCTCACCTTCCTCGGCACGTGTCATGAAAAAAAACAACAAAATCTAACAGAAAACAATGACGTGATTGCCTGTAAGCTTGTGAGTCAGAATGAGTGTCCTGATTCTGACTATTAACTGAGCTTACATTTTTATCTGTAAAACGTATTAATCATTGTTAATATATTCTTGTGCTCTAGTGTTAATTTAATTACAAAATAAATGTACCTAACCTGTTACAGGTACTCAGAAAAAATGTGTAATTAAATTACAGTTACTTAGGAAAATGATTACAAAAGTATTATTTAATTTATATCCAAAGTTCTGTCATGAAACTCTAGATGTCACAGTCCGATAGGTCAAACTCAATCTGACATAATGAAATCAGTATCACATGGCAAAACTGATTGGTTCTTTTTTAATATAGGCAGCCAATGAGCATGCTGCTCATCATTCAAATACTTTGCTAGTGTAGCGCGCTTCAGAGAGCATTGGAAATCAACATCTAAAACAAGTGAATGCTCTTGTACTCTGTATCACTCTGAATATTGTATGGTCTGCCTAATTATTTTCAAAATGAGCAACCATACAAGTTTAAAGTTAAGTGTCTTGTTAGCAGTCTTGCATTTGTACGCAGGAGTGAAATGTTTTGCATATTATCAGAAGCTTTTACACATGTGTTTCTGTTCTCTCTGAGGACAAGCTGACAGTAACAGACATTAGAACAGTTTTAAATGACACTTATTATGCAAAATCCACTTTTACATGGTGTTTGGACATAAATGTGCATTGGTAGTGTGTGAACACAATCACCCTACAATGATAAAAATCCACCCCTCCTTATTTTTTAAAGGGGTCATCGGATGCCCATTATCCATAAGATGATATGATTCTTTAGGGTCTTAATGAAAAGTCTATAAAATACTTTGGTTAAAATTTCACAATGGTAGTGTAAAACAAGACCCTTTTACCTTGTCAAAAACAGCTTTGTTCACAGTGACCCATTTCGGTGCATTTCCCTTTAAATGCTAATGAGCTCTTCTCTGTAACTGTAAACTTTAGCCTTGTTAACTTGTTAACTAGCACATTATTAGGAAAGGTGATTTGAAAAGATTCATACCCCCCCCCCCCCCCCCCAAAAAAAAAAAAAAAAAAAAAACCTCATACTCACTTCTTCTGGAGGTAAAGCTGGATCACGAATGATTCGCGTGAACATAGACACATTTAGGTAGATTGGAGGGCAAGTTCCCCTAAAAAACAAAGATAATCCACTGCGTCTTCAGTGGCTCAGACGTCGGGAGTAAATGACGACTGCTATGTTCATTATTACATCCAACAACAAAACACCTGAATCGTTTTGGAGCCATTCTTGTCTACATCTGCTTTGGCGGTGAAACAGTGGCGGACTGATAACAGCTCATTCAGGGCGGGTCTATGCTAAAACATCAGTGTCCATCAACAGTCATGGGAGGGGCCTTGGCCTGTGTGACGTCACAGAGCCAAGAATCTGAGAACGGCTTGATTTGAGAAAGGGGTTATGATTTATGGGGATTTAAAAAAAAAAAAAGTCACTGGGTGGATTCACTGGTGGTTGTGTAATCACACTGCCAAGACACATTTCAGTTCAAACAACACGTAAAAGTGACTTTTTGACCCCTTTAATCCCCATTCAACCAAAGCAGTAACGTCACATTGTGTAATCCCTTACATGGCTGCAGACTGACAGTTCTGCATTTCCATAGTTTCTGCCCTCGGCAAATTGTGTTTGGTTGTACGCTGTCCTCCATTTTCTCCACACTTGAGCAGCTCTAATGTCAAAAATGTCTCGTAAGCAATCTCGGTGTTCTGTGTTTGGATGTAAGACTGAACATAAGAGTCTTCAATTCCTCCCAACATCTGAGCCGCTGAGGACGCAGTGGATTACTTTGATTTTTGAAGGTAATGCACCTCACAGCCACCCTCAATCAGAAATCTTCCTGTTCGAGGAAGGCTGTGGAATCCTTTGCTGACTGGTCGCTCCCCGCCTCACACAGCAAGTGGCCTTCGCACTAACACCAGATCCGTCTTTTCACTTCAGTAAATCAGTTTTGGCAAATACAGACAACGTGATTTTTTTTTTTCATGAGTCCAACATCGAGCTGTTCAAGAAAGCATGCAGTCTACCTGAGATCAATATAGCCTCATTCAGACTGTCAGCCCAAATCTGATTTTGTGCATATCCGGATGGAATCTGATTTGAATAACTGACTGTCCACACAGCGTATCGCAACTGTGCATATCCGATTTGAGTGTCCACAAGCGCTCTTTCGTTTTACGGAATGTGCGTTGGTTTCTATGGCAATGCCGTTGTGTTGGTATGCCAACACTAAAAACAGCAATAACAGCAATACAGTTTGCAATACAGATATTGTCTTACGACATGACAGCATTTTTCGTCAAGCTGGATTATTATAAATTTGAATTTCATCTTATGAAGCAGTGGAAATGCAGGAAGCTAATGTGCTAATGCTTTATTCCGGCTGCCATCTCCGCTGGCTTCAAAGCTCAAAGGGGTGCATACAATAGCAGTATATTGTCTTTTTCCACTTGACTTGCACTTTGCAACAACACAAATGTGTTTCTGTAAAGGCATTCAGCATGTTTTCTACAAAAACGTCTGATGTTTTTACGTGGCATGAAAAAGCTAAGCTAAATCCGATCTGAAAGGTCCGGTCAGACAGAAACGGATTTCCAGGAATGTGATTTTGAATATGATTCCAAATCAGATATGAATGTAGCTTGAAACAGACTTCATGTAATTTGTTGCCATTCAGACTATTTAAATATGTTTAGATTTAAATCGGATTTGCGCAAAAATCAGATTTGGGCTGACAGTCTGAATGAGGCCTAAGAGAAGTTGTCTTTCACTATTTTAATGCTGTAAAATACAGAAAAAACAAATTCATTCTTAACCTTGGGCCTTATACTTGAAACACACGATGACCAATAAAAACAGCACTAAAACAGCCCATATTGATTCTATAAGTTGTCTTTAATTTTCAAAAATACAGATTTTCATATACAAATATATATAGATTGTCCCATATTTTCCTTTTCTGAAGTTGGCAGCCCTACATGTTATAATAAATTATATGTGGGGTATTTTGAGCTGAAACTTCACAGACACATTCTTTGGTACACAAGACCAATACTAATATCTTGTAAAAAGGGGCATAATAGGTGCCCTTTAAATAAAATAAGCATTCGTGTTTGTATACATTTCAACTGTTTGCGCCCATATTTAGTGGTCTAATCTCAATGTTCACATTCATTTATTTCTAAAGTTGATGTTTTCATTAGCTGTGATGAGTGTGCAGTTGATTTAGCTTCACACAGCACTAGAAGCACGCTCTCTTATCGCTCCTAATAACTTACTATAAAAATAGAGCATAAAGTTAAATCAATGACCGTTAGCAAATTACTTAATTTGTTAATTAACATTACACATAGTGTGTGTTTAATTTAAGGCACACATACAACAATCTCAAATTTAATAAAAACTGGTTAACGATTTTGTGGTGGCTGTGCTTTAAAATTAAATTACTCTTAATTTTTACTCTTAATAATTAATCTTAATTCAAGTGATGAATGATTTTGAATGTCTCACAGTAATGAGTGTTGAGTACTGCTGTGAGGTTAACCCTGCCTGGTTTAAAGGGCACCTATTATGCCCCGTATTACAAGATGTAATATTGGTCTTGGGTGTCCCCAGAATGTGTCTGTGAAATTTCAGCCCAAAATACCCAACAGATCATTTATTATAACAGCTTGAAAATATCATTTTTGGGGTGTGTCTAAAAAAAAGAGCTGATTTGGAGTGTATGGCTTTAAATGCAAATGAGCTGCATATTCCCGCCCATCTCCAGAAGAAGGCGTAGCATCTCTCTGCATTGCATATGTACAGCAATAAAGAGCCGGTAGAAGCAACATAACTGAGAGCAAGAGAACTGTGTTCAGCCATATATGTGGGAGGCCAAATGTATGGAGCATGTATTATACAAACAAATCCAGCATTTTGCAAATAAACACAATCTGCTTTACAAAGAAAAACTCTACTTTCAAACAAACGCAAAGTGATTTGCAAATACAAAACACTATTTTGAGGTGAAAATGCAAAGGTATGGACAAATATATGTATTGTGTGTTACAACTGTGAGACTCATTTGCCTTTTTATGAGGAACTTTGGCTTGATTTTCTCACAAATGCTTGCTGGCAGATTTTCTTATATGCGCAATTGAGCAACTTTCTTTTCCAAAAACAGCAGATGGCGCTGTCGGTCAATTTGTGCTAGTCTCATGAGACCGGAAAGACCTGTTTACCTTTTCAGACCAATATGAGTGGGGAACAGGGGCCTATTCTTCGTACGTTGCTTATTACATCCGAAATGACACATCCAAGATGATATCATCGCGCTAATCATGATCTGGCTAATTTGGTTCTTTGAATGCACCTGTTGTTGATGATTATTATGGCTGGATTGAGTTATCTAAGGTAATCGCACGTTCATGGGTTGGTTTAAAAGGGGCTATGTATCAATACTCAAAACCACGATCAGCAATGCTGCGATTGACTGGCGGCAAGACAGTATTTGTACAGGCTTTACATTTTTATTTCAATGTAGTAATTAACAATTCATTTAATTGTATCTTTGAAACAGATTTGTTACGTGACAGCATTGATTAAAGTTTCTTAGAGATCCAGTTTTCTGCATCTTCTGTGCTCCATCAAGCCACTCCCATAATAGCTGTCACCACTCAAATTAATGCATGATTCTACATTATCTGTATTGCATGTGTGTATGACTCTAATACAATTATGAAGTAATTATTTTATGACGAATAAATCTTTCAGTGAGTAAAACTATTACAGACTACACAACATTATTATATTGTTTTTAAATTTGTTTTAAATGATTATTATTTTAAATGACTGTCACTAGATCAGTAGTATACACTTGCAATAAAGTAGAGGTGGCTGGGACAAGATTTTAAGTATCAATTCTGCTTAAAAAGATGTGATCTAATCATGTTTACATAAAACAAGCCTGCTCCCGAGCAGGTTTAAGCTTACGGACTTGTTGCTATGACAGCAAGTCCAGGATGAGCTTCAAAGAACCAAACAATCCAAGATCAAGCGAAATCATCAACAATCAAATCCAACTGAGTTAGCAACGTACAGAAAACGGACCCCAGGTGAGTTTTACTATCTCTATAATTAACCATTTAGATGTTTTCACAAAGCGACCCTACTACAGTGTCAGTGAAATTCACAACAAATGCTGTAAAGCTGTTAACATGATTGATTAGTTAACAATCAGTAGTGGCATTGCTAAACATTTAACTGCAGTCTTTCTCTTTAAAAACTGATCCAGTCTCCGTACCTCTTATCCTATGTTGGATTGCGGGATATAGAATGTACATATATATTGATACAGTTGTTCAACATTCAAAACAATGCAGGGGTATAACAATATATCGTGTCACAATATATTGTAATCACTTTGCATTTGTTTGAAAGTTGAGTTTTTCTTTGCAAATCAGATTGTGTTTATTTGCAAAACGCTGGATTTGTTTGTATAATTTTGTCACAAAATTCGCTCCCTACAAATGCACTGAAAGTGGGACGAAACAGAGCTCACACCGCACTGACCTGTTATCGGCGCGGATCAATGGACCAAGCCACACGACCACGCTACCGAACGAGTCTCGCACTACAAACAGCGCAAACTAATCTCACAAGCGGGCGCTCATCAGTTAAAAAAGGCTTAATGTATGTACACAAAAAACGCTAAGCACTATATCGATATGACATTCACAAAGGCATCTGGAGTGATACACATATTTAGGTAGATTTTGAGGTGCATTACCTTGCAAAATGAAAATAATCCACAGCGTCCTCAGCAGCTCAGATGTTAGAAGAAAATGAAGACTCATATGTTCAGTTTTACATCCAAACACAGAGCACTGGGATTCATTGCGAGACATTGTTGACGTTACAGCTGCTCGAGCGTGGAGAACATGAAAGACAGCGCAGAACCACTGAGGGCGTAAACTATAGCAACGCAAGGCTGTCAATCAACCCCTGTGGCCCCGCCCTCCACAATGTGACGTCACACTGCAGTGAGAATCAAAACATCGGGCCTAGTGATACTGACTCGGTTTAAAGGGGATTAAAAATGAGGATAGGGTGGATTTTTATCATTGTAGGGTGCTTGTGTTCACACTGCCAACACACACTTATGTCCAAACACCATGTAAAAGTGGATTTTGCATAACAGGTGCCCTTTAAATGTTTCAAAATGATGTGTTGAAAAACATTTGTTAGAAATTTAGATTAGATTGGATTGGGTTAGTTAAACTTTATTTTATTACACAGCAGCACATACCACACAAAATGTATAATAAATACATAAGTAAAATATTACAACATTCACAACAACAACAATTTGTTTTCGAGTATCAATTTCGCAAGGCATTATGAGTATCACACACAAATTGACACTATAATGCAATTAGGAAAGTAATCAAATGTAATCAGTTAAGTAATTGAAATAGTTACACTACTTATTACATTTTAATTAAGATAACTTGTGATCTGTAACATTGATTAAGTACATTACTGAACACTGGACGTAGTATGTTTGGTTTTAAAAGAACTTGATCTCAGTGTAATTGTCACTGAAGTGAATGAATAATTCATGATAGTATATGTGTGAATGCATAAACACCTCTGCAGTTTATGTTTTCTCCTGCGTCTTGAAAAAGTATTACTAAAAAGTACAAACTTAGTTAAAGAGTTATCCATCTATTATGTGCCTTAATGCAATATAATACATTATATACTGTTCTGTTTTTCTTATAGTGTTACATTTTTTTGTGAAATTCCTATGTACTATCATGTAGCCTATGTTTGCATCATGGCTACTTTCTGCAATGGAAGCTCCTGTCGCTAAGTCAAATTACTTGTGTGTGTAAACACTTGCCAATAAAGCTCTTTCTGACATCTCACTTAACTTCAATCATAAGGGCAAAGGACTTAAGATCCTAACTGAAACACTAAACAGATTATAATTTGTCTATAATATGGTCACAGAACAATAGTCAAACTGCTAAAACTGTGCAGATCGGGGGTGTCCAAACTCGGTCCTGGAGGGCCAGTGTCCTGCAGAGTTTAGCTACAATTTGTCTCAACACACCTGCCTGGAAGTTTTTAGTATGCCTACACTGTAAAACTTTTCGTTGTAAATTTACAGTAAAATACTGGCAGCTGGGTTGCCAGCCACTTACTGTATTTTTACAGGACTACTACTGTATACATAATTTACAGTTCTGTACTGTATTTACCAAATACAGTATTATTCTGTTATATAAGTTTTTTTTTGTTTTTTTTTTACAGCATTGGACTGTGTTTTTTACAGGGAATACTGTAATTCCTGCTTTTCTTTCAGTACTCTTAGATTTACAAAATTAAAAATATTATACTTTTTCATAACAGTAGTCACAACAAAAAAGAGAAAACAACATTCGCTGAGTTTTAAAACATTTATTTATTTAGAAGAAAAGACCAGAACATTGCCTTATATGAACATATTGGATGAAATGCCAGCTTTAGTTTTTAAAAAAAAAAAAAAAAAAAAAAAAAAATATATATATATATATATATATATATATATATATAATAAAACATGTAAGATGCAATTAACAATTAGCAAGTAATTCAAAATGCAGTAATCTTATTTACCTTTAAAGAATGGAAAGGTTTTTTCAGAAATATATTTTTAAAAGTTTTTCAGAAGAGAGGAAATCTGTGGGTTTACAGTACTGTTCTTCTTGTACACACGTCCAGTCTTTTAAGTCACTTTTCCTTTCTTGGTTTTTGATGCACATTCAGGGTTGATGTCGAGAAAGCATCTAAAAGGCTGAAAAGAAAAAAAAAAAATACAAGTGAACATTATGTATATAAATGCACAGTAAATTGCAACACTTGTGATGTGATTACATGACTACATGTTAAATAGGCAATATGTCATTCAGCTCTATAATCAACTGTATAAAATGTTTGTGAAAAAATACTTAAGTACTTTACAAATACTGTCAAGACAAGTTAGTGACAATTCACTATCATATACATCAATGGCAAATATGCTAATGTCTAACCTCAATCGCAGGGGTTCATGCCACCTCTTCCTGATACTGGAGGTTGAAATCATGCAATAATACAAACAGCACTACAAGGCCAGAGTCAATGTTGGGCAGCTCAACATCTACCGCTGGTTGCTTAGAGATGGACCTGGAAAAAAAAAGAAAATACTTCAAATAAACTATTGTGGGTTCTGTTTAGCTGTCTATACATAGTTCAACATAACTATTAAACTAACTCTGAAATTTGTGGAGGGAAATCCCATTTACAGGGTTCACCATTTCATTTCTTTTGCGAAATCAGCATTTTCTGGGTAGTGTTCATCTGTAGGGTGTAGTACTCTTTTCTTGAAATTGATTTTAAATGAATTTGATCATTGATAATATTTTGCAGACTGCATTGAGCTGAGAGACAGAGATGAACATCCTAGGGATAGCTTATAAATGAAAATCACATCATTTACTCACCTGGCGTTGTTCTAATGCAGTATGTCATTCTTTCTTTTTCGGACCACAAAAGGAGAAATTTTAAAAAATATACCACACGCAATCATCCATACCACAGCAGTGAATAGCAACCAGCATCAAGCTTTAAAAAACTATGCAAAATTATCACAGAATGATCCCATGCAACAGCTGTCATATATTCCAAGTTTTCTGGTGGTATATGATAGGATTTGGTGAAAACAAACGGAAATTTAACGTATTATTTAATGAAAATCCTGACCTTGGCTGTTGGTCTTTTGTGCACGACTGTGTTCATGACATTCTATTAGCGCCACAGTTCACTTCGATTCAACCATAAAAAGCACTCAAAAGAAATCAAGATTAATAAAACTGCAACATGTAATATATCTCCTTAAAATCCCCCCCAAAACTATCTGTGTACTTTCTTCATGGAGTATATCCAGACTGGAACTTTGGTTGTCAGATGACAGTAAGACTGACTTCTTGAGTGATAACTTGAGATATAATCAGATATAAATCACAACAGATATAATCACCTCAGAAAAGTAAGTACTTGTATTGTATTTAATGTCTCTAATTAATCTTTATTGCTCACAACTTTCAACTTTTGTTCAGTCCTGGCCAAAAGTATTGGCATTGACATAGATTTTGTGTTTTGCAAAATTTGCTGCTTGCTACTTAAGCTGTTGTGGTGTTCATTCACATTGTTTCTAGATTATGTCACTGCCGATACTTGTATAAATTATATAATTTACATTTGCCATTTTCTACAATAGTTTTAATATGCAAATTAAAAACATATTTTAACACTTTATAAGTTGCAAAATGAAAATGTATTACCTAAATTGATTAGATAGGTCTAACATGTCCAAGCAAAAACTGCAGCAAAATTATCATTTAAATGCTGTTTTTCCTAAATGCATTTAGACTTCCGGGTAGGACACTTGGGATTGCATTTTCATCATAATACCGCATGATAATTGCAGCACAATGCAGTGAGAGTTTCAGTGTGCATTCTGAGCATGTTGAGGTGCAGCAGAAGGATAGCAAAATGGTGATTTAAATATTTTTTATTTTTCTTAAATGCATTGACACTTACATATAAGACATTTCAATTGCATTTTCATTAAATACTCCATGATGAATATAGTTTAAGTCAGTGTGGAAAGTGTTTGGTTAACGATGAATATTGACCTATTGTGCATTCCTGCTGCTGAGCAACAGGAATGCACAATCCTTGATGTAACCTAAAGATTGAAAGGTCGGGGGTGTGTTGCATTTTCAAATGCATATTGACTTTATATTTATCATGGGGTATTAAATGATAATGCAATTGAAACGTCTCATATGTGTCAATACATTTAAGAAAAATAAAAGACATTTAAATCACCATTTTGCTACCCTTTTGCTGCACCTTTGGCTCAGAATGCATTCTGAAATTCTCACTGCATTTTGCTACAATTATCATGCGGTATTTTGATGAAAATGCAATCCCAAGTGTCCTACCCCTAAGTCTAAATGCATTTAGGAAAAACAGCATTTAAATGAAAACTGCGCTACAGTTTTTGCTTGGACATGTTAAACATATCTAATCAATTTGGGTAATACATTTTCATTTTGCAACTTATAAAACATTAAAATATGTTTTTAATTTGCATATTAAAACTATTGTAGAAAATGGAAAATGTAAATTATATAATTGAATTTTCATTTTGCACTAAATTTTGCTCATATGTATGGGAAAATGTACATTAAATCACAGAAATACATTGCCATTTTACATGTATTGCCAGTTTGCATATCACAGATTGAATTTGAAATTATTTTTAATTGAATTTTGCTACCCATATGCTTCCATAGCGTAAATGACGACTTAATGTTAATTTTATGCTGTACTAAACCTTTACTGTTTACATACCAAGAATTATAAGTTGTGTTCTCTGGCAAATGTAGAGACTGCTGGACATCAGATGGAGTGATGAATACCTGAAACAATTTTTAAAAAGACAGCACAACCATCACTAACAGAACCAACACATAAAACATGTTGCAAATAAATGTGATTTATTGAGTAATCTCTACTTACACCTGCTTGAAGGGTAAAACCATCTAATTTCTGCAAGTGTGGGAGCAGCTGTAGGATCACGGAAGACATGGAAGCAATCAGGAATAGGCCTACTACATTTGAAATAAGCATTAGGAACATGACTACGGATTTTCATGTGCTGGCAAAATTATAACAAATTAAAAAGCACGATCATAGAACTGACATTTTTTTAACATGGACTACAAATGTAATACTTGTGAAGCACTTACATTAGCACCGGATCTTCATCACATTGTTCAGCCTGAAACAAACAAACGAGAGAAAAAAAAAAATCAGTTGCAGGTCACGTGAATGTGTTATGTGTGTCTTAACGAGCTAACTTCGATATAACTTAGCGAGCTAGATATAACTTGGTTATGGGTTGTAACAGAATGACATGGTCAATGTTGGCGTATTATATGAAGTATCAAAATTACTTGGTAAAGAGGTGAGAATTGTTTCTTAAATTAGCATTTAGGATTTAAATGAGCAAAAGTTTAACGTTCCCAAAATCAAACCATTCGTGGAAACAATGTAGAAAGGTGAACGAAAAAATCTTACCGTATCGATACTCAGACGAACAATAATCCATCTTCTCATGCTCCAAAATCCATTTATCATCGTCTCAGGCACAGGTTTGATGATTCAGATGACAGATTATTTTCGCGTCTGCTCACGCAGCGTCATCCATTGTTTGCTGCGCCACAGGCAGCTAACGCTTGAAATGCCAAACAAAGCTCACAAAACTTAAAAACTACTCGCAGATTCACAAACCACTGGCTTATCTTAATAACGCGAATAATCATTCTGTTCAATTAAATCCCGCTGACGAACCTAGTTTGCCTGTAGTACACTGTTCACATCACATCACATTTGAATTGAGCGCGCAAAATAAATCTATCCCACAATGCAATGCATTTACAGTATGATACTGTATTACAAATTTAGCGGGCTGAAAACAGAAATCTGCTGTATTTTTACAGACATTCTGTAAAATATACAGCATTTTACTGTTTTATAAAAATACAGTATAATACTGTTAGAAAATGCCTGTAAATTTACAGTAAAGTTTTACAGTGTAGTAAGAGCTTGATTAGCTGGTTCAGGTCCGTTTACTTGGGGTTGGAGCTGAACTCTCTAGCAGTGGTCTTAGGAGCAGGACTGGACACCCCTGGTGTAGATTCACAAAGTTGTACTTAAAATAATGTGCATACTCAGGCTTTAAAGGTCTATGTCAAAAAGATCTTGTATCATTTTGCTGTTGACAAAGGAATGCAATTGAGGTGAGGATCTATATGCAAGCAGTTTATTAAGAACTTAAAACAAAATACAACAAACACAACCAAAACCAAGCAACACGTATTAACTCTGAACATCAGAAAACAAGCTACTACAAAGTCACAACAAAAACCACAGCAAAAGTATAAGTAAATAAAGGAAATACTAAGACAGTTTAGCTGAATCATTTATTCATGCCACAATGCATGCTGGGAGCTTTGTACTATGCTGGTACCCAGCATGCACTATGGCATGAAACTGTCAGCTGATTGTCAACTTGGTTGAGATTCATATGCTAATTGTTATTATCCGTGAATGTCTGAATGATACAGTAGCTCTTTGTGCTCAACATGTTTTTAAACACTGTTGGATCTCATGTTGTAGTGTCAGGGTTACTGTAAATAATAAAGTTAATAACCCAGATAGCAGACCAACACTTTGGGTGCTTTCACCTGGTTTCGATTGACGTCAGAGTTCGGTTCGTTTGGATGATGTGAACGCTGTCTTCCGAACTCGGGTGCACACCCACAAACCGTACCTGAGTCCGCTTAAAAACTGTGGCCTGGGGTACGGTTCAAGTGAACTCCGGTACAGTTTGCTGCTGATGTGAACACAAGCATACCAAATCACGGAAGTGAACCGCTATGAATGCCGTATTATTTGATAAAAATGAAGATTTGTGTGTGTTTCACTCACTTTCCTGACGAGCGTGACTGACGCGCTGCTAGCACAAAGCTCAAAGCATGCAATGACTGTTGCAACTTAAACATTTGAAAGGACACTATGGCAAATTTATTGCTTTCCTTATTGAAAGTGTTTTTTTTTTTCATGGTTGACCTGAAGAATGAAAGGAAATTATGAGCTATATCACTGCTTATCAACACTAGGGTTGTGACAATATACTTAGATCACAAGATGAGACAAAATACAGATAACTGGTTCACTAGAATGAGACAATTTTAATGCTATTTTTAAGAAATGTTCAATGACAAAATATTTATCTTATAATTACAAAAAGTAAAAATACAGTTTTATTTTGAAATATTTTAACTAATCTATGGCTGTAACTAATGATTATTTTGGTAATCAAGTAATCTACTGATTATTTTGACAATTGAGTAATCTGATATTTTTATTAACACAAACAGACCTAAGTGAAAACCAGGCTGTAGTATGATTATTTATATACAAACTAACAATGAGGCAATAATAATTGGCTCAAATAAGATATCAAAATCAAGTAATTACATGGTTTTATTGAACAACACAGTTAAAATAGGCTACATAATGTAATATGCCTATACATATGAACATAACCAATTTAAGTAAATTATGTATTATAACAAATACCTGCAGAGGGTGCCAACGGCCTGGTGACGTTTCGCTTTACAGCATGATTAAATGATGTTTTAATCCAATAAACTGTAATATTTGGCCACATACACAAACTTTTATTTTGAAATCGCGATGTACAACATGGCATTTAGACATAGGTTGACATATTCTCCTGTGTTGGCAAAGGTTTATACATGATTTACGTTACAAATCTAGTGAGATAATACACATTGTTTTCCCAGATGAACTTTAAGCAATTCTCACAGAGGAAATTTAGCGCCTTTCACACATACAGTCTTTACTGGTAAATTACCGGAAAAAAATTACCATTAAGAGATCATATGTGAACAGGACCTTTTCAAAAAGCCCTTTTCAAAAAGCTCAATTTTTTTCTGGCAATCATATCGAGATGACATGATCTGAGCTGCTTACAAAGCTCCGCTGCTTTTCAATTAGTTTTTACATGTAAATATGCGCTAGATTTGACCATCGCGCTTCCCAGCTTTTTGTCGCGCTTCTCCATTCATCAGGACTGCGACTCTCCCTACTATTACGCGCGTCTCATGTTTATAAGAGCAAAAAATTCTGATTGGCTAGTAATGTTTGTTTGGTTGAGAGTGAAAGCTGAGCTCCTAGCATACCACTGGTAGGCGAACTCATGGACTCGACACTGTCGACAGTGATATCAATATGCTTTTTTTTTTTTTTTAAATGTAGGATTTATTTAATTTTTTTTCGCAACCAAACGCTGCACACCGGAGATCCAGCACGGTGCCGGAGAACTTTAAGTCTGTATGTCTAATTTCTGTTCACCTTCAGCGTTCTTTAGAGCATTTGCAGTACATTCATAAGACAAACGTAAGTGCCTTTATGCACTGAAGCTTTGTAAACAAAACAAACAGTTCAAAAACATGAATATATAAAAGCGCAGAGAGCAATCTTATGCATTTTTTAAGCAATCTTATGCCGTTGTTACTAAGCAACGGGGTAAACAGCTACTGGCTTGATGAACAAACAAACCCAAATAAAATAATATGAACTAGGGGTGACCCCGAATAGTCAACGATTCGATTATTCGATTCGAGGAGCCTGTTTCGACTCCCAATGTCACAGTCGAATATTCGCAGAGGTGTTATGATCATGCTATTTTGGCTCTATGGGGGTGCTCAATGGGAGGGCCAATCGAAGTGTCGAAAAAAACGGTACTTTTACTCTGTTACTGTGGGTGACGCTCCTCTTGTTACTTTATCTTAATGCAATACAAGTTAAAAATCCTTCAATTTATTCAAAGCACGCCGTCTACTTTTTTTCTGGGCAATGAGCGATGCCCGTTCGCGAATGATTCATTCTTTTGAGTCAAATCTGTTCGAAGGCTTGATCAAACCATTTGGCAAACCAGTGAATCGGTTCGCGAATCAGTTTGAATGATTCGTTCAGTTCCCTGCCGCACGCGCTGAGTCGTCTGAAGCGGCTCTCACTCGAGCGTTGAAGACATGGTTTTGGATCAACAGTCAGTTGAAAGCAAATCTTCAAAGGCTATGGTTTGCTAGCTATGAAGATCTTTATTAGACGAACACCGCGTGTGCTGTCGGTTCCACAGGTATAGATTCGACTACAGTACACGATACCACTATGACATTACAGTTTGTTGTACCTTACACATTAAATACAATGTATAATTTATTCATTAAATAAACTGTCACAGAGTATGAAATAAACACCCGCCAAACCCGCGTTAGTTCCAGGAGGAATGCCTTGCCTAGTCACAATTAATATTGATATTTTCACAATATTTACGCTTGCAGAAATAAAGACTACATTGGTTTACATTTTGCAGATCAGACGGAAGAAGATCCGTCAATGTGCATTTGTTTCGTTACGTTCAGATGTTCTTTAGCGGTCATGTGAGGAGTTATATACATATATAGCCTACATTTATAATACATAATATACTTTAAAATATAATTTAATTTAATTCAGTGATGCAAATCAGAATTTTTATCAATTGTTACTCCAGTTTTCAGAGTCATATGATCCTTCAGAAATCATTCAAATATATTGATTTTTTACCAGTTGGTAAAAAAAAAAACAGCATGTGCTGGTTAGGTATGTTTTGAAGCTGGGATGCAGGTCTTTTGCTGATTTATGCTGGTCCTTTGCTGGTCATGTGCTGGTCTTGAGCTGGTCGGACCAGTTTAGGACCAGCACATGACCAGCTTAAACCAGCTCAAACCAGCATCCCATGCTTCAAAACATACCATACCAGCATATGCTGTTTTTTCAACAGGGAACAGTTTTGCTGCTTAATATATAATATATATATATATATATATATATATATATATATGTGTGTGTGTGTATGTGTGTGTGTGTGTGTGTATAAATTTAATCTAAATATCCATAGAGCTACATAAAAATAGACTATAGATATACAGTATATGATCCAAAGTAACTAGTAACTAACTACTTGAGTAGTTTTTTTATCCGATACATTTACATTTACATTTACATTTATGCATTTAGCAGACGCTTTTATCCAAAGCGACTTACATTGCATTCAAGTTACAGTTTTTTTAACATTTTATCAGCTCTTGCTTTCCCTGGGAATCGAACCCATGATCTTGGCGTTGCTAGCGCCATGCTCTACTATTTGAGCTACAGGAAAGCTACTTTTTTACTCTTACTCAAGTAACTATTCAGACTATTACTTTTATTTTTACATGAGTAAATATTTCTTCAAGTACTTTTACTTTTACTTGAGTACAGTTTTTGGGTACTCTACCCACCTCTGTTCAACTCAGATTGTTTATCATCAGCTACAGCACATATGTATGTGCTAAAGCACTATACAAAGAGATCATCAGTACGTGCGTTTACATGGAGCACTGTAATCGGTTTAAAAGTCCAATCCGAATGAAAATGCTCGATATAAACACCTCAGTCGGAATAAAACTGCCCAAACCGAATGAAATTGTAATCGGTTTGAGAGGGGAGGGATAAACCTTTCTATAAACCGAATAAAATTAAAATCCTGCCATGTAAACGTGTTAGACTGATTACTTTTCGTCTATGTCATCACGTCAAGAGGTCGTGGTCGTCAGAATGGGAACGTGATATCGGGAACGCAGTACATTCTGTGATTTGGGGACACTGACACTACAGCAGAGACTGGGTAATAGTGGATAGAAGTTAAAATTTCAATTAAACAGTTAAAAACACATTAGAACGGAGAATGCTGTGTTATGAACTGCCATCTGCTCTCATGACCGGAGTGAAAAACGGATCCGAAATGAAGTGCAATTTTTTTGCTTTTCAGCTTAAACAACACGATGATAGTGAAAGTATAGCTCATTGAAAATAAACAACTTGACCAAAATTTGCCTTTGTCATTTGTATTTGTATAGATTACAGATTCATAATTTCTGATCTGCTTGAATTTATAAGTGCTCACGCCATGAATATTGTACGAAAACACGATATAGCTCATTGCGATCACTCCCTGTGTTCATGAAGCAATGCTCCTTTGATTCATTGTTCAGCAACTCTTCGTAAGAAATCGTGTATTTATTCCATTTAAGTACAGTACAGCTTTGTAGTATCAGAGTACAATTCATTTCAGAGCTGCATTACAGAGGGCTGTATGCATGGGCGTCGCTAGGCCATTTTTAGGGGGGCTTTTAAATTTCTGCTCAGCCCCCCTAAAAATCTTGCGATTCTTTCCCTTTAAATTTCAAATGAAAACGGCAGCAGACTTCGGCTCCTCCGCATCTTTCTGCACGTTCTTCAATCCACAGACTGCGGTGGCGCAGAGGAGAGGACAAGGTGTGTGTTTATCGATAGATTGTTATAATATCTACATCTATGCAGTTCTTTGTCATAAATACAGTTTACAAAAAGTCATGGGAGAGCAATCTTTTTCCAATCTGCTGTAAAGTTTTCGCTGCATTCACCACTCATCACACCACAGCTGTTTCCTTCAGCTAAAGCTCTTAACACATATGAATGCATACTTTATAAAATGATCACGTTATTGCTATTTTCATTTGAAAATTTAGCTTTCAATATAGAACATAATATTACAGTGCATGTGGCATTAACAGTTATGCATAGAAATGATTAAAGACAGTGACCGACAGCACTCAGTCAGTGCACTCATTTTAATATTATATTTATATTTCATTGTAGATGAAACAAGGAGGGAGAGATATACGACAGTTTTTCATGTCACGTGGGAGTAGGTCTCCAAATGAGCAGCAGTCAGGTGAGAATAGAAATGACAGCCTCTCACACACAGAACCACTGTGTTCCCAAAATTGACTGCAGTCATTGCACTCTAAAGTATTTTTCACTTTTTTGTCTGTGAATTTCCACCAAAAAGCAGCAGTAGTGTCAAAGGATAAACAGATCAATGTTCTGACGTTATTGACACTCAACAAGAAATTATTAATTGTCTTTCACAGTCAAGTTAACTAAATTTCATTTTTTGGTTTCTCAGAAAAGTCATTGCAAAAAGAGAGTGAAGTTGAGGCAGAGCAGATTGAAGAAGGCACAGTAGATAAAGGGCAATATCATGATCCAGGTGAGAAAGTGAACAGAGTTGGTTTGGATAAAGTGTCTTGTCAGTTAAAAATACAAATGAAGTTACCATACATATTTTTACATGATTGTCACAGTACAGGGAGAAAGAGAGCATGATGAAGAGGAAGACATGTGTCAGGAGAAAGAGAAGGACAGATATGCAGATAAAGAAATGTACCCAGCTGAAGCACAGATAGCAACTGCACCTTTAGCTGCTTTAGATCAGTTTGACTTAGGTGAAAAGGACACAGGCCCAAAGCAGCCAAAATTACACCATTATCCCGAGGAGCACTTTGGCTTGCAAAAAAGATAATTCCAGCCAAACTGGTTTCAGACTTTTGCTTGGCTCGAGTACTCAGAGAAGAAAGATTCTGCCTACTGCTTTGCTTGTCGTGTGTTTAGTAAAAATTTGAGGCAAGATATGTTTGTGAGTAGTGGATTCAAAAATTGGAAAAAGGCGCTCAATGCATTTTACAAACATGAGGGGACCCAATCACACAAGGACTGTATTGTCTCTTGGAACAGTTACAAGGCTAGTGCGTTATGAGGAAATGTTGTACAGCAGATTGAAGCAGCAAGTGCTGATGAAATTAAACAAAGAAGGGAGTACATGCAACGTATTGTGGCCGTGACCTGCATGTTGGGGAAGCAAGGGCTTCCATTCAGGGGTCATGATGAAACAGCAGAAAGTCATAATAAGGGCAACTTCATGGAATGCATGGGGCTTTTGCAGAAGTTTGATCCTTTCTTGCAAAATTACTCTTCCCCCATCAAACAGCACCTACCTCTCCCCTGTCAGTCAGAACGAAATGATAGACTGCTGCTCAAAAGAGGTGACATCAACTATTATCAAAGAAATGCACGAGTCAAAAATGTTTGCCATTTTGGCAGATGAGGCCAGAGATGGACACACCGAACAACTAGCTATCTGTGTGAGGTATGTCACTGAGGGAACAGTTAAAGAGAGATTCCTGTCCCTGACAGAGCTGAGAAGTTTTGATGCTAAGTCAATAACAGAAGCATTAGAGAGGAAATTACAAGAAGAAGGAATTGCTCAATTGAAGTGTGTTGCTCAAACATACGATGGGGCAGCAGTAATGAGTGGAGCAGCTGGAGGTGTTCAGTCTCTTTTCAGGGAGAGGCATGCTGAGGCTATATATGTTCACTGTTATGCCCATGAGTTGAACCTCGTCTTGTGCCACACCTGCAGAGAGACTACTTTCAGGCGCTGCGTAATATCACTGCGCCTGCTGCAGCCATGTTACGGCAGCAAAGTTCCTTGATTATTACGCCGGAATGAGAAAAGTTCCTAATCATATCAGCCTAGAAAATCGCAACTTTTCATTTTCCGCCGATCTTAGTACACGATATAACTACAGAAGAGTCAAGTTTTAAATAGGACAAATATCGAAGCTCTTTGGTCACTTTTGAACGCTATGCTACTGGTCTAATTGGATTCAATGATCTATGCTAAGCTATGCTAAAAGTGCTCTCGCCAGACCCGGAGATCGGCTGAATGGATTCAAAAACGATAAAACTCAACTTATTAACTCTGGAGGAGTTGGAGAATGATCCTATTTCCAAAAAAAGTGGAGTGTTCCTTTAATCATATTATAGTTGAGGAGAAACTTTCTGGACAGAGACAGAAGACAAAAAGAATGGATGATTTTGTTGTTGAATCATCTTGTGGTGCGCACAGGGGAATTAGCACAGATGCCGAACAACTGAAAACAAAGTTACTGTATCCATGTCTGGATAGAATGGTAACTGAATTGGAGAACCGTTTTTCTGCTGTAAATGCAACATTGCTTAAAGGCATTCAAGCATGTAGTCCGACATCTGAAAACTTCCTGTCTGATCCACATTTGGTAGAACTTGCACGCCACTACACCATTGAACTGAAGACAGAGGGAGTCATGGTAGCGAGGCACTTTTTGCTACATAAAAAGCAAGCTGGTGCTGCTCCACAGGACATGATTTCAGTGTATAACCTGCTGGATTCTGATATGTTTCCATCACTGAAATCTGTCATCCAGGTTGCCCTCACTGTACCTGTTAGCAGCTGTACGTGCAAGAGGTCTTTCAGTGCTCTTCGCCATCTCCACTCCTGGCTAAGGAGAACAATGGGTCAGTGTAGGCTCCATCAACTGGCAGTTATGGCAATCGAGAAAGATGTCGTCGAGCAATTGGACCATAATAAAATTCTCAATAGATTTGCTACTCTCAAGGAGAGAAGACACAGGTTGATGGTCCCCATGAAAAACCAGTAACTGGGCTACAAAGGAAAAACTTTGTCCTTCTCACAGGCTGCTTCAATTTTGCTTGTTTTTTTTTTTTTTTTTTTTTTTTTTTTTTACTTTTGAAAGTGAATCACAGCGCCCACATAGTTTAATCCATTGTCCAGCCTTATAGCTGTGTTGTTTATATTGCTAATATGGATAATCAGTGTAAGTTTAAAGTGATATGTTTTATGTTTACATTTTTCTGTTTGTACTTGAGCATAGAAAGAGATTTGGACTAGTAATGCAAAGAGTAAAATTTTTGGTTTGTACTGTAAACAGGTGTGTGTGTGTGTGTGTGTGTGTGTGTGTGTGTGTGTGTGTGTGTGTGTGTGTGTGTGTGTGTGTGTGTGTGTGTGTGTGTGTGTGTGTGTGTGTGTGTGTGTGTGTGTGTGTGTGTGTGTGTGTGTGTGTGTGTGTACTTGCATTTATTACTTTGTGGGGCCCGGTGACCAGTAGCCCACCAACGGTATGGGGTCCAACAGCGTTGTGGGGCCCAAAATAGTGGGCCCCACACCGTTTTCAATGTAAACGGCCTCATAAGCCTCTGCTCATATGCCTCATGCTTTTTTTTCACTTTCCCCACAAGGTGATAAAAACAGGTTTTGAGTGTGTGTGAGTGTGTGCTCTCTATCGCCCCTGTAGCCGGGAACGGGGTACTGCAGCAGATACACACTAACGGAAGTGTGTGTGGCTTTAGCCAATGAGAGAGGCCCACGGAGAGGGAGGAGCCGTGTAGTTTATTTGGATGCGCCCACGCACAACGTTACTGGGTTTTAATCTTTAATTCCTCTGGTTTGACTCTGTTCCAACGGAAGAAACACTTCATGTAGGCCTAACTGTAAGCAACAGGTTGCTGAACTATACATTTGATATAGTTTGATGTATATTTCTAGTCGTGTTTACCGAATGGTGTTTAATGAAGTAAGGTTTTAATCAGATGGCTAACGTTAGCTGCTAAAAGCACACGGATTCGGTCACGGACGGCGTTTAACCGGAAGTTCCACGCGTTTCGAACAAATGGAAGACACTCTTCGTGTGAGAAACAGGTGGGTGAAGTTATTTTACTCTGTAACTTACATGATATTCGTTTCAATATTTACTCAACTTCATAGCGCAACTAAATGATAGTAAATGATGTACCATTTTATTCAGATCGATAGCTCATAATCTTTGAGCTGGTAATGTAAGATCAATAGCTGATAATGTTAGCTATTAGGCTAATCGATAGCTGCTGATGTTAGTTATTAGGCTAATCGATAGCTGCTGATGTTAGCTATTAGGCTAATCGATAGCTGATAATGGTCGCTAAGAAGCATTTTATTGTATTAACGTCACATAATTTGACTCTGTTTTCTTTATAGCCTAGTTTAGCAAAAATCCATTAATCTAACAATATTGGTTTGACAACGATTTCACAGACTTTTTTGTTTTAATTGATCAGAGATGATTGCAGATCACGTGCAGCTGACAGACTATCTGTTTATCGATCTATCTTATTTGGCTGAATATATCTAATTATTGTTTCTGTTTTATATCTGTGGTCTAACCTGTGCCTTAAATCACTGAATATTAAATGTAGTTTTTTCCCCATGCAAATTTCATTTATTTTTAGTGTGTTTGTGTAATTATTTTCACAGAGCCATAATGTTGAGAAGGAAGAGGAGGATCCGGCCTGTTGATGATGCCAGGACATACATTCTGTCTTTGAGGGACAAGCCGGGGTTTGTGGAACGATTTATGGATGGTAACAAAGGTATGGGACAGCATATTACACATGAATCTCTTAGCACTGATCGTTTGCATACATTTACGTGATAATGCATATCTTTGTTGTTGGACAATTATAAATTAGCATTGGTTTTGTAAAAGTGTCCACATTGTGTGTTAATAACTTGACACAGACCCAACTTCTGTTGATTTATTAGGACGTCTGGATCCTTAAAACCTGGAACACACCAAACCGGCGGTCGGCCGTCGGGCAGTTTTTGTGCGGCGTCCGACTAAGTTTTCTCTGCGTGTTCCGCACCGTCGGCTGAAATTGGTCCTCGTCGGCTTTTTTTTTTGCCCGATTCAACATGTTGAAGTGCCGTCGGTGAAAGAGGGAACTCTGATTGGCTGTTCAGCTTAGTGAACGAGTCAGTGCACGAAAATAGTAAAATAGTGAGCAAAGAAGTCAAAACGGTTCCATCTGCACCATAGAAGGCTGTTCTAATGTCAGTGCAGCTTTTTACCCCGACGCGAAGCAACAACACAGTTGGCTTTTATCCGCGCTAGTTCGTCGTCATCGGCTTTGTCTGTTCCAGGCATTAGCCTTAAATTTGTAAATGTAAAAATAAGGCCTTAATTGGCATTCAAATGTCTTAAATCCACGTTTCAAAGATCTTAAAATGCAAAATTGCAATGAACCATGCAAGACATCTGAACTTCACACTGGCCTGCTGACGGTCAGCCCCCTTGCGCACACACTCGAAGCGTCATTTTGTGCAGATATAAGTCGTAATATTAAATTTGTGTAATATAAATATCTGATTAATCTCACATAGGATGCGTTTCGTTAATTTAAACCTCCTGCTAGAAAAGTTCTTCAGTTTCCCGGTGCTCGTTCTCTTCAGCTTTAGCGCACGCGCTCTCTCTCTGACTGCTCGTTCTTTCTTTCAGCCTTTAACATGCCACCTGTCACGCGCAGCTGTCTGTCATCTACATTACTCAGCGATCAAATAAGTTAAAAATTCGCTTTGGCAATCGCCAAAAAAACGCAATATGTGGCGGCACCGCCACGAATTAGTCTATGTGTGGGAAACACTGGCGAGACACACACACCACACGCATCCAAACAGGTGGTCGCTGAATAAAACTCACACAAATACCACGGAACAACTTCGGCATTACTTAACCCTATGACCAGTGTTTGTAACAGCGACCGTATGCATACGAATAGCCTACAACTAGCTATAAATACAATGGCAAGCAGTTTTATAGAGGCATTCGCGTTTTCCATTTGGACCCACAAACTTGCTTAGCTATAGTTACAAGCACATATAGAGCAACGTGTTTCCACTTTCAAAGTGTATGGCAATATTTCAGCGAAGTCAAACAGTTAAAAGATGCTTTGAAAGTTTAAAACTTATCGTTGTCTTGAAGAGCAGATTCCAGCACTCTGCTAGTGGTGGGGGGGGAATCTGCTCTATATGCTGGAATCTGCTCTGTATCGGCCGGCCGATATATCGGTCGATCACTAGTTCACAGTGCATTAACTGATGTTAGCAGATACAAATTTGGATCTCAAATGTGTCTTGAAATGTTGAGCTTAACATTAACTAAGATTAATAAATGCTGTAGAAGTATTGTTCATTAATTGTTGGTTCATGCTAACTAATGCTAACAAAATTAAACCTTATAAAGTGTTACCATTTTTTAATAAAGTTGACCATAGGAGTGTAAAATTAATTTTAAAAGTTAAGGAGTCTTACACTTGTTCAAGCTAGGATACTGTATTGTTTGATTTGTTGAAGTGTTTCAATGGCTTTTAATGGTGAGTCTTTTATGTATACAGGCTGTCAAAGTATATCAACATTTTAATTTAGATTTATCTGCCAATATATTGGTTATGGGCTTTCAAATGTAAAGAATTATCGGTTATTGGTATCGGGCAAAATTTTCATATCGGTGCATCCCTAATTTATTTTATTTTTGATGACCATTCAATTTCTGTAGTATTTCTGACTTGAAATGCTAAAAATCTGGTCTCCTATATACTTCTATAGACCTTAACCTCAGCTATAGTTAATTTAAAGCCAGAAATGTCCATTGTTCCTTCCTATATCGCTGAGCAGGGTGATCTTGTGTGTTTGTATAGAAGTCAAAATGATGTGCAGGTCTTAAATGTTTTGAAGAAAAAATGGTATTAAAAAGTATTACATTGGAAGTGCTGATACCTGCAGATACCCTGATTATAAAGGCAGTATGCGTTAATATAATTTTGGTATGTTATACCACATCTGTATGTGAAGGGTTAAGGCAGGGCTCTATGGTACCTTTTTTTATTAGGAGCACTTTGTGCTGCTAAATGTTTTTTAATTACGAGCACGTCCAAAATTTAGGAGCACATACAATTTTTTTCCTTAAATGACACGATATTACTGTGCCACATAGGCTATAACACATGGATAGCATGAGAAAAGAGAATTCAGAAACAGTGTGTGACAAAAGTTTACCTTATAAACATTTAATATTTTCAGTTTTAGAAAAACAATTACACTGGTTGTCATACAAAAAAAAACATGCATAAATTCATACATTTCGTGCCTCACTAGCGATTCTTGCTTGACGTGTGAATGTCCGCACACAAGCATTGCTAACCCTGCAGGGTTTTTCCTGGGTCAAAAATGGTCTTCGGTGGCCAACACTCTTTAAAAAAAAAAAGAAAAAAAGCTGTGATTTTACCTCTGGATTTCATAGCTTTGTAAGATAAAATCCTTCTTTAATAGATTATTTTGGTATATAATATCAATATAAAAAAGCAGGGGAAAAAGTAGCATTAAAAAGTTTATTTTAACTAATAGTCTTATTTTCTACAATTGAAGAGGCTACAGTTCAGTTGTAAATACTGTAGTTTATTAAGGCTAAATCTTGCTGACCATATACTGTACTAAAGGGGGTAAGCACACCTTACGTTCTTATTTTAAGGTGTTCTGTAAATTGTTTTTTTGAAACACTTTACAATGTGGTTTGATTTAACATTAGTTTATTACTAACATGAACTATGAGCAATACATGTTACTGAATCTATTCATCTATATTAATTTTAATAAAAATACAGCTGTTTTTGTTAGTTCACAGTGCATTAACTAAATGTTAACAAATACAACTTTTGATTTCAATAATGTAGGCTATTAAATGTTTAAATGAACTTTAGCAAAGATTAATAAATGCTCACAGATAAGCTCTCTCACACACGTTTCTAGTCTTGGCTTTATGGGGCCCTTCCTCAAACTAATGAATTCACAGATAAGCTCTCTCACACACGTTTCTAGTCTTGGCTTTATGGGGCCCTCCCTCAAACTAATGAATTCACAGATAAGCTCTCTCACACACGTTTCTAGTCTTGGCTTTATGGGGCCCTCACGTATGGATCTCACTCATAGTGATGTTACATCATTGGGACAACACCTGTCAGTATTTAAACTAGTGTTATTGCAGGGGTAATTCAACACTCTTCAAGCTGCTGCATGTTCAGAATGAGTATTTTGGATGTAATGCATTGCAGCATCATATTTGTGTCTGTGACACTAGCTGTTACCTCTAGAAAAGATGAGTGCATGCTCTTATATTTCAGCTGTGCTAGATGAGAAACTGTGTTCACACGAGCTGACTTTTGTTACTTGTAAATGTCTGAAACGGTAAACAAAAAGGTCAGTTCTTCATTGTTTTCTGTTTTTTTTCGTCTGATTTCCAGGGACCAAAGCAGCAGACTTCTGTTCTAGAGACCAAGAGCACTCTTCCCATGAGGACTCCAAAGATTCTGCCCTCACACAGGTAAATGAATAATGTTGACTCCTCAAACTACTCAAGTCTTCCCTCATGCTGCATGTCAAGCGCTCACACACACGTTTCTAGTCTTGGCCTTATGGGGCCCTCCCTCAAACTAATGAATTCACAGATAAGCTCTCACACACACGTTTCTAGACTTGGCCTTATGGGGCCCTCACACACACACACGTTTCTAGTCTTGTCTTTATGGGGCCCTCACGTATGGATCTCACTCATAGTGATGTTACATCATTGGGACAACACCTGTCAGTATTTAAACTAGTGTTATTGCAGGGGTAATTCAACACTCTTCAAGCTGCTGCATGTTCAGAATGAGTATTTTGGATGTAATGCATTGCAGCATCATATTTGTGTCTGTGACACTAGCTGTTACCTCTAGAAAAGATGTGTGCATGCTCTTATATTTCAGCTGTGCTAGATGAGAAACTGTTTTCACTTGAGCTGACTTTTGTTACTTGTAAATGTCTGAAACGGTAAACAAAAAGGTCAGTTCTTCATTGTTTTCTGTTTTTTTGTCTGATTTCCAGGGACCAAAGCAGCAGACTTCTGATCTAAAGACCAAGACATCCCTAACAGAGCACTCTTCCCATGAGGACTTCAAAGATTCTGCCCTCACACAGGTAAATGAGTAGTTTGAGGAGTCAACATTATTCAAGTCTTGCCCTCATGCTGCATGTCAAGCGCTCACACACACACACGTTTCTAGACTTGGCCTTATGGGGCCCTCACACACACACACACGTTTCTAGTCTTGGCCTTATGGGGCCCTCACACACACACACACACACGTTTCTAGTCTTGGCCTTATGGGGCCCTCCCTCAAACTAATGAATTCACAGATAAGCTCTTACACACACGTTTCTAGTCTTGGCTTTATGGGGCCCTCACACACACACACGTTTCTAGTCTTGGCTTTATGGGGCCCTCACGTATGGATCTCACTCATAGTGATGTTACATCATTGGGACAACACCTGTCAGTATTTAAACTAGTGTTATTGCAGGGGTAATTCAACACTCTTCAAGCTGCTGCATGTTCAGAATGAGTATTTTGGATGTAATGCATTGCAGCATCATATTTGTGTCTGTGACACTAGCTGTTACCTCTAGAAAAGATGAGTGCATGCTCTTATATTTCAGCTGTGCTAGATGAGAAACTGTTTTCACACGAGCTGACTTTTGTTACTTGTAAATGTCTGAAACGGTAAACAAAAAGGTCAGTTCTTCATTGTTTTCTGTTGTTTTGTCTGATTTCCAGGGGCCAAAGCAGCAGACTTCTGTTCTAGAGACCAAGAGCACTCTTCCCATGAGGACTCCAAAGATTCTGCCCTCACACAGGTAAATGAATGATGTTGACTCCTCAAACTACTCAAGTCTTCCCTCATGCTGCATGTCAAGCGCTCACACACACACACGTTTCTAGTCTTGGCCTTATGGGGCCCTCCCTCAAACTAATGAATTCACAGATAAGCTCTTACACACACGTTTCTAGTCTTGTCTTTATGGGGCCCTCACACACACACACACACACGTTTCTAGTCTTGTCTTTATGGGGCCCTCACGTATGGATCTCACTCATAGTGATGTTACATCATTGGGACAACACCTGTCAGTATTTAAACTAGTGTTATTGCAGGTGTAATTCAACACTCTTCAAGCTGCTGCATGTTCAGAATGAGTATTTTGGATGTAATGCATTGCAGCATCATATTTGTGTCTGTGACACTAGCTGTTACCTCTAGAAAAGATGTGTGCATGCTCTTATATTTCAGCTGTGCTAGATGAGAAACTGTGTTCACACGAGCTGACTTTTGTTACTTGTAAATGTCTGAAACGGTAAACAAAAAGGTCAGTTCTTCATTGTTTTCTGTTGTTTTGTCTGATTTCCAGGGGCCAAAGCAGCAGACTTCTGTTCTAGAGACCAAGAGCACTCTTCCCATGAGGACTCCAAAGATTCTGCCCTCACACAGGTAAATGAATGATGTTGACTCCTCAAACTACTCAAGTCTTCCCTCATGCTGCATGTCAAGCGCTCACACACACGTTTCTAGTCTTGACCTTATGGGGCCCTCCCTCAAATGCTCGCTCTGTCAAACTAGATAAATATTTGCTATTATTAGGAGCATGTTTGTGCTAATATTAACTCTTAATGTGTATTTTTTTTTTTTTATTATTTAGGTATTTACTACCAACGGGTTTGCCCTAGTGAACTATTCCGAAAGTGAGGAGACGGATGAGGATTATATTAAAGACAGCCCTCCCACTCCACACTGTGATTTTGTTCAAAAGAAGAGGAATTCAAACATTCAGGTATGCCTCAGATACTGTACTTTAAAGGGGTGGTTTACTGCTTTTTTTCTTTGCTTGATTGTGTTTATGGGGTGCAATATAACATGTCTTAGTGTTTCGTTTGTTAAAAAACGCCTTATTTTTCATATATTTCACGTTTATTGTAAGCCGCTTTCTCCTCTGTCATTTGAACGACCGGCTGACTTCCTGATTCTCTGAAACCACTCCCTCAGAAGCAGGCGATGGGCTCAGATTGGTCAGCTGGGCCGGTGTGTTGTGATTGGCTAAACTGCGTACTGCACGTTGCGCGGAAACTTCACGCCCATTACCTTCACGAGCGACAGCTGCACGTGCTCCGGTCAAATGTAAATAATGGTGTCAATATTTCCGTATCAGTTTGAGCCAGAATCAGACCCAGAAAGCGGTAATGAAGAGAGTCAAGCAGAACTTCCGCAAGCACGGCTCTTACAAACGGTTCTGAATGGAAGTTTGCTGTTGTGATTACATATCATTTTTTGAAGTTTGTACCCGTTTGTCTTATACACACAAAATAACATCGAACTAACTGGCTACTAACCAAACAGCGTTGGCTTGTGTTTACGTTCTTGATCAAATCTAAAAATTACATCAAGTATACATGGAAAATACATTTACAAAATTAGTACATAATTACAAATTCGGGTCCAAAATGTTTGTACGCGTTTGTCAAAGACACACGAAATAGCATTTAACTAACTGGCTACTAAAGCCAGCGTTGGCATTTGTTTACGTCCTTGATCAAACTAAAACATTACGTCTGAAATTATACATGCAAATACATTTAAAATTATGAAATCTTACTCACAGGTTGTGGCCCAACAGCTGCTGCCTCTGATTTTAAAGCTGGAACTGCTCCATGTTTTAGTAATAGTTTCTGTGTGAATCCGGCATTGAACTCGTGTAGATTCTGGAAGCTGTCTTCCGTAAAATGCGCAGCACAGAGAGCTGAATTAGGATTGTAATTGTCAGGAACATAATCAAACATAAATTTTAACCATTGTTGATGAACTACAGCGTCCGTAGGAAGCCCGAACACAGAAGACCTGACAGCTGGGTGAAAATAACACCGTTTCGACGGCACGGCTACAACTCTCCACTATAACTCTTCCTCTTCGACAAAGCCGCAGAACATGGCCTCGCCCCCTTTTCTGCATGTTCCGGAGGGAGGGGTTGATGGGTTTATTTCGTATGCAACCCGGGAAGTATCTCGTTGTAGTCCCGTATGAGTCGTTTTTGTAGGCATTAAACTTCCTGATTTTTAAAAGACGATATCTCCGCTTACGTTGAACTTTCAGCGCAGCAACTTTGCAGATACTGTTCATGCACCAACAGCAACGTTACACACTATTTAAAATGAAAAAAGTGAAATCGCAGTAAACCACCCCTTTAAAATGCTGCTGTTTCTATAAATGGTTCAAACGTCCTTCCCCTGTGACTCATTTTAATAGAATGTAAGCCAAAATGTATAACATGCCTTGAAATTGAAACTCCTTTTTTGCAGGTGGCTGGAGTGGCTAATTTTTCTGATCTTCTGATTGACTCGAGTGAGAGTATAATAGATAAAACTGATCTGCAGTCAGACAACGAAGTTGCTCCAAAAAAACATTTTGGTATGCCTCTGACATTCTGGATACAATTTCTACCAAAATATTTCCCCTGTATATGATTTCAATAGAATATGAACAAAATACATAATTGCACATGAAATAATTACATTTTTGCAGGTGAGTAGAGTACCAGATTTCTGTGTTCCTCTTAATGAGTCGAGTGATGACCGCACGGATGAGCCTTCCACTTCCATGTCTGGAATGGCTTCACAAAGGCCAAGGAGATACTGTCACAGTCCTGTAAGCCTCATTTTTTCATACATTGTTCCTTAATGCTTAGTGCTAACCAAATCCTCTTTCACTTGCTCTGGTCTCTTGCTTATTTTAGTGAGCCTGGTATTAGTTGTTGAGAGTAGTACCATTTAAAGGTTCTCTAAGAATGTGAAGTACTTTACGAGGGATGTCACTGTAAGGAAATGTTCACACGGTGAATAAACTTGCAACAACACTGTATTACCAATAACAGTGGCAGTGGGCGCTTTTTACTTTTGATTTCACAATCATGCGAACTTGGATTTAGAGTATTAAAATGGCTATTAAATGTGTGCTCGCTTTTTGCTTTTGAATTCTCGATCATTGAATTTCGTTCTACTACAGACTACAGAATTTGACCAATTGGCCGATTTCCTTGGGCATAACATTGAGGTCCACAGAAAGCCCTACCGCCTTCCAGAGGGCACGCTCCAGCTAGCTAAAATAAGCAAAGTTCGTTTAGCGCTGGAACAGGGACGGCTAGGAGAATACAAAGGGAAGAATCTGGATCAAATTCAGCTTGATGTGACTGGTATTAAGTCTTTATTTTTATTAAGGAAAGTTAAAAAGCATAGCATTGTCCGTCTATAAATTGTTCTCTTTTAGAATAGTAGCTAGTATTTGATAAGTAATAGAATAGAATAGAACAGAGTAGAAGTATTTGATGAAGATGGCAGGTGTTATTGTTATAATGTGACTAGACAATTTTAGTCTATTCAGCTATTTATGTAGTAATTTTGTATACTCTTGTCAGATTGATTTCAGTTTTACAACTCATTCATATTCTATTACTTGCCGTTTTTAGAGACTGTTGACATGGATGGGTGTTCACAAGAGGAAGGCATGTTTGTCTGATTTAAAAAGAGAAATGGTTATGAAAGATCTCATTTAAATTAGACAATTAAATGTAGATGTTATTGCTCAATCTTTATGGGATTCCACGTAGGGGTGTGCGATATGACGATTTTTGATCGTGGACGATAAAAATGTCTCCACAATCTGCTTTTGAAGAAATATCATAGTATCGTGCTCCAGCGCACATTCTATCAGCTGCAGTTCTTATTCCTCCGTCTCAATATACTGTACATTATTCGGATCTTCTTTAAAGCCTTGCCGGTTAAATGTTTTATTCACGCGTTGGTCTGCTATGCGCTTTTTCTGAGCCCGTACACTAGGCTTGGGCGGTAATACGGTAATATGGTATACCGCGGGATCTAAAAATAGCAACGGTATCAGTTTCAATACCGTTATACCGTCATAAAAACAATGCACTTATATAGGAGACGAGGATTAAATATTAAATATAATTTATCTAATGCCTAAAAATGCGTATGCTTGGTTGTCATCACGTGACAGCGTGGAGGAGAAAGAGAGAGAGGGGGAAAGATGGCGAGTCGCGCACCAAGTGACCAGGGTAGGGTTGCACCAGCCCATTCGTAAGTTCTTACTTAAATTAGAATGTTAAGTTCACACTAGAGGCTAGTAACTACTTGCTAGTTTGCAACTACATTTGTACTTACTTCGGTTGCACCAGCTGTTCGTTAAGCAGGACGTAGCTAGTAGTTCTTAAGCTCTCCGTAAAGTAATGCGTAGTCGCATAAAATGACGTTTACCCTAAATCATCCAATAGAAACCTTCAATATGCGAGCAGAACTTGTTTAAATGTTATTGATTTTAATTAATCCTTCATTCTAACTTCTTTCGCCTCACGTATACTAACGGTAAAAACAAGTTTCCATTAATAACGATACATTAATAACATTAGTCTATATGTAAGCTATTTTTATATGTAAATAACATTCAGAAACTGTAATTGAAATAAATAAGGATCAATAAATACTGAAAGAAAGAAAAAAACATAAGAAATGCCATTTATTTATTATTTCATCTGACATGCGCAAACACGGACCGAAGTGCACAGAGGCGCGCTGTAGATGGGGTGTTGAAGACGGGCTAAAAAAGAAACAAAGTACTTTTATTCACATATTGTTCTCTCTCTTAATATGTACGTGAGTGTAAATGTCAGCAGCATCATATATGCCTAAAGGACTGGAGGTTGTCAGGTAAAAGAAGAGCATATTGATGCAATTCACTCAGTCTATTTTATTCCAACCGTTACTCCTGACCAGACGCGTCCGTAAATATTTAGTTTATACGTAGAGTTACACTTCAGCTAAGTCTAATGGTGCAACGAAAAAATATTTAGTAGTCTGTAAGTTGTAACTTAATGCCCATTTACGTCAAAACTAGGCTAGGTTGTAACTTGCGTTCAGTTCGTGCAACCGGCCCCTGGGTCTCGAAAAAAACACAACTTCTGCAGTTTGGCAGTATTTCGGGTTTCGACCGAACGAGAAGGGAGAGGCGGTAAATACGGACGAGGCAATTTGCAAATTGTGCAACAAAAAGGTGACCGCGAGAGATGGAAATACTTCGAACCTAAGGTGACACTGTCTGAGCCTTATGTCATAATTTTTTTATTATTCACGGTAATACCGTATACCGAGGTAAAATAGGGAGGAGGTTTGACGGTATCAAAATTTGGATACCGCCCAAGCCTACCGTACACCCGAAGCGCGCGTGCTAAAGCCTGTCAAAAAGCGCCTGATTACTGAAGTTATCTTGTGCACTAATACTGTCAAAACACACAAGGTTTATATATAGACTCCGTTGCTTATGTCTAAAATGAGTAAGTAAACAGCTGAGAAAATGGATGCGTGTCTGTTAGATGCATGCATGTCTTAAAGGGGCAGTACTGAACATGCTACCGACTGTCATTAAAGGGATAGTTCACCCTAAAATTTAATTTCTGTCATTATTTACAAACTCACATGTTGTCCCAAACCTGTATTAATTTCTTTCTTGTGCTGAACACAAAAGAAGATATTTTGAAGAATGTGGGTAACCAAATAGTATCTGGTCCACATTGACTTTTGATGGAAGGAAAAAAAAAACTATGGAATAAGTCACTGGGGACCAGCAACTGTTTGGTTCTCCACGTTCCTCAAAATAGCATTTATGTTTAGCAGAAGAAACTCATTCAGGTTTAAAGAAACTTTTGAGTGAGTAAATGATGGTATAAATATAAAACACTTTTTTTATTTTGGGGTTAATTATTCCTTCAATGTTAATAAAACACCAAAACACAAAGAGAAACATGACTCACTACTCATGACTGACAAACGTTAATACAGTTGATTTAATAGGAATCAATCTATATAGTGTTTTATTTTTATATTTGTTGATTCAATTTCTCGAATGCTCCTGCTAAATGAAACTGTACCTGAAAATAAAACACTGTTTTATTTGTATAGTATGTGTATTTGTAATGTCTATCTTTGTTCTCATTTTTTAATAACAAAGATAAAATAATGACAAAGATTTTTATCTTCACCCACTTTGGCCTAAATATCCCCGCCATTCTTTTTTAATATTTTTGTTATCTTGAAAGGTTTTGTCTTTATAATAGGGAAATTAGTTTGGCTGTAATGCTCAGATAACTTGCAAAATAGTAAAACCAACATGACAAAGAATCGTGATAAAATCGTTGAATCGTGATTTTTCTTAAAGATATCGTGATATTATATTTTTGCCATATCGCCCACCCCTAATTCCACATATGTGGTTGTTGCATTAATATAACCTTTTAGTTTAAATGTAGAGTTGTCATGTTTTAGACATGCTGCATGTAAGTAAGCTACAGCACATGTATAGTTATCCAAAGGTAGTCGATCTCCACAGCCGTTGTGTCCCATCGCTCCAGGGCTATTGCCACTGTAATGTGTTCTGTAAGTTGCTTTAAGGAGAAAGTATCTGCCAAAGGCATACATTTAAATTGTGCTACCAGTGAGAGTGCAAGTCTGATTTAAACCGGAGCTCTCTACCACTGCATTGTAGAATTATGGAAACCATGTGAAATTTGTTGTTCAATTCGATTTGTTTATTTGTATAGGGCTTTTCACTAGGGCTGCACAATATATCGAAAATATCGCAACAGCTTGCAATAACTGGGGTCATGAACAAAAGACAAAGTTTTGTAGCTTTAATAAGTATCAGGATATATTTAATTCATACAGTAAAAACTAAGCAATGTTTATTTTTACATTTTATGATTCAGTATTTTATTAAATAAAGCTAATGTAGGATAACCTGAAACCCTGTGGTTCACACTGATGTTAAATAACACTTCTTATACTACAGTAAAACACTGATGTTCACTTTCAGAATTTATAAGGATGTTTTCTTGTCATAAAAAGAATGTGAAACCTCATGTAGGTTATATAATTTAAAATATATTTTAAAGATAATTTAATTTTTTTTTTTACACACTTTAAGCATTATCGTATCAAATATCGCATTATTTAATGAGTTATCGCGCATCGCATTTTTCTTCAATATCGTGCAATATTGATTTTTAAACACCACTGTTACATAATAGTCTTCACTGAAGTCAGCATCACAAATGACATCTTAACAGAGATGATACATTTTTAAAAAAACAAACTAAAAGTAATAAAATAATAAAAAATAAAATAACACATGGATCAAGTGTACAGTTTTACAATAAGCACCACGCTCTCATCTGGTAGCAATATATTGCACGTATTTTCCCCATTTCGCCACATATTTTCCCGCCCTGTCATTGATGTTGCTAGAGGGCTCTAGGGCTCACCTGGGTTCTTTCAGTTTCTCATTATTATTTGCTTTCCGATCATTATAAAATAAATAAAGTCCGCTGCTCCACAGTTCGATGTCATTTGTGGATCATTCAAAACATACAACCTCGGACAGAACTCCAAGCTCGTCCGGGTGATGTTTTCAATGCGCTCATGAATCTTTAGCCAATAATTCTGAATCATGGGACATTCCCAGAGCAGATGAAGAAGAGTTCCTTCCGACAGCTCTACTTCTCACAATACATATCATCTGCAAGACTCGTGCCATATACTGAATATTTCTACATTTGTACTGTTGATCATTGCTCTGTCACCATGACACAATGGTATGCATGATAGATCCTAATCCAGGCAGTGTTGCTTACAGTTAGTTTATATTTTGATTTGTCTTTTTCTTTAATAAACTTGTTTTATTTAATTTTTTGCACTCAGATGACTTTATTCCAGAAGCACATGAGCCTGAAGTTGAGGACAGTGTGCCATCCGTGCAAGAACCTACTTCCACAGTGCATTCCCAATACCAGAGAAAGTCGGCAAAAAAGAGAGGTGAGTTTAGAAATGTAAAGTGGGTTGATGGTCTCGTTCGTCTTGAAGACACGAGCTCTATTCTGAATTATATTATTTGATCAAATTTTTACTCTTGATTCTTGATCACTGCACATTGATAGCTGTCACAATAGGTCTGTTTACACATTCTGTTTAAGGTTGTAAATCAACTATAATCAGTTTTGTGATAAGTGCTCCAAATAAATATTGTTGAATAAAACTATAGAAATACCATTCAATTAAGCGTAAGGTTTAAAGGGATAGTTTACCCAAAAATGAAAATTGTCATTTACTCGCCCTCATGTTCCAAACCTGTATGAGTTTCTTTCTTCTGCTGAACACAAGAAAACATTTTAAAGAATGTGTGTAACCAGACAGTTGACGTTCATAGTAGGGAAAAATACTATAGAAGTCAGTGGTGCCATCAACTGTCTGGTTACCCACATTCAAAATTAAGTGCTACCACACCTTTTACTGGTTTGCACTGCATTATTATTATTATTATTATTGTTATTATTATTATTGTTGTTGTTGTTATTATTATTATTATTATTATTATTAGTCAAAAGTTTTATTCAGAAACAAACTAAGAGTACTTTTAGTCTCTGAACCAAGTCAATATGGCAATGAATGACCTGTGCGATCAATCCAATAGTCTTTCAGTTCAGATTAAGGTTTAAAAATCCTAAACTTAAGACATTAACCTAAACTTAATAACATGTTCTTTTATGTATACTTAGGTAAAGAAACTGCTGTCAAAAGAAGCTGGACACCAGATGACTGTGCTGCAGTAGAAGGACACCTGAGGAAACTCATTGTGAGGAGCCAGGTTCAGGGAAATGGACTGTCAGCGCTGTGTTGATGCAGAAGCTCGAGCTTTAGGAAATCCAGACTGGAAGGAGGTCAAATACTTTATCAAACATTGCATTTCTGCCGTAAGAAGAAAAGTAAAGTGACATACAGGTATCTGGATGCCTTCCCACTAGCATTCACATAGACATGCGTTCTAACCCTTTAACAAAGCTGAAATAGTTTTCTTCATTGTATTATCCTCTTAAATGGTTGGTTGTCATTTACTCTCCGCTGTCATTCCAAACCCACAAGACATCTTTGGAAAACAAATGAAGATATTTTGAATGAAAGCTGAGATTTTGGTTGCGTTGCCGCTCTGTCCATTACTCGAGGGCTTCTGATTGCATTGCTGTCTGTTCATCCTAAACTTTCAAGCTTCAGAACATTTATAACGTAAAAGTAATCCATGTGGTTTAATCCCAAGTTTATGAAGTGATGTGAATCCACTCGCTTAACATTATCCAACAATTGCAATAACTGTGAACTGGACTTTGCATTGATGCAGAACACACAATTATACACGTTTTCTGGTTAATAGGGATTCTTGGCCTCGTATGCCCTTCTCCTTGTTTGTTATATGTCGCTTTGTCCTGTTTTTGTGCTATTGTTGATCTCACTTAATCCGTCTATTATACATATTATCCACCAATTGCAATAACTGTGAACTGGACTTTGCATCGCTGCAGCACACACACAATTACACTCATTGTTTCTGGTTACTAATGATTCTTCAGCTTGTATACAATTTATCTTGTTTGTTATTTGTCGCTGTGCCTAATAATGTAATCTCGTTATATAATTGCAATGACAATAAATTATTATTATTATTATTATTATTATTATTAATGCTTCGTATGGGCCAAAAAACTTAAATATTGAAATTGCTCCATAAAATTGGGATTAAACCTCTGGAGTCACATGGGTAACTTTTTTTTCTCTATGAATGTTTTGAAGTTTGAAAGTTTAGGATGAACAGGTTTAGAATGGAAATCTCTCAGGTTTCATTCAGATATCTTCAGGTGCGTTCTGAAGATGAACATGTTTCTCATGGGTTTAGAATGCCTTGATGGGGAGGGAATGAAGGCAGAATGCTCATTTACGTTAGTTCTTTGTTGTCTAGCAGTATAAAAAATAAAAGGGGTTGATCCTGTCAAAAGTCTTTTTTAATTTTAAATGTTTTATACCCCCAAAAAAGACTGACTCTTGTATTGTAATGCTTTGAGTTGCTTATAACATGTTTATTGCTGTTAAATCTTTTACCCCTTTGAAATGTAAGATGTTGTATAAGCTCTGTATGGAGCCAGCCATTTGTGTGTTACCAAATACATGTTCAGTGAGGACAAATCATGTTGTAAAGTTGTTTTTTAATCCTGTGTTTTGTGTAAAATATTACTTGTGGTATTAGTGCTATAATTCCACAGGGTTTTAAAGTCCGCTTGAACCGGAAGTTGCAAATGACTTTTCTCCCGTGTGACGTATTTCAGAGTGAAACGGAGTATTGAACCGAGGGCAGGGTTTTGCTTCAGCGCTCCTCCTCTCCATCTCTCGCTCGTAGCAGACTAACGGTTTGAGGAGCGGTTAAGCGTTTCTCAATCCAAGCCGTCAAGCCTACGTCATCAGAAAAGGAACGCCATTTCAGACCGGAAGTAACTTTTCAGACTTAGAAAAAAATTGTTTGCTGTGGTAATCTTTAATCAGTGTATTAACTTGCACGGATTAACTGTTCACCACAAGACTAGTAATATGCTCTAACAAAGTAAATAGGGTCCATTTTGATTTCATGTCGACTTTAAAGTCTTTGTTCATCAGATGAATAGGGAGTTTTCATGTGAAGTCCTCAATTTAAAGGAGTAAATTATCCTTAGGCCGCAGTGAACATGACTGGCTAGGAACACAACTTCATTAGAAATGGACTGCGGTTCATTCAGTGACCAATACAATGCGGGCAAAATACAGTTGGTGTCTTGCAGACTGAAGTCATTCAGGCTGAGACCAAAATTTGAGGGCTTATTGGTTTAGAAAAGTCTCTGGATTGGCTTTTTTATGCCATGTTGATGCCTAAGATAATACAGACGTGTGCAGATTAATTTAGAGGATATACATTAGAATCTAAAAAGGTTTCTATGGTAATCAAGGGCAAATAATGGAAGTAGTTAATGTTTCTAGATGTTTGGTCCCTGCTAAGATATAAAGATTAGAAATGTGTGTGTATCTGTGAAAGTGGACCCCACAAGTCCTAAATGTTTGGTTAGGCCCCACAAGTGACACAAAAACTCATGTGCAAACAATTTTGTTTGAATTTTGTATTATTGAAGTGATATTTCTTATTAGGAACTGCTTGTTATCTTGCTTGATTTTTTATAAGTGTGTAGAACCATTGGAAATGGTGGACCCCACAATTGGGCAAAAAACTGTGGACCCCCTTAGGGTAGAAAAACAAGTATGTGTGTGTGTGTGTGTGTGTGTGTGTGAGATCAGGTAGACTTGTATTTGGCTTATTCAGTACACAAATGTTATACCCATCTATGCAATACTGAAATAAGTTTAGTATACCATCCTACCCTATTAATCAATTTTTTTTGTAAATATTTATTTATTTTTTATTATTATACCCACATTGGGGGCTGAGCCCCCTAAAATGAAAATCCTAGAATCGCCCCTGGGTGTATGATTTCTATGATTGCGTTTTGGCCACATGACTGAGCGCTCGAATGAATGCAAGGGATTCAAATATTAACTGTTTATTCCAGGCAATTGCAAACAGCAATTAAAAATATTAACCTAAATATAGGCATTTTTCCTCTGGTGACTTGATTTTGTTGTCACTGTAGGCTTTTTGCGTATTCTAAAATCAAAAGCACAGGCACATGTAAACACCATATCAGATTAGATAATGTTTCACATAAATAGTCCACCGAATCTTGTTTACATCATTGTGTATTGTACGACTCTACAGTTACAAACAAAAAGATTAATAAAGACATCATCACTGTATCAGCAACACTACAGTTACTGTCTTTAAATAAAGCAGCAGAACGTCAGTGTTTGTGGCTCATCATTGACTGAAGCACAGGCTCTACTCTCCACCACAACGGTGACCCACAAAACTACATTAAACTAACAGATCTCTCTTGTGCAAAATAATCCAGTTCAGTTTAATATTTACTCTCCTTATAGATAACAGCTGCTGTTAACAAGCAGAATCACTGAATGAAAGAGAAACAAGAACTACAACTGACTTCAGCCACAGCCTTAGATGAACTCAACTGAAATACAAGACATCATTAAATCTCTCAAGATCTGATTAAACAACTCCACAAACAGCATCACCAGCTTCACACATTACTAACCACACTGACGCTATTTCTGTCAGATGTCTACAGAAGATCTAATCGAGAATTAACAGAAGTTTAGTTGTGTTTTTTTTTTTTTTTTTTTTTTTTATATACACTACCATGATGGAGATCAGTGTTTGCTTTAGTTGGGCTCTTGAACCTTGACTTTGTAACATTAACTTTTCAATGGTTGTTGTAATCACATGTTTGTTGTGGTCAAAAATAAAAAATAAAGCCAAGACTAAGTTTGTAGTATTGTCGAGTATGTTTTGCTAATGTCATAATTATCATTAAAACACCAGGTTGTCTCTTCTATTACGATATCAGTGTTGTTATAAAACATTAGCACAAAACAAGCAGACTACGCATTGCAGCATGAACCTTCTCCGTTGTTGTGATTCATACGCTGAATCTTGAGGTGTGTGTCTGTGTGTGTGTGTCTGTGTGTCTAAACGTTTCTGTAGTACTAAAGGTTTTGTGTATAAGATGTTTTTAAAATGTTTCAATAGCAGTTTATCTCATTCAGCATCATATAGCTATTGAAAACACCAGACTAACAAAAAAAAAATCCACACCATGTTTTTAAAAATCAGCCTCTGACTGAGATCAGTGAACCAAACACAACTACAGTAGCCAGAAAAAAGCAGAAATTAAAGTTCAAGGGTCAAGAGTCCAACTAAAGCAAACTCTGATCGCCACAATGGTGAGGTCAAACAAAACTTTTTCAATAAAACAACTAAACTTCTGTTAATTCTGAAATTATTTTTGTAGACATATGACAGAAATAAAGTCAGATTGTAATGTGTGAAGCTGGTAATACTGTTTGTGGAGTTGTTTAATCAGATCTTGAGAGATTTAATGATGTCTTGTATTTCAGTTGAGTTCATCTAAGGCTGTGGCTGAAGTCAGCTGTAGTTCTTGTTTCTCTTTCATTCAGTGATTCTGCTTGTTAACAGCAGCTGTTATCTATAAGGAGAGTAAATATTAAACTGAACTGGATTATTTTGCACAAGAGAGATCTGTTAGTTTAAATTAGTTTTGTGGGTCACCGTTGTGGTGGAGAGTAGAGCCTGTGCTTCAGTCAATGATGAGCCACAAACACTGATGTTCTGCTGCTTTATTTAAAGACAGTAACTGTAGAGTTGCTGATACAGGGATGATCTTTTTAAGTGCTTTAGGACACACATGTGTGTTGTAGCTGATGATAAACTGCAATGATTTGAGTTAAAGTCATGTTTTTAGCAATTTCATTATTACAAATTTAGTGTTTGCAGTTTTACATTAAGAATTGTTCCACCAATTGTGAACTCATTTTTTTTGTCAGCAAGACGAGGCTTTTTCTGAAAGATAATGATTTTAGACTTCTCCATGTTTATCGGTAAGGCCCAATCGTTACTGTACTTCTCCAGAATGGAGAGGCTTTGGTGCAGCCCCTCTTCATGAGGAGACAAGAGCAGAAGATCGTCTGCATACAGGAGGCATTTGATTTCTCTGCCCTCGAGGGTCAGACCAGGACCAGAGGACTTATCAAGTGCTGATGCCAGTTCATTAATATAGATATTAAATAGAGTCGGGCTGAGGCTGCAGCCTTGACGGACTCCTTTCGTCTGACTGAAATAATCGGTTCGTTTGTCGTTGATTTTGACACAGCATTTGTTCCCGTTGTATATGTCCTTTATGATGTCATATGTCCTTCCTCCTATTCCACTCTGGATAAGTTTTAGGAAAAGTCCATCGTGCCGTACCAAATCAAAGGCTTTTTGGAAATCAATGAAGCAACCAAATATTTTTCCTTGTTTTGTCTGCTGAACGTATTTTTGTATGAGTGTGTGGAGTGTGTAAATGTGATCTGATGTTCTCTGTTTAGGCATAAATCCAATTTGACAGTTGTTTATAATTGTGTGTTCTTGAATGAACTGAACTAATCTGTCATTAATAATAGAGCAGAATAGTTTTCCGAGGTTGCTGCTGACTGTGATGCCTCTATAATTATTTGGGTCGTACTTCTAACCTTGTTTAAATATTGGAGTTATTCGATTTTCTTTCCAGACTTCAGGAAAGTGTCCTGATTTTAGTAACAGATTGAATAATTTCAGAATAGCATCTTTCGGTTTGGAGCTGCTGTGTTTCAGCATCTCGTTAGATATTCCATCCAAGCCACAGGTTTTTTTTTTATTTTTTAGGGATTTCATTTTGCCTATTAGTTCATTTAATGATATGGGTTTGTCTAGATGGTTTAGCTGCTCTTTAACAGTGAATTCTAGGTCGTGTAGTTCAGAGGTCAGATGTTTTTGGGTGATGGTTGGTTCATTTTGTGAATAGAGTTTTCCGAAATGTTCAGTCCAGATGTTTGGGTCGTGGATGGGAATGTGTTTAGCTTCTTTGGATTTATCTAAATTATTCCATAATTCCCAAAAAGAATTTTGATCGCCTCCTCGATCTTGTTGAGCTTTATTCTCTCTCTCTCTCTCTCTCTTTACACATGACCAACTTAAAATTACACAAAATGTGTTAAAATGGCCATAACACCAAAAATGTGCTATTATTTAACACATCCTTTCTGAGAGTGCAGTAACTTCAAAATAGGGGTAAAAATCTAGTTTGAGCCCAAATCTTTTTTTTAATGTAGATAATTTTCATTACTAAAACATCTAATTGCCAAATTTCCAGTGTCCTACTCATAATTAATTTGGCTGGACAAATAAAGAAATTTAAAGTTTCACACTCTAGCGAGTTAAGGTCTTTTGCCTTTATAGGACAGCATGGGTCAACACAATGAATCAAGCAAAGAAAACAAACAAAATTGCCAAGTAGCCTGCACAGTGATACACCCTATAGGAAGCTATCTGAGGATGAGATTCTCCCCCCATTCCTATTTATAGCCTTCCTTTTGAAACAGATGCAGCTGCTTTTTAATCAGAATCAAAACCAGAATCATTTTAATTGCCTGTTTTTGTGGCAGTTTTTTTTTTTTTTTTAGTTTTTTTTTTTGACGACAACCCCAATAATGTGAGATCGAGTCAATTTGATTTGTATACAATATACATAGTTTCAAAGCAACTTTACAGACATTCATAATGTTAATGTTTAAGAAAGCTTATTTAGTAATTTATACCTCACATACACTCTAAAAAATGTTAAAAAGGTTAAACTACGAAAACTAATTTGAATGAACATTGTGAAGTGGTCTCCCTTTGGTTTATTGATGGACATTTAGCCATCATTGAACTGGAGAAAAGCAACAAAAGAAGAGAGAAAGAGAAAAAAACCCAAAACAAAAAACATCATAATGCTTCAATGTTGACAAAAAGATAACTATATAGGCTCAGGCATTTAGACATGCTCACTTATCATATGATCCTCAACAGTGGTGACAATTTTTCATTCTGCAGTGCATGATGGGAGTTTTTAACTATAGTATTACCCAGCATGCATTGCAGCATGTAGCATTTTGTTGATTGTCACCATTGTTGAGATTCATATTCTGGTTCTTGATGTCTGTGTGTGTCTGAAAAGTACAAGAATTCAATTTTTTATATGCGTTATATAGATTTAAACTTCTTTCGTTATAACTACTTGAGTAGTATTTCATTTGCATGCTGTAGTTCCACAGGATTGATTAAGCAAAGCCTAAACATACAGTAAAAATGAAAAATATATATATTTTGATTACAACCAGGCCAGCTCATGATGACCATCGTATCATATGAAATCAGTGAACATCTGCTTACTGCATAGCACTGATCTCTCTGTTTTACAACACCACATGCATTTCTACAAAGAGAAATCTGGAAGTCAAGGGTCAAGAGCCCAACTAAAGCAAACACTGATCTCCATGATGGTGGCATCATTTTATCCAATAAAACATCAACATCTGATCCTCTGTGATTCTCAATAAGAGCAGGTGTTCATCACTAACACACAATCATAATTTAATTAGTCTCTTAATTATCTCATTAACTTTAACTCTTTGAGGACTTGGGATTTGACTCGAGACTCGTTTGTGTCTTGAAAGGAATGACTTGGTTCCTCCTCTGGTGAAATCAGCTGCTGAGTTCATGGGTGGAATAAACACATGGCAGGACTTTTACTTTCTGACCCCTGGACTTGACACCTCTGTCTGTAATATATCTGCTTGTTTTACACTCTTTGGCCACCAGGTGGTATTGTGAGCAAATGAAGCCACCAGAAATGAACCCTTTTGTGAACCACTTGCTGGACTGAATGAAGCCTCATCACCGCCGCCGTTAAATGCCGAGCGCGCCTCTCCTCGAGAGACCGGTCTCTTCCCCCGTGCATGCACGCTGGTGTCCTCGTGGGTCCAGGAAGGGTGCATTGAGGGACATCGCGCCGCCGAGGATGTGAGCCGTCGGGCCAGGATGCCGGGTCGTCCATCCCGCCAATGGTCCATAAGCGGTACAGGAAGAGCCGCCGCTCCAGAGAAGCCGCCGCCCCTCGTGCCCCGGGCCACGGGAGCGCGTGCGGCCACCAGACTCCGCCCCTTGCACAACGAAGACACCAGATCCCCCCTGTTTTGATGGACACTTCTTCCCCCCTGGACACTTTATTTTATTATTTTTGTTTAATAAAAGCCTCTCCGAGGCCTGACGCCACACCCACTGTGTCTATCGTTGGCTCCTCCCGTCACAATATATATATATATATATATATATATATATATATATATATATATATATATATATATACACACACACACACACACACATACATACACACACACATACGTATGTATAAGCTTTTTTAACATTTCTAATTAAAACAACAGCATAAAAACAAGTAGAATAAGAATAAGATAAGTTACCAATCAAATTAAATCAGTACCCTATTAAAAAAATAATTTGTACTACAGAGGTGACACGTGAAGAACACATAAGTGTAGATGTATTTAACCTAATAACATGTCTTTATTTCTCAGATATTTGCCTTCAGTAACAATATTGCTGCATATATACCCACAATTACAGTTACTCTTTTCATTGTAGTTTTACTGATAAATGATCATATCATATTGACATTTCATTTTGCATTATTGATTCAACATTTACTTTGTAAATTATTTTGATACGTGAATTTACTACAGAAAGTCTCAATCTACACATAAAATAAATTCACAGAATAATCCATTAACATATCTTTACAATTGTCATGGTAGGCAGTACTTTAAACATCATTCAGCATACAAAACATGGATCAATTATTTGATTAAAATTTATTTTATTCTTTCAAGGATCTCTAATATTTGCTGTTACCGCTGACCCAAATTAAAAAAAAAAAAAAAAACAGGTTTGTCATGATCTCTTTACCTAGAAAAATCAACAACAATAGTAACAACAACAACAAAAAAAATCATAATCTTAATCATCATACCTTCCACTCATACAGCGTTAAAGGTGCTGTATACGTTTTTGACTCTTCTTAAGCCAAAAAAATAACAATATGTTTGTAGATATTTAGAAATCATGTTATGTTTACATAGCTGTTTCTCTGAAAAATAATGCTATAGCCAGTAATTCTACTCTGAAATGTGCGTTCCGGGCAGGTACTGGGGCGGAGTTGCAGTACTCAATCACTAGCTGGCAATATTGCATACTGCACCTTTACCTATTCTGTGTTAACACCACATATCATTAGAGTTGCCTCTCTAGAATGGAGGGAATTTACTGACATTTAGTAGTTTGGAATCTGCCAATATTAACCTTTTTAAACTCGAACGTAATTATGAGAGTGCATTGTTTAATTAAGTATTATAGTAATAACTATACCTCATTTCACATAAAAAAAAAATCATGAATTTCCAAGAAAGTCATTTTTTGAGACTACATGACTGCTTTAGAGAAATTACAAATTGCTCTCATATTCACTCTGATATTCATCTACACACTTCTCCTCCAGAATCTTAATGAGAGTTGCCAGTGTGCTATTTGGATCCAGCAGAGTCACTAGAGGGACATTCACACCTCTATCATTTTGGATAAGATTCTGCAGAGTCATAGCTAACATTGAGTCAATGCCTAAATCGAAAAGATGAACATCATCGTTCAGCTCGTCCATCTCAACACCAATCGTTTCGCTGATCATGAACCTCAGATAATCACGTGGTGAGGATGGGGTCATGGGTTGCTCAGTGCTAGACATGTTTAGTCCATTTTTAATTATGGCTTCCTCTCCTATTTTGTACAAACGGATCTTTAGTGATTTGTTCTGACTGAAAATGTTATTCCAGTTGCTTTTAAAATTGAATTTGCATACAACCTGTTGAGGTTTGTTGATCAAGAGGCACTGCTCAAGACTTTCATGGATTTCTGGAATCTCCATAAGCATGATTCCCTTTGCCTCCATAAATCTTTGGATATGGACTTTGTTCAACAAAAGACCAAGATTCAAAGCCCCCCAATTAATGGACTGTCCAGAAAGCCCAATGTTTCTGCGATACTGACAGAAAGTGTCCATGAATGTATTAGCCGCAGCATAATTAGTTTGTGAGGGATTGCCAATGAAGGCAGAGATGGAGGAATAACACACAAAGTAATCCAGACTGCACTGTATGGTAGCACGGTGAAGGTTCAACACTCCATTCACTTTTGGACTCATGACTTTCTCATAAAGAGATTTATCAAGACGTTCAATCAGCCCATCATGCAGGACAACCGCGCTGTGAAATACCCCTTTGATGGGACTGGATGGAAATAGTTTTCCAATATTATCAATTGTCTGGTCCACTTGCTTGGACACAGAAACATCACATGGCAGAGACTTAATGACAGAACCCCAAAGGCTACTGACTTGACTTATCTCTTGTTGCATCAGAGGGTTTGGATTACTCCTAGACAGAATTACAATGTTTCCTCCTCCTTTCTGGGCGATGAACTTTACAGTCTCAAAGCCCAACCCCGTTAGACCACCTGTGACAATATAGACTGAATTTTTCTGGAATAGACTGTGTTTGGGTATCACTGGAATGTCAGACAGCTGGTTCTTGGCATCACTGTTCAGGGCTATAATGGGTAAGATCTGGCATCTGAAGTATGATTCAGATTCTTTTACTGACAGAAGATCAGTGTCTTGAGATTTCACTCTTTGAACAGCTGTTGTGTCCAGTGAAAAATACTTTCTGTCCAAATGCATGGATTTCAGCCAACGGTAGATTTGTGGCATTTGCATTTGCAGAGACCCTTTTTGCATAATTTGGGATATGAGAAGGGCATGGAAGCAGATTTCCTCATTTGTACCTTGGAATGTTATAGTACTGAATGGAAAGTCTATCTTGTTGTCATATACAAGAACAATGTTTTTGATGCCTCTAACACTGATAACTATTTCAGCGGTTTCTACATTATAAGGAGGAATAAGAACAGCTCCCACAACCTCACTAAAATCACAAGACAGCTGATCAGCCTGCGTGCTCACTTGGACATTCCAACCTGATCTGTTTGCAATAGCAATTAAAACAGTCATCAAAGCTGAGTCAGGGACAGTGGAGAAAATACCCAGTTTCCTTTGCTGTTTAGATTTAGGTAAAGCCTCATGGAAGATCTTCCAAGCCAGTACCATGTAAGAGACACAAGGGATGTCATTCAGGAATGAAAGCCTTTTTGCTTTGCAGCAAACAGCGGCTGGGAGAACTACATTAGTGGTGGCAGCCACAGGGTAACAAGACACAATATGATCACCAACTTTAAATTTGCTGACACCTTTACCCACTGCTGTGACAATGCCACTGAAGTCAAGGGCCAAGAGCTTATGGTTTTCATTTGTGTGCTTGTTCCAGTACAGTGTCTTACCATAATTCAGGTCAGAAATGCTGACTGGAAAGTAATCTGATGAATGAACACAGATTTTACTGAGAAGAAGCTCAATATTTTTTCCTTGAATCAGTTTAATGGAATTATCCATTTGAGTTGCTGACACATTTGTCATTATATATGGGTCAGATGTTTGCAAGATGAAGACTTCTTCATCCAACATGTTGAGGTTTCTTGAAGAGATTGCCATGGTTGGCAAAGGTGTGTGGGTGATTTCGGGTTTGAGAATTTTGCCCTCCTTCACTACTAGCTCTGGATATTTGTTACAGGGGTATGATCTGAGGACCTGAACCAAAGCTTTGATGTCTTCAGTAGTGGCAGAGCCCATGTCAATCAGCTGGAAGTTAAGTTCTGGCAACTCAGCTGCACATGCTCTTATCATGCCTGACAGAACAAACCCAGGGTTTATGTGGTCCACTTTGCTCCCAGACAACCTATAAGTTACTACTCTGATATCACCTGGGAAATGAAGTGCCTTAAGATATCTGACAAGCTTTCGGAAAATCTCACAAAAACCTGCCATAATATCCAAAACCTTCTCTGATTCGAGAGAGGTTAGGTTTGCATCACCCCACATGAACAAAATATCCTGGAAGCATTTCTTTACACTTGAAATTTTCAGATTTGACAAAAGAAGTTCAACCCCATCTTCTAACAGTATGTTTCCATTTGAATAAGAAACATATCTAGATGTTGGGTCCAAGTACTGTTCCAGAGCTTTAGAAATTCCTACTTGGTCAGAAAAGACCAGTGCCTTAATCTGTGTATCAAGCGTGGCAAGTTCAGACATGATACTGAAATTGTTGTGGAAAAAGTACTCCTTGACTACTTGGAAACGAGTTCCTGGCATTCTGATTTTCACATGCCTGAGTTCAACTAAGACCCTACCTTGTTTGTTGGCCAAGCAGCCACAAATGTCAAAATCATCTTCTCCCACATGTATTGCTCTCAGATATGCAACCATCTCCTCTTGCAATGGTTCAAATACAGTCAGGCTGCCTATTTGTGCAGGATATATGGGTCTTGTTGATAGATCATGCAGTATAGTTGCAGGAACAAGCTGCATGACGTAATCCAAGACCACAGGGTGAAGGTGATAGTCATGTAATTGAGGCAGTAATTCCTCTGGGACCTTCACAATAGATATAGCCTCACCAAATTCTTCCCCACAATAAACATCTGCCTTATTTCTGAAGACAGACCCATACTCAAATCCTATATTACTTAGATGCTTGTAGAGTTCTTCAGTAGTCATGTGGAATGTGCATCTTTTGTAAATACAGTCTAATGAAATGAACTGTTCTTCAGGCATCCTACCTGGTTTTGCTTCTACTGTGCCAAATGCATAGACTGCAGAAGTAGACTGTACTTTGAAGTTACATGTGTGTTCGGCCAAATTATCTAAATAATTCAGCTGTATGTTTATATCTGGGGAATTCTGGGTGAAAACAAATGGACTCTGGAATGTTATGCTGAGCTGCAGAGAACTAAGTGGAACTTTAGGTTTTGCATATTCCATGTAAGTCGTTAAACCCAATTCTGCATAAAATGCCCCAGGAATTATGGCAACCCCACCGTGCTTGTGGTCCTTCAGGAAGGACACTGATTCAGAGGATAAATCACAGCTGAACATTGAACTGTCTGTACCCATTCGTGTCACTACTGGATGGTTTCCAGTGGGACCAATCGACTGCAAAGGTAAAGCGAAGCCATCTCTCTTCACACAATCAAACTGGTATCGGGGGTAGGGAATTGGTTGAGTCTCAAAACCTTTGTAGAACATTTCCCAGTCCACTATGACCCCAATCTCAAACACTTTGGAAACAACAGCGAGCATTGTCTCATGATCTTTATCAGGCTGCACTGAGGGAATCACAGTGAAGTCATTTCCCAGAGTCTCAGTAATGTACCTCTGCAAAGATCTTCTTGGGCCAATTTCAACAAATATCACATTACTTTTGTTTTGAGCTGCAGACTTTACAGCTTGTTCGAATTCAACTGGCTGTCTGATATTCTTTGCCCAATATTCACCAGTAATAAAATCTGAGGAACACAAACTAACACCTGTCACTGTTGAGAACAATTCTGTCTCCAAATTATGTGCCTGCAATGAACCTATATTCTGTTTCACTTTTGATAAAATGGGATCCATCTTGTGACTGTGGAATGCTGCAGGTACATCTAAAATGTGAAGGAATAAATCTTTTCCACTGGCTGAGTTGCTCAAATTCTGTTGCAACCTGTCAATGTCATCTGCATCTCCTGAGAGGGTGCATGACTGAGGACTGTTATAAGCAGCCAGGCAAACCCTTCCCAAATAAGATGGGAGAATTTTCAAGACTTCAGAAACAGCCATATTACTAACTACCAGCATCTTCCCTCCTGTCACAGTGCTTTGCAAAGAACTGCAATAGTGGATAACTTTCACTGCATCTTCAATTGACAACAAACCAGAACAATGAGCTGCAGCAACTTCTCCAATAGAGTGTCCCAAAACAGCATCAGGACTAATGCCCCAGTGTTTCAGAAGTTTGACAACAGCTACCTGAATAGCGAACAGAAGAGGCTGGACAATCTTTGGATCAGATGGCTCTGTACTTTTCTCAGATTCACTTTCCAGCATCTCTATCAGATTCAGACTTCTATAGCTTTGTAACAGAGTTTCAATCTTCACAATTTCCTCTCTGAAAACTGGCTCTTGTTTTAGGAGCTGCTTGCACATACCCTGATATGTCACACCATTTCCACAAAACACAAAAACAAGCTTGGAGTCTGTCTTTGACGGCACAAGCTTTTTCTCCACAGCAGCAGTGAGTTTCTCTTGCAGATCTGCCAGTGATGACGTTTGAAATATTTTTCTGTATTTGTGCTTCAAGTGACTTCTTCTACATGCAGATGTGTACAGTAACTCCTGTAGATCTGATATTTTCCCTGCTCTGATCTGTTCTGCTGTATCTTCAATTATGTTTTTCATGGATTTTTCAGAGGCTGCAGAGACCACAAAATACTGATGGAATTTGCTGATCAGCTGAGCTTTTGTTTTTTTTGTCTGCACATATTGTCTGACAATTGCATGTGCATTTGTTCCACCAAACCCAAGGTTATTGATTCCTGCAGACCTCCCTGCTCTGCTGTCACTGATCCATTTTTCTGCTGTGGTGGGGATTTTCATATTGAGAGATTCAATGTCTATGCTGGAGTTTTCCACAGAGTAGAACAATGATGGCACAATGGTTTCATGCTGCATCATCAAAAGAACCTTTACGAGCCCTGCAACACCTGAGGCAGATTCTGTGTGTCCAATATTGCCTTTAACAGATCCAATGATAATTGGCCCTGACTTCTGAGGTCTTGCTTTGGCAATGACTTTTGAGATACTACCTGCCTCTATTGGATCTCCAACTGGAGTCCCAGTTCCATGAGCCTCTATGTACTGCACACTAGTCAGGTCAGTCTCTGTTGAGTACATTTTTCTAAGCAGATCCTCCTGCTGTACCATGGATGGTTTGGTGATTGGACTAACAGTGTGGCCATCTTGATTTACTCCAGTTTTGCAGATGATACCCCAAATGTGGTCATGGTCTTCAAGAGCCTGTCATAATACAGATAACATAAGAGTGTTTCTTGCTGTAGTTCATCATTAGATACATTGCTGTCATTGTGCTGTGATTATATGATACATATTTTTATTACTTTTTTCAGAGGTTTTAATAGAACGACACCACATCCTTCACCTCTGCCATATCCGTCTGCTTTGCTGCAGAATGGTTTACTCATTCCATCGGAGGAGATCATTTTTGCCTTGGAGAGAGCCACATAAACGGTTGGCTCCAAAATACACGTCACACCACCACACAAGGCCATATCACAATCTCCTGTTGAGTGGAACACAGATAACCACACAAATTGGCTAATAAATTTTAGAAACAAGGACCTATAGCTTGTCTTGCTTCATTACCATTTTTACTAAGGCACATAACCAGTCTCAAATAAATTGATGGGGACAAATGTGTGTATTGAAAGATGGTTTTTCACAGACATTTTGGTATCCCAGATTTTTTGCACACAATTATACAACAGTTTAAAGATAGGTTGTTCCATTCATCTTGAAGTTGCCACAGTTATGCTATGCATTTAGACTTTAGTCTTAATTGTTTCTGTCTTCGTGTTGGTCATACCATCTGCTGTAGAACTACTTTTCAATATTACACTAATTGCAAAAAAAAATGTTTGAAAATCTACAATTGATATTTCTAATGGCACACTAAAGTAAAAAATAAATAAATAAAAATAAAATCATAATACATGAAACATCCAATGTCTTTTGCACAGCACATTAGTACACATATAATAATATATAAGCACATATTAGTACACATATAATAATATATAATATATGGAAAATCCTCTTAAAATATGCAAATAAGTTTATGCCCAGGGTTTACATACATATTGTTGAAGACTACCTTGTTTTATGGCTTGACAAGCTAAGTGAAGGGCGACGAGGGATGAGGAGCAGGCACAGTCAATGGACAATGAGGGGCCAGTGAAGTTGAATATGTATGAGATGCGGTTGGCAGCTATGCTCATAGCGGCACCAGTGCTACTGGTGTGGTCTATGTTTACTGGCTTAATCCTCACATTTCTTAGCTCAAAGTCTCTGTTCATTAGGCCTAAAAAAACAAGAAAACAAAAAACACATTAGACATTTTAGCTGGCGATATGGTTTTATCCATAAGGCAACATTAAGGCAATAATAGTTGCAGGGCTCCGACAAGCACTTCAGTTCAGCATTTCAGTTACCAGCCCTTAGCTGTAGCCACCTCATGTGCTATTTGTACTGTGACACAAAGGAATTAAAGCACAAGTACACATATTGAGGTCAGGACAAGTTAGTTCCCTTATCAAAAGCTACTCTCAATGCTGCGCTCAAAGCACTATTGGGAACGTTCTTTGTCCGACCGGTTGTTGAAGCACGTGTGTCAAACACGCCAAACTTTGGCTTAAATAACCTCGGTTAGGTGACGTCACTCAATTATGAACACCTGGAGGTTATAAATGGATGTGATGCGGACATCCTCAGGTCTCTTTGTCTTCATGGAGCGCATTGTTGTTTGTTTGTGTGTGTGAGTGAGAAAAAGCACTCTTAAAAGTGACACTAATATTGAAAAAAAGGCAATGCAGGAAGCGAGTACCTCCTTGTCAGAGGCAGCTTTCTGACAAAGATCTCCATGCTTTATGCTTTGAGTGTTTGGGGAAGAGCACGCGATCCTCGGGCTCAAGTGCGAGTGCGAGCACTGCAATCTCCTCTCGATCAAAGTGCTTCGCGCGCAGCTTGTCTTCTTTAGAAGCTCATGGGGGTCATGTGTCGATCTGGCCGAGGTGTGTGAGACGGACCTGCCCCTTTCTCTCGCCGGATCATGAAGCCCTCGCGTCCATTTCTCAAGCGCGCTTCGGCGCTTCTTCTGAACGGGCCGAGGAGACTTCATCTCTTGCTTCTGGGGAAGTGGAAAGTGCCACCTCAGAGCGCTCCTCTCGTGATGAAAAAGATTATGAGGAGTTACTCGAGATAGTTACTAGGGTAGTCGATCGATTACATCTAGACTGGCCGCAGGAGCAAGAGACCTCCAAACGCTAAAAGTTACACGACAGATATCTGTCGGGTGGTCGGGGGGGAGGGACCTCAGCAACGGTCTCTCCCCTTCTTTGTTCATGGAACAGACCGTATTCGTCCTGTGTTTTTGTGCCATCGACGTCGATCTACTCGACTATCTTTGATGCAAAGCCACGGGGCTATATGATGATGCCCCAGATTGAAGAGACGCTCGCGGGTTATCTCTCTCCTGGGAGTTCATCCTTAGGGATGTGCCCGAAGCCGAATATCTTATTCGGAAAGGCATGAGTAATGGCTTCAAAACGAATAATGGATTTATCCGAATAACAGAAAAAATATTCGCCTAGCCTTGTCACTCCACACATACACCAAATGCATGGATGCAGCTCTGGCTCCTCTACGACTCCAGGGCATCTGCATTTTAAACTACATAGACAACTGGCTGATTCTGGCTCAGTCTCAGGAGCTAGCGCTTCGACTTCGGGATGTCGTCCTAGCTCATCTCGAATCTCTGGGGTTGAGACTCAACGCCAAAAAAAGTGTTCTCTCTCCTGTTCAGAGGACAATGTATTTGGGGGTCGTATGGATCGATCGTGATGCGGGCACTGCTGTCTCCATTCTAAACACCCTAAAGAACATCAAGCTAGGCCAGAATGTCATGGTTCATCACTTTCAGAGAGTGCTAGGTCTCATGGCAGCTGCATCCACGGTGATACCTTTGGGCCTCCTGCACATGAGATCATTTCAGTTGTGGCTCAGAGCCAGGGGATTTCATCCAAGGGCCAATCCCCAGAGGCAAATAAGGGTTACGCGCCAGGGGCTTCGTACCCTTTCTATGTGGTTCAGACCCCGGTTTCTGACTTTTTCTGACGCAAGATGCTAACGACAGACACATTCCTCAGGGGTTGGGGAGCGGTCTTAGATGGCCGTCCAGCCCAAGGGATCTGGAGAGGTCATCTTCTCGAATGACAAATAAATTGCCTCGAAATGAAGGCTGTATTTCTGGCCCTGAAATACTTCCTCCAGCAGTTAAGAGGCTACCATGTTCTAGTGCGGGTGGACAACACAGCGGTAGTCTCTTACATAAATCGTCAGGGCGGACTGCAGTCTTGCCGCTTGAATGAGCTAACGCAGATTCTGCTTTGGGCACAGAACAATTTCCTGTCCCTCAGGGCGATTTACATTCCCGGGCATATGAATGTGGGAGCAGACTTGCTGTCCAGACAAGCTGTGCTTTTACGAAGCAGAAGTGGACCTCTTTGCTTCACAGCTCCCCTGGGTCTGGACACGGTGGCCCATGTGTGGCCCAGACTGCGTCTTTATGCATTTCCTCCGATTGCTCTGCTCCCGGGAGTCCTGGCCAAGGTCCATCAACAGGGGTCTTGCCTCTTACTAATAGCGCCCCATTGACCGACCAGAATATGGTTCTCAGATCTAATATCTCACCGGGCGATTCCGGTGAGGAGGGACCTTCTCTCTCAAGCACAGGGGACAATATTTCATCCCCGCCCCAAGCACTGGAACCTTCACGTCTGGCCCCTGAGGGGGTCCAACTAAGAAATGCCGGCCTAGCAGCCAATGTAATAGAGACTATTCTAAGTGCTAGGGCTCCCTCCACTAGAAGAACTTATGCCATCAAATGGCGCGTTTTTGAAAGTTGGTGTACGACACACCATGCAGATCCAGTTCTCTGCCAGATTGTTTCAGTACTGGAGTTTCTACAAGAAAAACTGTCCTCAGGCACATGTCCTAATGCTCTCAGAACATACGTGGCCGCCATTTCGGCTTGCCATGCTCTGATTGATGGGGTTTCAGTGGGGAAACACCCTCTAGTTGCCCGCTTCATTTGAGGAGCTAAGCGGTTGAGGCCGCCCACTAGAGCGACAGTTCCTTCATGGGGCCTAGCTATAGTGCTTGAGGGCTTAGTGGACACCCCTTTCGAACCACTAGAGTCAGCGCCTGTCAGGTTTCTGACCCTAAAGCTAAAGATGGTTTTTCTAACAGATATTACTTCTCTGAAGAGAATTGGAGATTTGCAGGCTCTGTCAGTATCGCCATTCTGCCTAGATTTTGCCCCTGGGCTGGTAAAAGCTATTTTGCATCCTCACCCTAGTTATCTTCCGAAGGTCCCATTCTCGACCATAAATCCGTCAAAGCCTCATTCTTGAAGCCTTCGGCCCTCTGCCGTTCATGACACCGGAGCAGGAGAAACTTCACTTACTGTGTCCAGTACTTGCTCTCCAGTTTTTTACGTCCACCGCACTAACCAGTGGCGTAAGTCGGAGCAGCTTTTCGTATGTTATGGAGGCTGCAACCGGGGGACAGCTGCCACAGACTATGTCACATTGGGTGAGGCATGCTATTGCCCTAGCCTATGAGGCGTGTGGTCAAGCTTTGCCTCTAGGTGTAAGGGCCCATTCAACCAGGGGGATTGCATCTTCAGTGGCTTTGGCAAGAGGTGTCCCCTTGCAGCAAGTTTGTGATGCGGCAGGTTGGTCCTCTCAGCACACATTTATTATATTCTATAGTTTGGATGTTCATGTTACTCTGGGCTCGCAAGACCTTGAGTCGACATCCCAGAGTCATGTCTGAGATCTCTTTAATATTTGTGCGCACACACTACACAACGTTGGGGGTCCAGTGCGGCGGAGCGCAGCATTGAGATTAGCTTTTGATAAGGGAACATCTGGGGTTACTTGACTGTAACCCTGTTCCCTGAAAAAGCGGGAATGAGATGCTGCGCCTCAATGCCGCACTGTAAGCGTGACTGGACGTCCTATCAGACAAAAGTTTGACCTGAGGATGTTTCCGTGTCACATCCATTTATAACCTCCAGGTGTTCGTAATCGAGTGACGTCACCTAACCAAGGTTATTTAAGCCAAAGTTTGGTGTGTTTGAGACACGTGCTTCAACAACCAGTTGAACAAAGAACATTCCCAATAGCACTTTGAGCGCAGCATCTCGTTCCCTCTTTTTCTGGGAACAGGGTTACAGTCAAGTAACTCGAGATGATCCCTTTTGTGAACCAGGGAATTACTGAGAAAATTGATTTGCTATTTTGCAATGCACCTTAACCTGAGGTTGCTTAAAAGTACTTCCCATACAGTAAGTGCATATTCAAAAGACACCAAAAGTCACTGCGTTTTATTTAACTTATATTTAGCTTAAGTTTTACCCAAAAATACGCCTGTTCGCGTTCCACTGGCCTTTTCCATTGGTATCCCAGCATCCTCTAGGGCCCTGTAGGTGCACTGCAACAGAAGTTTGTGCTGAGGGTCCATGGTGATTGTTTCAGCATTAGGGATGCCGAAGAACATGTGGTCAAACTCATTCAAGCTACACAGAATAAAAGATAAATTATGGGGTTATTGCTTTTTGGAGTTCAGATACCACAGGGATACTTCACCCAAAAAGGACAATTCCATCATCACTCATCCTCACATGATGTAATTCTAAACCTGTATGATTTATTTTCTTCAGCAGAACATGAAAGATGATACTTTGAATGTCAGTGGGCTCTTGACAACCTTGAACCTCATTGACTTTCACTGTGTGGGGAAAATCCACATTAAGCAAAATAGCATGAAAGCCATACAGGTTTTTAACAACATTAGTTAAGAACAACAATCTTTTTTGGCTGAAAGATCTCTTAAATTACTATTTATTCCATCAGAGTAACTCTGGGAACAAAACAATAATTTGCTTTCTACCAACTGCTTCAAACTAAATGTATATATCAGAGGTCGCCAATCCGTCAATCACGATCGACTGGTAGATCTTTATCACTGTCCCAGTAGCTCCAGAAAACAACACAAAAATAAATACAAAAAACACATTACATTTCTCCAGCCTTTTTACAGAATTTTTTGTACTTATTTTTCTATTATTTTTTGGGAGCTACTGGGACAGTGATAAAAAGTACTGTACATCATGCTTGAGTCTGTAAACAGGACGTTAACAGAGGCCAGAGACACTGAAGATGGACATGAAGAGAAAATATTGTAGCAGGCAGAGCAAGCTCACTGTTCACAATGCTCAAAATATAGGAAGAAAATTATAAATATTGGATTGGGAGTGAAGGGTTATATGAATCTATCACTGAACTGACTGTCATCAGAAACATTTCAAGTAATATTTATAAGCAGAGTGCTGCTTTGTTTACAGTGGTAATCAAGGAAACACTGTATTGCTGCTTTTCCATAAGCGCCACCTGCTGTCAGAGAGTGATTTTGCATCTCATTCAGAACTTCTGCTGTTTTTGTTTTGTGCAGGCATGTTTTATGTAGTATAAATTTACACAGATAAAGTCAGACCATTCTGTTTTTGCTTTCAATCTTGAAATTACACAATTCAAATAATCTAACTCAAATCAAAAACAACTACTCATGCAAACGTTTGTAGCATGTTGGTTTAGATTTTGATTAAAATGCAGTGCTTGCCTTTAATTTCATGGCCACAGTTTTTTTTTAAGGTCAGTCAGCTTTTATTGTAAACAAACAATAAAAATTCTTAGCTTGAAAAAAAGTAAGTAAAAAATCGGCAAGACGTATCGGAATCGGCAAAAAAAAAAGGGATTCTGAATCAGCCATGAAAAATCACGATTGGTGCATTACTCATTAAAATACTAAATAAAAGGCCTCAAATTGGAAGTACAACCTGGGCTGTCTTTTTCTATCAGTTTTTCAATAGGTAGATCTTGTCTTTCATAAAGACCAAGGTCAGGGATCTTGGGCTAAAAAAGGTCGGTGACCACTGGTATATATCATTCAGTGATCCAGTGTGGCCAAACATCACCCAGTCTGTTTACTAGTTCTACCTTGGAAGTGTGCATTAGGTGTTTTTCCACTGCTGCGAATAGATACAACTTATTGTAACCTACATGACAGTTACCAATGTAAGTACTGGTAATTCACATATATTTGTATAACTCTTTTTCACAATACAGACTAGGCTAATTTTGACTTACTATATAAAAATATGTTGGTGCCAATTAAAAAAAAAGAATTGCTACACATTCTCACTGAGTGCTAAACTATTTAAATTCTAGAACCAAACCTGATCTCACCAGAGGATGACTAAACAACTCAAAAAACAGCATTACTCTCTTCACATACTACAAGCCAGTTTGAATATATTTATTTCATACATGTACAACATATATTGAAACATTCTTAGTGAAATAAGTTTCCCTTTAATGAGTTAATATTGATTTTGAATTAAAATATTTAGTATTTATATTTATAAAGTCAAAATTAGCGCGGTAACGCATGCAATTAATATTTCCAGTTTACGCAGGAGCGGAGCTAAGGTTGGCCTCCGCACTCACAAATCTAGTTTGAGCAACGAATGAGCTCAAGCGTAGTTCAGGAAGACCACGACGTGACTGCAGCATCAGCTGATGCTCAGCTGATCGTAACTCCTCCCACTACAATTAATAAGATATATAACATCATCCGTACTCACATTTGTTATAGTATGTCACACAGATGTGTGCTAAAACAGTTTTAGTCTGTCGCACAGACAAACGCAGAGTTCAGTTCAGTTCTGTCGCACAGACACTCGCTTCTAGTTCGGTTCGAAACACTTCTACAGCTTCTAACAGTTTCTAAATGCTAATTCGTTGCACAGATACTCGCTCAACAGCAGAGGTGGAAAGTAACTAATTACAAATACTTTCGTTACAGTACTTGAGTACATTTGTAAATTTTTTCTACTTTCTTGAGTACAATTAAATTGTGGTACTTTTACTCTTACTTGAGTAAAATAAAACTAAAGTATTCAACTTTGCTACATTTATTTTTCACCAAAAGTACAAAGCACAAAAAAAAGAAAAGAAAAGAAAAATAGATAAAGATGGAGAAACAGAGTGAGCCAATGTTTGACAGGCACTTTTCAAAATTCTGGGGGTGGAGCCCTGCACTAATAGCCAATAATAGACAGGTCTGACTCACGTAAAAAAACAATCAAAACTTTCCGTTCAGCTGGGGGTGGGGCGTTCAAACCGCGCTTTGCTTTGACTATCAATCATCGGCGCAGTCGTTTTGAATCAGCATGCCGTTTCAAATTTTAGTGAATGTGAGCTATGCTCTGATTTTAAATCTTAATTTTGTCAGCTCCTGAAATGGGTTCATACCGTTGATATTACCAGAGCACACAGCAGTATAAGTAAATAGAAAACTCGATTGATAGAATTTCAATTCTATCAATCGAGAGGAAAATGAGAGTTCAGCTCCAACTCTATCAAAGACCCCTGAGCAAGCTAATCAAAGTCTGCAGAGTTAGTAGAAAACTGCAGGTAGGTGAGTTTGATCTCAGCTCTGCAGGGGTGGATTTGAGGAATCCTGCTTTAGGGGATTTATTAAAACTCATTGGGCTCAAGGGAGGCAAGACAGACGCTGCCTCCCACTGAGTTAGTAAACTTTGTTTACTAACTGCTGGTGTCACTGTTTGACAGTGTCACTTTAGAAAAAAACAAGTGATTTATACACTTTCTTTTTATTTCAGAGTGTCTTTCAGATACTGATTGATAAATGCTCATGTATTATTAAATTTTGACAATTTTTGAACTTGAGAAATCTAAGTGAACATCATAAGTTCTTTTAATGAGGGCAAATGAATTGAAGTCTTACCCATCAATAAGTGCTGCCTTTGCTGTGCGCATCTTTCCTGCTTTACTCTCATCTGGATCGTACCATTGAGACAGATTAAACCTGGCATTTGGTATCTGAACAGCACAGTTCTCTCCATGAAGTAGGACTCTCCAGAAGTTTTCAAGTCCCTCACCTAAAATAGATGAGAACATACAACGTAAATACAATTTAGGCCAAAATCATAGCATGAACAAATAATGAAACACTGTAAATTCCAAAAAACAATTACCTCCAGGAAAATGGCATCCAATGCCAACAACAGCGATTTCTACATCAGTATCCATCAAGGTTCATGTGCTGTGTGTAAATACTTTTGATTTTACAGTCTATAGACAGCAAGAATAAACAATGTGGCAGTTAGCTATATATTCATCCAAGGTATTTAATATTTTGACTTTCTTTTTTTCTTCGTTTATGCATTTCTTTCAGCAAAAAATAAAGAAAGAAAGAAATTAAAATAAATTAAAATTCATTTTTTAGCCTAAAAAGTACAGTGCAATATAGAGAAAATCTGAAAATCTAATAAAACAATGAATTGCAATTTGAAATATAGCTACCTGAGGTAAATAAACATTTTAAAAAATATATATAGATTTCACTGCATATTAAATATTTAAGTTTTTATATTTATTAGGGCTGGGTAAAAAATACAGATAATCGATTCTGATTCCTAATAATCCCCATCCACTTGATTGGCTCTATGACTCTCTCTCCTCTCCACCTGTAGCTGGTGTGTGGTGAGCGCACTGGCGCCGTTGTCCTGTGGCTGCCGTCGCATCATCCAAGTGGATGCTGCACACTGGTGGTGGTTGAGGAGAGACTCCCCCACATGATTGTAAAGCACTTTGGGTGTACAGCAATACACAATAAAGCGCTATATAAATGCATCATTCATTCATTCATTCATTCATTCATTCATTCATTCATTCATTTTTATGGAACGATATTGATTCTTAAATACCAAGAATGGATTAGTCTAGTCTGTTTTCAGTTAATGGAAGGAACGTAGAAGGGCACTTCCCATCCAATATATGCAATAAGCATTGTGCTTTGGTACTTTTAATATGAAACAAAGTATCAAATTTCAAATTCTGTCCATTGTATTGCAGTATTCAAACAATAAATGCTGTTTTGGCGCTGTTTAATGTGGAGAGACAGATCACTGTAGCCAGGCCCGGATGAAGTACACAATAATTAACTTATTGTTTGTTGAACTGTTGTATTAATTTGATATCACATTTGCAAACTCCCCTATAATCTTTAAAAGCTGTCACTCACTTCAGTTCATCGCAATCTCACAAAGCTCCATAATAATCAATGAAGCTCTACACTGCACAACGAATCTCTTATTTACACCTTCTACACTTTCTTTGTTATAATGAGAGGATTTGTGAGCTTGCATAACTCAGCAATGAACAAAAGTATTTTGAGCAGTGAGTGAATTCTGATTAACATTGCACTCACCGCTGCGCAAACATGCAAGTAGAAATATTTGAAGTTCCCCTGAGCGCAAACACAAATGCTGATCGGGTATGTTCTGATAGTTGCACGCAGTACTTTTCAGTCGCATTGTAGAGCCCTGGCTACGTGCCGTGATATTTTCTCTCTTTTTTTTTATTTACGTTTATCACAACCGCTAAACTGAATTATAAATTGGCGGGCTCGACTCTGACTGGGGGAGGGCGCAATTACGCTGTGGCCTGACCCAATCACAGTTCTTTATGCGTGCATATATTTTATATTCTCTCTGTATACATTGCATCATTAACTGTTCAGTTTCTATGCATCTGCATCTCTTCCAGCAAAATAATATACACAACATGAAAAATATTTTAAAGGTCTAATCATTTTCTTAATCACTTGGTGCCCCCTTATTGACTGGTACCCCAGGGCACTCGCCCAATCCCGTCTATGGATAATCCGGCCCTGGCTGTAGCGCCTCAGTTCCAACAGACGCGGCAGCACGAGGCGCTCGTGAACCGATCATCTCCTCCGCTTTAATACCAGTTTCAGCACGAAATCTACATGACTAAACATCCGAATGTAAGTTAAAGGAAAGAGTACAACTTTACAATCCGTATCTTGTCTCATGTAATTGCTCAATCAGGGTTTCAGCCGCGCAAAGACGTCATATAACGGCTTGAAGGTCCATGTATGGTCCGTGTATGTTTTGATCATTTGTTTTTCAATTTGAAATTAAATAAGCAGAAACCTGAAAATGGTCATTTTTTTTTTCGTTTTTCCATTTGTTAAAAAAAAAAGGGAGAGAAAAAAAACAGATTTTGGCTCGATTTTAGTTTTTTTCATGACACGCCCCTTTCCACCGATTGGCCAACCGAATCTGAGCCCGTGACCTCATCCTCAGTTCCTTCAGCAAAATAATAGTCCTCTGCTGCTGTAAGGGGCAGGTCCTAGATCGGGCTTTCTTCTGTGCAACTAGAACGCGTTTTGCAGAAATATTTATTTCAGAAATTTTAATCAGCACCCAGCCTGTTTTATTTAGCTGTGAGTGTTGTTAAATCTGTATGATGACGCTGTGCTACCCATAGACTGCAGAACAGATGAGAAGCACAGATTGAAAAAAAAAAAGAAATAGACGTAGGGGGGTCCCCCAGATATTTTTGGTAAAAAATAAGTCGTCAAGTTCAAGTCAAGTTGAGCTTTATTGTCATTCTGCTACATGTGTGGACATATAGTGGAGCGAAATGTCGTGTCTCGCAGGACCACGGTGCTACATACTAGTTAGACATGAGATACACATACAGCAATGCAAATATAGAAAAAAAAATAAATAAATAAATAAATAAATAAATAAACACAATAGGGCTATACAACAGTTTAACCATCTGACTATATATATATACTATAAATACTATAACTACTATACCTAGTTGACTACACATACACAACCTGAGACTGTACAAGAACTTTACATAAATACTGTACATGAAATAGTGCTAAAGAGATATTTGTACATGAAATTGTGCAGGATATATATATATATTTTACATTAAATTGTTCAGAAGAGAGATTTTGTGGGAAGCAGCGCATAGTACAAAAGAGTTAGTAGAGTTAGTAGTGCAATCCTCCAGTAAACATTATTTTGTAGTGCAAGTAAACATATATTATCTTATTGAGTCTTTGTTGCAGGGAGTGTTTATAGAAAGTGTCTAGTGTGCATATAGTGGGACGAGTGCGTTACTACAGGTGGTTTGTATAGCCCACTCACCTGTGTGTAGCACACCCAGAATTGCACTTAGGAGAAATTAGTCAATAGTTATTTATAGTTGGGGGGCTGAGGTGTTCATGGTTTCAGAGCGGGGACAGGGAGATTGGAGTTAAGAGCTCTCACAGACTGGGGAAAGAAGCTGTTGAGCAATCTCACAGAACGAGCTTTGATACTCCGGTACCTTTTTCCTGATGGCAGGAGCTGGAAGAGGTTGTGGGAGGGGTGGGTGGGGTCCTTCACGATGCTGGAGGCCTTGCTGGAGCATCGTGCAAGGAAAATGTCCAGGATGGAGGGAAGAGGGGCACCGATGATCTTTGCGGCAGTGTTCACTGTCCATTGAAGGGTCTTGCGGTCAGCAGCACTGCAGTTCCCATACCAGACAGTGATGCAGCTGGTCAGCACACTTTCAATGGTGCCCCTGTAAAAGGTGGTGAGGATGGGTGGAGGGAGACTTGCCCTTTTCAGCCGACGGAGAAAGTAGAGGCGCTGTTGTCCCTTCTTGTTGAGTGACGTGACGTTGGTGGTCAAGGTGAGATCCTTTGTGATGTGCACCCCCAGGAATTTAGTGCTGCCGACTCTCTCCACGATTGAGCCGTCGATGGTCAGTGGGGGGTGGTCAACAGAGTTTCTCCTGAAGTCCATCACAACCTCTTTTGTCTTACCCACATTGAGGGACAGGTTGTTAGTGCCACACCATTCAGCCAGCTGTGCCACTTCCTCTCTGTAGTGCGTTTCATCGTTGTTGCTGCTGAGGCCTACCACAGTTGTGTCATCAGCAAACTTGATGATGTGGTTGGAGCTGGACTTGGCAGTGCAGTCGTGGGTCAGCAGCGTGAAGAGCAGCGGGCTGAGCACACAGCCTTGTGGGGCCCCTGTGCTCAGTGTGGTAGTGCTCGAGGTGTTGCGGCCGATACAGACTGACTGAGGTCTTGCAGTTAAAAAGTCCAGGATCCAATTACAGAGGGAGGTGTTAATGCCCAGCAAGTTTAGTTTGTGGATGAGCTGTTGTGGGATTATTGTATTGAATGCTGAGCTGAAGTCGATGAACAGCATTCTTACATAGGAGTCTTTCTGTTCCAGGTGAGTAAGAGCTAGGTGGAGAGTGGTGGATATTGCATCGTCCGTGGAACGGTTTGGACGATATGCAAACTGGAATGGGTCCAGCGTGCTTGGGAGACTGGACTTGATGTGATGCATGACTAACCTCTCAAAGCACTTCATCATGATTGGGGTCAGTGCTATGGGACGATAGTCATTCAGACAGGACACATGTGACTTCTTTGGTACTGGGATTATGGAGGTGGATTTGAGACACGTGGGGACGACTGCCTGGCTCAGCGAGATGTTGAAGATGTCTGTTAAGACATTCGTCAGCTGTGCAGCACAGTCTCTCAGTACACTTCCAGGTATGTTGTCAGGGCCCGCAGCCTTTCGTGGGTTAATCCTGGATAGGGTCTTCCTTACATCGGCTGGGGAGAGACAGATTACCTGGTCGTTTGGAGATGTGGGTAGTTTCTGTGCAGGTGTGTCGTTCTGTATCTCAAATCGTGAGTAGAAGTGGTTGAGTGCCTCTGGTAGGGATGTGTCATCGTCACTGGCCTGTGGCGGGGCCTTGTAGTCAGTGATGGTCTGAATGGCTTGCCACAGGGTCCGAGTGTCTTTACTGTCGCTGAAGTTGTTGTTGATTTTTTTAGCATACTGATGTTTTGCCTTCTTGATGCCATGAGACAGATTGGCTCTTGCTGTTTTGAGGGCTGCTTTATCTCCTGATCTGAATGCTTCATCTCTGGTCTTTAGCAGCCCACGAACCTCTGCTGTCATCCATGGCATCTGGTTGGCACGTGTGGTGATGGTCTTGGTGACTGTCACATCATCTATGCACTTTTTGATGTAAGCAGTCACAGTTTCAGTGTACTCCTGTAGGTCTGTGTGGTTGTTGTAGGTGGCCGCCTCTTTAAACATGTTCCAGTCTGTGTCCTGGAAGCAGTCCTGCAGTGCTGAGGTGGCATTTTCTGGCCATACTGTGATTTGCTTTTGAACCGGTTTGGTGAGTTTCAGAAGTGGGCTGTATGCTGGGATTAGCACAACAGAGATGTGGTCCGAGTACCCGAGGTGGGGGCGAGGTTCAGCTTTGTATGCATTTTTCTCTATTGTGTAAACAAAGTCCAGTGTGTTATTTCCCCTTGTTGCAAAGTTCACATGTTGGTAGAACTTTGGCAAAACTGTCTTTAAGTTTGCGTGGTTGAAGTCACCGGCTATGATGAAAAAGCCGTCGGGGTTATTTGTTTGTTGTTCGCTGATGGCGCTGTACAGCTCCCGAAGCGCGTCCTTAGCGTTTGCACACGGGGGGATGTAAACCGCGACAATAACAATGGCCGTGAACTCCTGCGGCAGATAGAACGGTCGACACTTCACAAACATAAACTCCACCAGCGACGAACAGTGTTTTGATACTAACGCAGCATTGTTACACCATTCTTTGTTGATATACACACACAAGCCACCGCCGCGAGTCTTACCAGACAGTGATGAAACTCTGTCCGCTCGGTAGCAGTTTAGCCCGTGCAGCTGAATGGCGGAGTCCGGGATGTTGTCCTTTAGCCATGTTTCAGTGAAAACAAACACACAACAATCCCTTGCCTCATGCTGTGTAGACCGACTGAGTTGAATTAAGTCCAGTTTGTTTTCCAGAGAGCGAACGTTTGAGAGCATGAGTGTTGGAAGAGCCGGTCTTGTGGGGTTAGCCCTTAGCCTAGCTCGTATACCTCCGCGTTTACCGCGCTTCCGTCCTCTCTCACACCGCTTGCGACGCCGCCTTGTGTGGGTAGCGTCAGTAGGCGAGGCCGCGGTCTCGAGGTCCGGCTCCAGCAGTAAACAAAGGCCTCGTAGCTTCTCAGTAGCCGCCGGCGAGAGTTTGTGTTTGTATGTGTTGTCGATATCCAAAAGGCTTTGGCGATCATAGATGTATCCCGGAGTGATCTCCCGATGAATTAGCGGTGAATTGACATTGTTTGGAGATGAACAGACGACATTAAAAGACATAAAAGCACCGTCTTTGGGACCTGGAGAAGCCGCTGCGTCTGAGCGCGCCGCCATTTTGTTTCGAATCATGATGTCTGATTAAGCTCATGCAGTTAGGATACAGTACATTTTGTTAATTAATTGTTTACAGTCATTCATGTGACTAAAGTCTGTTTTTAGGATATCAAAATGTGAATTCCTCAATTAGGGTCGGCGCCTGCACAATGAGGGGGCATGCACAATTTATTTATTTTATTTTTGTATTTATGTTTTTTTTTTTTTTTTTTTTTGGGGGGGGGGGGGGGGGGTTATTAATTAACACCAGTGTTATGGTTCAAAATACACTCTAGCACATTTAACAAGAAAAGATGTCGATGACGTTCAGCATGTGAAGGTCTTATTTATTGTTAATGTTTGATCTTTACATCTTCCCTCATCTTTTAATCGAAATATTATTAACAAAACAAATAAGACATGGCCTGTAGACTACCCGAGTTGTAACACAAATAAATGAAAGACCTATGGATTTTCCGCTTACTGAAAAGACATGCTTAGTTTTTGGTTCATTAAAACTGGCTAAACCTTTATTAACAAAACGGCTAAGACTGATTACATCCGCGTTAAAAAACTTTTTCCTCATTAAAACAAACACTCAGTTTGTGGTCCATTATTACTTTAATGAAAACACTCATAACATAAATCCTGGCTAAATGCAACATTCCCGCAGCTATGATTAGCCTACAGTAAAAATTAAATCCACCCTCAGCCGATTTGCATTTACAGTAGGCTATTTGCAATGACCATCCCATTTCCAAAACTGAGCGTGTCCTAAAAGTGCTCAAATTGAGGTACGTGGGCTCCCTCTAGTGGTACGCGGAGGAATCACTGAATTAAATATAAATTAATGTTAAAACACCTTTAAAAGGTTTGCAAGGTTGCTAAATGATGCCTGTTTTTTTTTTTTTTTCAATTTTATATTTTGATCAAGTACTGTACATTTTTTTTTTACTTTACATTTAAGTACAGTACAGTTTTTATTTAACTTTTATGTACAGTGCATTTTAATTTAATCATTTAAGTTTTTTTTTGTTTACCTGTATGTAAGCACAGTGCGGTGTTAATGTTCAAACTGTTCTTACAATGTTTAAAGTGGCCGACAATAATAAATATTCTTATTAGGAATAAAACATCGTCTTTTTTTCGAACTGTGCATTAGGGGTCGGCCGATTACTGGCGCCGATATTAATATTAAGTATTTTTATGATTGTCGGTATCTGTCATTTTCAAAACTGATTTGCCGATAAAATTATTTAATTTTTAAACATGCTCTTTTGCTCCGCTGTCGGAGCTCAATACTCTGTGGCCTAGAGCAATCTCCGCCCACAGGCCATCTGATTTGTTGGGAGTCAAGAGTCCAACCAATTAACGTGGAAGACTGAAGGCAGTCTCACACCGAAAGCACTTGCTAACTGGAGCTGCGTCAGTGATCACGCATCAGTTGTCTCTCAAAGGTAAGGCAGCAACAGACGTTGCTGAAGTTGCAATAAATCACAATCCACTACACTGAAGTTGCAAAACACCTCAATATAATCTATGATTTCCGCGATGCGGAAAACGCGGACGGAATCGCGGAATGCAGTCATATAAATGGAATTTACTGTATAACGCGGAATGTCAGGGAATTTGTCAAAGTTTGGATGAATTCATCAAAAGTAGGTCAGTACACTTAAATCGACTAGCGGTATGGATTAGTATCTGTAAACATTAAGCTGCAAAAATACTATTTAAATATGAATCCTGCATGTTCTGCTTCTCTGTTAATGAATGACACAGATGTGCGGTTTTGTTTACTTCACACATACTGAAGAGCGTGTGACGCTCGCCGTATTTTCAGCATCTGCTGCCTTACTAAATGATGACATAAATACATGAACAGCATCCCCAAAACTGCTCTGAGAGTCACTTCATGAGCATTTGACTGTTTCATTTGAGTAAATCTGGTGTCGTATCATGTATACATAGGCTACAGAAACTTGAAAGGTCCTCATGGCAACCTATCAACATATATGTTCGGTTTAGCCGAATATATTACTGTGATGCAGTAGCTTATACGTAATAGCTACAACTTTTGTTGAGAATAATCATGCAACACACTATTTCTTCCATGTTTTGTTTTGTTAAAACTAATGGAAATTTCAAGTGTCACATAGGCCAATATTATGATGACAAAAATTGAGACATTTCAAGGCTATTGTGTGCCTATAATAGGCTATAGTGTTATAGTTTCATGAAAATAGTTGCAGTCTTCTTAACTTCTACAATGGGGTTATGAAGACAATTAAATTTATATTTATTTTATACTTTTCCAATATTATTCAATACTATACAATATTTTATATTGTGCTTTAAGTTAATCCATTGATGTACATTAGATGATGAATTGAATTGTCACATCTACTATTGTAGGTTAAGTTTTAGTCATCAGAAAAGAATTGATGAGGACTTATTAGCGGTTATGCTATTACACATACATTTCTAACATGTAAGTTACTGAAGCCAAATACTTATTTCCCCAAGCTGTTTAGCTGTAGTACAGTATTCATAAGCTTAATCATGAAGCATACAGTGGCCTCACTTTTAACTCTCTCTTCATATTTCCCTTATTGTAGATGGATGCATGGAAGAAGACAAGAGCAAGAAGTGCAGTGTGGGAGTACTACACTCAACAAACACCAGGGAAGGCAGTGTGCAAAACATGTAGATATGTTGTCAGTATGGGTGGTACAATGGCAAAAAGTGCCAATACTTCAAACCTGTGGTCTCATCTTAGGATTCATCACCATGACTTTTCATGACTTTTGTTCATCCACATACTAGCCTACAATATATGACATGTTTCAGAAACAAACAAAAAAAAAAGGACAAATCTGGAGAACAGATCAAAACAAATGGACAAACTGATCACAGAAACGATCATTACTGACAATCAACCATTCACTATGGTCTCTGACATTGGCTTTAAGCGACTCATGGATGTGGCAGAATCACGATATGCACTAAAAAATGAGAAGTATTACCGCACTGAAAAACTGCCAGAAACCTATGAAAGGGTTGTAAGTAAGATAAAAACCCAGATCCAGCCAGATAATGCTCGCTTCTCACTCTCCTTTACAACAGATTGCTGGTCAGGATCAACAGAGTCAATGATGAGCCTAACATGCCATTTCATTGACAATGAATGGAACAGAAGGCAGGTTGTTTTAAATACAAAAGTAATGCACGGATCCCATACTGGGGAATATATCAAATACACATTCCTTTACATGCTGGAAGAATGGAAAATTACCAAAGACCGTGTAGTTCTTGTCCTGCGAGACAATGGTGCAAACATGGTGAAGGGCTTGAGGCTTGCCGATATCCCAGACCTTAGCTGCACAGCACATTCATTGCAGCTGGTGTTAAATGATGGTTTGGCCAGCCAAAGAGCTGTAATAGATGTGATTGCCATACTAAAGAAATGTGTCACTCACTTCCAACATTCCATCTTGACCAAGCAGCGTCTGAGAAAGATCCAGAAAGACCTTGACCTACTATAGCACAACTTAATCCAGGCAGTCCCAACAAGGTGGAACTCAACACTCCACATGCTGCAAAGGGCACTGGAACAAAAGCGTGCTCTTAACATCTACTCTGGGGAACACGGTGGTTTTACATGTCCAGCTGCTCACCAGTGGGACATTGTATCCAATTTGGTTGAAACACTTATCCCCATTGAAGAAGTCACACTAGAGGTGAGCTATAATAATTAATCTGCATCCAGCATCATTCCATGCGTGACAGTGCTCAAGATGCTACTTGAAGATGAAGGGCCATCAACACAGGGCATCAGAACGCTCAGGGAGGTAATAAGGGAGAGCCTAATCAAGCAATTCGCCAAACTTGAAGACTCAAAAACTGTGGTTCTGGCATGTCTTTTGGATCCATGTTATAAGAGTCATGCCTTCTGCTCTGCCTCTACACTAAACAAGGCCAAAGAATGGCTTAAAGAACATGTAGAAGGTGCTCTACAAGAGCAACAGAGTGAGTCAATCAAGAGCAGCAGGCTGATGGAGAGGAGCCCGCTGCCCAAGACCAAGCCCCTAAAAGGCAAAGGAGAGAAGACACACCCTGCCATAGCCAAATAGACAAGATCTTCAGTTTTCTCTTTGGCCCTGGTGATATGTTGGCCAAGGATATCATTGAGGATGAGTTGCATCAGTACCTCAAAGAGCCAGTGATTGAAAGGTTTAAGGGGGATCCACTCCAGTGGTGGAAACAGAATGAAGGGGCGCTTCAAGCTACTTGCCAAAGAAGCAAGAAAATGTCTTTGCTCACCACCCTCATCAGTCCCTAGTGAGCGTGTCTTTAGTGAAATGTATGCCATTTATGACAAGAGAAGAAGCAAGCTCACTGGAGAGCATGCCGGGCAGCTCTGCTTCCTGCACCACAACCTGGTGTTGCTGGATTGGGACTACTAATTGTTGTACATTTTAATAGCTTTATAAAACTCCAGGGAGCTATTTCATGTATTTTCCATTATTTGTTCATTTGTTGCTTGTTGTTCACTTTAAGTTTTACAAAATGTTTACAGAATGCTTCTGGGTGCTCCCTGCACTTATGTTATTATTATTATTATTATTATTATTATTATTAATATTAATGTTTATTTAATGTTGTTATTATTAACAGTTTTCAGAATTAAAGACATGTTTAAAAGAATTTAAAGAACGTTTTTGTTAGAGCCCTTGTTATTATTAATAACAGACACATATATCGGTTCAACATATTCGGCATCGGCCCTGAAAAACACATATAGGTCGACTCCTACTGTGCATAGCTGTAGCTGAATAATTAGGCCTATTACGCTACTGTATTTTAATGTTGGTCATTATGGTGGTACTTGGAGAGCGAAATATTTTCTGAGGTGGTACTTGGTGTGAAAAGTTTGAGAACCACTGCTATAGGGGGTCCCCTTTTTTGAAGAGGCTGGGGGTTGTTATGTTAGTGTTGCTATAGGCTATAGCATAATATCATTTATAAGAACAGGCTTTTGAGTTCATCAACAATATATACAAAAAGATATATATTCAGTCAATGCAATGTTAGGCTATATAACAACGAGAGATAAGCTATTGTTCATCTTTTTAATTGCTTACCCTAATTAATATTTGATGTGATTTCCAAATACATTGAAAAAAAAAGGTAGAAAATAAATTCACTGGAGAGTATCACTGTCAAATTCTGTAGCGATTTAATCTTTGATTATTTAATCAACCATAAAGCGTTTCGCAGAAATGTTTATTTCAGAAATTTTAATCAGCACCCAGCCTGTTTTATTTAGCTGTGCATGTTGTTAAATCTGTATGATGACGCTGCCCTACCCATAGACTGCAGAACAAGAAATAGACGTAGGGGGTCCCTACAATGTCAGAATTGTTGTGTCTTACATACATTGGAAACATGCACTAAATTTTCATTATTAAATTTTTAACATTTTATACATTTAGCCTACATTTAATCATTTAGCAGACACTTTTATCCAAAAATGGTTTACAAATGAGTGCTGTGACAAGTCTGTAATTATAACTGATCATTAATTAATTATTAGTCTATATGATTATTGCAAAGTCATCAAAACTGGCTCATGGCATCCAAACTCCCCAAAATGTCGAAAATTAATCAAAATGATCCTGCATGGCATTCTTTGAATTATACAGTTTGCAGTCATACAAACTCATTAGTGAAATCTCCACCCGGTGGCGCAAAGAGACAGCTGCACCATCGCTCAGATTGGGATTTTCATTAGTAAATGAAGATTAAATAATAAAATAAACTGCTACTGAATTTGACAGTGATACTCTCCAGTGAGTTTATTTCCTACCTTTTTTTTTTTTTTTTTTTTTTTTTTTAAGCTATTTCAATGTATTTGGAAATCACATCAAATATTAATTAGGGTAAGCAACACTAACATAACAACCCCCAGCCTCTTCAAAAAAGGGGACCCCCTATAGCAGTGGTTCTCAAACTTTTTACCACCTCAGAAAATATTTGGCTCTCCAAGTACTACCATAATGACCAACATTAAAATACAGTAGCATAGTAGGCCTAATTATTCAGCTACAGCTTTGCAGAGTTCAAAAACGAGGGTGTTTTATTCCTAATAAGAATATTTATTATTGTCAGCCACTTTAAACATTGTAAGAACAGTTTAAACATTAACACTGCACTGTGCTTACATACAGGTAAATAAAAAAAACTTAAATGACTAAATTAAAATGCACTGTACATAAAAGTTAAATAAAAACTGTGCTGTACTTAAAAAGTAAAACAAAAAAAACTGTACTGTGCTTAAATGTAAAGTAAAAAATGTACAGTATTTGGTCAAAAAAAAAAAAATAACAGGCATCATTTAGCAACCTTGCAAACCTTTTAAAAGTGTTTTAACATTAATTTATATTTAATTCAGTGATTCCTCTACATACCACTAGAGGGAGCCCGCGTACCTCAATTCGACCACTTTTAGACAGTATGCTCAGTTTTGGACATGGGATGGTCATTGCAAATAGCCTACTGTAAATGCAAATCGGATGAGGGTCAATTTAATTTTTACTGTAGGCTACTGTAGGCTAATCATAGCTGTGGGAATGTTGCATTTAGCCAGTATTTATGTTATGAGTGTGCACAACCCTCGACGCTTAGTAACATGTTGATAAATAAGCAGATAGATAAATAACTAACTCTTAAGGTTTGTGCCGGTGTGCTCAGCCATCCACCGATTTTTGTACAATAGGCCTGCCGCCTAACATAAATAATGTGGCCTAGTTGAGTTGGACAGCAGACAAGCATCTGCTTCATACAGCACAAGCCACAGTGCGAGATTGACAGGACCATAGCGACTCTGGCAAACGCGCAGAGATTTTGTTACTATAAAAGATATATACATATATATATATATATATATATATATATATATATATATATATATATATTTGTTTAATAGCCTATAAGTGAGTTTCTTTTTCTTTTTTCATTAAAGTAATAATGGACCACAAACTGAGAGTTTGTTTTAACGCGGATGTAATCAGTCTTAGTCGTTTTGTTAATAAAGGTTTAGCCAGTTTTAATGAACCAAAAACTAAGCATGTCTTTTTCAGTAAGCGGAAAATCCATAGGTCTTTCATTTATTTGTATTACAACTCGGGTAATCTACAGGCCATGTCTTATTCGTTTTGTTAATAATATTTCGATTAAAAGATGAGGGAAGATAAATAAGACCTACACATGCTGAACGTAATCGACATCTTTTCTTGTTAAATGTGCAAGAGTGTATATTGAACCATAACACTGGTGTTAATTAATATTTAGAAACAGGTTATTTTCTTTTCAAAGTGCCCCTCCCCCCCAAAAAAAATAAAATAAAATAAAAATAAAAAATAAATAAATTGTGCATGCCTCCTTACTTTGTGTGCTCTGGCGCCAACCCTAATTGAGGAATTCACATTTTGATATCTTAAAAACAGACTTTAGTCACATGAATGACTGTAAACAATTAATTAACGAATACTGTATCCTAATTGCATGAGCTTAATCACCCTGATAGCACACGTACATCTCTGAGACGTCTATTTGACGTCTGCATTTACATCTGCAAGACGTATTTTTTAGGCTGTTTGCTCATCTGCAATACGTCTATAGGACGTCTCCTTTTAGATGTCAAATAGACGCTTATTAGATGTCTTTAAAGGAACACTCCACTTTTTTTGGAAATAGGCTCATTCTCCAACTCCCCCAGATTTAATAAGTTGAGTTTTACCGTTTTTGAATCCATTCAGCCGATCTCCGGGTCTGGCGAGAGCACTTTTAGCATAGCTTAGCATAGATCATTGAATCCAATTAGACCGGTAGCATCGCGTTCAAAAACGATCAAAGAGTTTCGATATTTGTCCTATTTAAAACTTGACTCTTCTGTAGTTATATCGTGTACTAAGATTGGCGAAAAATGAAAAGTTGCAATTTTCTAGGCTGATATGATTAGGAACTACTCTCATTCCGGCGTAATAATCAAGGAACTTTGCTGCCGTAACATGGCCGCAGCAGGCGCAGTGATATTATGCAGCGCCTGCGTAATATCACTACTAGAAAATCACAACTTTTCATTTTCCGCCGGTGTGTGTCATGACCGCCCACAAGGGGAAAACCAATTTTGAAGTTGTTTATCCGTTTTCTACCCGTGAACCAAAAAAACGAAAATCGAGCGAAAATCTCATTTTTTAATTTTTTTGAACAACTGAAAAAAAAAAACGAAAAAAAAACCCAGCCGTTTTCTGGTTTCTGCTTATTTAATTTCAAATTGAAAAACGAATGATTCGGTATTCGGTGATTATAAACGCATTAGTCAAATAAAATAAAAAATAAAGAAAATTAAACTCTAAAGAGGGGCATTTTGCTAAATATATGCATCATATAACACATTAATTTGCTGTTCTTCAGTGTTTAATTTATGTTTGAATAAATCCATCAAGTTTTTATGACTGCTACCATTATGTTTATACTTCAAAAAAAAAAAAAAAAAAAAAAGTAGAAATGTTACAATTAGCCTACATAATATTTATACTTAAATTTGTTAAAATGACACTTAAACTTCATTAAGTGTCATTTTAACAAATCAGTCAATTTTAACCTTCAAAATTATAGTAATGTAGTACCAACTGACTCATGTATATTTTACAGCATTAGTTTGGCATGTACTGTACCTGATATATATCCAAAATAACTGATACTGAATCGAATCGAATCAAATTGGTATTCGAATGGAATCACAAGCTTGTGAATGAGAATCAAATCGTGAAATTTATGTCAAAACCCAGCCCTAATATTTATTGTTTTAAGAATATGTATAATAGAAAACCGAAAACACAGAAAAATTAAATGAAATGAAAAATATTGACTTACCTAGATATTCTTGTCAAATATTGTCTTGTTGAAAATGCTTGCATGAGACTGAGTCTACACAGTATTTATCTAATAAAAGGAGAAGTAAAAGTTCAGTATTTTGCATGTGACTTCCTGTTAGCTCATGAAACAAGTTATTAATAAAATCCAATAAGCTTTATATTTCCCCAGATGTGACGAAACTTCTCAATTTGCCAAGTTAGCAAAGTCTTTACGTTCAGCTTCAAAACTGAAAGGTCAGTATTTGACTTCTCAATTCTCACAAAAGAGGTGTGGTTATTGCATCAACAAACTCAGAACATTAGGGAAGTGAATATAACTTAACTTGTATTTATAGATTTACTGTTATGTTAGTGGTTATGAGGTTATGTTAGTTATGTTACTCAAACTCAATTCCTGGAAGGCCACAGCTCTACAGAGTTTAGCTCCAACCAGCTCCAAATCACACCTGCTTGGAAGTTTCTAGTAATCCTGAAGACCTTGATTAGCTGGATCAGGTGGTTTTGATTTGGTTTGGAGCAAAATTGTGCAGAGCTGTGGCCCTCCAGAAATTTGAGTTTGAGACCACTGTGTTACATCATCTTATAGGGTTAAGATTACATTTGATAGTAGGGGTGTCAACGTTAACGCGTTAACGCATGCGATTAATCTAAAAATATTAGTGTTAATATTTTTTTTTTAATGTAAATTAATCATTTGATAAGGTTTGACCCCAACTTCTTCCCATCATCGCAGCACAGAAGGTTATCTATCACTGTGTGATGAGGTTACAGCACCAGTGTTGCCAGGGTAGCGGTACAAGTGGGCTATTTTGAAAATACAGTAGCGGGAAAAATTACAAAGCTGTGGGTTGTGTTTTTTTGGGCTAATTTTATAATGTACCGCAGCCGCCCAAAGTGTATATAGACAATATATATAAAAATTAAAATAGATCCTTTTACTAATGTGTATTATACTTGGATTGTATCCCTGGCGACTTAAGAACAGAGAGACGGTTGTAACATCACAAACAGCGTGAGTTTCAGCCAGAGCATACATGTTAAGGCTTTTTCACAGCAGAAATAAACTTGACAACAGCCACTATAGATTAAGGTTATTATCCTATAGATAGGATATTTGTATGTGATTTTCTTGACAAGAATGTGTACATCTGAAATGCTAATTTGTGCAGCAATATAAAAGGCTATAAATAGCATATTTTAAGCTCTGTCAGTAGCATAATGTTGATCAAACTTTTTTTTTTTTTTAAGAAAAAGTGAAAGTTATTTATTTTTGTGATAGCCTGCGTTATGCAACAAATGCTGCTGATTGAGCATAACCTGTAATGAACCCAGAATATTCCTTAGGGGATCTTTTTTTACTGGTGTTAAGTTCTGTCTGTTTTGACAAATCTGTTAGATGTGATTGTGCTACAGAAAATCATTTAATGTTGAATAAATTGTTGATGATACAACATTTACAATTTTTCTTTTATTTCAATACAAAATAAATCAGAATTAATCCACTTTTTAGCCAAGTGTTTTATGTTCACACAAGCAATTTTTCTTAAATTAGTTTTCAAAAACTGACAGACTCAATCATAAAAATTTATTTAAAGAAATATTCTTGAAATTTGAATTTTTAGGGGTGATATCAGTCTTAAGATTGGCACAACAATCTAACTGAACATGCACCAATACTTGGGCTTAGCTATCACTTGTTTCTAGAAAAATCTTGCTCAAAATGAGTTAACATTTGCCTAGACCGAAGAAGATCAATTTTCTTAAATTAAGATGTATACTCTAATGTGCAATGTATTTTATAAGACTATTTATCTTTTTATCGACTATTTAATGGCAAAAAAAAAAAAAAAAAAAAAAAAAACATTTTCTAGAAATTAATTTCTTAGATTTCAGTTTTTGCAGTGTACAGGTGCATCTCAATAAATTAGAATGTTGTGGAAAAGTAATTCAACTCAAATTGTGAAACTCGTGTATTCAATAAATTCAGTGCACACAGACTGAAGTAGTTTAAGTCTTTGTTTTTTTTAATCGTGATGATTTAACTCACATTTAACAAAAACCCACCAATTCGCTATCTCAACAAATTAGAATATGGTGACATGCCAATCAGCTAATCAACTCAAAACACTTGCAAAGGTTTCCTGAGACTTCAAAATGGTCTCTCAGTTTGGTTCACTAGGCTACACAATCATGGGGAAGACTACTGAGCTGACAGTTGTCCAGAAAACAATCATTGACACACTTCACAAGGAGGGTAAGCCACAAACATTCATTGCCAAAGAAGCTGGCTGTTCACAGAGTGCTGTATCCAAGCATGTTAACAGAAAGTTGAGTGGAAGGAAAAAGTGTGGAAGAAAAAGATGGATTGAGAATTGTCAAGCAAAATCGATTCAAGAATTTGGGTGAACTTCACAAGGAATTGACTGAGGCTGGGGTCAAGGCATCAAGAGCCACCACACACAGACATGTCAAGGAAGCCACTCTTGAACCACAGACAACGTCAGAGGCGTCTTACCTGGGCTAAGGAGAAGAACTGGACTGTTGCCCAGTGGTCCAAAGTCCTCTTTTCAGATGAGAGCAAGTTTTGAATTTAATTTGGAAACCAAGGTCCTACAGTCTGGAGGAAGGGTGGAGAAGCTCAGAAACTGATCACCTCCATGCCACGCCGAATTGAGGCAGTAATTAAAGCAAAAGGAGACCCTGAACATGAAAAGAGGACTTTGGACCACTGGACAACAGTCCATGTGAATTATGGATTGCCTTTTCACAGGTGTCCAATCACAGCTGACTTCCAGAAAAGGGGAAGTAACTAATTGTGTTAGAGATAACAATTAAAACAGCAAGCCCCGCCCCACGACTGACAAAAATAGAAGTGTTCACTCGAGCAGGTGAGGGAAGATCGAGCGCGAGGATGTGGGGGATGATCACGCATGCGTGAGGGCTTGTATTGTGCGCAGAGTGTTTGAAATTAGCTCGCGGGCTCCCGTTTCCTCACGTGTAGATCTGTTTTCCTCTTGCAGAAGTGATTTACCGGGCGCGCCAGCATAAGTGGTGTGCTCGGTTATTAATGGCATAGATTTGATGCCATACACTGTCGTCACTCAATGGCTGGATGTCTAAGTGGTGCCGGCAGAATAACATAGATTTTATAGACAATTGGAAGAATTTTTGGGGCAGACCTGGCCTGTTGAAAAGAGATGGTGTTCATCCCTCCTGGGGTGGTGCCGCTCTTCTCTCTAGAAATATGGCACATAGTCTTAGAGTTCGTACTTGACTAACTGGAGCCCAGGTCAGGAAGCAGACAGACTGGCTAAACCGACCGTCTGCTAGCCGCCTCACATCACAGAAGTCAGTTAACTCTCAGCACATAGAGACTCTTTCACCTAGATATCACACTATAGAGACTGTGTCTGTTCCCCGAACTAGAAAAATAACTAGAAAATACAGAAAACATCCAAACCAAAGTAATAGTAACAATTTAATTGATGTTCAACAAATGAAAAATGTATTTAACAAAGAAACAAATGATAAAGCTTGGCTTACTGAATATTAGATCCCTTTCTTCAAAAGTACTTTTTGTAGATCATATGATCACTGACCATAACCTAAACATGCTCTGTTTGACAGAAACCTGGCTAAAACCAGATGAATACATTATTTTAAACGAGTCTACCTCCCCAGGATTACTGTTATAATAATAAACCGCATCCAAAAGCTAAAGGGGGAGGTGTTGCTACAATTTATAGCAATATTCTCAGAATTTCGCTGAGGGAAGGCTTTAAGTATAACTCCTTTGAAGTAATGGTGCTTCATATAACATTATCTAGAGAAACAAGTATTAATGATAAATCCCCTGTGATGTTTGTACTGGCTACTGTATACAGGCCACCAGGGCACCATACAGACTTTATTAAATAATTTGCTGATTTTCTATCGGAGTTAGTGCTGGCTGCAGATAAAGTCCTAATTGTTGGTGATTTTAATATCCACGTTGACAATGAAAAATATGTATTAGGATCAGCATTCATAGACATTCTGAACTCTATTGGGGTTAGACAACACATGTGTCAGAACCTACTCCTTGTCGAAATCATACTCTAGATTTAATACTGTCACATGGAATTGATGTCAATGGTATTGAATTTCTGCAGCAAAGCGATGATATCTCAGATCATTATCTAGTCTCGTGTAAACTCCATATAGCTAAAACTGTAAATTCTACTCCTTGTTACAAGTATGGTAGAACCATCACTTCTACCACAAAAGACTGCTTAGTAAATAATCTTTGGGTTCTAGACTTTAATCTTTGCAACTTTACAGATCTTATATATTGTGACGAGCATCTCGACGTATCATCAGCGTTGCCCTGGAGACAAACACGGATCACCTGCACCTGCTCATCACGTCGGGATCGGCCACACCTGAAGCTCGTCAGCCCGTGGCCAGATAAGCCGCGTGAGGCTGCGGGTGAACCAGAGAGTTCGCTCAGGCAAAGGACTAATGTGCTTTCTCCTTCTTTCTCCCAGAACCCAGCGAGTGACCGACCCCGCTCTGACGAGAGCCGCACGATGCGCACTTCGCACCGGGAGAGAACGCACCGAGAGCACCACTTCACGCCTGCCTGCCACCTCTCACTTTACACTGCCACAACTTATAAATAAATCCTCAAATAAAGGCCCCTCTGGGGATCATTGAATCCGATTAGACCAGTAGCATCGCATTCAAAAATGACCAAAGAGTTTCGATAGTTTTCCTATTTAAAACTCGACTCTAGAACTAAAACTCGTAGTTATATTGTGTACTAAGACTGGCGGAAAATGAAAAGTTGCGATTTTCTAGTCCGATTTGGCTAGGAACTATACTCTCATTCTGGCGTAATAATCAAGGAACTTTGCTGCCGTAACATGGCCGCGGCAGGCGCAGTGATATTACGCAGCGCCTGAAAGTAGTCCCCATCTATATTATAACTAGTTACCTAGCTGGGAACTACTTTCAGGCGCTGCATAATATCACTGCGCCTGCCGCGGCCATGTTAATCAAGTTCCTTGATTATTACGCCGGAATGAGAGTAGTTCCTAATCATATCAGCCTAGAAAATCACAACTTTTCATTTTCCGCCGGTCTTAGTACACGATATAGCTACAGAAGAGTCGAGTTTTAAATAGGACAAATATCGAAACTCTTTGGTCATTTTTGAATGCGATGCTACTGGTCTAATCGGATTCAATGATCTATGCTAAGCTATGCTAAAAGTGCTATCGCCAGACACAGAGATCGGTTGAATGGATTCAAAAACGGTAAAACTCAACTTATTAACTCTGGGGGAGTTGGAGAATGAGCCTATTTCCAAAAAAAGTGGAGTGTTCCATTAAACATTAAGATTTGTATTCATGGAAATTACTAAAGTAGTCAAACCTGTTCATAAGATGGGATGTCCCAATACTTTTGGCAATATAGTGTATTTAAGGGGCACTATAAGGGGCAGTCGTGGTCAAATGGATAGAGAGTCGGACTTTGAGTCTCAGGTCCGGCAGAGATTGTAGGTGGGGGGAGTGAATAACCAGCACTCTCTCCACCCTCAATACCACGACTGAGGTGAGACCCTTGAGCAAGGCACCAAACCCCCATCTGGTTGCCCACTGCACCGGGTCTGTTTCCTACTGTGTGTGTGCGGAGCACAAATTCCGAGTGTGGGTCACCATACTTGGCAACACACCACTTCCCTTTCCCTTCAAGTGGAATGATCAAATTTAAATGCAGAGGAACTTGTTTGACTTACTTTCTTCTGTGGAACAATACGTGACCCTGGACCACAAAACCAGTCTTAAGTCGCTGGGTTGTATTTGTAGCAATAGCCAAAAATACATTTTATGGGTCAAAATGATCAATTTTTATTTTATGCCAAAAATCATTAGGATATTAAGTAAAGATCATGTTCCATGAAGATATTCTGTAAATTATTCAGCTTTCAGATGATGTATAAATCTCAATTTCGAAAAACTGACACTTAAGACTGGTTTTGTGGTCCAGGGTCACACATGTTTGTAACAAAACTCACTCAATATTCATGGCCATTACCACTCGCTCGCATACAGACCCTCGATCACAAAACATGTCTTGAAAATTTTAAATCAATATATTGTTTTCTGTAAATGAGTAAGCAGAATGATTTTCACATAATTTTGAAGTAAATATTCTAGCCTACAAGACTGATTACTCAAAAGTCTTGTGCAGGACTATTTAGTGTGGGTTTTAAGGCCTTATTTCAGCTACATTTTTTTTTTCCCAAAACGTACTAACCACACATAATATTTTTTTTCTAAAAAATGCAAACATGTACATCCATCTTGGTCACATATTATTGTAGCACAGTTTGTGCTGAATACAAAAAAAATTACATGTTGGTCAATAGTATGTTTTAAGTAGCTGAAATAAGCACAAATATCAGGGCATGTCAAAACATCTCAAGGGCCCCAAAATGACCTCGGACCCCAGAGGGTTAAAAAGACCCACTTTCTCCTGCACTTGAGTCCTCTCCCTCATCTCTTGACCAAACCCGTGACAGAACGAAACAGCCAAATGAGGACTCAGCGGAGAATGGGCTCACACCATCCACCAGCCTCTAACGTCAGCAGCCCCCTCTACCAACGCATCCTCCAGTTCCAGGCCCTGAGCTCCCTCCGTCAGCAGGGCACTGACGTGAGGAAGTTTGCCCTGAGGTTCTGTGGTGCAGCAGAGGGTTTGGGGTACAATGATGTGGCCCTCAAGGACCTTTTCAATAGTGCCCTTGAGGAGCCCCTCAAATGGTGGAGGATGAGGGGGCTGGACCACCTGACGTTTGGGGAATTTGTGGAGTTCCTGGCACGTTCTCCAGCTAAGGTGGCTGGAGTGCCTCAGGCAGTGCTCGCCGAAGCTGCAGCGCCTCCAGTGGTGGCCGACAAAGCTGCAGTAGCCGCAGTGCCCCCAGTGGCGGCCGACGAAGCTGCAGCGCCCCCAGCAGCAATCAAAGGGGCGTTACAGGCCTTGTCTGCCGCACCCAGCACCTCCAGCCCGCTCCCAGAGCGTCCCGGGCTGATACGAAGCGTGCAGGAACCCCCACTGATGTCATTGCGAGCGGCATGGTCTGCTCGCGGTCCTCCCAAGGCAGCGATTCCCGCTCACAAAGCTCCCGAAGCGGCGGCGCCCACTCACAACGCTCCCGAAGAGGTGATGTCCGCTGAGCTTTTTTCCGAGGGGGCGGGGCTCATCTCAGGCCTTCTCGAAGCGGCGCCCACTCACAAAGCTCCCGAAGCGGTGATGTCCGCTGAGCTTTTCTCCGAGGGGGCGGGGCTCATCTCAGGCCTTCTCGAGGAGGCAGCGGTTCCCGCTCACGATCGTCCCGAAGCAGCAGTTCCCGCTCACAAGGCTCCCGAAGCGGTGGTGTTCGCTGAGCTTTTCGCTGAGGGGGCGGGGCTCATTTCATGTCCTCCCGAGGAGGCGATTCCCACTCAAAAGGCTCCCGCGCCCGCTCACAAAGCTCCCGAGGCGGCGATGTCCGCTGAGCTTTTCTCCGAGGGGGCGGGGCTCATCTCAGGCCTTCCCGAGGCGGCGGTGCCCACTCACGATCGTCCCGAAGCGGCGGTGTCCGCTCACGATCGTCCCGAAGCGGCGGTGCCCGCTCACAAGGTTCCCGAAGCGGCGGTGTCCGCTCACGATCGTCCCGAAGCGGCGGTGGCCGCTAACGAGGTTCTCGAAGCAGCGGTGGCCGCTCACGATCGTCCCGAAGCGGCGGTGCCCGCTCACGAGGTTGCCGAGGCAGCGGTGGCCGCTCACGAGGTTGCCGACGCGGCGGTGGCCGCATGCAAATCTCCCGAAGCGGCGGTGGCCGCTCACGAGGTTTTCGAAGTGACGGTGCCCGCTCACGATCCTCCCGCGGCAGCGGTGCCCGCTCACGATCCTCCCGAGGCGGCGGTGCCCGCTCACGATCCTCCCGAAGCGGCAGAGGCCGCTCATGAGGTTCTCGAAGCGGCGGTGCCCACTCACGATCCTCCCAAGGTGGCGGTGCCCGCTCACGATCCTCCCGAGGCGCTGGTGCCCGCTCACGATCCTCCCAAGGCGGCGGTGCCCGCTCACGATCCTCCCGAGGTGCCGGTGCCCGCTCACGATCCTCCCAAGGCAGCGGTGCCCGCTCACGATCCTCCCGAAGCGGCAGAGGCCGCTCACGAGGTTCTCGAAGCAGCGGTGCCCGCTCACAATCCTCCCGAGGCGGCGGTGCCCGTGGCGGTGCCCGTTCACGATCCTCCCGAAACGGCGGTGGCCCCTCACAAGGTTCCCGAAACGGCGGTGCCCGCTCACAAGGTTCCCGAAGTGGCGGTGCCCGCTCACGATCCTCCAGAGGCGGCGGTGCCCAGTCACAGAGCTCCCGAAATGGTGGAGCTTGCCATTGCCCGTTCCCAGGTGGCACACACACCACTGTGGTGTCCACTGGTTCTGCCCTGGGTCCCCATCCCGCCGGCGCTCCCTCAGTCCCCAGGTCCCCCTCTGCCGCTACATGGGCCTGGCCCACCATCTCTCCCCCTGATCCGCCTCCGGCACACCTCCCTCCTAGACATTTTTTATTTAAGTTTTAGTGTGTGGAGCGTCTAGAATCCGCTCCTTAAAGGGGGGGTTGTGTCACGGCCCTGCTGGTGTGCCCTGGTTGGCCACCAGATGTCACTGTGTGTGTTGGCACATGGCTTATTGTTTGTTGTTGGTGCCATGTGCTTTCCTGTCTATTGTCTGATCCCACCCTCCTTGTTATCTCGTTATTGTTTCAGTTACTTCACCTGTGTCCTCCTCGTTTGGCTCCCCATATAGTCTCCTGGTGTCTGCAGTCCTGTGCTGTTTCGTTGTTTAATGTTGGAGATTTGGTGTCGTGTGTGGGTTTGCTTATGTGTGCTGTGGCTCTCTGCCTGCCTGCCTGTTTTCCCCCTCGGGGTGGTTTTTGTTCATTTTTTGTTGCTCTTTATTATTAAAAAGACCCACTTTCTCCTGCACTTGAGTCCTCGCCTCATCTCTTGACCGAACCCGTGACAGTAATACAGTATCATATTGTAAATGCATTGCATTGTGGGATAGATTTATTTTTTTATGTTCAAATGTGATGCGATGTGAACAGTGTACTACAGGCAAACTATTTCGTCAGCGGGATTTAATTGAACAGAATAATTATTTGTGTTATTAAGATAAGCCAGTGGTTTGTGAATCTGCGAGTAGTTTTTAAGCTTTGTGAGCTTCATTTCGCGTTTCAAGCATTAGCTGCCTGTGACGCAGCAAACAATGGATGACGCTGCCTGAGCACACGCAAAGATAATCTGTCATCTGAATCATCAAACCTGTGCCTGAGACGATGATAAATGGACTTTGGAGCAGGAGAAGATGGATTATTGTTCGTCTGAGTATCAATACGGTAAGATTGTTTCGTTCACATTTCTACATTGTTTCCACGAATGGTTTGATTTTGGGCATGTTAAACTTTTGCTAATTTAAATCCCGAGTAAACAATTCTCACCTCTTTACCAAGTAATTTTGATACTTCATGTAATGCGGCCACATTGACCATGTCATTCTGTTACAGCCCATAACCAAGTTATACAGTATCTAGCTCTCTAAATTATATCTAAGTTAGCCCGTTAAGACACACATAACACATTCACATGACCTGCAACTGATTTTTTTTTTTTTTTGTTTGTTTGTTTCTTTCAGGCTGAAGATCCGGTGCTAATGTAAGTGCTTCACAAGTATTACATTTGTAGTCCATGTTAAAAAAAATGTCAGTTCTATGATCGTGCTTTTTAATTTGTTATAATTTTGCCAGCACATGAAAATCCATAGTTATGTTCCTAATGCTTATTTCAAATGTAGTAGGCCTATTCCTGATTGCTTCCATGTCTTCCATGGTCCTACAGCTGCTCCCACACTTGCAGAAATTAGATGGTTTTACCCTTCAAGCAGGTGTAAGTAGAGATTACTCAACAAATCACATTTATTTGCAACATGTTTTATTTGTTGGTTCTCTTAGTGATGGTTGTGCTGTCTTTTTAAAAATTGTTTCAGATATTCATCACTCCATCTGATGTCCAGCAGTCTCTACATTTTCCAGAGAACACAACTTATAATTCTTGGTATGTAAACAGTAAAGGTTTAGTACACCCTAAAATTAGCATTAAGTCATCATTTACACTATGGAATCATATGGGTAGCAAAATTCAATTTGAAATAATTTCAAATTCAATTCGTGATATGCAAACTGGCAATGCATGTAAAATGGCAATGTATTTCTGTGATTTAATGTACATTTTCCCATACATATGTGCAAATTTTAGTGCAAAATGAAAATGAAAATTCAATCATATAATTTACATTTGCCATTTTCTACAAAAGTTTTAATATGCAAATTAAAAACATATTTTAATGCTTTATAAGCTGCAAAATGAAAAGGTATTAACCAAATTGATTAGATATGTTTAACATATCCAAGAAAAAACTAGCAAAATTTTAATTTAAATGCTGTTTTTCCTAAATGCATTTAGACTTAGGGGTACACAGTAAAATCCCCAGTGTTAAATCAACACTGCTCAGAGTGTATTTGGTCCCACTCCAAATAGTGTTAAAGTAACACTGAAACAGAGTTAAAGCTAATGAGATAATTAAGTGATTAATTAAATGATGATTGAGCATTAGTGATGAACAGCTGCTGTTAACAAACAGAATCACTGAAGAAAAAGAGAAACACAAGAACAACTGACTTCAGCCACAGCCTTTGATAAAATCAACTGAAATAAAATACATTCAATCTCTGAAGATCTCAGTAGAGGAGGATTAAACAACTCCACAAACAGCATCACCAGCTTCACTCATTACTAACCAGACTGACTTTATTCCTGCCAGACATCTGCAGAAGATCTTATTGAGAATTAACAGAGGTTCAGATGTTGATGTTTTATTGGTCAAAAATGATGCCACCATCATGGAGGTCAGTGTTCGCTGTAGTTGAGCTCTTGACCCTTATAAAACTGCTGAATAATTTGCTTCTAAGCAGCTTTAATAGTGTTTCATTGCAAATGCTTGATCATTACTGAGTCAGAAGCTTGATGTAGCAGATAACACTTTCTGCTTATGAAATGCAAGATTAATCAACACAAAGTGGTTTGTCACTCTTTCTTTGGTTGACTGAAATTCATCAACTAATAAACAGCCAAAAAAAAAAAGTTATTAAACAGCTGACATCGTAACACTTCATTAATGAAGTCAGGCTTTTGGACATGAACACTTATCATACGATCCTCAACAATGGTGACAATAATTATTCATACTGCAGAGCATGATGGGAGTTTTTACTATGGTGTTACCCAGCATGCATTGCAGTGTGAAGCGTTTTGTTGATTGTCACCATTGTGGAGATTCATATGCTTTTTCTTGATGTCTGTGTGTGTCTATATGATACAGTAGTTAAAAACAAAAATTTGCACATGGATTTAAATGATTAAAGATGATTCTTGGCTACAACATTTTATTTTCACACTGTAATATCTGAGGATTAGTTGTGCAAACCCTAAATATATAAATGGTACAATAAAAAAACCCATCTGGCCAGTTCACAATGAAGCATCTACTATGTGCTCAGTGTGAAACATTGATCTCTCTGCTTCACAACAACATATGTATTGTTGCAAAGAAAAATCTAAAAAATCAAGTCAAAGGTCAAGAGCCCAACTAAAGTAAATACTGATCTCCATGATGGTGGCATTGTTTATAACCAATAAAACATCAACATTTAAACCTCTGATAATTCTCAATAAGAGCTTCAGTAGTCATCTGACAGGAATAAAGTCAGTCTGGTTAGTAATGAGTGAAGCTGGTGATGTTGTTTGTGGAGTTGTTTAATCATCCTCTGCTGAGATCTTCAGAGATTTAATGTCTTTTATTTCAGTTGATTTTATCAAAGGCTGTGGCTGAAGTCAGTTGTAGTTCTTGTGTTTCTATTTTTCTTCAGTGATTCTGCTTGTTAACAGCAGCTGTTCATCACTAATGCTCAATCAGCACTTAATTGATCACACAATTATCTCATTAGCTTTAACTCTGCTTCAGTGTTACTTTAACACTATTTGGAGTGGGACCAAATACACTCTGAGCAGTGTTGATTTAACACTGGGGATTTTACTGTGTAGGACACTTGGGATTGCATTTTCATCATAATACCGCATGTTAATTGTATCAAAATGCAGTGAGAATTTCAGAATGCATTCTGAGCCAAAGCTGCAGCAAAGGGGTAGCAAAATGGTGGGTCCCACTTTATATTAGGTGGCCTTAACTACTGTGTACTTACATTTGAATTAATCATTTGATACAATGCACTTATTGTGTGCATACATGTTTTTACATTGTACTTATATTTTTAAAAATACCTATATGTACTTACATCTGTAATTAATTTCTGTAATTACTCCTTAACCCACCCTTAAACTTACCCATACCACAAAACCTGTCCCTAACCTTACCCGTATCCCACCTCAATAGCAGCAAAAGTGTTTTGCAATACAATATGAACACAATAAGTACATTGTACTTATTTTTTTATGTAAGTACATAGTAGTTAAGGCCACCTAATATAAAGTGTAACCAAATGGTGATTTAAATGTCTTTTATTTTTCTTAAATGCATTGACACATATAAGATGTTTCAATTGCTTTATCATTTAATACCCCATGATGAATATAAAGTCAATGTGGATTTGAAAATGCATTTGAAATGCATTTGAAAATGCAACACACCCCCGACCTGTCAATCTTTAGGCTACATCAAGGCGGGGCTCGGCAACAGGATGCACAATAGGTCAATATTCATCGTTAACCAAACACATTCCACACTGACTTAAACTATATTCATCATGGAGTATTTAATGAAAATGCAATTGAAATGTCTTATATGTAAGTGTCAATGCATTTAAGAAAAATAAAAGACATTTAAATCACCATTTTGCTATCCTTCTGCTGCACCTCAGCATGCTCAGCATGCATACTGAAACTCTCACTGCAATGTGCTGCAATTATCGTGCGGTATTATGATGAAAATGCAATCCAAAGTGTCCTACCAGGAAGTCTAAATGCATTTAGGAAAAACAGCATTTAAATTATAATTTTACTACAGTTTTTGCTTGGACATGTTAGACCTATCTAATCAATTTGGGTAATACATTTTCATTTTGCAACTTGCAAAGCATTAAAATATGTTTTTAATTTGTATATTAAAACTAGTGTAGGAAATGGCAAATGTAAATTACACAATGGAATTTTCATTTTCATGTTGCACTAAATATTGCACATATGTATGGGAAAATTTAAATACAGAAAAACATTGCCATTTTGCATATTACATTTCAAACTGAATTTTGCAACCGATATGCTTCCATATTATGCAACCTGGCATTGTTCTAATGCCGTATGACCTTCTTTGTTTTTCGGAATAACTAAAGGAGAATAAATAAAAAAAATAAAAAAAGCCTGCTCACGCTTGTCCATATAATGGCAGTGATAGTGACCAGCATCAAGACATGTGACACATGTCATATATTCCAAGTGTTCTGGGGGAATACGATATGGTTTGGTGAAAAACAAACCGTAATTTTAATATATTGTTTAATGAAAGTCCTGACACTGACGTTGGTCTTTTGTGCTCGACTGTGCATTCATGAGATCCTATTATTATGCAGTTTACATCTATAGTTGTGGCCAAAAGTATTGGCAGTGACAAATTTTGTGTTTTGCAAAATTTGCTGCTTAAGCTGTTGTGGTGTTCATTCACATAATTTCTACAAGCATTGGCAGTGACATAATCTAGAAACAATGTGAATGAACACAACAGTAGTAACAGAAACAAGCAGCAAATTTGCAAGCAGCAAATTTTGCAAAACACAAAATCTATGTCACTACCAATACTTTTGGCCACGACTGAACAAAAGCATGAAAGTTGTGAGCAATAAAGATTAATTAGAAAGATAACTTTTTTTTTCTCAAACAGCCATAAGATCAGATATCAGATCAGATGAATGTGTAATATGACACATTTGCTTTGAACATTTTTATTTAGAATATCAGTTTGATTATTTTGATGGTACCCTTTAGACAGCTGTTGATAAGTAAATCTGCAACTACATGTCAACTAGTGAGTATTAGCACACAGTATATTCAGAAAAAAAAACACTTTATTTTGATGGTTCCTCAACAGATATACTGAGTATAGGATACTTTGCAAGTATGTGAACATTCTTCCTACCCAACCTAAGTCTACTAATACAATTAGGTTTTTTTTATATATATATTTACAATGAAAACATTGACAACAACAAAAAGCAGACAACAACATAGTGTAACTGCAGCATGTATAATAAACACAACTTTTTCGTCTGTTGGTGTGGATGCTAAAATAGTTCCCTATATGTCAGTAACTACGAGTTATGTTGTGACTCGACATTAGGGGGATTCACTTTGGAGGCCCAATCATCTCTGACTTTAAGATAAAATGCCAATAAATATTGGATAGTGGATTTTGCATACCTGAGCCACTCCCCGTGCATACGGGTATAAATAGGTGACAAGCGCATCCACTCATCAGGTTTTTGCTTCGGAGCCGAGTGGATGAACGTGTTGATCTCCACAAAGCCATTCATCATCAGTCTGGAAGCTGTTCTGATTGGCGATACGGTGCGAACAACGGTGTCCCTGTCTGCAGCGCACTTCAACTGAAAGAGCAGATTTCCTAAAAGAGCAAATCACGGTCGGTTTGCGTCTTTTTAAAGACGCCGTTCCGGCCGTTTCATCTTGGCTGCGGTCGTTTCCTATCCTCCGTCGACAGCCACGATCATTATCTTCAGTGTCTTGGCATCCAGCACACTGAAGCTGCTTTCGTGGATGGTTCATGCGTTCACTGAGAGCGTGTGACCATGGCAGCACTGCGATCGTGCCTCTCTCTCCTCACAGAGATGGAGCCCTGCGCTGTCACTACCCGCGCTGGCTTCTCTGCCTCGAGCAGAGATCCATCGGCTAGTGTTCTGGGCGATCTGAGGGTTACAGTGAGAGCCTTTCTGCCAGGCCAATCCCACGGAACTTTCACTCCTCCCTCAGCAGCTGTTCTGTGCGGTTCCCCGGTGATTCTGCTGTGCTGTCTTACAGCGTGCCCAGCGTTTCATTCAGCATGTCGATATAGGATCAGATGTCGATAGCAGCATTGGGAGATGGGCAATCTTCCTCTGAGGGTGAAGATTCGGCGGGGCTGCCCCCCTCTCGGAACCAGAGTTGATGGCCATGCTTTCCCAGGCCGACATGAACATCGGGCTGGCACACCTCCCAGTCCCGAGCCCTCGCGGCGAGATGATTGGTTCCTCTGCATGGGCCATGGCTTGCGACCACGTCCTGCCCCAGTTCCTTTCTCTTTCCCAGAGGTGCATGAGGAGGTGATGAGCTCGTGGACGGGTCTTTTTTAGGCCGGAAGCCACTCGTCTGCCTCCCCAATCCTCACTACCCTCGATGGTGGGGTGGCTAGGGGGTACATTGACATTGCCTAGGTGGAGAGTGCAGTTGCGGTGCACCTGTGCCTGGAAAATGCAGCCACTTGGAGGAATCGTCCTCTTCTCCTGTCCAAAGCCTGTTAGCTGATGGCCACTCTTGTGGTCAAAACTTGCAATGCTGCAGGCCAAGCCGCCTCTGCCCTGCATGTCTTGGCTGTCCTGCAAGTACACCAAGCCGAAGGCAATAAAATGCACGAGGGTAGTACCAACCCGAAGTTGATGCAGGAGCTGCACTCTGTGACTGTCCTCACCATATAGATGACGAAAGTCACAGCGTGGTCCCTCAGGAAGACGATGTCCACAATTGTGGGCCAAGAGTGCCATCTATGGCTCAGCCTTGCTGAGATGAGCAATGTCAACAAAGTGCGCTTTCTCGATGCTCTCGTCTCCCAGGCTAGACTGTACGGTGACACTGTCGAGGACAATACCCAGCAGTTCTCTGCAGTACAGAGAGCAGGCTGAGGCAATTCCAGACATCTTGCCCCATCTGATGATGCACCATCTGCCACCGCTCTGCCGCAGGCCAAGCCACAGTCTGCTTGTCGTGGTGGGCACCCTCCTGCGTCCTCCAGAGCTGCTCCGCCCCATGTCGAATTGTCACCTAGGCCGGTGTGCCATCACCTAGGAGTGTGGCACCCCCTTGTGTCCAAGCCTGCCCTGAAATTACCCAGCTAGGCGATAAAGCGGCCCTGACACGGGCAACCCGGAGATGTGGGAAGCTGCTCTTTCTCAGGAGATGGCGAGAACAGCGCCGCTCCTTCCCCTGGAAGAGGGCCGAGTGGAGAATCTTCTGTTTCGTTGTTCCGCCACTGGCTCAAGGGCCAGCAGTAACCACATTGTCAAAGAAAGAGCAATTTATTTTTCCTCTGCGTTTTTAGACTCGTGGGCTGACATTGTGGGATACACTGCCTCCCCACTCTCGCCTGTGACACCCCCTCTTGCCAGCGGCCAAAAGACTGCGGTTGGGAGACGCAATGCCTCTCTACGCATCTCTGACCAGTCCCTCCAGGGACGCAGGGAGTTCTGGCAAGTCACCTTTAAGTCAAGTCACCTTTATTTATAAAGCACTTTTAACAATACAGATTGTGTCAAAGCACTTAACAGTATCAAATTGGAGGACAGAGTGTCAGTAATGTATAATGATAAGATTAAACACTCAATTTTCAGTTAAAGGAATTTCATTATTGAATTCAGAGATGTCATGGTCTAGCTCAGTTTAGGTTAAATAGTATCTGTGCAATCAAATCGCCGATAATCGCTAGAAATTAAGTGTCCCCAACTGAGCAAGCCAGAGCCGACAGCGGCAAGGAACCAAAACTCCCTCTGTGACAGAATGGAGAAAAAAACCTTGGGAGAAACCAGGCTCAGTCGGGGTCAGTTCTCCTCTGACCAGACGACACCCACAGTTCAAAAGTTTCAAGTTCTAACAATAGTAGTATTATGTAGTTAGGTATTTTATTATATTTTTAGTTATATTTTTTAGTTTTATTGTATTTTAATCGAGGTCTCTGGGGGTCATCTGGGTGTCCTGGTCTCCGCTGAAGATCAGGGCTGCAGACATCATCTCTTGGTGCTGATCCACCATCTGATCATAGGAAAGAAATAGACAAATATTAGCGTAGATGCCATTCTACTTACGATGTAACGAGTACATAATGTGTTGTGGGGAGTGTTCCCGGTTCCGGTTGATCTAATTAATGCAGCCTAACAATCCTTTAACGGATTTGAATAATAGAAGCGTATTAGTGTGTTATGTGTACGCCAGGGTAAAGAGATGGGTCTTTAATCTAGATTTAAACTGACAGAGTGTGTCTGCCTCCCGAACAGTGTTAGGTAGATTGTTCCAGAGTTTGGGTGCTAAATAGGAAAAGGATCTGCCGCCCACAGTCGATTTTGATATTCTAGGTATTATCACACGGCTAGAGATCTGAGAACGCAGTGGATGTGGAAGACTATAATGCGATAAGAGCTCACTCAATTACTGAGGAGCTAAACCATTCAGGGCTTTATAAGTATTTAACAAGATTTTAAAATCTATCCGATGTTTGATAGGAAGCCAGTGCAGTGTTGACAGGACCGGGCTAATATGGTCATATTTCCTGGTTCTAGAAAGGACTCTAGCTGTTGCATTTTGGACCAACTGTAGTTTGTTGATCAAGCGTGCAGAAGTCATAAACGCATGAACTAACATTTCTGCATTTGACGTTGAGAGCATAGGTTGCAATTTAGATATGCTTTTGAGATGAAAAAACGCAGTTTTACAGATTTTAGAAACATGGCTTTCAAATGAAAGATTGCTATCAAACAGCACACCTAGGTTCCTGACTGATGAAGAAGAATTGACAGAGCAGCCATCAAGTGTTATAATGTTCTAGGTTATTATATGTGGGGGTTTTAGGTCCGATAATTAACATCTCTGTTTTTTCAGAATTTAGCAGTAAAAAATTACTCGTCATCCAGTTTTTTATATCGACTATGCATTCCGTTAGTTTCTCAATTTGGTGCGTTTCACCGGGCCGTGAAGAAATATAGAGCTGAGTATCATCAGCATAACAGTGAAAGCTAACACCATGTCTCCTGATAATATCTCCCAAGGGTAACATGTAAAGCGTGAAAAGTAACAGCCCTAATACTGAGCCTTGAGGTACTCCATACTGCACTTGTGATCGATATGATACCTCTTCATTCACTGCTACGAACTGATGGCAGTCAGATAAGTATGATTTGAACCATGCTAAGGCGCTTCCACTAATGCCAACAACGTTTTGTAGTCTATTCAAAAGAATGTTGTGGTCGATAGTGTCAAATGCAGCGCTAAGATCCAGTAGAACTAATAAAGAGATACAACCACGATCAGATGATAGAAGCAGGTCATTTGTAACTCTAATGAGAGCAGTCTCAGTGCTATGATACGATCTAAATCCTGACTGGAATTCCTCACCGATACTATTTTTCTCTAGGAAGGAATATAATTGTGAGGATACTACCTTTTCTAGTATCTTTGACAGAAAAGGGAGATTTGAGATCAGTCTGTAATTAACTAGATATTTGGGGTCAAGTTGTGTTTTTTTTAATGAGAGGCTTTATAACTGTCACGCCCCTGGACTTTTGTTTGTGTTTTCTTTCCCCATGTGTGACCTAGTTTCTGCCATTTGCCAATTATGAGTTAATCACCTTCATTGTGTTCACCTGTCTGCCACTCGTTATCTGCCCTATATTAGTTGCTGTCCATTTAGTTCTAGTTGGTCGGTTATTGTTGATGTTACCCTGTCTGTGTACCTCCTCATCTTAAGTTCCATTAAATCTCTCATTCCCGTTGTAACCTTCGTCTCCGCTCATCTTGTGTTTCCACACACAACCGTGACAGAATAACTGACCTAAAACAAAAAGTGAAGTCTAGCTGCGTGTTTCCCCTCGTTTTGTTTCCGTTTTTCCATCAGTTTTTATTTCCTACTTTGTTATGAATGACCCTGCCTGCCTTCTCCTCATGCTGGAGCAGAGGAGCCTTTCCCTCGAGGACCATACAAGACTCTTTGTGGAAATTTCAAACTACACCCACTACCCGGACTACTGCCTCTGCACGTTCTACCGGACGAGCCTAAACGACGGGTGCAGAGCGCGGTTGTCCGGGGATGGTCCTCGGGGAGATTTTGCCACCTTTGTGGAGTGGGTGCTGGTGTCTTGTGGATCCCCACTGACCGTGGACTACGAGGAGAATGACACCAGTCCCACTCCTGACCCAGAGCCCAGCCCACCATCACCCCGAGCCGCAGAGCGTCAGCCCGAGCCCACCGCGGACGGAGAGCCAGAGCCCAGAGCAACCTACGAGCCATCGCAAAGAGGAGCGACTGAGCTGGAGATTGCCCCGGAGCCAGAGCCACATGGACCGTCCGACCAGGTGCGAGAGCCGGCTACATCGCAAGCGACAGTGGAAGTTACAGTGGAGCGTGAGGGTGCTGAAGGAAGCCCCGCCCACTGCACCGCCGCTGAGGGTGAGCAGTCACAGGACTCTGAGGACTTAATAAATTGGGAAATCCATGCAGACATGCCTTCCATGCTCACGCCGTCATCTGAAGTCTCTAACTACCCGGAATTGCCTCCGCTGGTCCCGTCCAGCCCACCTTTGCCTCCGCTGGTCCCGTCCAGCCCACCTTTGCCTCCGCTGGTCCCGTCCAGCCCACCTTTGCCTCCGCTGGTCCCGTCCAGCCCACCTTTGCCTCCGCTGGTCCCGTCCAGCCCACCTTTGCCTCCGCTGGTCCCGTCCAGCTCAGAGCCTCCCGAGTGCCCCCTAGAGCCCGCGCTACAAGAGCGCCGCCCAGTGCCTGCACCAAGAAGGCACCTCCCTGAATCCGCGCTGCAAGAGCGCCCCTTTGAATCCGCGCTGCAAGAGCGCCCCTTTGAATCCGCGCTGCAAGAGCGCCCCTTTGAATCCGCGCTGCAAGAGCGCCCCTTTGAATCCGCGCTGCAAGAGCGCCCTCCAGTGCCGGCTCCTCGAAAGTACTCCACAAGGATGAGCCCGGAGGCTCAAAAATGCCCACCCTCCCACCCGCTCCTGCCTTCTCCTATCATCCCAGCTACCTCAGCCCCGCCACCGCTGCATCCTGGCAGCCCCTCTGCTCACCCTCAGCCCACCATCTGTGCGGTGGGATCGCCGCGGGTCTGCCTGTCTCCATCGGCGTCGTGGCTGGGGGATCCCTCGTCTTCGCCTCCAGCCTCTGAATCCTGGACTCCACCTCGGCCCTCCGACCCGTCGGCTCCACCTCAGCTCCTAGCTCCCTCATCTCCACCGTCGCCCGTCGGCCCACCAGCTCCACCGGGCTCCTTCGTCCCTCCGGCTCCGCCTTGGTCGGTCGTCATCCCGCCATCGCCTCAGGACTCCACTCCTCCGGCTGTGCCTCGTCGCTCCGTCCCACCGGCTCCGTTGGGCTCCTCCCTCCCTCCAGCTCCACCTTGGTCCTCAGTCGCTCCGGCTCCACCGCGTGCCTCCGGATCTCCGCCTCCGCCTCGGTCACCGGAGCCCTCGGCTCCACCTTGGCCCTCCGGATCCTCGGCTTCGTCCGGACTCATCAGCTCTCCGGCTCCGGCTCGGGCTCCTCATCCACCTTCTCTGCCGCCGTCGATCGGCCCCATGGAGTCGGCGGCCATTCCTCCTCCATGGCTCCTCCCTCCGTCGGCTCCACCCTGGGCCGCCTTCATGGCTGTGGCCTGGGTCCTGCCGGGCTCCTCCTGCTCCGGATCCCTCCTTTCTCCGTCCTGGCTCCTCCCTCCATCTGATCCACCCTGGAATCTGGTAGTCGTCCTCCTCCCGGGTGTCCGTCCTCCTCCCGAATCTCCTCCGGTATTGCCTGCTTTCCTGCCAGCCTTTCTCCTTCCCCTTCTACGGCGCGAGGACGCGCCTTCCGGGAGGGGGGCGAAATGTCACGCCCCTGGACTTTTGTTTGTGTTTTCTTTCCCCATGTGTGACCTAGTTTCTGCCATTTGCCAATTATGAGTTAATCACCTTCATTGTGTTCACCTGTCTGCCACTCGTTATCTGCCCTATATTAGTTGCTGTCCATTTAGTTCTAGTTGGTCGGTTATTGTTGATGTTACCCTGTCTGTGTACCTCCTCATCTTAAGTTCCATTAAATATCTCATTCCCGTTGTAACCTTCGTCTCCGCTCATCTTGTGTTTCCACACACAACCGTGACAATAACAGCCAATTTGAAGGTTTTGGGGACATATCCTAATGACAATGATGAATTAATAATAGCCAAAAGAGGATCTATGACTTCTGGAAGCAGCTCTTTTAGTAGTTTAGATGGAATCGGGTCTAACATACATGTTGTTGGTTTAGATGATTTAACAAGTTTATACAATTCTTCCTCTCCTACAGTAGAAAATGAATGGAATTGTTCCTCAGGGGATCTATAGTGCGCTATCTGATGCGACATTGTAGCTGACGGCTGCAAGGATACAATTTTATCTCTGATAGTATCGATCTTGGAAGTGAAGTAGTTCATAAAGTCATTACTGCTATGCTCTTGGGAAATGCCAACACCTGTTGATGCTTTATTTTTCGTTAATTTAGTTACTGTATTGAATAAATACCGAGGGTTATGTTTGTTTTCTTCTAGAAGAGACTAAAAGTAATCAGATCTAGCAGTTTTTAATGCTTTTCTGTAGGATAGGGTACTTTCCCGCCAAGCTAAACGAAATACCTCTAATTTAGTTTTACTCCAGCTGCGCTCCATTTTCCGGGCTGCTCTCTTTAGGGCGCGAGTGTGCTCATTATACCACGGTGTTGGACTCTTATCCTTAATCTTCCTTAAGCGTAAAGGAGCAACCGCATCTAAAGTGCTAGAAAAGAGAGAGTCCATAGTTCCGGTTACATCATCAAGTTGTTCTGAGCTATTGGATATGCTGAGGAACTGAGATAAGTCAGGAAGATTATTTATAAAGCAGTCTTTTGTGGTGGAGGTAATGGTTCTACCATATTTGTAACAAGGAGTTGGCTTTACAGCTTTAGCTATATGGAATATACAGGAAACTAGATAATGATCTGAGATATCATCGCTCTGCTGACAAATTTCAACCCCACTAACATCAATTCCATGTAACAGTATTACATCTAGAGTATGATTTCGTCAATGAGTAGGTCCTGACACATGTTGTTTAACACCAATAGAGTTTAGAATGTCTATAAATGCTGATCCCAACTAATCTTTTTCATTAGATGTAAAGTTGTCATTGAGCCAGTCCCTCCAGCCGAGATGAAGCAGGGGTCTTACAGCCCTTACTTCATCATGCCAAAGAAAGGCGGTGGCCTCCGGCCAATCCTGCATCTGTGAGTCCTGAATCGGGCCCTGCACTAGCTTCTGTTCAAGATGTTGACGTATAAGCGCATCATCAGATGCATCCAACCCCGGGATTGGTTTGCAGCGGTGGACCTGAAGGATGCTTACTTTCATGTCTCGATTTTCCCTCGACACAGACCGTCGATTTGCGTTCGAGAGTCAGGCATGGCAGTACAGGGTCCTCCCCTTTGGGCTCTCCCTGTCCCCTTGTGTCTTTGTGAAATTCATAGAGGGCGCCACGGGAAGTGGGCATCAGAATCCTCAACTGTCTCGAGCATGGCCCGTATGCGAGAACAGTTGTGCGATCACAGGGACCTGGTGCTCCGGCACTTCTGCCAGTTGGGGCTTCGGGTCAACTGGGAAAATAGCAAGCTCTCCCCCGTGCAGAGAAACTCTTCTCCAGGGCTTAACCCCCTGGGGTCGAAGCCCGCACCAGGACTGTCTCGTATTTTCTTTATGACCGCAAAAAGAATTAAAAATACTCCACGAGTTTTGATCGTATAGATAAGAATAAGGTATCGTTTGAAACTGCAAAGGGTCTACTTTTATTTCTGTATAGTCATAATAATAACAAAATGTGCTTTAAAAATGTGCTTTAAAAAAATAAAGAAAATATACGGGGGCGTTCACAGACACGTAAATAAAACAACATGAATCTCTGTGAATACTCGCGTCAAATACATGAGAAATATATGTATAGAAAGCTTGACATGTCTACTTTTAACCCTCTGGGGTCTGAGGGTGTTTTGGCGGCCTGGAGAAGTTTTGACATGCCCTGATATTTGTGTTTTTTTCAGTTGATTATAAACATATAAATGGCGAAAGTCTAATAACACTGTATTCAGCACAAACTGGGCTACAATAATATGTTAGCAGCATTTATGTACATGATTGTGTTTTTGAGAAAGGAACGTTTATGCGTGGTTCGTGAAAAACTAAAATTTTGAAGTCACTGAAATAAGACCATAAAAAACATACAGAACATTTGTTCACAAGACTTTTGAAAACTGGATCTTGTAGTCTAGAGTTTTTGCTTCAAAATAATGTGTAAATCATCTTGTTTACTTGCTCACAGAAAATATATTGATTTAAATTTTTGAGTAAAAAGGGTCTATGCGAGAAGGCGTCAACTCTCACATTCACAGAAGACAAAGAGAAGACAAAGGCCCGCATAATGAGCTGCATAATGAGCCATCCAGTCAGGTACGTGACTGAGAGGGAAGAGTTGCACAAAAGAATGTGAGGACAAAATAAATTTATATATTTTTTGTTTGTAGTTTATTAAGAATGTATTTAGCTATCACACAAAATAACTTGAGATTCACTTGCGAGTGCAGTTAAACAGTTTATTAGGAACAATCGAAGCTGACTTTTTAGCATCATTAATCCAGTCACATGATCCTTCAGAAATCATTCTAATATTCTGATTTGCTGCTCAAAAACATATTATTATTATTATTATTTATGTTGAAAAGAGCTGAGAATATATATATATTTTTTTTTTGGATGAATAGAAAGTTCATAAGAACAGCATCGTTTGTAACATGATAAATGTCTTTATCATCACTTGTGTGCTAAATAAAAGTTTTAATTTCTATATATAATGACTCCAAGCTTTTGAACCTGGCATTTTCAAGGTGTATATTGTTTATGTGCTCTGAAGGAGAAGGAAAAAAAAAACATTTTGAAATTCTGGGTTATTTCTCTCAGCAGATCTTCTTCCAGAAAGAGAAAGTAGCAGCGATGAACTTGTTTTGTTCACGCGGAGGCGATGTGGGCGTTTACATGTGTGCGCCTCTCACGTGGATGTTTGAATCTAAAAAGCACGATTGGCGTGTGGGCGTGACCATATTAGATATAATAAGCTGAGACAGGAAAACCGGACATCGCGTTGGTTTCATACGGATTACTTTAACAGAGAATATTTGTTTTGGACGTGACTTACTTCATTTAATTGGGAGGGTCTGGTGGACAAGGTTTGTGCTCGGTTGTCTTGCTGGCATTGGCTGCTCCCCCAGCTGCAACAATCTGATAGCCTCATCCTTGTGGCACAAAATGACTTTCTTAGAACCTCCCAAGGAACTGGTGAAAAATGTTTAAAAGCATCAAGTGAATTTTTTTCTGGTCTGGACATCATTGGCTAAAAGCATCAGTGTTATATCTGCCCAGAAAAGAAGGAGGCCATGGACTGGTGGACATTAATAGCAGAATAAAATCTTTTAGGCTACAGACAGCAAAAAGGCTTCTTTGTGGAAAATATGTAAGCTGGGCTGGAGTAGATTGTTCCCTTCTAAGAAAAGTGGGCAGTATGGGGCTAGACCGGCACCTTTTCCTTATGGACACTGAAAGTGTTGATTTGTCTGGCTGACACCTTTTTTTATCGTTCAATGTTGAAAGCCTGGGAAATTTTAAGTAAGTCAAGAAACCTCAAAGATGTGCAAGACCCTTGGATGAGAGAAGAACCTCTGTTGCATAATCCCGTTGTGGACTTGGACATTTTAAAGTCAGCGTCAATGAGGATTGCATTAAGGAATGCTGGAATTACAAAGATTGGACATTTAATAACAACAAATTAATGGATGTCTGCTGAGATGCTGGCCGCTAAGCTGGGTGTGAAGTCAATTTGCTTGACACAGCTACTGTTGAATGATCTTCTTGAATGTTTACTTATGAATTTTAAAAATGGTTTGGAAACAAATGAAGATATGTGTTTTTTCCCCTAAAATAAAAATTGTGCCTGCATTTGATGCTTTTCAAGAGGGGGAGTGTTGTTTGTTCAACTTTAGAACTCCTGAACTAGAACTTTTTAGTGAAATTGGGAGAAAGCACTGTATATCACACGTGTCAAAGTTTCACATATGAACTCTCTAAAGGGACTAAAGGAATCTAAATGGCAGGAGGTTTTCGGATCAGAGACTTCCCCTAAAAGTAGCAAGGAGGACTTTATACAAGCCTCTCATTGAGAAAAGGTCTGGAGACTTTCAGTGGAGAATTGTGCATGGCTTAATAGCTACAAACAGATACAGAGCACATCTTGATCCACAAGTAGGGGAGGAGTGTCCTTTCTGTGGGCAAACAGGTTTTTCATATATATATATATATATATATATTTTTTTTTTTTTACTGTGGTAGACTTGAAGCTTTGCTATCTCAATTAGAAGAATGGTATACAATTATTAATATAGAAATATTTTCACCTGTACTTTTTATTTATGGTCCTAAGTATAACAAAAATAAAAAGCAAAACCATTGGATGCTTACCATTTTGTTTGGGCAGGCAAAAATGGCAATCTGGCTATCACGTAAAGGTAAAATAAATGGTATGGGGTCAACCGACGAAGTATCAATTTTAAAGGGTTTAATAAATTCAAGATTAAAGGGGTGGTTTACTGCGATTTAATTTTTTTCATTTTAAATAGTGTGTAATGTTGCTGTTGGTGCATGAACAGTATCTGCAGCGCTGAAAGTTCAACGTAAGCGGAGATATCGTCTTTTAAAAATCAGGAAGTTTAATGCCTACAAAAACGACTCATATGGGATTACAACGAGATACTTCTCAGGTTGCATACGAAATAAACCCATCAACCCCTCCCTCCGGAACATGCAGAAAACAGGGCAAGGCCATGTTATGCGGTTTTGTCGAAGAGGAAGAGTTATAGTGGAGAGTTGTAGTCATGCCGTCGAAATTGTGTTATTTTCACCCAGCTGTCAGGTCTTCTGTGTTCGGGCTTCCTACGGACGCTGTAGTTCATCAACAATGGTTAAAATTTATGTTTGATTATGTTCCTGACATTTACAATCTTAGCTCTCTGTGCTGCGCATTTTACGGAAGACAGCTTCCAGAATCTACACGAGTTCAATGCCGGATTCACACAGAAACTATTACTAAAACATGGAGCTAAAACCAGAGGCAGCAGTTGTTAGGCCACAAACTGTAAGTAAGATTTAATAATTTTAAATGTATTTGCATGTATAATTTCAGACGTAATTTTTTAGTTTTATCAAGGACGTAAACAAATGCCAACGCTGGCTTTAGCAGCCAGTTAGTTAAATGCTATTTCGTGTGTCTATGACAAACGCGTACAAACATTTTGGACCCGAATTTGTAATTATGTACTAATTTTGTGAATGTATTTTCCATGTATAGTTTATGATGTAATTTTTCGATTTGATCAAGAACGTAAACACAAGCCAACGCTGTTTGGTTAGTAGCCAGTTAGTTCACAGATATTTTGTGTGTATAAGACAAATGTGTACAAACTTTAAAAAATGATATGTAATCACAACAGCAAACTTCCATTCAGAAACGTTTGTAAGAGCCGTGCTTGCGGAAGTTCTGCTTGACTCTCTTCATTACCGCACATGCAGCTGTCGCTCGTGAAGGTAATGGGCGTGAAGTTTCCGGACAACGTGCAGTACGCAGTTTAGCCAATCACAACACACCGGCCCAGCTGACCAATCTGAGCCCACAGCCTGTTTCTGAGGGAGTGGTTTCAGAGAATCAAGAAGTCAACCGGTCGTTCAAATGACAGAGGAGAAAGCGGCTGTAAATAAAGGTGAACTATATGAAAAATAAGGCGTTTTTTAACAAACGAAACACGAAGACATGTTATATTGCACCCCATAAACACAATCAAGCAAAGAAAAAAAGCAGTAAACCACCCCTTTAAAGCTGGAATATGCTTATTATCAACTGGTTAAAAACACTGGAGACTTTTAACTATACTTGGGGGTGGGGGGTGGGGGGGTGAACAGGTGTTTTTGTGAAACCGACATTGATGGTTCTTTGCAAATTTATGTTTAATTGTTTTTTTTTTGTTTTTTTTAGATATATCGGCTTGGCTTCAAACTTGGTTTTGTTTATTTTTTACGTATTGGTGGGTACTGTGTGTAGGCTTTCCTGTAGCTCAAATAGTAGAGCATGGCGCTAGCAACGCCAAGATCATGGGTTCGATTCCCAGGGAAAGCAAGAGCTGATAAAATGTAAACACTGTAACTTGAATGCAATGTAAGTCGCTTTGGATAAAAGCGTCTGCTAAATGCATAAATGTAAATGTAAATGTGTGTAGACCTAATGTAATTATGTAATTTTCTAAAGGAAAAAATGTAATTAAAGATTTGTTTAAAGTCAGAGTCTCTCTCTCTCTCTCTCTCTCTCTCTCAAAATGGGCATATTTGATAAAAAAAAAAAAGTTGAGAAGTTTGCTTCACTGAATATAACTGTCGGTCATTTAACATTTTTCATAAAACAGTTGACTAACATTAAATTATTTCCAGCTTCCATCGTATCTCGCTCTCTTGTAATGCCTTGTGGAGAGAGAACACACACAAAATAGTTAGAGGACAGCACATTCCTAAGATAGAACTTCCCCCTTTCATTATCTGTGGTCAGAAAATTGACCAACTCCTAATGACGCCTCCCTGTCTGGAGGACACTCTCCTTATCATCTCATGAGAACCATAAAACAATGACAGATTTGAGGAAAGAAGGACCGCACAGCTGCACGGATTTAAGAACAGAACCTCAGTGTTGGTCCTGACTAACTTCTGCAAAAATAACAGTCTAAAGAACAAAAAACTGCTTATCTGGAGAAGTTCCAGAAACAGATGGCTTGTGATACCCGCGACCCTTGTTGGCATAAACTACTAATCTGATAAACATAAATGACTGACTTATAGCTCAGTCTGAGCTAAGAAAATCACCAGATCCACACAACGTGACATTCCCATGACCCCCGGACAGCTCCCCTTTCGTCCTCTGACATTCCGAAGGAACATGCCTTTTCTTCCACTTTGTCAGGACAAAGAGACTCAAACTTGCATTATGGATTTTTAACAAGACAATCAGTAATTACTGCTGCTATTATATAGGGTAACTTTATCGTAAGAGCTCACAGCACAAGGAAGCTTGATTTCAAACTGAATTGAATTTACAAAAAAAACACAAATACACATTCAGTAATAAAATTATAAAACAAATGACCTCAATTCAGTTGAGGTATTCAAAATATGACAAGACTGAATTTTTATAAGCAGTGATTTAAGAGCATATGCCATTTGGAACATCAGATGGCTTTGACCTGTAATGTCTGTACAATGTAGTGATGCAGTTAGACAGACTAGGATATATACAAATCAGACAAATATCCCATTCTGAAACATTTCTAGCATAAACTTAAATTGCAAAGAAATTGAAGATCCATCTTTGATTGTTGAAAGACTTTATGGTGCATTTCACTTACAGCCAATAAAATTTCCAGTAGCATTGTCATCGGTCAGGTGTGGATCTATTTTGAATGGTTGATAAACTTTCTATGAAGGTAAAATGACGTCAAAAAGATTTGCATGTGCAGGGTAATATTTGTGAAAGCGTACGTGACATTGCAAGGGTAAAATAAAGTAAAGGTGTAAATTTATGTTATAAGCTAAAAAAACAGGACTTGCATCATGGTACTATGTTTTGTGTAAACTTCATATTAATTTGAAATAAATATGATCTGTATTCTTCTGACCTACATTTTTTCTGCGCTTACACTTTTGGCACGTTCTTTGTGCTGAAACGCTGTAAACTGTAATTAGCAAGCAGTGTAACAGTGGTGTTAAGAACTGCAAAACAGATTCACTCTGAAGAAAATGTCTCTGTGTGTAAAATAAAGCTGTTGCAAAGGTGTAAACAACGTGTTGCGTGTGCAGGGCAGAACTTTTCTTGAAATAACCCAATATGTGCTGCACCTCTTTCTTTTACCTGCGCTTGCAGTTTTGGCACGATTCTCTCACTTACTGGAGTTTGCAAGCGCCAGTGGGAAGGCAGGACTTATTTCTTGTAACAAATCAAAGAGATTCTACTTGACTCTTTGTTTTCTAAAAACATGAGGGCTGGTATAGAATTTATTTAGAAATATATATTACATTTATTTATTTAGCAGACGCTTTTATCCAAAGCGACTTACAAATGAGGACAATGGAAGCAATCAAAATCAACAAAAGAGCAACAACATGCAAGTGCTATGACAAGTCTCGGTTAGCCTAAGGCAGTACACATAGCAAGGTGTTTTTTGTTTGTTTGTTTGTTTTTTTAAAGAAACAAGTAGATAGAATAGAAAAAAGAAAGCTAGTGTTTTTCCAAAAATAAGCTAGCAGTTGGAGAATAAATATGCAATTGATAGAGGGTCAAGTGTGTTTTTATTTTAAATAAAAAGACATAGATAAAATAGAATTAGAATTGAGAGTCACAATCATCACAATTAAAAGAACCAAAGTCTTAAACTACTTCAGTCTGTGTGCATTGAATTTATTTAATACACGAGTTTCACAATTTGAGTTGAATTACTGAAATAAATGAACTTTTCCACAACATTCTAATTTGAGATGCACCTGTAGTAAAAAAGGTTGTATTTATGTTTTTTGCTTTATCTCACTGTACACAAGTGTTATCATTTTAAAAAGCTGATTTCCTTTTTTTTTGATAGATCACTCCCTGGATTGTTTTTTTTTTTTTTTTTTTTTTTATAAAAAAACAAGGTAAACGTCGTTTTCAGGAAACAAAATCAACACGGAAGGTCTCCATCCAATTCTTTCTGCTCCCAGAGCATAGTGACCGAACTCCAAAGGGGGCAGAGGAACTTAGACTGCTTCAGGCAGGCCTTGGGTGAAGAGTTGTGTTATTGCCAGAAAACTGTGGCCATAAAGAGGTAGTGTACCTAGTTGTGTAAATTCACTGTTTTCACTGATCTGTTTTAGCTGTTCTAAGCTGAATTCCTTATGCTTCCTTTTGATTTTTAATTTAGATTGTCAGTGTCCTTGAAGAGGAGTTTCACAAAATGAAGCAGCTGTCTGGTGGTTGGCTTTGCTATAAAGCTTCTGGTATGGGAATGTGTTGCTTGATGAGCTTCATTGCATTTTATTAGTAATTGTAATAGCCCGTTTAGCTATCCTTCAGCTACTTAAAGGGTTATAATACAGTGACAAAGTGTAACTTGACAATAAAATCAGCATGTTGTCAGTATTTCACAGTGCATTAATTGTTTCATGTTTTTCATTAGAATGGTGCTAATCAGAATACATGTCAATGTAATAATAGTCTATTTTCTTTCAAAACAAAGTGGGTGTGGCCAAAGAAAACTGAATGTGGTACCACCTGAGTCAGAGGGCTACACCGCAAAGTCTTTAAAAACAGCATCTAACAATGGCAAGATCACACTCTGCATTGTACCGCTACAAGACACGATTGACACTTCACCGCTACCCCCGCATGCAGCTGAATTTGAGAAGATGCCCAAATCCATTTGTAACAAATGTAGAGTTATGATGGCACTTCAAGTTTTGGCTTTGCACATTGAAAATGGTCCATTAGAGTCAGAGAATGCATCTGTAAGTTTTGCGTTTAAAGCTGTAGAACTGCTGATAATTGACTATTCTTTAGGCACATTTTCTCATTATATATTTTTTTCTCAAACAGGAAGAAAATCAAGATGAGGACATCATTTATGTCAGTGAGGACAAAAAGAAACCCAAAATGGTTTGCTATAACAAAGCATTTAAAAGTATAATAATGTTATTATTTTAAACACATTAGAGCACATTTAATTTGCTTGTTATATGAACTATGTCCAGTTTGTGGAAGGTATTTTCCTGAAGATATGGTTGAATTGAAAGATAAGTATGTTTAACATCAGTTTACACATACATGCTTTACTTTACTTCACATATGTACAGTGCAGAAAAAATTGTTGAGCTGTACAAACATTTTACTATCTATTTATTTTGAAAGTTGCTCTGAAGAAATGGAAATTTTATCAGATTGGAAAGAGGATGCTGTAGCTGGACCATCCAACAGCCGAGAAGGTAACAAAGATGCAGTAAAAAATGACAATGTTAAGTATATATATATATATATATATATATATATATATATATATATATATATATATATATATATATATATATATATATATATAATCCACACAATAGCAAGTAGAATGTTTTATTTTTGCTTTACTTTAGATTGGAAGATGATTACTGATCCAAAAGCGGCTGCAGATGTGTTCCGAAAACAACTACTAATTGCTGAAGATCAGGAACAACCTTTGCGCTTCTCCTTGGATCTCAGGGAAGACCTGGATGAACAGGGTAGAGAGATCATTTCTGTGTACAAGCGCCCAAATGTCAACTGGGCCATTCTCCTGTATGCTCAGAGGTAGGCCCTAATATATATTTTTTCTATAGTTTGGGTCATTACAGTGTACTTGTAACACTGGCAAATTTCAAATTTAAACGTATATTTAAAAAAAAAAAATGTTATCTGCCATATCTTATCTCTGTAATTGTCTCTAATCTGTACATATCACACTACATGTAGTGTACCATATTAATTTATGTGATGCCTGGTATGTTCACTGAAAAAGCATTGCCTTTGTAGTCTCCGTGAAGTCAAAGCTTTGTGTTTTTTAGTATTAGTACATTAGCCTTAAGTTATTTAAAAGCTAGTGTGATTCAAAACAGTAACACATTGAAAAATACAAGCATTCAAATCAGTCTCTCGCTTCCACCAATAAACTTTTCTTCTAATCAAATTTCCAATCCATTCAAACAAAAAAATTCAAATGTATTTCAATGTTTCAAGGAAATTTAGTGGGACTTTAAAGGTTTAAAAATATATAATGCAATATATAATATTTTTTGAATTATTTGTGGGTAAACTAACATCTTACTGTCATGTTTAAGGTGATGCCGCCACATTCTTAGTACTGCAGTCCTAAAACTGACACAAGGCTTCAGGATAAACTTTGGTAAGATGTGTTATATTTGACACTGTCAGTGAAATACAGGCTAAAGTCTTGTAATCTAATTACCTGATAACAAGAATCATTCATTTCACTATGATTTTGATGTTTGACATGGTCTTACTCAGTCAATATTAAATATATCATGGTTATGTTTTCAGTTTAGTTTAGTTTATTTTCTTATATAGCGCATTCCTACTGCCTTCTGAGCAGCCCTGTGCTGTACAATGCATTCCAGCAAAACCAAACCCATAAAAATGACAAACACAACATCTTAAAAAGAAAACATACATTACGTCTCTCCTAAGTTGGATTCAAACACCATAACATAAAATGCTTCTTCAAACCCGTTTTAAAAGCGGACACTGAGGGGGCATCCTGAATGTCTAGAGGTAGATTATTCCATAACCGAGGACCGGCAATCGAAAAGGCCCGATCCCCTTTTCGCTTAAGTCGGGACCGCGGTACCTGGAGCAATTGTTTGTCAGCAGATCGCAAGTTTTTCACAGGTTTATGCAAATTAACCAGATCTGACAAATACAAAGGTGCGAGACCGTTTAAAATTTTGAAAATTATTACTAAGGCCTTAAAATCAATCCGGTATCTAACAGGTAACCAATGCAAAGATGCTAAAATTGGAGTTATTCTATCCCTCTTTCTCCTATCAGTAAATAGTCTGGCAGCAGCATTTTGGACAAGCTGTAATTGATTTATCAAAGACTGAGAAATTCCTAAATACACAACATTACAATAATCCAATCTTGATGATGTAAAAGCATGGATGATTGTCTCCAGATTTCTAAATGAGAGCATTGGTTTAATCTTAGATATTAACCTTAAATAGTAAAAACTAGTTTTCACCACAGTATTAACTTGCTTGATAAAATTCAGCTCTGAGTCAAAAAATACACCCAGGTTTTTTGCGAATGGATGAATATTCCTAGAAAGAGGCCCCAAATAACTAGAAATAAGTGTCGAAGAGCTAAGAGGACCGAAAACAACCACATCTGTTTTACTCTCATTTAAACGGAGAAAATTCTTAGCCATCCAAGATTTTACATCCTCGAGACACTTGACGATTGTACCACAAGACTTATCAAGTGAGTGTAATGGGACAAACATCTGAGTATCGTTAGCGTAACAGTAGTATGCAATCCCATGTTTGCTAAAAATACTCCCCAACGGTAGCATATATAGAGAAAACAGAATTGGACTTAATATGGACCCTTGTGGGAGCCCAGAAGAATAATTACCCACTGTAACCGATACAGACCTATTAGACAGATAAGAAGAAAACCACTGTAAAGCACTACAACTAATTCCAACTTCCTGCTGTAAACGATCTAACAAAATTCTATGGTGGATTGTATCAAAGGCGGCAGTTAAGTTGAGCAAAATTAAAATAGCAGAGTTTCCAGAATCCAAAGTGAGCAAGAGGTCATTTGACACTTTAAGAAGAGCCGTTTCGGTGCTATGGCGGGCCCTAAATCCTGATTGAAAACTGTCATGAATATGATGATCTGATAAAAATGCAGACGATTGGAGAGAAACAGTCTTTTCCAACACTTTTGACAGAAAAGGCAATGTGGAAATAGGTCGAAAATTACTAAAATCAGACGTGTCGAGATTAGGCTTCTTCAGAAATGGCCGAATTACTGAGTGCTTAAAATAAGAAGGTCAAGATCAATTGGATAAAAATGCGTTAACTGAGCATTAACAGTCACCGAATTGAAAGATTTGGGGGCAACGTAAATACTCGGAATAGATTCATATAAAACAGTCTTACTCCTAAAAAAATCTAAAAACATTGTGCATAACTCAGGGTTAACATCAGGAAAAGATGATTTCCTGGGATTAACCACTTTATCAAATGAGTTAAACAACACTTTTGGATCATGAGGATTTTTAGAGATTAAATCTGAGAAATATTAAATTTTAGCTGTTTTAACAGCACACTGATAGGCCGACATGCAGTTCTTAAAAATCTCCTTGGAAACCTGTAACCTATCCGATCTCCATTTACGTTCTGCTTTACGGCACTCCCGCCTAAGTGCACGGGTATGATGGTTGAACCAAGGGTGTGAGCTCGATTTAAAGACTTTTGGTTTTAGTGGTGCAAGTAGATCTAAAATATTTGTACAAGTCTCATTAAACAACACAGTTAGATCCTCAGTATTGTGGCTATTAGATGGCACTTCTAACACGGTTCTAGCTGAGTCTGGACTCTAAATATGCATTGGAAAATTCCTCTGCAGTTGAGGAAGTTAATACTCGGGCGTAATATACATCATGCTGCTCACTTGAAAGTGAGGACGAGAGTAATATATTAAACATAACCGGCATATGATCAGACAAACAATTTTCAGTAATACTGAAGTTACATACTGGAAGTCCAAAAGATAAGACAAGATCAGTAGTATGTCCTTGTGTATGAGTAGGTCCATTAATATGTTGGACAAGGTCAAATGAATCAATGAGTTGCATAAACTCCTTCACCAGATAGTCCGCAGCCTCCAGGCCGAACTCGGTGCAACCATACCGACAAAAACCCACATCTCTTCAGCCTAGCAAGACTGCTGCGTTTTCCTCTTTTCCTCTTTCTCAGGCACTTTTTACAATGAAAACAGCAACCCGTTGGTCGACAGGTAACCACAGGAAAGGTAGAAGTCGTCCGTGAGTTAAAACAGTGGTCCTCAATCGGGATATGTTTACAGCAATCCGAAAAAAAGGACGTAAATCAAGAAGAGCTTGGCGATCGTAGGTAAGGGCAGCGGAAGTTTCTACCACGAACAGCCATATTGTCCACAACAATACATGTAAAACAATTGACAACGGTGAGAGTCGACGGCACGCCAGAGAACAACCCGGCGCCATCTTGGTTGTATGCATGGTATGTATCAGTATTCTATGTACAGTAGAAAGTGATATATCACAAAACTTGTGTTTTCAAAGGCAGTGTCACTAATGTTTGATTCCAATGACAATGTTGACATGCACACAAAAATACAAAAAATCTATATGAATGTTTTGTTGTATCAATTTTACAATTTTGTTGTATCAACATTTCTAAATTGCCAATTCAGGTATAGTTCTTCTGTGAGAAAATACTGAATTTAAATGCTTTCTTCAGGTGACACAGACACAACCTTGTTATTTGAGGGTGAGTCAGATCATCTTGTGCCGTCTACATCCCAAATTCTTGTGGAAAGTGATGTTCCTGATGGCTGGGAGGATGGTTGGTCACTCCTTCATCCACGGTGGTCCTTGTTTGTCAGGGATCAGTCCTGCAGTGATGCATGTTTTACTAGAGCGGCCACCTGAAACAGCCACAATTCAGCTACAAGACTGCCCAGACCTAGATCCTGCAACTATACTATTGGTATGCGGAGGTTTTCTTTTAAATCACTTGCATGTCATTTGTTTGATTTGATTTTTTTATTTCAAAATAACTGTTTCCAACAGCTTGAGGGAGGATGCTGAACTTTCAGATCAAGACAAGAAGGCCGTACTAGACTTGGCTCTGTCATGGGATCTCCCAGGTGTCACACACAACAGTAAACACTGGCTGTTCAACCGACTCCTGCATCATGCTGTAATTTTTTTTCTTCATGTTGTTCCCCACAATTTTAAAAGCAATTTGTGTTTTTTTTTTTCACTAAACAATTTAAATTCATATAATGTTTAGTTTACTGTAAAAAATAGAATACAATAAATTAACTAGAATAGTGTATAAAGTTTACAGAAGTGTTATTGTTTGTATGTAGGCCTACTCTCTTTAAAAGTAGTTTAAAAAGTGTCAAAACCGAATATTAATATTTACTTGATTATCTATTTTTGATGTTTTACAGGTCCTCGGAAGGACCATTCGTCAAATTAAACAATTCAGATGTGGTCACTGCTGCAAGACCATCCAGATGTTGTCCCTTTGCTCTTCCCCAGAAACTGTGATTTAATATTTTCTACATACTGTACAATTATTCTGAGTACATTCTGTGACAATATCATTTAGTAAGACAAAGATTGAAATTATTATTTAGGAAGCCAATGTCTGGTATTTTCTGTGCAAATTAATAAAATGTAGAGTCAATAAATTTTATATAATTTCAGTAAATCTGACTATTCTATACTGAAATCTCATATAATCTTTCATTTACGGCTATAAACACAAATTACCTACTTTTGTCATTTTTTTATTTTTATTTTTTTGGCTACGACTGCTTTATTTGCTCCCATAACTAGACAGGGTTACATGTAAAGACCCTGACATTTTTAGGAAATTGGGTAGTAAAATATACTTAAATACCTTTCTAGAAAAACCATCGATACTCCCAAAGATCACAATGTTGTATCTATTTTTAGAGAAATTTATATAAAGTTAAATCAATGAAAATGAAAGGTCAGATTATACCATTTCTGTTACTGTTTCAGGATGAGCATATGTATACTGTATGAGCTTGTGGTTGGTATCAATGTGCATCTATGCTCCTGGGCTGGGCACAGAATATGTCCTACAAACAACACACCCTAACTCTGTCAGTCTAGAAATAATGCCTGCACTATCAACTCGGTGCATGGATGCCCGGATCCTGTCCCACTGCACTCTATGCCCCACAGACTGCAGCAAACCCTTCATCATTCTATATCCAGCATAAGGGTGTCTGGATTTCACTGTTAACACTAATGCATCCAGCTCCTCATCCAAAACACTACTGTATGTGTCTCTCACTGCCAACCCTATTTCCGACATTCTCCGTTGTATGGTCCTTGTGCTCACTCCTAGCAATTTTGCAATGCAGGGCACTGGTAGAGACATGGCAATTAGATCCCTAAGACGTTCTTCTGGTAACAGTACTCTTGGCCGCCCAACCTTGCCAGATTCAAAATTCACAGTATTGTGAGTACACTGTTGGCTGTGGTTAATCTCACCAATAATCTGAATAACCTCCATTACAGCATGTGGAAAAGTTTCCTGACTTGAGAGTGCATTTAAAAAAAAAAATAACTCTTGGGTACAGGTAAACTCCAAAAAGTCTGAATCAACTGGTGGTCGATTAAGCAGATGGGACAGCCACGAATGGAGCCTATCCAATATAGCATCCATCAACAGTTCCTTAAAAGACCACAAGAATTACAATGTTAATTCTCAGAAATATTAACAGTTTTAATTACTTGATGTAGCGTCCGTTCAGTGGTGTAAGCAGATATATGTGGCTTTGCCTGTGAAAGTCAGAGATTTACTGTTTTCTATCTAAAATCGTCCTACATAATGTAGAGAACATTCTGTGAAAATGCAAACTTGATATCTTTAACACTGACTGAATAAGACCATGTTAAAGATTGAAATCATAATGAAATTAATAGGTGAAGTCAAACTTTGATGCTCGTTTTCTCAGAATTAGATTTTTAGACTTAAGCCTGGTTTTCACAGGCAGGTCATATATGATTTACATTTCTATATAAATGCTATACCAGCCCTCATGGTTTTACTACAGTGGTAATCAATAAGCCATACACCATGGTTAAATGATCGTGTATCTATTAGGGGTGTCCATGACTAACTATTTTCATAGTCGAATCAGATTTTTCGAATCATGCCGATAGTTGACTGATAGTTGAATCATATATTTGGGGGCGGAGCAAAATACATTACCAAGAGTCAAGTCAGATATTCGACAGTCATAAATACACACGGATGCCTCGCAGATACAAACGGGGTAAATAATGTTTTATGTTTTGATTAAAAGATAGTTAACATTAAACGTCAGCGAAACCCTTAAGAATTCACTTTTTTTTTTTTTTTACAATAGTGCTCTCATTATAACGTTATATATATGATCGTAGTTATAACGTTCTGCATTTCTGTTTTGAGCTGCGCGCGCTGAAGATGACCAGTAGAATGAAGCAGCAGGTTTTTAATCAATGGGATTTAACTTATTTATCTCACATAGAATACGCTTCGTTATTTATATAACATAACATTAATATTACCATTAGGCTATCTGCACAAAATGCCCCGAATGCACATGAACGCGTTTGCGCGGCTCTGAACCCAGATAGCACACGTACGTCTGCGAGATGTCTGTTAAAGATCTGTTGATCTGGAAAGCATCTGCAGTCTACAAACGTCTGACAGACGTCTTTCAGATCTCAGTTTTACAAACATTCTAAATCATAAACATCTTAAAGACATCTAGACGTCTATTTGACATCTAAAAGGAGACGTCCTATAGACGTATTGCAGATGAGAAAACACCCTAAAAAATACGTCTTGCAGATGTAAATGCAGACGTCAAATAGACGTCTCCGAGATGTACGTGTGCTATCAGGGAATGAACTCTTGTGGACGCGTTCTTCACGCAATAACATGCAGAAACACAACTAAACAATAAAAACAGCGTTTCATTATAACAGTATTCTCATTATAATGCTATGTACAGTACATGACAGTGCCAGTAATAGTTATTAATATTCTGCATTGTTGTCCTGCTCGCACCGCGCGCTGCAGAGATAATCACCGTACTACACAGCGCTTTACTGTAGCGTAACTCAACCAAAGGCATCTTATACCAGATAAATAATATACTTATATACCCTACCTGATCGGAAAAAAAAAAAAAAAACTAAGACTTCCACTCTGCCTGTGTCAGTTTGAGTCTTGTTAAAGATTTAATTCCCTGCCGCCAAGAATGCTCCTCTGTCGGTGACGGATTAGAAGGAGAAACTTTAATCTATAGGGGAAGATGAATTATAGGGGTGAGTATTCACGCACGTTAACATATTTATTTAAAGCTTTCTTATTTACAGCATTATCATAATAGGCTGTATATTAACTTATTGGGAGAAAACCGGTAGTTCGATGTGAAATCAGACACTGAGCACCCACATATAGCCAAAATGGCATGATAATAATAACACCCCGAGAATATTCGACTGTGAGATTGGGAGTCGAATCAGGCTCCTCGAATCGAATCATCGAATTGTCGACGATTCGGGGGCACCCCTAGTATCTATATTAAGTCTCTATATTTCTCTGTTTGTGCAGTGCATTAAAGGACCATTCCTGGTGCCTCGAGGACGACGCTAGTGACATATTCCTGGCTCGTTACCCTGATAGCACACCTACATCTCGGAGACGTCTATTTTACGTCTGCATTTACATCTGCAAGACGAGTGTTTGCTCATCTGCAATACATCTATAGGATGTCTCCTTTTAGATGTCAAATAGACGTCTATTAGATGTCTTTAAGATGTTTATGACTTAGAGTGTATGTAAAACTGACATCTGAAAGACGTCTGTCAGATGTTTGTAGACAGCAGATGCTTTCCAGATCAAGAGATATTTAACAGACATCTTGCAGACGTACGTGTGCTATCTGGGTATTGAGCCAATCAGATGATAGAAAACAAAGATTCAAGTAGAATCTCTTTGATTGGTTACAAGAAATAAGTCCCGCCTTCCCACTGGCGCTTGCAAACTCCAGTAAGTGAGAGAATCGTGCTAAAACTGCAAGCGCAGATAAAAGAAAGAGGTGCAGCACATATTGGGTTATTTCAAGAAAAGTTCTGCCCTGCACACGCAACACGTTGTTTACACCTTTGCAACAGCTTTATTTTACACACAGGGACATATTCTTCAGAGTGAATCCGTTTTGCAGTTCTTAACACCACTGTTTTTGCTTTCAAATTGCAGTTTACAGACTTGCAAGGCTTTTGGCCACGTTTCAGCACAAAGAACGTGCCAAAAGTGTAAGCGCAGAAAAAATGTAGGTCAGAAGAATACAAATCATATTTATTTCAAATTAATATGAAGTTGCAGTTTTTCAATACATGATTTACACTTACAAAACCTTATAGTACCATGATGCAAGTCCTGTTTTCTTGAGCTTATTTACACCTTTACGAAACTTATTTGCCCATGCAAATTTATTTTACCCTTGCAATGTAACATACACTTTCACAAATATTACCTTGCACATGCAAATCTTTTTGAGGTCATTTTACCTTCATACCATTCACAAAGTTTAATCTAGGAGCAAAGAAAAATAATTTCTAGCACGGAGTGATCACGATTACACACAGTCTGCGCACATGCAATATCGGAGTGAGAGGACAGGCAGTTCATTTGTATAAGTTTGGCCTATTTAAGAGCTCGCATCCAGTTTTCTGCGATTACATGATAGTGTTCTCATGTTACAATAAAGCACTCGCCACATTTGCGTGGTAATTATTAAAATTATGCGGAATACCTGCAATCCCGCGTGGACATTCAGACTCTGTAACTGACAGGAGACGGATGCGTGTCGGAGAGGAGAGGGCAGCGTGCATCGGTGTGTTTACTGAGGAAAAAGAGTAATGAAACGTGTCAGGTATTTCAGTAGAAGTGTCAAAATTTAGATATTTATGACAGCAGTTCCATGTAGTTTACTTCTCCAAACTTTGAGTTCATAAATTACGCTGAGCTCCCTCATTGTCCAATCAGGGCTATAGATATCAGGGCTTTTGTCGGGCTTTCCGGATGTCTTTACTGGCTACTGAAGTGCCATCAAAGGTTGTGCGAAAGAATAAATCACTGTACACCCTGTAGTTCTGTAATATCCTCAGGTCTAATTAGCAGCAGCTCATTTATTTTAATAATATAAAATGATTATATTGCATATTAAGAACAATAATATTTGCATTGTATCAACATCATTGCTAAAGGCATGGCTCATTCCAAGATGGTCTTGAGCAAGATACTACAGTGACTTTAGTTAAATGCAGTTGTCTGTTTTTATATTAATTGTGTCCAAATTAAGATTTGTAACATAGAAATGCTGTGCATGCTGCTACTGAGAAAAGCTCAATGACTGAATGCCTATGCCAGCTGCTGCAGCTACACAAGAGACTGAACTGCTGAGAGCGCCGTTAATTAGGCAAGTAGCTAGGCAAATGCCTATTTTACTCTAACACGGTGCCTACGCCAGATGCGAGCGGCAGAACATGACAAAGTCAACAGACCCGTTACGATAGGTAAAGCTGTCCGCAATGTATGCAGTGCGATACGGCCAATGCAACAAAATTACTGCAAATGCTGCTATTGATAATATTCACTAACATTTCAATACTGAGTTGAAGTTGCTGTTGCTGTTAATAATATTCACAATGTTGTAGTAGGAATTACTGTGTGAGCTGTTGCGGATGTAATTTGCAAAGCATAATCTACTGCTGCTGCACAAAACCTGCTGTAAGTCCTGTTGAATAAGCAACGTAATAAATGCACTTTAAAGAGTTAATTTACCCTCCATGCTGTCACGTTCCTCTCGGGATCCAGGGAGACGAAGAGACGAGGGATAACAAAACTTAGATTTTTATTTTTAACTAAACAGACACGGCACATCCAAACAGACAATTTGACATTTAACAGCTGACATAGAGACAGGGAAACACAGGGCTTAAGAACACGAGGAAATCAAATGGGAAGAACTCAAACAGGTGGGGAGCAAATCAAACACGGATGGTTACAAATCAACTCATAATGACAGGAACAGGAACAAACCAAATATGGGCACGAGAGGAGGGGGAAACACAAGACAGGACTGACATTACTCCCCCCTCCCGGAAGGCGCGTCCCGCGCCTAGCAACATCCAATGGGGAGGGGGGGGGGGGGCGCTCTGGAGGCCTCTAGGGAACAGGAGACACAGACGGCCTCCAGGGCGGCGCCCGTTCCGGGAGCCATGGCGGATCAGAGGAGTCGGGCGGCCATGGCGGGTCAGGGGACTCGGGCGGCCATGGCGGGTCAGGGGACTCGGGCGGCCATGGCGGGTCAGGGGACTCGGGCGGCCATGGCGGGTCAGGGGACTCGGGCGGCCATGGCGGGTCTGCCTCCAAGACCTCGGCCCCAGCCCCCACCTCGGCCTCTCTGGCAGGAGCCCTACTACCCCCCCCCAAAATTTTCCAGGGGAAATTAGAGGTGGTCCTGGGCTGGGGTTCAGGGGAAGCGGACTCTAGGGAGCGCCTTCGTGGCGCAGGCACTGGGGGGCGCTCTGGCAGCGCGGTGCTGGACGGGACCAGCGGAAACTCTAGGAAGCGCCTTCGTGGCGCAGGCACAGGGGGGCGCTCTGGCAGCGCAGGCTCTGGGCGGCGCTCTTGCAGCGCGGATTCAAGGGGGCGCTCTTGCAGCGTGGAGACAGGGAAGCGCTTTCGTGGCGCAGGCTCTGGGCGGTGCTCTTGCAGCGCGGATTCAAGGGGGCGCTCTTGCGGCGCGAAGACAGGGAGGCGCTCTTGCGGCGCGGGCTCCAGGGGGCGCTCTTGCGGCGCGGGCTCCAGGGGGCGCTCTTGCAGCGCGGATTCAAGGGGGCGCTCTTGCAGCGCGGATTCAAGGGGGCGCTCTTGCAGCGCGGATTCAAGGGGGCGCTCTTGCAGCGCGGATTCAAGGGGGCGCTCTTGCAGCGCGGATTCAAGGGGGCGCTCTTGCAGCGCGGATTCAAGGGGGCGCTCTTGCAGCGCGGATTCAAGGGGGCGCTCTTGCAGCGCGGTGCTGGACGGGACCAGCGGAGAGGGGCACTTGCGAGGGGCCGGCTCAGGCGGGCACTTGCGAGGGGCCGGCTCAGGCGGGCACTTGCGAGGGGCCGGCTCAGGCGGGCACTGGCGAGGGGCCGGCTCTGGCGGGCACTGGCGAGGGGCCGGCTCTGGCGGGCACTGGCGAGGGGCCGGCTCTGGCGGGCACTGGCGAGGGGCCGGCTCTGGCGGGCACTGGCGAGGGGCCGGCTCTGGCGGGCACTGGCGAGGGGCCGGCTCTGGCGGGCACTGGCGAGGGGCCGGCTCTGGCGGGCACTGGCGAGGGGCCGGCTCTGGCGGGCACTGGCGAGGGGCAGGCTCTGGCGGGCACTGGCGAGGGGCAGGCTCTGGCGGGCACTGGCGAGGGGCAGGCTCTGGCGGGCACTGGCGAGGGGCAGGCTCTGGCGGGCACTTGCGAGGGGCAGGCTCTGGCGGGCACTTGCGAGGGGCAGGCTCTGGCGGGCACAACATCCCCTCATACTCCACCAATAGTCCCAGGGGTACCTGTGGCCGGCTTGCGTGAGCCGCGATCGGCGGCTGGTGAGAGGGGGCCGCGGACGGCGGCGGACTTGCGTGGGCCGCAAACGGCGGCTGGGGACAGTGAGCCGCGGACGGCGGCGGGCTTCCGTGAGCTGCGGCTGGCGGCTGGTGAGGGGGGGCCGCGGATGGCGGGCTAGTTCCGGCTCGGGCCCGGACGCTTCCCAGACACCGGTAAATAGCCTCTCTCCAACACAGTCCCGTGGTGTCTGGGAGCTCCATGGGATGGTGGAGGTTGGCTCCGAGCCGGAAAAGATGGAGAATGCCCGCGTCTTCCAGCGGCATTCCCCTCGCGAGCTTACAGAACTCGGTCGCATACTCGTAGAAGGGGAGATTCCGTCGGGCAAGGGCGAAGACCTGCGCGGCGATTTCCATCGCCGCGGGAACCAAAAAACAGGAACAAAAAAAACTTATAAAAAGGGAAAAACAAACCGGGGTAAACTGGCGCGGCCACTGTTGAATTTTGGTCAGCTGTTCTGTCACGTTCCTCTCGGGATCCAGGGAGACGAAGAGACGAGGGATAACAAAACTTAGATTTTTATTTTTAACTAAACAGACACGGCACATCCAAACAGACAATTTGACATTTAACAGCTGACATAGAGACAGGGAAACACAGGGCTTAAGAACACGAGGAAATCAAATGGGAAGAACTCAAACAGGTGGGGAGCAAATCAAACACGGATGGTTACAAATCAACTCATAATGACAGGAACAGGAACAAACCAAATATGGGCACGAGAGGAGGGGGAAACACAAGACAGGACTGACACATGCATTATCAGTAAAATGGCATACAACTAAAGAGTTTTCTGCTACCGCTGCTATATAAGCAGCAATAATAATATTACTTGCTATGCATGCTGCTGCTAATATTATTTCTAACCTTGCATCTGAATTTTCTATGCATGCTATAAAATGTGCTAACATTGTGATCTGAATATCTATGCATACTGCTGCAAAAAAGTACTTATAATTACTACTGCCCCTTTATTACATCACCAAACACAACCAATTAATGCTTATTTCACTTTGAAGACTTCTATAAATCCTGTTGAACTCAATAGCAAAGTAATAGAATGCCTATTTCACCTGAAAAGTTCACTACCCTCCAAGCATTATCTTATCGCTGAATTTTCATGCAACTAAATGTACTTTTTGCTGCCGCTGCTATAATATCAACAATGATAATTGGACTGCCATGCAGACTATTAAAATTCACTAAACAAGCAATCTTAATAGCTATGAATGATGCTGCTACAAAAGTACTTAGACTTGCTGTAACTGTCTTTATTTTTTTATTATTAGGGGTTCGAGCACGTAGTGCTAGAAACCCTATTGTAATTGTTAGAATTTTTATTATTATTATTATTAGGGGTTCGAGCACGTAGTGCTAGAAACCCTATTGTAATTGTTAAGATTTTTATTAGGGGTTCGAGCACGTAGTGCTAGAAACCCTATTGTAATTGTTAAGATTTTTATTATTATTATTATTATTCTGCCCTAAAACGAATCGTGCAGCCCAAACCGTAAGTCGTAGAAACTTGAAACTTGGTCAGATGGTAGTCCTCACTCAATAAAGATCGTATCAAAGTCTCAGCCCAATCGGCCAAAAGGTGGCGCTGCAGCGCAAAAAACAAAACGTTGACACATTTTTGGCCGTAGCTCGTACACCGTTTGTCGTAGTCTCAAAATTTTAACATCGTTGCGATCCTTGCGCCAGCCCCCAAAAAAGTGCACTGAGCCAGATTTTCTCTAAAACGCACGTTTTTTTCGCAAAATTGAGTGACATCCGAAACCTACTTTTGCAAACTAGTCCTAGGTTTTTCGCCCGATCGGAACCAAACCACTGCAGAAATATTCTAGGGATACTGATTATCAAAAGTTATCAAAAAAAAGTTGAAATTTCAATTTTCGTGCGAAACAGTATGCTGATTAGCGTCTATGCTAACGTTAGCCAAATGTTATTTGAAGCATAACTCTGGAACGGAATGAGATATCTGCACCAAACTCGGTACACATGTTTATGAGCTCAATCTTTGGTGAAATAAAAAAAATTGCGAAGCTCTGCCACTTGGTGGCGCTGTAAGACTAAAAAACATAAAAACAGTTATAACTATGCGACCGATAGTCCGATCGACTTGAAAATTTGTATGCAGCCTCTTGGTCCGAAGGGGCACAAGTGCGTATGAGGTCATTCGCGTATCTCAAAAAACATGGCCGCCATTGGCCAAACAAATTTAAACACCTATTTGACAAGCTTAACGGAGGTCGATCGGAACAAAACTCATTGGGCATGTTCGACACACGGCCCTAAAGGTCTGTAAGAATTTTGAAAGAAATCGGCCACTAGTTGGCGCTAACGAGTTTTTTGGCTCTGTAATCACGTGGCGTTTAACATATCCACACAATATGCATATCATTTGATAGATCTCCTCATGATGAGCAACTTTGCCTCAAGAACCATTGCTGTCAATCAAATCGTTCATTAATTATTCAGAAATATGTTAAAAACCTACTTTTGCGAACTAGTCCCTGGTTTTTCGCCCGATCGGAACCAAACCACTATAGTAATATTCTCTGGACTCTCTAGATCAATAATTATCGAAAAAATGTTTAATTTTGTCCTTTGGATAGCTATTACTGGCTCATTTCAAAAAGGGGGCGTGGCCACACATACCCAAAAGCCTATAAAACCTAAACAAAAACTTGAAACATTACGAAAGTTGGTGAAAACATGTGTCACATGACTCTTAACAATTATGAAAAATTTCATGGAGTTCGGAACATAGGTGGCGCTATAACAGTAAAAAAAGCCATCAAAAACACAATATTTCAATTGTACACGAACCTAAATCTTAACAAATCGTTCATATATTCACACATCCATTAGTTATTCATATCATATGATAGATCTCCTCATTTTGAACAACTTTGCCTCTAGGAGCACTGCTATCAATCGAAGTGTTATTTAAATATTCTCAAGTATGTTCAAAACCTACTTTTGCGAACTAGTTCTAGGTTTTTCGCCCAATTGGAACCAAACCACTGCAGAAATGTTATCTGGTCAGTGATCATCAATAATTATCCAAAAAATATTTAAAATTCAACTCGCTTTCGCAATGAGGCCCCAAAATGTTTAAAAGTCGCGGGCGAATTTTACGAAACAGGCTATAACTAGTGAAGGAAATGGCATATCTTCACCAAACTCGGTACACATATGTATTAGCAGAAACTTTGGTCAAATAAAAAGAATTGCGCTTATCCACCACTTGGTGGCGCTATAATAACGGAAAAACTATAACTGGGTAACCGTTAGTCCGATCGACTTGAAATTTGGTATGCAGTGTCTTTGTCCAGAGTGGCTCAAATATCTACGAGGACATTCGCGTATCTCAAAAAAACATGGCCGCAATCGGCCAACGAAGTTTGAGCACTTATTAGACAAGGTTAACAGAGATTATGATTACAATGAAACCTGAAAATGACAAACTCATACAAAGAGAAGACTTGCAATGAGTTTTGTCAGCTATCATTTATTGCAAATATCTAAATCTGCAACAAAATGTGTGTGCATGTATGTCCTTGTGTGTGTGAGTGTGTGTAAGAATGCTTATTGATTATTCATAAGATAGTTTAACCGTTTCATTTCTATATGTGTGTGTATGTCTGTGTCTGTGAGCCTATTGTCCATTTTCAATGTGTTTAACTGTCGGCTATGCGTCCAGGTTGACCTAGACCCTACAATTGTACCGCCTTAAGGCTCGAACCCCGGTAATCGCTGCTTGCAGCTATATTTATTATTATTATTATTCTGCCCTAAAACGAATCGTGCAGCCCAAACCGTAAGTCGTAGAAACTTGAAACTTGGTCAGATGGTAGTCCTCACTCAATAAAGATCGTATCAAAGTCTCAGCCCAATCGGCCAAAAGGTGGCGCTGCAGCGCAAAAAACAAAACGTTGACACATTTTTGGCCGTAGCTCGTACACCGTTTGTCGTAGTCTCAAAATTTTAACATCGTTGCGATCCTTGCGCCAGCCCCCAAAAAAGTGCACTGAGCCAGATTTTCTCTAAAACGCACGGTTTTTTCGCAAAATTGAGTGACATCCGAAACCTACTTTTGCGAACTAGTCCTAGGTTTTTCGCCCGATCGGAACCAAACCACTGCAGAAATATTCTAGGGATACTGATTATCAAAAGTTATCAAAAAAAAGTTGAAATTTAAATTTTCGTGCGAAACAGTATGCTGATTAGCGTCTATGCTAACGTTAGCCAAATGTTATTTGAAGCATAACTCTGGAACGGAATGAGATATCTGCACCAAACTCGGTACACATGTTTATGAGCTCAATTTTTGGTCAAATAAAAAAAATTGCGAAGCTCTGCCACTTGGTGGCGCTGTAAGACTAAAAAACATAAAAACAGTTATAACTATGCGACCGATAGTCCGATCGACTTGAAAATTTGTATGCAGCCTCTTGGTCCGAAGGGGCACAAGTGCGTATGAGGTCATTCGCGTATCTCAAAAAACATGGCCGCCATTGGCCAAACAAATTTAAACACCTATTTGACAAGCTTAACGCAGGTCGATCGGAACAAAACTCATTGGGCATGTTCGACACACGGCCCTAAAGGTCTGTAAGAATTTTGAAAGAAATCGGCCACTAGTTGGCGCTAACGAGTTTTTTGGCTCTGTAATCACGTGGCGTTTAACATATCCACACAATATGCATATCATTTGATAGATCTCCTCATGATGAGCAACTTTGCCTCAAGAACCATTGCTGTCAATCAAATCGTTCATTAATTATTCAGAAATATGTTAAAAACCTACTTTTGCGAACTAGTCCCTGGTTTTTCGCCCGATCGGAACCAAACCACTATAGTAATATTCTCTGGACTCTCTAGATCAATAATTATCGAAAAAATGTTTAATTTTGTCCTTTGGATAGCTATTACTGGCTCATTTCAAAAAGGGGGCGTGGCCACACATACCCAAAAGCCTATAAAACCTAAACAAAAACTTGAAACTTTACGAAAGTTGGTGAAAACATGTGTCACATGACTCTTAACAATTATGAAAAATTTCATGGAGTTCGGAACATAGGTGGCGCTATAACAGTAAAAAAAGCCATCAAAAACACAATATTTCAATTGTACACGAACCTAAATCTTAACAAATCGTTCATATATTCACACATCCATTAGTTATTCATATCATATGATAGATCTCCTCATTTTGAACAACTTTGCCTCTAGGAGCACTGCTATCAATCGAAGTGTTATTTAAATATTCTCAAGTATGTTCAAAACCTACTTTTGCGAACTAGTTCTAGGTTTTTCGCCCAATTGGAACCAAACCACTGCAGAAATGTTATCTGGTCAGTGATCATCAATAATTATCCAAAAAATATTTAAAATTCAACTCGCTTTCGCAATGAGGCCCCAAAATGTTTAAAAGTCGCGGGCGAATTTTACGAAACAGGCTATAACTAGTGAAGGAAATGGCATATCTTCACCAAACTCGGTACACATATGTATTAGCAGAAACTTTGGTCAAATAAAAAGAATTGCGCTTATCCACCACTTGGTGGCGCTATAATAACGGAAAAACTATAACTGGGTAACCGTTAGTCCGATCGACTTGAAATTTGGTATGCAGTGTCTTTGTCCAGAGTGGCTCAAATATCTACGAGGACATTCGCGTATCTCAAAAAAACATGGCCGCAATCGGCCAACGAAGTTTGAGCACTTATTAGACAAGGTTAACAGAGATTATGATTACAATGAAACCTGAAAATGACAAACTCATACAAAGAGAAGACTTGCAATGAGTTTTGTCAGCTATCATTTATTGCAAATATCTAAATCTGCAACAAAATGTGTGTGCATGTATGTCCTTGTGTGTGTGAGTGTGTGTAAGAATGCTTATTGATTATTCATAAGATAGTTTAACCGTTTCATTTCTATATGTGTGTGTATGTCTGTGTCTGTGAGCCTATTGTCCATTTTCAATGTGTTTAACTGTCGGCTATGCGTCCAGGTTGACCTAGACCCTACAATTGTACCGCCTTAAGGCTCGAACCCCGGTAATCGCTGCTTGCAGCTATATTTATTATTATTATTATTCTGCCCTAAAACGAATCGTGCAGCCCAAACCGTAAGTCGTAGAAACTTGAAACTTGGTCAGATGGTAGTCCTCACTCAATAAAGATCGTATCAAAGTCTCAGCCCAATCGGCCAAAAGGTGGCGCTGCAGCGCAAAAAACAAAACGTTGACACATTTTTGGCCGTAGCTCGTACACCGTTTGTCGTAGTCTCAAAATTTTAACATCGTTGCGATCCTTGCGCCAGCCCCCAAAAAAGTGCACTGAGCCAGATTTTCTCTAAAACGCACGGTTTTTTCGCAAAATTGAGTGACATCCGAAACCTACTTTTGCGAACTAGTCCTAGGTTTTTCGCCCGATCGGAACCAAACCACTGCAGAAATATTCTAGGGATACTGATTATCAAAAGTTATCAAAAAAAAGTTGAAATTTAAATTTTCGTGCGAAACAGTATGCTGATTAGCGTCTATGCTAACGTTAGCCAAATGTTATTTGAAGCATAACTCTGGAACGGAATGAGATATCTGCACCAAACTCGGTACACATGTTTATGAGCTCAATTTTTGGTCAAATAAAAAAAATTGCGAAGCTCTGCCACTTGGTGGCGCTGTAAGACTAAAAAACATAAAAACAGTTATAACTATGCGACCGATAGTCCGATCGACTTGAAAATTTGTATGCAGCCTCTTGGTCCGAAGGGGCACAAGTGCGTATGAGGTCATTCGCGTATCTCAAAAAACATGGCCGCCATTGGCCAAACAAATTTAAACACCTATTTGACAAGCTTAACGCAGGTCGATCGGAACAAAACTCATTGGGCATGTTCGACACACGGCCCTAAAGGTCTGTAAGAATTTTGAAAGAAATCGGCCACTAGTTGGCGCTAACGAGTTTTTTGGCTCTGTAATCACGTGGCGTTTAACATATCCACACAATATGCATATCATTTGATAGATCTCCTCATGATGAGCAACTTTGCCTCAAGAACCATTGCTGTCAATCAAATCGTTCATTAATTATTCAGAAATATGTTAAAAACCTACTTTTGCGAACTAGTCCCTGGTTTTTCGCCCGATCGGAACCAAACCACTATAGTAATATTCTCTGGACTCTCTAGATCAATAATTATCGAAAAAATGTTTAATTTTGTCCTTTGGATAGCTATTACTGGCTCATTTCAAAAAGGGGGCGTGGCCACACATACCCAAAAGCCTATAAAACCTAAACAAAAACTTGAAACTTTACGAAAGTTGGTGAAAACATGTGTCACATGACTCTTAACAATTATGAAAAATTTCATGGAGTTCGGAACATAGGTGGCGCTATAACAGTAAAAAAAGCCATCAAAAACACAATATTTCAATTGTACACGAACCTAAATCTTAACAAATCGTTCATATATTCACACATCCATTAGTTATTCATATCATATGATAGATCTCCTCATTTTGAACAACTTTGCCTCTAGGAGCACTGCTATCAATCGAAGTGTTATTTAAATATTCTCAAGTATGTTCAAAACCTACTTTTGCGAACTAGTTCTAGGTTTTTCGCCCAATTGGAACCAAACCACTGCAGAAATGTTATCTGGTCAGTGATCATCAATAATTATCCAAAAAATATTTAAAATTCAACTCGCTTTCGCAATGAGGCCCCAAAATGTTTAAAAGTCGCGGGCGAATTTTACGAAACAGGCTATAACTAGTGAAGGAAATGGCATATCTTCACCAAACTCGGTACACATATGTATTAGCATAAACTTTGGTCAAATAAAAAGAATTGCGCTTATCCACCACTTGGTGGCGCTATAATAACGGAAAAACTATAACTGGGTAACCGTTAGTCCGATCGACTTGAAATTTGGTATGCAGTGTCTTTGTCCAGAGTGGCTCAAATATCTACGAGGACATTCGCGTATCTCAAAAAAACATGGCCGCAATCGGCCAACGAAGTTTGAGCACTTATTAGACAAGGTTAACAGAGATTATGATTACAATGAAACCTGAAAATGACAAACTCATACAAAGAGAAGACTTGCAATGAGTTTTGTCAGCTATCATTTATTGCAAATATCTAAATCTGCAACAAAATGTGTGTGCATGTATGTCCTTGTGTGTGTGAGTGTGTGTAAGAATGCTTATTGATTATTCATAAGATAGTTTAACCGTTTCATTTCTATATGTGTGTGTATGTCTGTGTCTGTGAGCCTATTGTCCATTTTCAATGTGTTTAACTGTCGGCTATGCGTCCAGGTTGACCTAGACCCTACAATTGTACCGCCTTAAGGCTCGAACCCCGGTAATCGCTGCTTGCAGCTATATTTATTATTATTATTATTCTGCCCTAAAACGAATCGTGCAGCCCAAACCGTAAGTCGTAGAAACTTGAAACTTGGTCAGATGGTAGTCCTCACTCAATAAAGATCGTATCAAAGTCTCAGCCCAATCGGCCAAAAGGTGGCGCTGCAGCGCAAAAAACAAAACGTTGACACATTTTTGGCCGTAGCTCGTACACCGTTTGTCGTAGTCTCAAAATTTTAACATCGTTGCGATCCTTGCGCCAGCCCCCAAAAAAGTGCACTGAGCCAGATTTTCTCTAAAACGCACGGTTTTTTCGCAAAATTGAGTGACATCCGAAACCTACTTTTGCGAACTAGTCCTAGGTTTTTCGCCCGATCGGAACCAAACCACTGCAGAAATATTCTAGGGATACTGATTATCAAAAGTTATCAAAAAAAAGTTGAAATTTAAATTTTCGTGCGAAACAGTATGCTGATTAGCGTCTATGCTAACGTTAGCCAAATGTTATTTGAAGCATAACTCTGGAACGGAATGAGATATCTGCACCAAACTCGGTACACATGTTTATGAGCTCAATTTTTGGTCAAATAAAAAAAATTGCGAAGCTCTGCCACTTGGTGGCGCTGTAAGACTAAAAAACATAAAAACAGTTATAACTATGCGACCGATAGTCCGATCGACTTGAAAATTTGTATGCAGCCTCTTGGTCCGAAGGGGCACAAGTGCGTATGAGGTCATTCGCGTATCTCAAAAAACATGGCCGCCATTGGCCAAACAAATTTAAACACCTATTTGACAAGCTTAACGCAGGTCGATCGGAACAAAACTCATTGGGCATGTTCGACACACGGCCCTAAAGGTCTGTAAGAATTTTGAAAGAAATCGGCCACTAGTTGGCGCTAACGAGTTTTTTGGCTCTGTAATCACGTGGCGTTTAACATATCCACACAATATGCATATCATTTGATAGATCTCCTCATGATGAGCAACTTTGCCTCAAGAACCATTGCTGTCAATCAAATCGTTCATTAATTATTCAGAAATATGTTAAAAACCTACTTTTGCGAACTAGTCCCTGGTTTTTCGCCCGATCGGAACCAAACCACTATAGTAATATTCTCTGGACTCTCTAGATCAATAATTATCGAAAAAATGTTTAATTTTGTCCTTTGGATAGCTATTACTGGCTCATTTCAAAAAGGGGGCGTGGCCACACATACCCAAAAGCCTATAAAACCTAAACAAAAACTTGAAACTTTACGAAAGTTGGTGAAAACATGTGTCACATGACTCTTAACAATTATGAAAAATTTCATGGAGTTCGGAACATAGGTGGCGCTATAACAGTAAAAAAAGCCATCAAAAACACAATATTTCAATTGTACACGAACCTAAATCTTAACAAATCGTTCATATATTCACACATCCATTAGTTATTCATATCATATGATAGATCTCCTCATTTTGAACAACTTTGCCTCTAGGAGCACTGCTATCAATCGAAGTGTTATTTAAATATTCTCAAGTATGTTCAAAACCTACTTTTGCGAACTAGTTCTAGGTTTTTCGCCCAATTGGAACCAAACCACTGCAGAAATGTTATCTGGTCAGTGATCATCAATAATTATCCAAAAAATATTTAAAATTCAACTCGCTTTCGCAATGAGGCCCCAAAATGTTTAAAAGTCGCGGGCGAATTTTACGAAACAGGCTATAACTAGTGAAGGAAATGGCATATCTTCACCAAACTCGGTACACATATGTATTAGCATAAACTTTGGTCAAATAAAAAGAATTGCGCTTATCCACCACTTGGTGGCGCTATAATAACGGAAAAACTATAACTGGGTAACCGTTAGTCCGATCGACTTGAAATTTGGTATGCAGTGTCTTTGTCCAGAGTGGCTCAAATATCTACGAGGACATTCGCGTATCTCAAAAAAACATGGCCGCAATCGGCCAACGAAGTTTGAGCACTTATTAGACAAGGTTAACAGAGATTATGATTACAATGAAACCTGAAAATGACAAACTCATACAAAGAGAAGACTTGCAATGAGTTTTGTCAGCTATCATTTATTGCAAATATCTAAATCTGCAACAAAATGTGTGTGCATGTATGTCCTTGTGTGTGTGAGTGTGTGTAAGAATGCTTATTGATTATTCATAAGATAGTTTAACCGTTTCATTTCTATATGTGTGTGTATGTCTGTGTCTGTGAGCCTATTGTCCATTTTCAATGTGTTTAACTGTCGGCTATGCGTCCAGGTTGACCTAGACCCTACAATTGTACCGCCTTAAGGCTCGAACCCCGGTAATCGCTGCTTGCAGCTATATTTATTATTATTATTATTCTGCCCTAAAACGAATCGTGCAGCCCAAACCGTAAGTCGTAGAAACTTGAAACTTGGTCAGATGGTAGTCCTCACTCAATAAAGATCGTATCAAAGTCTCAGCCCAATCGGCCAAAAGGTGGCGCTGCAGCGCAAAAAACAAAACGTTGACACATTTTTGGCCGTAGCTCGTACACCGTTTGTCGTAGTCTCAAAATTTTAACATCGTTGCGATCCTTGCGCCAGCCCCCAAAAAAGTGCACTGAGCCAGATTTTCTCTAAAACGCACGGTTTTTTCGCAAAATTGAGTGACATCCGAAACCTACTTTTGCGAACTAGTCCTAGGTTTTTCGCCCGATCGGAACCAAACCACTGCAGAAATATTCTAGGGATACTGATTATCAAAAGTTATCAAAAAAAAGTTGAAATTTAAATTTTCGTGCGAAACAGTATGCTGATTAGCGTCTATGCTAACGTTAGCCAAATGTTATTTGAAGCATAACTCTGGAACGGAATGAGATATCTGCACCAAACTCGGTACACATGTTTATGAGCTCAATTTTTGGTCAAATAAAAAAAATTGCGAAGCTCTGCCACTTGGTGGCGCTGTAAGACTAAAAAACATAAAAACAGTTATAACTATGCGACCGATAGTCCGATCGACTTGAAAATTTGTATGCAGCCTCTTGGTCCGAAGGGGCACAAGTGCGTATGAGGTCATTCGCGTATCTCAAAAAACATGGCCGCCATTGGCCAAACAAATTTAAACACCTATTTGACAAGCTTAACGCAGGTCGATCGGAACAAAACTCATTGGGCATGTTCGACACACGGCCCTAAAGGTCTGTAAGAATTTTGAAAGAAATCGGCCACTAGTTGGCGCTAACGAGTTTTTTGGCTCTATAATCACGTGGCGTTTAACATATCCACACAATATGCATATCATTTGATAGATCTCCTCATGATGAGCAACTTTGCCTCAAGAACCATTGCTGTCAATCAAATCGTTCATTAATTATTCAGAAATATGTTAAAAACCTACTTTTGCGAACTAGTCCCTGGTTTTTCGCCCGATCGGAACCAAACCACTATAGTAATATTCTCTGGACTCTCTAGATCAATAATTATCGAAAAAATGTTTAATTTTGTCCTTTGGATAGCTATTACTGGCTCATTTCAAAAAGGGGGCGTGGCCACACATACCCAAAAGCCTATAAAACCTAAACAAAAACTTGAAACTTTACGAAAGTTGGTGAAAACATGTGTCACATGACTCTTAACAATTATGAAAAATTTCATGGAGTTCGGAACATAGGTGGCGCTATAACAGTAAAAAAAGCCATCAAAAACACAATATTTCAATTGTACACGAACCTAAATCTTAACAAATCGTTCATATATTCACACATCCATTAGTTATTCATATCATATGATAGATCTCCTCATTTTGAACAACTTTGCCTCTAGGAGCACTGCTATCAATCGAAGTGTTATTTAAATATTCTCAAGTATGTTCAAAACCTACTTTTGCGAACTAGTTCTAGGTTTTTCGCCCAATTGGAACCAAACCACTGCAGAAATGTTATCTGGTCAGTGATCATCAATAATTATCCAAAAAATATTTAAAATTCAACTCGCTTTCGCAATGAGGCCCCAAAATGTTTAAAAGTCGCGGGCGAATTTTACGAAACAGGCTATAACTAGTGAAGGAAATGGCATATCTTCACCAAACTCGGTACACATATGTATTAGCAGAAACTTTGGTCAAATAAAAAGAATTGCGCTTATCCACCACTTGGTGGCGCTATAATAACGGAAAAACTATAACTGGGTAACCGTTAGTCCGATCGACTTGAAATTTGGTATGCAGTGTCTTTGTCCAGAGTGGCTCAAATATCTACGAGGACATTCGCGTATCTCAAAAAAACATGGCCGCAATCGGCCAACGAAGTTTGAGCACTTATTAGACAAGGTTAACAGAGATTATGATTACAATGAAACCTGAAAATGACAAACTCATACAAAGAGAAGACTTGCAATGAGTTTTGTCAGCTATCATTTATTGCAAATATCTAAATCTGCAACAAAATGTGTGTGCATGTATGTCCTTGTGTGTGTGAGTGTGTGTAAGAATGCTTATTGATTATTCATAAGATAGTTTAACCGTTTCATTTCTATATGTGTGTGTATGTCTGTGTCTGTGAGCCTATTGTCCATTTTCAATGTGTTTAACTGTCGGCTATGCGTCCAGGTTGACCTAGACCCTACAATTGTACCGCCTTAAGGCTCGAACCCCGGTAATCGCTGCTTGCAGCTATATTTATTATTATTATTATTCTGCCCTAAAACGAATCGTGCAGCCCAAACCGTAAGTCGTAGAAACTTGAAACTTGGTCAGATGGTAGTCCTCACTCAATAAAGATCGTATCAAAGTCTCAGCCCAATCGGCCAAAAGGTGGCGCTGCAGCGCAAAAAACAAAACGTTGACACATTTTTGGCCGTAGCTCGTACACCGTTTGTCGTAGTCTCAAAATTTTAACATCGTTGCGATCCTTGCGCCAGCCCCCAAAAAAGTGCACTGAGCCAGATTTTCTCTAAAACGCACGGTTTTTTCGCAAAATTGAGTGACATCCGAAACCTACTTTTGCGAACTAGTCCTAGGTTTTTCGCCCGATCGGAACCAAACCACTGCAGAAATATTCTAGGGATACTGATTATCAAAAGTTATCAAAAAAAAGTTGAAATTTAAATTTTCGTGCGAAACAGTATGCTGATTAGCGTCTATGCTAACGTTAGCCAAATGTTATTTGAAGCATAACTCTGGAACGGAATGAGATATCTGCACCAAACTCGGTACACATGTTTATGAGCTCAATTTTTGGTCAAATAAAAAAAATTGCGAAGCTCTGCCACTTGGTGGCGCTGTAAGACTAAAAAACATAAAAACAGTTATAACTATGCGACCGATAGTCCGATCGACTTGAAAATTTGTATGCAGCCTCTTGGTCCGAAGGGGCACAAGTGCGTATGAGGTCATTCGCGTATCTCAAAAAACATGGCCGCCATTGGCCAAACAAATTTAAACACCTATTTGACAAGCTTAACGCAGGTCGATCGGAACAAAACTCATTGGGCATGTTCGACACACGGCCCTAAAGGTCTGTAAGAATTTTGAAAGAAATCGGCCACTAGTTGGCGCTAACGAGTTTTTTGGCTCTATAATCACGTGGCGTTTAACATATCCACACAATATGCATATCATTTGATAGATCTCCTCATGATGAGCAACTTTGCCTCAAGAACCATTGCTGTCAATCAAATCGTTCATTAATTATTCAGAAATATGTTAAAAACCTACTTTTGCGAACTAGTCCCTGGTTTTTCGCCCGATCGGAACCAAACCACTATAGTAATATTCTCTGGACTCTCTAGATCAATAATTATCGAAAAAATGTTTAATTTTGTCCTTTGGATAGCTATTACTGGCTCATTTCAAAAAGGGGGCGTGGCCACACATACCCAAAAGCCTATAAAACCTAAACAAAAACTTGAAACTTTACGAAAGTTGGTGAAAACATGTGTCACATGACTCTTAACAATTATGAAAAATTTCATGGAGTTCGGAACATAGGTGGCGCTATAACAGTAAAAAAAGCCATCAAAAACACAATATTTCAATTGTACACGAACCTAAATCTTAACAAATCGTTCATATATTCACACATCCATTAGTTATTCATATCATATGATAGATCTCCTCATTTTGAACAACTTTGCCTCTAGGAGCACTGCTATCAATCGAAGTGTTATTTAAATATAAAAATTGTCACCTATCATTTATTTCAAATATCTATATCTGCAACAAAATGTGTGTACATGTATGTCTTTGTATGTGTGTGTGTGTCTGTTTCTGTAAGCATGCTTATTGAGGATTAATATAACAGTTTAACCTTTTCATGTTTGTGAGTATGTGTTATTTGTCAAAAAATACCACTATAATAGTTATAAAGGTTGAAAACAGAGTGTTGTATGAGAAATGGCTATTTATAACCACTAGATGGCAGTGAAAGACCACCAATGGACTCATCAAACTCTAAAACAGTACTGTTCATATCTTGCTAATGGAGACACTATGAAATCACAGTTCTAACATTTAAAATCACATTTTGTTAAAGTTTACCAGTTTGTTCATACAGGTATGTCAGGTTTTACAATTTTGCTATATTATTATCCCAGAGAAACCTGAAAATGGCATACAAACTTTTAAAAAGAGAAGACTTGCAATAAGTTTTGTCAGCTATCATTTATTGCAAATATCTATATCTGCAGCAACATGTGTGTGCATGTATGTCCTTGTGTGTGTGTGAGTGTGTGTGTGTAAGCATGCTTATTGAGGATTAATATAACAGTTTCACCTTTTCATGTTTGTGAGTATGTGTTATTTGGCCAAAAATACCACTATAATAGTTATAAAGGTTCAAATCACAGTGTTGTATGAGAAATGGCTATTTATGACCACTAGATGGCAGCGGAAGACTGCTAATGGTCTCAATCAGAACTGTTCATTGCTTTTCTCATGGTGATATTATAAAATCACTGTTATAACATTTAAAATTACATTGAGTCAAAGTTTACCATTTTATTCATACAGACCTATCAGTTTTTACAATTATGACTGATTATAATTACACTGAAACCTGAAAATGACAAACTTTTAAAAAGAGAAGACTTGCAATCAGTTTTGTCAGCTGTCATTTATTGCAAATATCTATATCTGCAACAAAATGTGTGTGCATGTATGTCCTTCTGTGTGTGAGTGTGTGTAAGAATGCTTATTGATTATTCATAGGATAGTTTAACAGTGTCATTTCTGTGTGTGTGTGTGTGTGTGTGTGTGTCTGTGAGCCTATTGTCCATTGTCGGCTATGCGTCCAGGTTGACCTAGACCCTACAATTGTACCGCCTTAAGGCTCGAACCCCGGTAATCGCTGCTTGCAGCTATATTTATTATTATTATTCCGCCGTAAAACGAATCGTGCAGCCCAAACCGTAAGGCCTAGAGACTTGAAACTTAGCCAGATCGTAGAGCTCAATTTGGGGAGAACGTATCAAAGTCTCAGCCCAATCGGCCAAACGGGGGCGCTACAGCGCAAAAAACTAAAATTTCAGACATTTTTGGCAGTAGCTCGTAAACCGTTTGTCGTAATCTCAAAATTTTAACTTCGTTGCGATCCTTGCGTTTGCCCGAAAGAAACTGGATTCCCTCGGATTTTCTCTACGACGCACCGTTTTTCCGCAAAATTGAGCTATATCTGGGACCTACTTTTGCGAACTAGTCCTAGGTTTTTTACCCGATTGGAACCAAACCACTGCCGAAATATTCTAGGGACACTGAATATCAAAAGTTATCAAAAAAAAGTTGAAATTTCGATTTTCGTGCGAAACGGTATGCCAATTAGCGTCTATGCTAACGTTAGCCAAATGTTATTCGAAGCATAACTCTGGAACGGAATGAGATATCTTAACCAAACTCGGTACAAGTATGTAAGAGCTCATTCTTTGGTCAAATAAAAAAAATTGCGAAGCTTTGCCACTTGGTGGCGCTGTAAGACTGAAAAAACATAAAAACAGTTATAACTACGCGACCTTTAGTCCGATCGACTTGAAAATTGGTATGCAGTCTCTTGGTCCGAAGGGGCAGGAGTGTATATGAGGTCATTCGCGTATCTCAAAAAACATGGCCGCCATCGGCCAACGAAGTTTGAGCACTTATTAGACAAGGTTAATAGAGGTCAATCGGAACGAAACTCGGTGGGCATGTTCGACTCACGGCCCTAAAGGTCTGTAAGAATTTTGAAAGAGATCGGCCACTAGTTGGCGCTAACGAGTTTTTTGGCTCTGTAATCACGTGGCGTTTAACATATCCACACAATATGCATATCATTTGATAGATCTCCTCATGTTGAGCAACTTTGCCTCAAGAACCATTGGTGTCAATCAAATCGTTCATTAATTATTCAGAAATATGTTAAAAACCTACTTTTGCGAACTAGTCTCTGGTTTTTTGCCTGATCGGAACCAAACCACTGCAGTAATAATCTATGGACTCTCTAGATCAATAATTATCGAAAAAATGTTGAATTTTGTCTTTTGGTTAGCTATAATTGGCTCATTTAAAAAAGTGGGCGTGGTCTTGCATACCCAAAAGCCTATAAAACGTAAACAAAAAACTTTAAATTTTACGAAAGTTGGTGAAAACATGTGTCAGATGACTCTTAACAAGCGTGAAAAGTTTCATGGAGTTCGGAGCATAGGTGGCGCTATAACAGTAAAAAAAGCCATCAAAAGCACAATATTTCAATTGTACACAAACCTAAATCTTAACAAATCCTTCATATATTCACACATTCGCTAGTTATTCATATCATATGACAGATCTCCTCATTTTGAACAACTTTGCCTCTAGGAGCACTGCTATCAATCGAAGTGTTATTTAAATATTCTCAAGTATGTTCAAAACCTACTTTAGCAAACTAGTTCTAGGTTTTTTGCCCAATCGGAACCAAACCACTGCAGAAATGTTATCTGGTCAGTTAACATCAATAATTATCAAAAAAATATTTAAAATTCAACTCGCTTTCGCAATGAGGCCCCAAAATGTTTAAAAGTCGCGGGCCAATTTTACAAAACAGGCTATAACTAGTGAAGGAAATGGCATATCTTCACCAAACTCGGTACACATATGTATTAGCACAAACTTTGGTCAAATAAAAAGATTTTTTCTGATCCGCCACTTGGTGGCGCTATAATGTCGAAAAAACTATAACTGGGTAACCGTTAGTCCGATCGACTTGAAATTTGGTATGCAGTGTGTTTGTCCAGAGTGGCTCAAATATCTACGAGGACATTTGCGTATCTCAAAAAACATGGCCGCCATCTGCCAATTAAATTTAAGCACCTATTTGACAAGGTTAACGGAGGTCGATCGGAACAAAACTCGATGGACATCTTCGACTCATGGCCCTAAAGGTCTGTAAGAATTTTGAAAGATATCGGCCACTAGTTGGCGCTAACGACATTTTTTGGCTCTGTAATCACGTGGTGTTTCACAAATCCACGCAATATATATATCATTCAATAGATCTCCTCATAATGAGCAACTTTATCCCCGGTACTATTTCTGTCAATCAAATAGTTCATTAAATAATCTCAATTATGTTAAAAGCCTACTTTTGCGAACTAGTCCTAGGTTTTTTGCTCAATCTCGATCAAACCACTGCAGTGCAATTCTCTGGACACTCTGGATCAATAATTATCAAAAAAATGTTGAATTTTGTCCTTTGGTTACCTCTAACGGAGTCATTTAGAAAAGGGGCGTAGCCAAATATACCCCAAATCCTATAAAACCTAAACGAAAACTCAAAACTTTACGAAACTTGGTGACAACATGTGTCAGGTGACTCTTAACAATCATGCTAAGTTTCATAGAGATCGGACCATAGTTGGCGCTATAACAGTAAGAGAAGTCTTCAAAAACACAATATTTGGATAGAAAATGACCTCAAATTGTAGAACATGTTCATATAGTCACACAAATACATCATCTTCATATCATATGTTAGAACTCCTCATTCTGAGCAACTTTCCCTCTTGGACTAATGTTGTCAATCAAATCGTCCGTTAAACATTCACAAATATGTTAAAAACCTACTTTTGCAAACTAGTCCCTGGTTTTTCGCCCGATGAGAACCAAACGACTGCAGTAATATTCTGTGGACTCTTTAGATGAATAATTATCGAAAAAATGTTGAATTTTGTCCTTTGGTTAGCTTTAATGGGGTCATTTAGTAAAGGGGCCTGGCCAAATATACCCCAAAGCCTATAAAACCTAAACGACAACTCAAAACTTTATGAAACTTGTTGAAAACATGTGTCACATGAGTCTTGACAACCATGCAAAGTTTCATGGAGATTGGACCATAGGTACCGCTATAACAGTTAAAAAGGCCTCAAAAACAATATTTCTATGGAAAATGACCTCAAACTGTAGAACATATTTCATATTTTCACACAAACACTAAATATTCATATAATATGATAGATCTCCTCATTCTGAACAACTTTGCCTCTTGTACTAATGCTGTAAATTAAATCATTCATTAATTATTCACAATTATGTTAAAAACCTACTTTTGTGAACTAGTCCCTGGTTTCTTGCTAGATCTCGATCAAACCACCATAGCAATGTTCTCTGGACTCTCTAGATCAATAATTATTGAAAAAATGTTGAATTAATAAAAGGGTGTAGCAAAATATACCCAGAATGCCCAGAAAAAAACAGTGTTGTATGAGAAATTGCTATTTATAACCACTAGATGGCAGCGGAAGACCACTAATGGGCTTATTAAGTTCTCAAACAGAACTGTTTATAGCTTTTCTCATAGAGTTATTATAAAATCACTGTTATAACATTTAAAATCACATTTAATTCAAGTTTACCATTTTGTCATGTCAGTTTTCACAAATTTGCTATATTATAATCCCAGAGAAACCTGAAAATGGCACATAAACTCTAAAAAAGAGAAGACTTGCAATAAGTTTTGTCAGCTATCATTTATTGCAAATATCTATATCTGCAACAAAATGTGTGTGCATGTATGTCTTTGTATGTGTGTGTCTGTTTCTGTAAGCATGCTTATTGAGGATTAATATAACAGTTTAACCTTGTCATGTTTGTGAGTATGTGTTATTTGGCAAAAAATACCACTATAATAGTTATAAAGGTTCAAATCACAGTGTTGTATGAGAAATGGCTATTTATGACCACTAGATGGCAGCGGAAGACTACTAATGGTCTCAATCAGAACTGTTCATAGCTTTTCTCATGTAGATATTATAAAATCACTGTTATAACATTTAAAATCACATTAACTCAAAGTATGAACAAAATGGTAAATTGATTATTCATATGATAGTTTAACCGTTTTATTTCTATATATGTGTGTGTGTGTGTGTGTGTGTGTGTGTGTCTGTGTCTGTGAGCCTATTGTCCATTTTCAATGTGTTTAACTGTCGGCTATGCGTCCAGGTTGACCTAGACCCTACAATTGTACCGCCTTAAGGCTCGAACCCCGGTAATCGCTGCTTGCAGCTATATTTAGGGGTTCGAGCACGAAGTGCTAGAAACCCTATTGTAATTGTTAGGATTTTTATTATTATTATTATTATTATTATTATTATTATTCCGCCGTAAAACGAATCGTGCAGCCCAAACCGTAAGGCCTAGAGACTTGAAACTCAGCCAGATCGTAGAGCTCAATTTGGGGAGAACGTATCAAAGTCTCAACCCAATCGGCCAAACGGGGGCGCTACAGTGCAAAAACCAAAAATTTCAGACATTTTTGGCCGTAGCTCGTACACCGTTTGTCGTAAACTCAAAATTTTAACTTTGTTGCGATCCTTGGGTTTGCCCGAAAAAAGCTGGACTTGTGTGGATTTTCTCTACGACGCACCGTTTTTTCGCAAAATTGAGTGATATCCGAAACCTACTTTTGCGAACTAGTCCTAGGTTTTTCACCCGATCGGAACCAAACCACTGCAGAAATATTCTAGGGATACTGATTATCAAAAGTTATCAAAAAAAAGTTGAAATTTCAATTTTCGTGCGAAACAGTATGCTGATTAGCGTCTATGCTAACGTTAGCCAAATGTTATTTGAAGCATAACTCTGGAACGGAATGAGATATCTGCACCAAACTCGGTACACATGTTTATGAGCTAAATCTTTGGTCAAATAAAAAAAATTGCGAAGCTCTGCCACTTGGTGGCGCTGTAAGACTAAAAAACATAAAAACAGTTATAACTATGCGACCGATAGTCCGATCGACTTGAAAATTGGTATGCAGCCTCTTGGTCCGAAGGGGCACAAGTGCGTATGAGGTCATTCGCGTATCTCAAAAAACATGGCCGCCATTGGCCAAACAATTTTAAGCAGCTATTTGACAAGCTTAACGGAGGTCGATCGGAAAAAAACTCTTTGGGCATGTTCAACTCATGGCCCTAAAGGTCTGTAAGAATTTTGAAAGAAATCGGTCACTAGTTGGCGCTAACGAGTTTTTTGGCTGTGTAATCACGTGGCGTTTAACATATCCACACAATATGCATATCATTTGATAGATCTCCTCATGATGAGCAACTTTGCCTCAAGAACCATTGCTGTCAATCAAATCGTTCATTAATTATTCAGAAATATGTTAAAAACCTACTTTTGCGAACTAGTCCCTGGTTTTTTGCCCGATCGGAACCAAACCACTATAGTAATATTCTCTGGACTCTCTAGATCAATAATTATCGAAAAAATGTTTAATTTTGTCCTTTGGATAGCTATTACTGGCTCATTTCAAAAAGGGGGCGTGGCCACACATACCCAAAAGCCTATAAAACCTAAACAAAAACTTGAAACTTTACGAAAGTTGGTGAAAACATGTGTCACATGACTCTTAACAATTATGAAAAATTTCATGGAGTTCGGAACATAGGTGGCGCTATAACAGTAAAAAAAGCCATCAAAAACACAATATTTCAATTGTACACGAACCTAAATCTTAACAAATCGTTCATATATTCACACATCCATTAGTTATTCATATCATATGATAGATCTCCTCATTTTGAACAACTTTGCCTCTAGGAGCACTGCTATCAATCGAAGTGTTATTTAAATATTCTCAAGTATGTTCAAAACCTACTTTAGCGAACTAGTTCTAGGTTTTTCGCCCAATTGGAACCAAACCACTGCAGAAATGTTATCTGGTCAGTGATCATCAATAATTATCCAAAAAATATTTAAAATTCAACTCGCTTTCGCAATGAGGCCCCAAAATGTTTAAAAGTCGCGGGCGAATTTTACGAAACAGGCTATAACTAGTGAAGGAAATGGCATATCTTCACCAAACTCAGTACACATATGTATTAGCAGAAACTTTGGTCAAATAAAAAGAATTGCGCTTATCCGCCACTTGGTGGCGCTATAATAACGGAAAAACTATAACTGGGTAACCGTTAGTCCGATCGACTTGAAATTTGGTATGCAGTGTATTTATCCAGAGTGGCTCAAATATCTACGAGGACATTCGCGTATCTCAAAAAAACATGGCCGCCATCGGCCAACGAAGTTTGAGCACTTATTAGACAAGGTTAACAGAGATTATGATTACAATGAAACCTGAAAATGACAAACTCTTACAAAGAGAAGACTTGCAATGAGTTTTGTCAGCTATCATTTATTGCAAATATCTATATCTGCAACAAAATGTGTGTGCATGTATGTCCTTGTGTGTGTGAGTGTGTGTAAGAATGCTTATTGATTATTCATAAGATAGTTTAACCGTTTCATTTCTATATGTGTGTGTATGTCTGTGTCTGTGAGCCTATTGTCCATTTTCAATGTGTTTAACTGTCGGCTATGCGTCCAGGTTGACCTAGACCCTACAATTGTACCGCCTTAAGGCTCGAACCCCGGTAATCGCTGCTTGCAGCTATATTTATTATTATTATTATTATTATTCCGCCGTAAAACGAATCGTGCAGCCCAAACCGTAAGGCTTAGAAACTTGAAATTTGGCCAGATCGTAGAGGTCAATTTGGGGAGAACGTATCAAAGTCTCAGCCCAATTGGCCAAACGGGGGCGCTACAGCGCAAAAACCAAAAATTTCAGACATTTTTGGCCGTAGCTCGTACACCGTTTGTCGTAGTCACAAAATTTTAACATCGTTGCGATCCTTGCGCCAGCCCAAAAAAAAGTGCACTGAGCCAGATTTTCTCTAAAATGCACGTTTTTTTCGCAAAATTGAGCTAAATCCTGGAACTACTTTTGCGAACTAGTCCTAGGTTTTTCACCCGATCGGAACCAAACCACAGCAGAAATATTGTAGGGACACTGAATACAAAAAGTTATCAAAAAAAAGTTGAAATTTTGATTTTCGTGCGAAACGGTATGCCAATTAGCGTCTATGCTAACGTTAGCCAAATGTTATTTGAAGCATAACTCTGGAACGGAATGAGATATCTTAACCAAACTCGGTACACGTATGTATGAGCTCAATCTTTGGTCAAATAAAAAAAATTGCGAAGCTTTGCCACTTGGTGGCGCTGTAAGACTGAAAAACATAAAAACAGTTATAACTACGCGACCGTTAGTCCGATCGACTTGAAAATTGGTATGCAGCCTCTTGATCCGAAGGGGCAGGAGTGTATATGAGGTCATTCGCGTATCTCAAAAAACATGGCCGCCATCGGCCAACGAAGTTTGAGCACTTATTAGACAAGCTTAACGGAGGTCGATCGGAACGAAACTCATTGGGCATGTTCGACTCACGGCCCTAAAGGTCTGTAAGAATTTTGAAAGAGATCGGCCACTAGTTGGCGCTAACGAGTTTTTTGGCTCTGTAATCATGTGGTGTTTAACGTATCCACACAATATGCATATCATTTGACAGATCTCCTCATGATGAGCAACTTTGCCTCAAGGACCATTGCTGTCAATCAAATGGTTAATTAATTATTCAGAAATATGTCAAAAACCTACTTTTGCGAACTAATTCCTGTTTTTTTGCCCGATCGGAACCAAACCACTGCAGTAATATTCTCTGGACTGTCTAGATAAATAATTATCGAAAAAATGTTTAATTTTGTCCTTTGGTTAGCTATAACTGGCTCATTTAAAAAAGGGGGCGTGGCCACACATACCCCAAAGCCTATAAAACCTAAACAAAAACTTGAAACTTTACGAAAGTTGGTGAAAACATGTGTCACATGACTCTTAACAATTATGAAAAATTTCATGGAGCTCGGAACATAGGTGGCGCTATAACAGTAAAAAAAGCCATCAAAAACACAATAATTCAATTGTACACCAACCTAAATCTTAACAAATCGTTCATATATTCACACATCCATTAGTTATTCATATCATATGATAGATCTCCTCATTTTGAACAACTTTGCCTCTAGGAGCACTGCTATCAATCGAAGTGTTATTTAAATATTCTCAAGTATGTTCAAAACCTACTTTTGCAAACTAGTTCTAGGTTTTTCGCCCAATCGGAACCAAACCACTGCAGAAATGTTTTCTGGTCAGTGATCATCAATAATTATCAAAAAAATATTTAAAATTCAGCTCGCTTTCGCAATGAGGCCCCAAAATGTTTAAAAGTCGCGGGCGAATTTTACGAAACAGGCTATAACTAGTGAAGGAAATGGCATATCTTCACCAAACTCGGTACACATATGTATTAGCACAAACTTTGGTCAAATAAAAAGAATTTCGCTTATCCGCCACTTGGTGGCGCTATAATGTCGAAAAAACTATAACTGGGTAACCGTTTGTCTGATCGACTTGAAATTTGGAATGCAGTGTCTTTGTCCAGAGTGGCTCAACTGTCTACGAGGACATTCACGTATCTCAAAAAACATGGCCGCCATCTGCCGATGAAATTTAAGCACCTATTTGACAAGGTTAACGGACGTCGATCGGAACAAAACTCGATGGACATCTTCGACTCACAGCCCTAAAGGTCTGTAAGAATTTTGAAAGAGATCGGCCACTAGTTGGCGCTAACGAGTTTTTTTGCTCTGTAATCACATGGCGTTTCACATATCCACACAATATGTACATCATTTGATAGATCTCCTCATGATGAGCAACTTTGCCTCAAGAACCATTGCTGTCAATCAAATCATTCATTAATTATTCAGAAATATGTTAAAAACCTACTTTTGCGAACTAGTCCCTGGTTTTTCGCCCGATCGGAACCAAACCACTATAGTAATATTCTCTGGACTCTCTAGATCAATAATTATCGAAAAAATGTTGAATTTTGTCCTTCAGTTAGCTTTAACGAGGACATTTAGTAAAGAGGCCTGGCCAAGTTTACCCCAAAGCCTATAAAACCTAAACGAAAACTCAAAACTTTACGAAACTTGTTGACAACATGTGTCACATGACTCTTAACAACCATGCAAAGTTTCATGGAGATTGGACCATAGGTGGCGCTATAAAAGTTAAAAAGGCCTCAAAAACACAAGATTTCTATGGAAAATGACCTAAAAAGAGAAGACTTGCAAAAACTATTGTCACCTATCATTTATTTCAAATATCTATATCTGCAACAAAATGTGTGTGCATGTATGTGAGTGTGTGTAAGAATGCTTATTGATCATTCATATGATAGTTTAACAGTTTCTTTACTGTGTGTGTGTGTGTGTGTGTGTGTGTGTGTGTGTGTGTGTATGTGTATCCTTGTTTCTTTGAGCCTATTGTCCATTTTCAATGTGTTTAACTGTCGGCTAAACGTCCAGGTTGACCTAGACCCTGCAATTGTACCGCCTTAAGGCTCGAACCCCGGTAATCGCTGCTTGCAGCTATATTTGTTATTTTATTATTTTATTAGTTGAAACTGGTAGTTCACTATTAGCTAATCAATAACAACTACTTTTTTGATATCTCCTGGATAACTACTAAGAACTTTAGTAATTTTTTGGGGATGTATGAAAAAATAATAGTTACTGATTAACTAATAGTGAACTACCACATTCGACTAAGCACTATTACTTACTAATTAATTAATTAAGTTTATTGTTAGTTACTAGTAGTTACTAGAGTGCTAATATTGCGTTACTCATGTGTTCTTGTGTAGTTATTCATTAATGATGGAACAGTATTATAAAGTGTTACCCTGTATACATATTTATACATACATATGTTGTTTCCTGCCCCACACGTTTTAACAAGACTCTTGACCCTTGCTATGGATCAATTAAAGGTGCATATAAGTCTGTTGTTAAGCCTCCTGTGGGGGCAGCGGACCAGAATACTGTCCTGCTTGTCCCAGTATATACAACTGTTTTAAAAAGAGAAAAACTACAAACTAAGAATATTAGAGTGTGGTCTGAAGAGTCTACTGCATCTTTGCAAGGATGCCTGGAATGTACGGATTGGGACATTTTTTATGACTCTTGCGTGGATATAGATGAACTCACAGATGTTGTTGGTAGCTATATTGGTAACACTTTATTTTGATGGTCCCTTTTGAACATTCTGTTGACTCTAAGTAATGTTGCAACTACATGTCAACAAACTCTCATAAGAGTATCAGTAGACTGTCTGCTTCATATCTACTCACTCATTATTGTGTTGGTCTCCCAACAGATATTCTACTGACTATAAGTAACTTTGCAAGAACGTGTCAACTTAATCTAACCCTAACCCTACCAGTCAACTAATACACTACTAACACTCTAATGAGAGTCAGTAGAAATGTAGGTGCAACATTACTTATAGTCAATAGAATGTGTTGAAGGGACCATCAAAATAAAGTGAAACCGCTATATTTTGTTCTGTGAAGATATGTGTTACGTGTGGTGGTGTCCAAGGAGTACGAGGAGGCGACGGTTACAAAAAGGTAGCTTCTTTAATGACGATAAGTAAATCAAGAAATAAACACACATCACATTATTAACTTAACTTAATCACGGACAAACATCAAGGGAGAACTGAAGGCTTTTAAAGGAACAGGAACAAAAGAGCAAACAACATAATGAAACTCAGGTGGGGACAATCAAACGATAATTAACTAATGAGGACAGGAACTAAACCAAATAAGGAGAATGAGGGCTAGGACAGACAGACATGTAACAGTATCTCCCCCTCCCGGTAGGCGCGTCCCGCGCCGTAATAGTTCCAACCGGGAGGGGGGGTGGGCGTCCTGGATGCCGGAGCAGGACGGAGAGACAGGGTACAGAGGCATCCAGGGCGGATCAGGAGGTTCCGGCGGCCATGGCGGGTGAGGGGACTCCGGCGGCCTTGGAGGATCCACCTCCGATCCCTCGGCCCCTGCCCCCGCCTCGGTCTCTACGGCCGGAGCCCTACTACCCCCCCCCAAAATTTTCTTGGGGAAGTTAACGGTGTTACCGGGCAGACAGTCAGGGGTAGCGGACTCTTGCAGCATGGATTCAAAGGGGCGCTCGGACAGCGCGGACTCTTGGGGGCGCTCGGACAGCGCGGACTCTTGGGGGCGCTCGGACAGCGCGGGTTCAGGACGGCGCTCTTGCAGCGCGGGTTCAGGACGGCGCTCTTGCACCGCGGGTTCAGGACGGCGCTCTTGCAGCGTGGAGACAGGGAGGCGCCTTCTTGGCGGAGGCACTGGGCGGCGCTCTTGCAGTGCGGGCTCTGGTTTGCGCTCTTGCAGCGCGAATTCTAAGGGGCGCTCTTGCAGCGCGGAGACAGGGAGGCGCCTTCTTGGCGCAGGCACTGGACGGCGCTCTTGCAGCGCGGAGCTGGATGGGACCAGCGGAGGCGAAGGTGAGCTGGACGGGACCAGCGGAGGCGAAGGTGAGCTGGGCGGGACCAGCGGAGGCGAAGGTGAGCTGGGCGGGACCAGCGGAGGCGAATGTGAGCTGGGCGGGACCAGCGGGCTTGCCGTATTCTCTGGCGGCGGTTCGGCCGCTCTTTCTCGCGGCGGGTTGGCCGCTTTCTCTCTCGGCGGCGGGTTGGCCGCTTTCTCTCTCGGCGGCGGGTTGGCCGCTTTCTCTCTCGGCGGCGGGTTGGCCGCTTTCCCTCTCGGCGGCGGGTTGGCCGCACTCTCTCTCGGCGGCGGGTTTTTCGCGGCCGCGGACGGCGGCGGGAATTCGTGGGTTGCAGACGGTGGTTGATGAGGAGGAGTCGGGGATGATGGCTGAAGTGGGTGAGCCGCGGCAGGCAGGTTAGTTCCGGCTCGGGCCCGGACACTTCCCAGACACCGAAAAATGACCTCTCTCCAATTTAATCCCACGGTGTCTGGGAGGTCCATGGGACGGTGGTAAGTGGCCCCGATCCGGAACATTCCGAGGATGGTGGAGTCCGGTAACGTCGCTGCCGCGGCCAGTTCGCAAAACTCAGAAGCGAACTGGTAAAAGGGTAGGTTCCGGAGGGTTAGGGTGGCGACTGCTTCCACGAATTCCATATTTGTTGTATTTGTAGGTCCGTGATTCTGTTACGTGTGGTGGTGTCCAAGGAGTACGAGGAGGCGACGGTTACAAAAAGGTAGCTTCTTTAATGACGATAAGTAAATCAAGAAATAAACACACATCACATTATTAACTTAACTTAATCACGGATAAACATCAAGGGAGAACTGAAGGCTTTTAAAGGAACAGGAACAAAAGAGCAAACAACATAATGAAACTCAGGTGGGGACAATCAAACGATAATTAACTAATGAGGACAGGAACTAAACCAAATAAGGAGAATGAGGGCTAGGACAGACAGACATGTAACAATATGATTATCCCCTGTAAGACTGTCAAAATATTTCCAAACAATAAGCCATGGTTCACAAAATCCTTGAAAGTACTTATGAATGAAAGATGTAGAGCATTTTACGAGGGCGATTTGGTAAAAAGATTGGTATTGCAGAAAGAGATTAAAATGGAAGTGAGGAAAGCAAAGTTAGATTATAAAATAAACCTAGAGAAAGAACTGAGTAGAAATAATTTGGGATCAGTTTGGAAAGGGATGACAGTTATAACTGGATTGGTCCCACTTTATATTAGGTGGCCTTAACTACCATGTTCTTACATTTAAATTAATCATTCAGTACAATGCACTTATTGTGTACATACATGTTTTTACATTGTACTTATATTTTTAAAAATACCTATATACCACTTAACCTGTCCCTAACCTTACCCATATCCCACCTCAATAGCAGCAAAAGCGTTTTGCAATATAGTATGAGCACAATAAGTACACTGTACTTATTTTTGATGTAAGTACATAGTGGTTAAGGCCACCTAATATAAAGTGAGACCACTGGATCAAAAGGGTATGAGACTAAGAGAATTCAGTTACCTGGGTATGACGCTAGTAGTCAATTGGCCGAGGAACTTAAAAGGTTTTATCTACGCTTTGATGCACCTGAATTTAATCCCAATATGGAGTCTATGAATTATAAAATGAATTGTGGTGGTGACTATAATAACTTTTTGGATGAATTAGATATAATTAAAGTTTTTAAGGGTTGTAAGAAGACAAAGACTCCTAGACCAGACAATATTGGGGGGTATTTAATTAATGTTTGTGCTGAGCAATTGGCACCAGTGTCTTTTGCTCTTCAGAAAGTCCCTAAAGTGTGGAAGCAGGCTATTGCCTGTGCCTGTGCCTAAAATTGTAAATGCAGTAACATTAAATGATTTTAGGCCAATAGCACTAACATCTCTTATAATGAAATGCTTTGAGAAATTGGTAAAAGAAGAGTTGTTGGCTAAAATTAAAAATCTTCTAGACCCCCTTCAGTTCGCTTATAGAACACAGCAAGGTGTCGAAGATGCAACAGCTACTTTATTAAATTTGGTATTAAAGCACTTGGAAGGGAGCAAAACACATGTCAAGCTTTTGTTTGTGAATTTTGCATCTGCTTTTAATTCTTTACAACCTCATATGTTAGTAGACAAGTTAATTACTGATTTTGGTCTTGGTTTTAATTTAGTGGGCTGGATGTTAGATTTTCTAACTAACAGAACTCAAAGAGTGAGAGTAAACGGTAGTTTCTCATCGCCCTTGATAACATCTACAGTAACTCCTCAAGGCTGTGTTTTGTCTCCTTCATTGTATATTTTATATACAAATGATTGTATAAGTAAACACAGCAACAGATTTTTCTTAAAGTTTGCTGATGACACAGTCATCATGAGTCTTCTGGAAAATAACGAAATGTGTCATGGTCCAGTGGTTGATGATTTTGTGAAATGGTGTGATGATGCCTGTTTGCAATTGAATGTGTCCAAGACAAAAGATATGACTATCGACTTTGGAATAAAACCACATTCTTCCCAGACTACCATTATTAGGGGTGAGAAGGTAGAATGTGTGGACAGCTATAAATACTTAGGCACCACTATTGATAACAGATTGCGTTTTGATGTGAACACAGAGGTTTTATGTAAAAAGGGACAGCAGTGCCTGTACTGTTTAAGAAAATTAAGATCATTCAATGTAGATAGGACAATGATGGAATTGTTCTATAAGTCTTATATTGAGCCGGTACTGTCCTTTTCTATTAGCTGCTGGTTTGGAAATATCAGTGTGAAACATAAAAATGCATTAAATAGAATAGTTACTCTTAGTGGGAAGATTATAGGCAAAGAACAAACAAGTTTGTCATTTTTGTTCAGTAGGAATGTTTTGAGTCGGGCCCAATCTGTGCTGCTGGACAGTGACCATTTTCTGCATCCAGAGTTTGTAATGCTCCCTTCAGGTTCCCGTTATAGACTGCCAAAGATGAAAAGTAACCGATATAAATACTCGTTTGTTCCCTGTGCAATTCGGCTGTTAAATGGTCTTTAAGGAATTTGTTAGGTGAAATTTATTGTATTTACTGTATTTTATTTATATATTTTTATGTATTTATGTTTTGGAATGTATTGTATGGGTCTGCTGTGCTTCTGATTCTTGCTGCATCTAAATTGCCCGTAAGGGATCTTAATAAAGTTTGACTTGATAAGGAGGAATACTAAAAGAAAAACCCGGGAGTGGAACGGATCTTAGATCCACAAATGTCTTTATTAACAAGCAAATGCAATCAAATAATGCTTTTTTTTAGCTTTGAAGAGTTCACAAAATCTACTGTAAGCCCAGTTAAATAAGCAAAGAAATAAAATGCCTATTTCACTTTAAAGAGTTACTTACCCCATGCGTTATCACTAACATTTCAAGCAACTAAGTTTGAAAATTTGACTTCCTGCTGCTAATATTATTTCTAACATTGCAAACGCATTTGCTATGCATGCTGCTGCTATTAAATTCACTACATACGATCTGAATAACTATGCATACTGCTGCTACAGCTGCACAAAGGTACTTAGAATTGCTATAAATAAATGAAACACAAATGATGCTTAATCGCTTGAAGAGTTCACATACCATCCATTTTTAATCACTTTAGATAAAAGCATCCATGCATTATCACTGAAATTCATGCAACTAAAAGTACTTTCTGCTGCCCCTGCTATATTAGCAATAATAATTGGTTGCTGTTAGGGGTGCAACAGATCATAGATGATCCGTGATCTGTACGGACCAGACCCCAAGGTTCGGCACTCATGTGATTCACGGGTTAACTGTTAAGTTATATCCATCCATCAGAGAGTGAACATTTATCATTTGCACTTGTCAATTTTGTCTTGCCAATTTACCCATTCAAACTATTTTAAACCATTCAAGCAAAAGAGAACACGTGTGCTGTTTTTTTTTACCACTGCCGCACACACGCAAAGAGACAGGCGCCATTCAGACTGCGCCATTCACACAGATTGATTCCTCTTTCACTTCTCTTTGAACGGAAACATACACACAAAGTTATGTTTAAATAGCCATTTTGACAAGTTTTCTTGTAAACACAGGTTATGTCTTAAGTGAACCGAAACAGCTGGGAAAGAAACCGGATGTGTGTCAGTATTAAGTACATGCATTTGGTCTTAAAGAGACAGCAGCCTATAAATACCTGCAATGAAGAGCACTGTTGTGTTATTTTACAACTAATTATTACATTTCTGCACCTGAATACTAGTGTTACTGACTTTATTAGTAACTTTGTTGTATTCATCTACGCTTGTCATTTGTGTAATTGTTCTTCGTTTATTACTGACTTTATTAGTTCAGCTAGTAGTTTTGCTGTGGTAAAGAAGTACTTAAAGTAAGCTTTCAGTAATGTTTGTTTGTTTGTTTGTTTCTGATACGAAAAATGATCTGATCTGTGACTCAAAATCTGTAATATGATCCAAACCGTGGGTTTTGTGATCCGTCGCACCACTAGTTGCTATGCAGACTGCTGCTAATATTATTACTAACATTGCATCTGAATTTTGCTATGCCATTCTGCTGCTATTAAATTCACTAGAAATTGCGATCATGAATATCTATGCTACAGCTGCATGAAAGTACTTAGAAGTACGATAAGTGTATTTATTAAACAATGAAATGCAAACAAATAATGCATATTTCTCTTTGAAGAGTTCACAAAATCTCAGTAAGCCCTCTTAAATAAACAAAGTAGTAAAAGTATATTTGGATTTTAAAGAGTTGCTTACCCCATGTGTGAACACTGAAATGTCATGCAACCAGACACTTTCTGCTGCCGCTGCTATAAACAGTAATGATTTGACTTGATTTGCTATGCATACTGCTATTAACAATTGGTAACACTTTATTTCGATAGTCCACTTTAGACATTCTACTAACAATAAGTAACTTTGCAACTACATGTCAACTAGCAGTCATTAAAATATTAGTAGACTGTCTGTTTAATATCTTGTAACACTTTATTTTGATGGGTCCACAACATACAACATACTGACTATCAGAAACTTTGCAAGTATATGTCAACTTATTCTACTAACCATAATCTACCCTACTGAGAGTTAGTAGACATGTAGTTGCAAATGAATGAGAATTAGTTGACATGTAGTTGACATGTAGTTACAAAGTTACTTATAGTTAGTAGAATGTCTAAAGTGGACTATCAAAATAAAGTGTAACCTAACAATTTGCTCATAACACAATCTGGATTCTATGATACTGCTGCTACACTCCATGAAATTACCATAATTGCTGTTAAGCCCAACTGAAAACACAAATAGTGAATTCCAGTTTAAGAGTGTAGTATTAGCTACATTGTACATGGAATACTGATTTATTATTATTAGTATTTTTATATTTTAAACAAATTTAATTATCTTTATCATTAATTATCTTTAAATGATCACTAAATATGACTTTCATAATAAGCTCTTCACTATCACTGAACCAAGGTAATGAATGAAATAGAGATGTGGCCCCTTTAAGACTGAACACTCCTTCTTCTGAACTGCATTGCAATGCGGCAGGAGTACATGTATGAGGGGGTATATCATTTTCTGTTGCTCATTAAGTTATGGTTAAATAGGTAAGGCTGTTGATGGTATGACGTTTATGAAAGACAGTTACACGGGTTCACCTTGACTTAAAACTGTGAACAACTGTGAAACGCCAACTGCAAACCGACCGCACTAGTGAGGTGTGCATCTGAAAGAGATCCGTTTGCGGTTAATGTAGAAATGAATGCCCAAAGAAGTTATTAAAAGCATGGAGATTTCGGGCAAATAAGGTAATCCCCAATTCTCTTCTGTTCTAAAATCCGTGGCGCTTGACGTTGTATTCTCACATACAGGAAACTGCTTGCTGCTGCTGCTAATGCTACAGCTGTTGTGTGAACAATACATGCTTAGTAATTACTCCTCACGCCGAATACCCTGCTCATAGTTTTACAACTTGTATGTTTTCTAGTTTAAAAATGTAAATCTGATGAACGCAATAATGCACTGAAATCAGAGTGAAGACTTATCTAGCTGTTGAGCTTCAGAGATACTCTGAAAGCACGCTGCAGGAATCTCAAGTGAATACTTCTAGCCAGCCATATAAATGCAAGGCATTAAGCTAATTGGCTGCATTTCCAGCATGAACCAATCAGCTTGTGCCAAGCTGTTTAACTCTCTGAATATCATCAGTTACGTTAACAACCCGTCAACCTGTGCCATATAGAGTATCATGACTTTATGCTGCCTTCACGTGCTATCGCAATTATAGCAAATACGAGTTTCCTAATCAGAAATTGGACGTGAACAGCCTCTCATGTCTTATTTACTACTGGGAAATTCAGAAATAATTTTGATACCTCAGTTTCCGAGTTGGGCGGGTCATAAACTTTAAACACAGTGGAGGGAACAACCATTGCTGCTGTCAATGCTGTTCTCACAACAACTACATCCCTTTGTCTTGTCGCTAAAGTAGTGTATTTATAGGCTAGATATGAACGATCATGCGAAGCATATTGTATGTTTTATAAGCAGTGAAATAAGCATGTATTTGACCTAAATTCCAGAATCGTCAGCGAACTGCATGTATAGCATGGTGAATGTTTATATGATTGTCAACCAATGGGATGCTACATTTAATTTTTTCCGACATTAAAGCACTTGAATATGACAAGCTCGTAATCACGACTTCATAAGTGGGAAATTGGAAATTTCCGATTGCACGTGAAGGCAGCATTACTATATATTTTCTGTAAGCTTTTTTCAAGATAAATTAAACCATTTTTTAAATTTTCATAATTCTGAAGTTATGTATGCAGTGCAATAGAAAAAACTGTCAGGACAAAAATAATTGTCACATTTGTTTAGAGCATTTTCTATACATATATAAATAACTACACATCAAGCTGGAATATCAAACAGGACCACACGCAGTGGTGTATTGTAATGAAGTAATAATACTTCGTTACAGTACTTAAGTATTTTTTGGGAGCATCTGTACTTTACTTGAGTTTTTATATTTCAGCCAACTTTTACTTTTACTCCACTACATTTGCTAATTAAAATGTATACTTTTACTCTGATACATTTCCCCGAAGCATATTCGTTACTTACAACAAAATAGTCAGACGTCAGAAGAACACGGACTGCAGGACAGCAGGTTTGACAAATCAGGGGTGTGCGATATACAGTATATCTTCTGCGATACTGTGGTAAGTGTTGTTGTAATGTTGTGCGATCTGTCATTATTAAGTAGGCTATATCACCAAATCACACACAGAGTGCATGCACATTGATTTATTAGTCTATTAAAACTCAACAGTCCAGGCATTCTAAATTGTAGACGGCAATACTGCTTCTGTATTCTTTTTATAGTTATGTAAGGATCCACCCGCTAGTCCAAATAACAGAATCCAGCGGCCTGGTCGAAGGTTTAATGCGTGTTCGGTCTTTTACTTGCGCCTCTGAGTTTATCTAGATTTAGTTTCAATTTTAGTCTAGCTCCGTGCTTGATCTGACTCCAATTTCAAGTGATCATTAAACTTAGACAATATTTATAATTAAACAGTGATCACAGACGTAGATCGTGTTAATTTAGATATTTGATTATTCCGAAAATCCCATACTTTCAATTATTCGTTCATTAGCGACTTAGTGTCGCTTAGCAATTCACTGTCCAACTGCGAACGCACGGCACAAACTCGTCAGTTGATCTCACTATAATACCTTTAAATAGGCTGCACCCTGCTAGCACATAATAAAAAGTGTATTTTTTCTATAATCACGAAAACTGTAACTTGTTAAGTCAGTGACAGACAGAAATCAGAAGATTCATTGGTACTTCAGTATGATCTGTCCTGGACGCAGATTTGTGGAAATACTAGACTACAACTCTAATCTACTGAAAAAAAAAAGATTTCTGAAGAGATCAAATATAAAAAAATATATATATATTGGTCAGGTAAAATTGTATCACGCCAATTATAAAACAAATAAAAAAATATCAAATCATCTCAATACAGAACATCAAATTCTCAAAGATTAATCTAAGAGTAAATGATGCATACCAGACCTTAGAAAATACATAGTATGGGGTGTAGAGACACATCACACTATGGGCTCATTCTGGCTGCAGAATCGAAAGGGAAAAACAACAGGTTCACAGGACACATGATATGTGGTATTTGCATATTCTTAATGAATTTTGAGTGAACCCTTTTGGGGAGAAAGATGGAGATGCAGAGGTGGCAGGGTGAAGAAGGGGTCGTAAATGATCAAAGAAGATAAGTTTGGTTACGGTGGTGTTGTCTGTTCTCTTTGGAGATCTCTTCTCCAGGTTAGTTTCATGGCTTTATTGCATGGCATCTGTGAGTTCCTGATTTAATTTCATAAAGGAAATAATTTCACTCCCTTCAGTTATATAATTTAATATAGTTAACTTAATCTATATCACACAAAGATTACAGTTTTTCTGCAGACATAAGCATGATAACACGTTTAATAATCATTTTATACAAGTTCAGTAAAGCAATAAGTGACTTACATTTTAGACATAATATTGCTTGTTTTTGCTCAATTTTGCCAATGAAAAGAGTTCCAAACAAAGATCACAGCACTGTTTTGCGTCTCTCAATGACTCACTCATTAACAGTCACTTGCTGCCACCTACTGGCATTTTTAATTTCACATTTCAACTATTTTTTTTCCATGTCTAAATATTTCAAATATCAGTATTCAATGTTTTATGTTAAAAACAAAACATTAAGTCTATTTATGCATCTGTAACTGCAGTTAGGACATGGACTCTGAGCTACATTAAACTGTGTAAAATCATCTACGTGCTTTTTCAGATGCAGATTCCAGAAATGTTTTCTTATTCATACCCAAAAACACAAAATGGAAGAGAGAGTTAAAAGTAAACACAATCTTGCTATACTCATGCTGTGTATGAATATTTTTATATATATATATATATATATATATATATATATATATATATATATATATATATATATATATATATATATATATTTATTTGCTTCTTTTCCATTTTGCATTTACTTTTCCATTGTACTTTTACTTTCAATACTTAAGTATATTTAAGATACTTTTTATACTTAAGTACAATAAATATCACATGCTTTAAAACTTTTACACAAGTCATATTCTAAACGGTGACTTCAACTTCTACCAAAGTCCATTTCTGGTAAGGTATCTGTACTTTTACTTGAGTATGGTTTTCAGGTACTTTATACACCACTGACCACACGGAGGTGCCAACAGACCACTGTAGCCTAAGAGTCGCCTTAACCTGACAGTACTGTATATACATATATACAGATCCATTCACAATCATTGAAGAGAGCAAAACTCAAATTAAAAAAAGTAAATAAAAACATTCTGAATTTGTCGAATGAGGCGATCTGAAGCTCGACATGGCCATTGAACAGTTCCTCTGTCAGAGTGAGTGTTGATGCCCATATGTATATAAACACCACTGACCATCACAAACTAAAAATACGATTCTTCAGTGAGTGTCCATTATAAAACACTTCCCAGACATGTGACCATGCTGAAATGTGATCATGCAAAAAGCTATCACATTACAGTAACACGGTTTGATTGCACACTAATAATATTGGACTTGTGAGTCTAATAATGTATGATTGCTGTATTTCACTGTAATCATCTTTACCTCCATTACAATCCATCAAAACTTTACTGGTGAGATCCGTTTATTTAGCCCATACAGACTAGTCCTGACTTCATATTTCTTATTACTAAGGGTATGTTTGTTCAGACCAATCGCTGCACAGAGGCAGAACAAACAGTCTAGAACAGTGACTGCTGAGGCTGGATGTGATAGAAAAAATCCCTCCCTTTCGCACTTTGGTACCCAATCGCTCTAATGAAGAAACCGCCCCTGCTTAAAAACAGCTTGATTGCAAAATAAGTGATGGCAAGGTAAAAGTCACATTTCCATAAAAAAGGTCAAAGTTGAGAGGTTGAATCAAACATTGCTCAGTAGCTTACTTAGTTTACTGTAGTTTCATTTGTCTGTACAAGATTTTATTTTTTCAATTTTGCACCCTGTTTTGTCCCACTTCTCAAGAATTAGTGCTCTGTATATGAATCATTCTAATTAGGGGTACATGCCATGTCCATGGAAATTTTTCATTCAAGTTTTTGCTTCAAGCAATCAGGGGACATTTCTAATTAAGAACATTCGAGGCGCATTTAAACTGCAGTCGAGGGAGTTTCCATGGAAAGGGGCAGCAACTCAGCTGACAAGTAGCAAAACTCTGTCTCTCACTGTTGTTTTTACAGCTTTCAGGTAAGATTAGTCCCTAAAATTACACAAATAATACATACAACTGTTCCTGACACTTTCTTACATGTAAGTGATACGCTTCTGTTGAATATTTACTTTACAGAAATGGTTCAGTGTCATCGGAAAAAGTCCGTTAGCATCACAACCGTGAGCTAACTATAGAGCAGGGGACTTCAACCTTATTTAATTCGAAAGGTACTTTTTAAAAATGAAAGCAGCTGACCGCTACCAATGTTATACAGTACTTAAATCTCTTAAATAATGTATCAATCCAAACTGTTATACACGGCGTTTTTAAAATGTGCTGGAAATATTAAAAAAAAGTACTGATACACACACTGAAAGTTTTATGACAAAAGCCAACAAATAAAATAAGCAGCACTATGCGCTTTTTATTTGCCTAAACAGTGAAATAAAACATTAAAAAATAATGTACAGATTTTAAACTAACAAAAAATATTCATAACGTTATCTACTGACATGTACTACGTTCAAATAAAGTTTTGACCATTTTTAAAAATAAAATTATTACATATCAGCCTTTAAATCTTTTTTTTTAAATAAAAAGATGACTCAAAATAAATTACATTTTATCTGCTCCATAAATAGTTCTACAAGCTAGTGTGCATTCAACAATTCTGATAGCAATGTAGGCTATTTTCCATCGACTGCTTAAGATAGAACAAAAATTTGGTCTGGTTTTCGCATTGGTCTGAACACAAATATGGCAGACAGACTGAATGAATTTGTAAATCCACAGTTTGACAGAAGATGGCGCTTATGAACAGTAGAACAGAGCTGTTTCCACGGTAACCTCTGTAAAGAAAGCTCCGCTGCGCTTCTAAACACCGCTTTATTACACATTATACGGAGGGAAGATGGAAAGCATATGCCATCGAAACTTTTCTGAAGACAGTCGGTTTCCCATTGTGCGTTCACAAAAATAATGAAATCATATATTATTCCTTATAATTTCCCTCAGCAGTCTGCCTTCAGATGAACTGAAAAAAATTGAATTATAATAATGTTATGATAAATTATAGTAACGCCACATTTTATTGTCAGTAACGGCGTTGTAACGGGGAAACTGTAATTCGTTTGATTACTCGTTGCTGAAAAAAATAACGCCGTTATTCCCATCACTGCTCGCGAGCGACGTGTTGGAGACCCCTGCTCTAGAGGCTAACTATAAGAGGTAAGCTAGCTATTGATTCGAGCTCTTATTTATGAAAGTTTGGGATTTTAATCACATATTATGTGTAGATGAGTGGTTTTGAAAGCTTTGTAAATGTTTTACTGGCAATTTGTTAATGGATGAATTGAAATAAGCGAATTAATTTAACCTAAAAATTGCTGTTAATCCACTTACATGAATTAAAATGGGCTGAAACTATTATAAACACGTTATCTTTTATTGTAGACAAATATTGATAAAAAATATACTGTGATCTCAGGAGCATAAGGAAAAAAAAAACTCTAATGGGAGCTGCTGACAGAGATACAGGAAGCACAGGTGATCTGAGAAACCTTATTAAATAACTTAATATGCATTTTTCACAATATATTTCACCTAACGTATATCATCATGCACCTTTAAAACCTAAGAAACATAAATTATTGTTTCCTGAGGTTTATTTGTTTGTTCTGTACATTATTCTTTCTCTTTTCTGCATTTCACCTCTGCTGTAGTTTATTTCTAATAACCCTGACATTGTATATTACATATTGTTGTCTCTGTGACAGATTGTTTATGTTCCTGTATTCTTCCATGCTGATGGCCGTGCAGCAGAGTTGGAGGGGATCTCTTGTTGAAGAACATCTCCAAGACACTATGAACCATCTGACTAGTAAGTAAAACCTCAAACATTCAAAAGTTTAGCAGATATTATTTATAGTCCTGTATGTCTTACAAGGCCATCTCGTTTAACACTGCATTAAGGACACTACAACCTACAGAGGGGTACAACATACTTCAAAATGAGACACAGATGATAATAGAAAAAGTGCTTTGAAATGAAATTAATAATGCTAAGACAGAACGGAGTACTGTGACTGTGCCTCACTTCAAAGTGAAACAGTCTGTAATGGTCATCATCTGCTATACCAGATGGATGGTGAAGGTGGGAATTATAAGTTTGATTTTCTAAACTTTAAATGTAGTAAAGTGCTTGTTCAAGTAGACTTTGTTGTTTGTGGAAACCTCACACAAGCCTGAAAGGTGCTTAAAACTTAAAATCTTAATTGCACTCTTGAAAACTGTTCACCAAAGACCAAGTTTCAGTCCGGCAGAATTTTCTACACACTTGACCACCAAGATCTAAATGAGCGTTGTGAATGTAAAAGCTTCGCATTACATTTATAACAATCATTGTAAATGTTTGAATTGTATTTCAGGGCTGTTCGTGAAGACAGACAATCAAGAGATGTTGTGACGACCTGGACAGAATTCATCTCCAGATCCAGCCTCCACACCAGACTTCTCACGCACAAGGATTGCTTTCTAATAGCATATTATACTCTCTTCAGAGTTAGGTGCATGCAGATATTACTTGATATAATGAATACCTAAATATTGCAAAAATAAGGAAGTTATCTTATTTAAGAATATAATGTTAATTGCTTAAATATTAAATAAAGCACCTAAAAGCCATTTCACACTTGCCATACTCCAACAGGGTGAACGCACTGACCAAACAAAACAAAATAAGCATTTTTGAAAAGAAAATAGTTTTTGTGGCAGTGTGAAATGACCATAATGCTGTATGTTAGGTGTGAGATTCATTCAACTTGGTTTGCTATAATACATCTATTGAGAAGTGCATCAGTGTGAATCATAAGTCCCCGCATATTTGCTGTACATCCATAAAGTGATATTTGTCAAAGTATTCTTTCAGTGGTTAACTAACTCATTAAAACAGTCCCTTGCTCCTGCCTTCTTGCATAACAATGTAACCTTCAATGAAAGAAGCCCATGATATTGTTTTTGTTTTGTTTTTTTAAAGAAGAAGAAGAAAAAAAAGAAATGAATCTGCATATGATTAACTAAGGATAATCTTGCTTACAGAAGGATAATCTTTCATTTATGTGCCAGAAACATCATGAGCATTCATACTTTTGTTGGTTGATGCTGAACTGGTGTTGATAAATGCACTCTTTATATTAATAAGTCAATTTATATTGTCCCTGTTTTTAAGTTTCAGTGTCTGGAGAGTTTTACCGTTTTTCAGTGTCCAAATGTTGTTTGTATTCTATTTATTATGAAGGGGCAATCTATATAAAATGAAAACATTTACATGTGTGGAGATTTAATTTATTTACATAAAGTTTGACTAAATGGCAATATATTCTATGAAACATGTTTAAGTTTATTTAATTGAATATTTGAATGTTTTAAAATATATTTACATTTATAGAAATCTAATATATTTGTATGTACAGAAATATAATATGTTAACAAATATTAGAAATTAATATGGACATATATTGTAAATTGATATATTTACGTAAACTGATATCTAAATGTATTTACATATATGTATTAAAAAGTGGCCAAAATCAAATATTTAAATATATTTTTATATATATTTTGAAATATATTTACATATATTGTATAAAATATATTTTATTCTATTTGAATTTAAGATATTTAAATATATGAAAATATATTTAATATGAATATATTTCAATCAATGTGACTTCTGTATGGGATCCCACAGAAGGTCCATTATGAAGCCTCAAATTCATAATCAGATAACCTCAAAAACCTTCAAACAAGTGTGTTGTCAAACACGTGGTACTTCATTCAGGTTTCATTTCCGTAACACAGTTGACAAAATATGTCATTAGAGCTAAGCATGCTAAATAATTAATTTAGTATATTAAGAGGATATATTGTTCAACCACCTAGTTTATTTATCAGGAAAAAAAAAACTGATTTCCAGACTTTTTGGCTGACACGTACCCTAAATATAGAGTGACAGCTCAGCTGTGGTGGCGGTAGTGCGCCGGAAGCTGGTTTTCAACCCGCAAGGCAGCGAGAGAAGACGACTACGAAAACGAAACTAAAACCTTATCTTAAAATAACACACCATTTCAGTTGACCGTAGAACAGAACCGTTTCCATCACAGTTATTGGTAAGTCTGGTAATGTCCTTTCCGCATCATATATTGTATTATATTATTATATTACGCTCAAACGCGAAAGAATGCGTTTTCTGCCCTGAGTGGAAAACCGCTATCTGTGGATCTGTAAGTCAAAAACAAAGGTCGCTACGGCTGTTTTTAGATGAGCCTGTTTCTGTCGAAAACGGTCCTAACGGAAATGTGAGCAGGGGTCATACCACATCCGAACAAGCTAGATTCTGTCAGGAGCAAATACATGCTGCATAGAGAAGAAATGAAACATGAATGCTGCTGCTGCTGTCTGCTAATATGTTATTTCGTTATGAGATGTTGTACAGTAGCGTTTGTTGTTTTGAATAGCATATTCTGATTGTGATCAATCACACACATCATGAAAATGAGTATCTACCATTTATTTTTAACACGTTCATTGTCATTATTTACTTAATCAACCTTTAGTCTTTTGGTTTGGCTGGATCTCACTAAACTGTGTTTTCTACAAGCTCATTTCAAGATAAATTCAAAGTTTTTTTTTTTTTTTTTTTTTTTTTTTTTTTTTAAAGACACTCGGAGACTCCGAAAGGACACCAAAGATCCAAAAGATATAAATTCATAAATATAATTCGTACAAAAAAAACAAACAAAAAAAAAGTATAGTATACTGTATAGTATGTGTACAATAGACAAGTCAAGTTGCACTACCGAACAGGACCACATGGAGACGCCAAAAAACTATATATATATATATATATATATATATATATATATATATATATATATATATATATATATATATATATATATATATTTTTTTTTTTTTTTTTATTTTTTTCCCAGGTATTTTTGATTAATTCTGACAAACCCTGTTATAAATCTAAAGTCAAGTCAAGTCACCTTTATTTATATAGCGCTTTTACCAATACAGATTGTGTCAAAGCACTTAACAGTATCAAATTGGAGGACAGAGTGTCAGTAATATATAATAAGATTAAACATTTAATTTTCAGTTAAAGGCATTTCATTATTGAATTCAGAGAAGTCATTGTCTAGCTCAGTTTAGTTTAAATAGTATATGAGCAATCAAATCGGCGATAATCGCTAGAAATTAGGTGTCCCCAACTGAGCAAGCCAGAGGCGACAGCGGCAAGGAACCAAAACTCCCTCTGAGACAGAATGGAGAAAAAAACCTTGAGAGAAACCAGACTCAGTCGGGGGGCCAGTTCTCCTCTGACCAGACGAAACCAGCAGTTCAAAAATTTCAGGTTCTAACGATAGTAGTATTATGTAGTTAGGTATTTTATTATATTTTTAATTATATTTTTTAGTTTTAATGTATTTTAATCGAGGTCTCCGGGGGTCATCTGGGTGTCCTGGTCTCCGCTGACGATCAGGCCTGCAGACATCATCTCTTGGTGCTGATCCACCATCTGATCATAGGAAAGAAACAGACAAATATTAGCGTAGATGCCATTCTACTTACGATGTAACGAGTACATCGTGTGTTATGGGAAGTGTTCCCGGTTCAGGTTGATCTAATTAATGCAGCCTAACAATCCTTTAACGGATTTGAATAATAGAAGCGTATTAGTGTGTTGTGTACGCCAGGGTAAAGAGATGGGTCTTTAATCTAGATTTAAACTGACAGAGTGTGTCTGCCTCCCGAACAGTGTTAGGTAGACTGTTCCAGAGTTTGGGTGCTAAATAGGAAAAGGATCTGCCGCCTGCAGTCGATTTTGATATTCTAGGTATTATCAAACGGCCAGAGTTTTGAGAACGCAGCGGACGTGGAGGACTATAATGCGATAAGAGCTCGCTCAAGTACTGAGGCGCTTAGCCATTCAGGGCTTTATAAGTAATTAACAAGATTTTAAAATCTATCCGATGTTTGATAGAGAGCCAGTGCAGTGTTGACAGAACCGGGCTAATATGGTCATATTTCCTGGTTCTAGTAAGGACTCTAGCTGCTGCATTTTGGACCAACTGTAGTTTGTTGATCAAGCGTGCAGAACAACCACCCAATAAAACATTACAGTAGTCTAGCCTTGAGGTCATAAACGCATGAACTAACATTTCTGCATTTGACGTTGAGAGCATAGGTCGTAATTTAGATATGTTTTTGAGATGAAAAAACGCAGTTTTACAGATGCTAGAAACATGGCTTTCAAATGAAAGATTGCTATTGAACAGCACACCTAGGTTCCTGACTGATGAAGAAGAATTTACAGAGCAGCCGTCAAGTGTTAGATAATGTTCTAGGTTATTACATGTGGGGTTTTTAGGTCCGATAATTAACATCTCTGTTTTTTCAGAATTTAGCAGTAAAAAATTACTCGTCATCCAGTTTTTTATATCGACTATGCATTCCGTTAGTTTCTCAATTTGGTATGTATAAAATATGTATAAAAATGCTTGTGACTCTTGCTGATATTATTTATATTTTGTTCCATTGACTTTTCATAACTAATAAAGTCTTTGTCACAATTTTTATAGTCACACCAAATGATAGTGTCACACTATATGATGAACTACACCACACCACAATTTGCGGTAACACTTTATTTTGATGGTCCCTTTTGAACATTCTGTTGACTCTAAGTAATGTTGCAACTACATGTTAACAAACTCTCATGAGAGTATTAGTAGACGGTCTGCTTCATATCTACTCACTCCTTATTGTGTTGGTCTCCCAACAGATATTCTACTGACTATAAGTAACTTTGCAAGAACGTGTCAACTTAATCTAACCCAAACCCTACCAGTCAACTAATACACTACTAACACTCTAATGAGAGTCAGTAGAAATATAGGTGCAACATTACTTATAGTCAATAGAATGTGTTAAAGGGATCATCAAAATAAAGTGAAACACAATTTGTCAATGCAAAAAAGTGTATTTTATACTAATTAAACATTCATTGAATTCAATTCAAATTAAGTGTTAGTTGTGGCAGGTCACGTGAGTCAGGCTTCCCTCGACTGATTCTCAGCTGATCACATCTACCTACAGGAATACGACACCTATCGCAGCATTCCTATATCAGCTCTATTCAGTATTAATCAGCAGCTTTTCCCGCTTGCTCAGGAGCAAATTAGACGGTGAATTCCGTGAAAGCCTTCAGTCGGGAATTCTGTGACAGGGGTTCGTTCAAAGTCTCTTTAAGACAAGTCATGTCACTCGGCGGTAGGGCTGGGTGATATGAGCAAAAATTCATATCCCAGTATTGTTTGGCTGATTTGCGGTATAAGGTATATATCTCTGTATTTTATAATTGGATAAACAAAGTGAATGTAAGCATGTAGGCATATATTATGTGCAAAAAAAGGTTAAAATAACATTGCATTCTAACATTGTAACATTTCAATCTAAAAACAAAAATAATGCTTTGGAAGCAGAAGTTAAATTTACTAAACTAAAAATGAAAATAATAAAAAATCACAGACTGAGTAAAAAGGTTATTTTGATTACCCCATTACACTTTACAGTTAGTGCTATCATACAAATACACTTACTTGCAGGTTTAGAATTCAACATATATCACATTTATTGTCCAACTACAAATATTTCAGTAAAATGTGTATTTTAGTCAGTTATTGCGCTCCATGAGCTCTGTCTGTCTGGCGCGCATGCTCGTTCGGAATGAAGTATGTGAAGTTTAGCGGAGAATCGCAAGCAAAAGCTCACGCACTTCTGACAGCAACATGGAAATATTTCCATGGCTTTCTAACATTTACAGATAGAGAATATACCTGTGAGATGTAAGTTATGCATTAAGGAAAACAGCACTTCTCAAACACATTAAACAGTGCAAGTCTCTGTCAGCGGCACACGCAGCCTTTCTATATCTGACGAGCCGCTTCAACTCAAACTATAAACTATAAGCTTCTATATCTTACGAGTTTTGTTAAAACCCTTCATATAAAGCTTGTTACATGTTTAGAACAAATTGTATTATGCACTTTCTCCGCAGCAGTTCAGTCTGTGTCCTCCCGAGATATTTTTTTTCAAATGCGCTCGGATCAAACTACTGTATATCGATATTAACAGTATTGCTTCATACCGCATAGTTTATAAAAAAATACATATCAATATTTCGTACAAACTCGATATACCGCCCAGCCCTACTTGATGGCCATCTTTGAAATGCATTATAGCTGAGCTCAGATGGGAAAGACTGTACCTATATCTGTATATTATCAGAGAATATTTGTTTTCAACATGACTGGCTTCATTTAATAATATACACTTCAAGCTTTCTTTAGATATACTGTATTTCTCATGTCATTTTCGTTCATTCTAGTGACTTGTTTCAGGAAGATATTCACTGAGAATGAAGAAAGCGCACCCTATTTGTTTTCTGTATTTTACAAAACCAAAAAAATAAAAAAATAAAGTTTTGTTGATATTGGGAGTGTATACAAATAATACTTATGTATTTTTTTTAGTCAATATTAAATTAATGAAATAACTATGAGGTTTGATAACTTTAAAAGTAAAGTAAACTTGGAAGTAACTTGAGAGTAAAGCAATTAGTAATCTTATTACATTTTAAATGCAGTAATCAGTAATCAAATTACAATTTTAAAGAAGTAATTAGTAATTTGTAGTGAATTACTTTTTTGGAGTAACTTACCCAACATGGCAGTCAACAGCAGGAGCATTCATGACTAATTTCTTCTCTATGCAAGCATAGATGCTCCTGACAGAATCTAGCTTGATGGGATGTGTTTTACAGCACTTCTCAGCTGCTCATTCGGGGGAAAGGGACCGGTCTCTCAAGGTAGAGCCCTGCACGGGTCTAAAATTCAGGCCCTAGCCCGGCCCGTGTCCGACAGCTCATCAGAATCCTCGGCCCGAGTCCGACCCGAGCCCGTCTTTTTTCCCCCTTCTCCCAAAACAGCTTATCTACTACTGTTTCAGCTATTAAAATAGTTCAGTTTTGTATGAAATGGCAAAGTGATTGTATTTCGTTTCGTTATTTTATTAAGTTAATTTAGAAAAACGTTTGGAGCATTTTTTTTTATTATTCGTTAAATGTAAGTTTTTGTTTTTTAAAGTAACGACCAAGCGGCCAGCGCCAGACAGCGATTTGATCATTGCCTATCCTATGTTTGATCAATTTAGCTTTCTCAAATCATCACGACTTCTCTAAAATTAAATCTATAATTATAAAACAGCTCCAGAACGTTAGTTTAAATGCTTGACCTAGATAAATGTGCACTGATGCATATCCAGTAGTTTGTGCGGAGAGTGGAAGCTGAAGCGCGCTTTACAGGACATGGACGCGCCAGAACGATCACTTGCATTGGAAACACTTCAAAACACGCTGTCATTTTTGCTCATAAAAGTAGGAGTAATAGGCTACGTTGTTCGGAACTGTAAAGGGTCTACTTTTGTTTTTGTGCACTCACAATATCAACAAAACGTGCTTTTATTTAAAAAAAAAAAAAAAAAAAAAAACAGTCTCGGTTTTGAGCAAGTGGAGCGCTTCTGAAAAACCGAAACACAGCATATAGCCTATTTGCCTCACTGACTTGATAAATGTAGTATCTATAGAAAGTTTTGAATTACTACTTTAAAACGAAATAATTCGAATCGAAAACAAAAACTCTTTCATTATAAAATCCCTAAAGATGCATTTCTCTCTAAAGGCGCATCCAGTGAGTCAGGATCATCATCAAATGCATGTCTGATCAAAAATGCAGCTTTTCCCGAAGCATTGGGAACTTTTTGTAACTCCACGCTCCAACTTCTCCCTGATGCTCTGTATGGTCACATGCATGCTAATGCGTGCATATATGCGCTACGTATTGCTTAGGCGATGTATAATATTTATAATATAATCAGTATTTAATACAGTAGCCATGTGTGTTCTGCGCGTATATGGGCACAATAAAAGGAGAGAAGCTAAATGAGCCCGAGTCCGACCCGAGCCCGATCTATAAAAAAAAAAAAATGGCCCGAGCCCGGCCCGAATGGACTCAGCGTGTCGGGTTCCGTCGGGAGCCGACGGGCTTGCAGACCTCTATCTCAAGGACAGACGCAGTCTGCATTTAACAGCAGAGGTGACAAGATTCCATCAGTGTTGGGGAAAGTTACTTTTAAAAGTAATGCATTACAATATTGCATTACTCCCTAAAAAAAGTAACTAATTATGTTACTTAGTTACTTTTTTATGGAAAGTAACGTGTTACGTTACTTTTGCGTTATTTTCGCGTTACTTTTTAAATATGAGCAGGGCTTGATTGTTTATTTTTTATATAAAAAGTTCTATTTATAGAAAATGTAAAAGCCCTTTCACACCAAAAAGTGTAATGAATAAACCTCAGGCTGAAGGAAAAGTAAATTCACGTCTGTACAGTAGAACGCAGGAGAAGAAGGTTCAACAATCTTCATCAATAAAAAAAAAACAATGAAGCACAATTGTTAGTTCCTCTGAAGTCATGTTTGCTTATTAGGTTGAACTGGATCATCATGTCACGGCAAGAACAAGGACTGGGTCCAGATGCAGGGAAAAAACACTTTAATACTTAACAGAAAAGCCAACAAGGCAAAAAACAAAACAAGTTACGGAACGGGACACAACAGTCGGCAACACAGTGCGTGTGTCCACAGCAACATAAAACAGGAAACTCGATCACAAATAACAATATAATACTACCAGACAGAGTAGCGGGAGTGAGGTGTATAAATAGTCCATTGTGATGGAGAACAGCTGGGAGTGTGATGAGTGGCAGGTGTGTGGAGTAATTGCAATTGAGTCCGGGAAGACGGGAAGTGGCGACCTCTGGTGGTGAGAGGGATCATTGCGGACCCGGACTCATGACAGGACCCCCCCTCTAAGGAACGGATTCCAGACGTTCCAAAGAACCCAACAAGGGGATGGCAAGGCGAGAACGGAGCAGGAGAAGGGGAGGGATGGGGGAGGGCCAGGTCCGTGCGCTGGAGGGGGACCTGGAGACTGAGGCAGCGCCGGCGGGATGGGGACCCAGGGCAGAACCAGCGGCCACACCGTAGCGGGGACCGCCGCCTCGAGAGGTTCGTGAGCGGGCACCGCCGCCTCGGAGGAACTGTGAGCGGGCACCGCCGCCTCGGAGGAACTGTGAGCGGGCACCGCCGCCTCGGAGGAACTGTGAGCGGGCACCGCCGCCTCGAGAGGTTCGTGAGCGGGCACCGCCGCCTCGGAGGAATTGTGAGTGGGCACCGCCGCCTCGAGAGGTTCGTGAGCGGGCACCGCCGCCTCGAGAGGTTTGTGAGCGGGAACCGCCACCTCGAGAGGTTCGTGAGCGGGAACCGCCACCTCGAGAGGTTCGTGAGCGGGAACCGCCACCTCGGGGACCTTGTGAGCGGACACCGCCGCCTCGGGAGGATTGTGAGCGGGCCCCGCCGCCTCGGGAGGTTCGTGAGCGGGCACTGCCGCCTCGGAGGAACTGTGAGCGGGCACCGTCGCCTCGAGAGGTTCGTGAGCAGGAACCGCCGCCTCGGAGGAACTGTGAGCGGGCACCGCCGCCTCGAGAGCTTCGTGAGCGGGCACCGCCGCTTCGGGAGTTTTGTGAGCGGGCACCGCCGCCTCAGGAGCCTTGTGAGCGAGCACCGCCGCCTCGAGAGGATCGTGAGCGGGCACCGCCGCTTCGGGAGCTTTGTGTGCGGGCAACGCCGCTTCGGGACAATCGTGAGCGGCCATCGCCGCTTCGGGAGCCTTGTGAGCGGGCACCGCCGCTTCGGGACGATCGTGAGCGGGCACCGCCGCTTCGGGACGATCGTGATCGGGCACCGCCGCTTTGGGAGCCTTGTGAGCGGGCACCGCCGCTTCGGGAGCCTTGTGAGCGGGCACCGCCGCTTCGGGAACCTCGTGAGCGGCCACCGCCGCTTCGGGAGATTTGTGTGCGGCCACCGCCGCTTCTGGATGATCGTGAGCGGACAACGCCGCTTCGGGAACCTCGTGAGCGGCCACCGCCGCTTCGGGAGATTTGTGAGCGGGAACCGCCGCTTCGGGAGCTCCGCGAGCGGGCACCGCCGCTTCGGGAGCTTTGTGAGCGGCCACCGCCGCTTCGGGAGCTTTGTGAGCGGCCATCGCCGCCTCGGGGAATTTGTGAGGAACGCGAGCGGGCACCGCCACTTCGGGAAGAACGTGAGCAGGCACCGCCGATTCTAGGAATTCGTGAGCAGGCCCCGCCGCCTCGGCAGCTTTGCGTGCGGCCCCCGCCACTTCGGGAACCTCGTGAGCGGCCACCGCCGCTTCGGGAGATTTGTGTGCGGCCACCGCCGCTTCTGGATGATCGTGAGCGGACAACGCCGCTTCGGGAACCTCGTGAGCGGACACCGCCGCTTCGGGAACCTCGTGAGCGGGCACCGCCGCTTCGGGACGATCGCGAGCGGACACCGCCGCTTCGGGAGCTTTGTGAGCGGGAACCGCCGCTTCGGGAGCTCCGCGAGTGGGCCCCGCCGCCTCGAGAAGGCCTGAGATGAGCCCCGCCCCCTCGAAGAAAAGCTCAGCGGACATCACCGCTTCGGGAGCTTTATGAGCGGGCGCGGGAGCCTTGTAAGCGGGAACCGCCGCTTCGGGACGATCATAAGCGACCACTGCCGCTTCGGGACGATCGTGAACGGCTACCGCCGTTTCGGGACAATCGTGAACGGCTACCGCCGCCTCGGGAACCCTGTGTGCGGACACCGCCGCCTCGGGAACCTTGTGTGCGGACACCGCCGCCTCGGGAGGATCGTGAACGGGCATTGCCACCTCGGAAAGGCCTGAGATGAGCTCCGCCCCCTCTGAGAAAAGCTCAGCGGACACCGCCGCTTCGGGATCCTTGTGTGCGGACACCGCCGCCTCGGGAACCTTGTGTGCGGACACCGCCGCTTCGGGATCCTTGTGTGCGGACACCGCCGCCTCGGGAACCTTGTGTGCGGACACCGCCGCCTCAGAACCCTTGTGAGCGGCCACCGCCGCTTTGGGAGACTTGTGAGTGGGCACCACCGCCTCAGGAACCTTGTGAGCAGCCACCGCTGCTTCGGGAATCTCGTGAGCGGACACCGCCGTTTCGGGAACACCGTGAGTGCACACCGCCGCTTCGGGAACCTCGTGAGCAGACACCGCCGCTTCGGGAGGACCACGAGCAAACCACGCCGCTCGCAATGACATCAGCGGGGGTTCCTGCACGCTGCGTATCAGCCCGGGACGCTCTGGGAGCGGGCTGGAGGTACTGGGTGCGGCAGACGAGGCCTTTGACGCCCCTTTGATCGCCGCTTCAGGAGCGGGCTCCGCAGCTAACTCCACCCTGAAAGCTGAGCCGCTCAACTGCAGAGCCAGGTTAATGTAGTCTTCCAGCGATTCCTCTGGGGCCCAGTATGGCATCATGGATTTAAAGGGGTCAGCCAGGCCTCCCCAGAAGATGACCATGAGGCAGGTCTTCTCTGTTGCCGACTGGCGAGCCATTCCCACGAAGTCCCCGGCATAATCCTCGATAGTCCGGTCTCCCTGCCGGATATCGAGGAACTTCCCTGCTGGACCCATGTGTGCTGGTAGTATTCTGTCACGGCAAGAACAAGGACTGGGTCCAGATGCAGGGAAAAAACACTTTAATACTTAACAGAAAAGCCAACAAGGCAAAAAACAAAACAAGTTACGGAACGGGACACAACAGTCGGCAACACAGTGCGTGTGTCCACAGCAACATAAAACAGGAAACTCGATCACAAATAACAATATAATACTACCAGACAGAGTAGCGGGAGTGAGGTGTATAAATAGTCCATTGTGATGGAGAACAGCTGGGAGTGTGATGAGTGGCAGGTGTGTGGAGTAATTGCAATTGAGTCCGGGAAGACGGGAAGTGGCGACCTCTGGTGGTGAGAGGGATCATTGCGGACCCGGACCGCCGCTTCGGGAACCTCGTGAGCGGGCACCGCCGCTTCGGGACGATCGCGAGCGGACACCGCCGCTTCGGGAGCTTTGTGAGCGGGAACCGCCGCTTCGGGAGCTCCGCGAGTGGGCCCCGCCGCCTCGAGAAGGCCTGAGATGAGCCCCGCCCCCTCGAAGAAAAGCTCAGCGGACATCACCGCTTCGGGAGCTTTATGAGCGGGCGCGGGAGCCTTGTAAGCGGGAACCGCCGCTTCGGGACGATCATAAGCGACCACTGCCGCTTCGGGACGATCGTGAACGGCTACCGCCATTTCGGGACAATCGTGAACGGCTACCGCCGCCTCGGGAACCCTGTGTGCGGACACCGCCGCCTCGGGAACCTTGTGTGCGGACACCGCCGCCTCGGGAGGATCGTGAACGGGCATTGCCACCTCGGAAAGGCCTGAGATGAGCTCCGCCCCCTCTGAGAAAAGCTCAGCGGACACCGCCGCTTCGGGATCCTTGTGTGCGGACACCGCCGCCTCGGGAACCTTGTGTGCGGACACCGCCGCTTCGGGATCCTTGTGTGCGGACACCGCCGCCTCGGGAACCTTGTGTGCGGACACCGCCGCCTCAGAACCCTTGTGAGCGGCCACCGCCGCTTTGGGAGACTTGTGAGTGGGCACCACCGCCTCAGGAACCTTGTGAGCAGCCACCGCTGCTTCGGGAATCTCGTGAGCGGACACCGCCGTTTCGGGAACACCGTGAGTGCACACCGCCGCTTCGGGAACCTCGTGAGCAGACACCGCCGCTTCGGGAGGACCACGAGCAAACCACGCCGCTCGCAATGACATCAGCGGGGGTTCCTGCACGCTGCGTATCAGCCCGGGACGCTCTGGGAGCGGGCTGGAGGTACTGGGTGCGGCAGACGAGGCCTTTGACGCCCCTTTGATCGCCGCTTCAGGAGCGGGCTCCGCAGCTAACTCCACCCTGAAAGCTGAGCCGCTCAACTGCAGAGCCAGGTTAATGTAGTCTTCCAGCGATTCCTCTGGGGCCCAGTATGGCATCATGGATTTAAAGGGGTCAGCCAGGCCTCCCCAGAAGATGACCATGAGGCAGGTCTTCTCTGTCGCCGACTGGCGAGCCATTCCCACGAAGTCCCCGGCATAATCCTCGATAGTCCGGTCTCCCTGCCGGATATCGAGGAACTTCCCTGCTGGACCCATGTGTGCTGGTAGTATTCTGTCACGGCAAGAACAAGGACTGGGTCCAGATGCAGGGAAAAAACACTTTAATACTTAACAGAAAAGCCAACAAGGCAAAAAACAAAACAAGTTACGGAACGGGACACAACAGTCGGCAACACAGTGCGTGTGTCCACAGCAACATAAAACAGGAAACTCGATCACAAATAACAATATAATACTACCAGACAGAGTAGCGGGAGTGAGGTGTATAAATAGTCCATTGTGATGGAGAACAGCTGGGAGTGTGATGAGTGGCAGGTGTGTGGAGTAATTGCAATTGAGTCCGGGAAGACGGGAAGTGGCGACCTCTGGTGGTGAGAGGGATCATTGCGGACCCGGACTCATGACACATCAAAGGTCAGCAGCAAAGACATTGGCAGCAAAGACAAAAGGATTAGATACATTTTTGTTATTTAACATATTTAATTATTGCAGGTTTGCGTCATATTCTGAGTTTGCATTTCACTGTTTTAATTAATTTTGATGAATACTGAATCAGTTTTTTTGCCAGTTAGATGAATTAATGCAGTTCACATGTAGTCTAAAACTACAGTAAAATCATGTACAGCGCACACAACGCCTCTGTCCTTCCAATTTCTCCCAACATAGGGACAGGAGACTTGTCAGTAAATAAATGGGAAAACAAAGTAACTGGCGTTTCTTGTAAATTAAAAAAAGTAATGCGTTAGTTTACTAGTTACTTGAAAAAAGTAATCTGATTACGTAACTCGCGTTACTTGTCCCCAACACTGGATTCCATTTGCTTTTCAATTTGAAATTAAATAAGTAAATAAAAAACGGTCGTTTTTTGTTTGTTTGTTATTTCATTTGTAAAAAATATTTTTGCTTGATTTCCGTTTTTTTGGTTCAAGGGTACAAAATGGATAAAAGACTTCAAAATTTGTTTTCCCCTTGTGGGTGGTCATGACAGTAAAGGCTCATGTCCAACCTCTCTCATTCGCCACAAATCCAAATGTTTCCATATAGGCCTACGTGATGCATTTGAAGCTATATATTTATTAGGTAAAATAGGTTTTGTAGTTCATGCGCAGTATCGACGGAAAAAATCATAATGAGCAAAAATATGCCACAGTGGACTGGTGCTCACGCTGAACGGCACGGTGAATGGCTGCACAATGAATAGCCTATAGTGTGCACGTGAGGCGCTGGCGCAATCAAACAGCTGAAACAAAGGCCCTACTCCGTCATTTTTGGTCATACAGTGAGGCGTAATTCAAAAACTGCAAAGTGCAAAGTGTTAGCAGTTTGAAGATTCAAGAATATTAGACTTCGTTCTGAACGTTCTTCCATTCTTATTTCACTCTGGAACCTGAACGAAAAAGTATGTTTGCCAAAAACAAACCGAAATGAAAACATTTAGCTTTTAATTCGTGTATTTATCTTCCTTGCCTCACAGACTAAAATCAGAGCGCCCACTCTGGAGATGGCACCAGAGGCGAGGGGCTCAGTGATTTTTAGGCTACATCTTCCCCCAGTTTTTTAACCGAAATATTATTAACATTATTCGTTATTATCAAAATGAATAATACCCGTGTTGTAATACAAATAAATAAAAGACTATGGATTGTCCCCTTACTGACAAAGAAATGCTTAGTTTTTGGTTTATTAAAACTCCCTAAGCTTTTATTAACAAAATGACTAAGACTGATTATATGTTAAAACAAACTTTTTCCCCATTAAAACGAACGCTCAGTTTGTGGTCCATTATTACTTTAGTAAAAGATATGCACGTCTTCCAGAGCCGCTATGGTCCTGTCAATCTTGCGCTGCAGCTCATGCTGTATGAAGCGGACGCTGCTGTCCAACTCAACTAGGCAACATTATTTATGTTAGGCCTATTATATAAAAATCGGTGGATGGCCGAGCACACCGGCACAAGCGTTAAGAGTTACTTATTACTTACACGTTAAGCCTCGAGGCCTGTGCACACTCATAGCCTAACATAAATCCTGACTAAATGCCACGTTCCCACAGCTATGATTAGCCTACAGTACAGTAAAAATGAAATCCACCCTCAGCCGATTTGCAATTACAGTAGGGTATTTGCAATGACCATCCCATGTTCAAAACTGATCGTATTGTCTAAAACGGGTGTGTGTTCACGGTGTGTTTGTGTGTTCACTGCTGTGTGTGTGCACTTTGGATGGGTTAATTGCAGAGCACAAATTCCATACTTGGCCTTATGTCACGTCACTTTCACTTTATTTTGAGTTCATGAACAATAGGCCTATATACACTGTAAAAAAAAAAAAACTGAGCCAACTTAAAATTTTAAGGTAACCAGCTTCAGCAGATTTTTGAGTTTTCTCAAGTTGTTTTAAGTTTATACAACAAAAAGTTAAGAATCTCCTACAAAAATAAGTTGAGAGAACTCAAACATCTGCTGAAGCTGGTTGCCTTAAAATTTTAAATTGGATTTAAATTAATTTTTTTTTTATTAATTTTTTATTTTTTTTTTACAGTGTACATGAGCAATATCACACGAGTAGAAGTGAGATATGGCTGTATATCGCACAGCTGTGATTCGGCCTCGTAGGCCGCAGGCAAGCGGAGTGATACAAACAGTGACGAGGAGAAGGAGCTCTGTTGGACTCCAATATCGCATACCTATCAGCCAATCAGATTCCAGAATCAGAAAGAACTGTTGTATAAGAAAAACATACATATTCAGTTAATGCAATGTTAGGCTATATAACAAAGAGAGATAAGCTATTGTTCGTCTTTTTAATTGCTTACCCTAATTAATATTTGATGTGACTTCCAGATACATTAAAATATCTAAAAAAAAAAAAAGAAAAGTAGAAAATAAACTCACTGGAGGGTATCACTGGTCAAATTCAGTAGCAATTTATTTGATTATTTAATCTCCATTTACTAGTGAAAATTATAGTCCGAGTAATGGTGCCAGCTGTCCTTTTGCGCCACCAGGTGGAGATTTCACTAATGAGTTTGTATGACTGCATGCATACTGCATACTTCAAAGAATGCCATGCACGATCATTTTGATTCATTTTCGACATTTTGGATAGTTCTGATGCCATGAGCCAGTTTTGATGACTTTGCAATAATCCTAAATATAGACTAATAATTAATTAATTAATGATCAGTTATAATTACAGACTTTTCACAGCACACATTTGTAAACTACTTTGGACAAAATCGTCAGCTAAATGTAAATGTATAAACTGTTAAAAATTGTAATGATGAACTTACAGGCATGCAAACTTTAGAGACAGTTCCATTTTTGAACTGTGACCATTGGCACATAATGCAACAAAGATTGCTGAAGTCACCAGATTTTATTAACAGACCTACCAATCTCTGTGCAAAAATAACGTGATGCTACCTTCTGCCAACCCCACAAATACTGGATTACTCAGTAAATATACAACCATGACATTTAATATTTTGGCTTTTATCGCAGTACTTAATTATCTTTCTTCAGAAATAAAAATATTGAAAAAATCAAAAATTTGAACTGGGAAGCTTTCTGAAATTTGGTTGATTCGACACAGAATGACCAGTAGGATTTACGACAGTGATGATATTTTGTTTTCCTTTTACATAAAACACATTAAATATTACATTGGCATATGGAATATAACATGTATTTCCATCACAGGTTTGGTCTTCATTTGACCTTATGCACGGTTACTTCCTGGTTGTAGATAAGCCAGCTCAGTCATTTCCGGTCAAGTGTACTGTGCCGTAAGAGGAGCCTCCTTTACTCGGTTTCTCTACATAATCCATTCACAATTTGGAGAAAAGTTTTATTTGTCTAAGAGGACCAAATGTTCACCTATACTGTTTCAGGAATGACAAACGCGAATGTTTAATTTATGCGAGTGAATCCATTAAATTATGCGGCGAGTCATTGCTATGATTGACAGCTGCAACGGAAGGAATCATCTGACGAGCCGATGTCAGAATAGAACTGCATTAAGTGATTTAGATTAAATTCAGACTAACAAAACTACAGGTCTGTGTTGGATAAAACTTAAACGATGTATTAGGTATTTAAATAATTCAGCATTATAGGCTGTCGACTGGCCTTATTTATTTATTTCTTTAAATGACTTTGTGACTTCCTGCACTTGCTATACTTCATACTTCAGTGCGATAAAGTACCAAATTTGTTATAATAATTATTTTATAATGGATCAGAAGACGTGAAAAAACTAGGTAGTTGAAATGGCAGCTGCAGCTAATGATTGATTCTATACTGCCATCTCCTGGTTATAACGGTAATTTCATCTAAAGTCTTTATTTTTGGCACATTTCTTCATGTCGTCTTCATGAATGAAAAGTGAACCTTTAATAATGCGAATTTTACTGCACAGAGTTGAGAAATAATAAAGGCTTTAAAATTGTATAATATTTTAAAAATGTGTTTATAGCTATGAAGGTAAGATATTGATTATTGAGAATACCATTAAGACCGCCTAACCGCCTGACGATAGTGTTTATTTGTCTCTACCTATATATAGCACATATAAAATGAGCTTCACCGGAAGATTAAGAGCTGGCCTATCTTTATCCGGAAGTTCTAAAAAGCGCTCCGTGCATATGGTCAATTTCACATAAGGTGGTATTAAAAAGGTCTTAAAAACTCTTTAAGTTAACTTGTTTATATCTAGACACCTTGTTGCAATAATCTAGTAAATTTGTATTTGGCATTATTCGTTAATTTATGTAGTATGTAACATACTAGTTTCTCAAGACACATGCTGTATTGCGTAGTTATAATTTTAACAAATAAATGTTGATCTGTTAGCTATATTAAGATTACTTTGACATGCTGTGCTATCATAATGCTATCATAATTGTGAAATTGTCAGCAAATTTCAGACAGTTGTTTATTTGTTTATGTTCACTATAGAAATGTTTCATATATGTAGCAATTTCACTGAAGGATTGTAATATTGTTTATATCTAATTTGCACAATTTTTACTCTGTTTCAGACCACACACACACACACACACACACCAACAACCTTTACCTTGTGCAGCCCAAGTACTCTCCGAGCCCTTACTCACTTACCGGAGTCACCAGTTTTCATGGACTGTCTGAACAATCCAGAGGTTTTCCTCTACAAAGGGTGTTGCTGAGGCTTTGAAGAAGGACAAGACTGCTGAAGTGAAACTAGACGATGGCAAACTGCAAAACAGACTGCATCGAAAGGCCTCTGGCTCTGGCCTTTGCAAAACTTGGCTGTTTTGTTGGTAGACATCCATGTGTGTTTCTTTTGTCAGCTATGTGTGTAGCTGCTGGACTTGGAGCTGGTTTCATGTTTATTCAGGAGAGGAAGGCAAATGATATTGAAGACCAGTTCACGCCCATCAATGGACCAGCCAAGCTGGAGAGGGCGATTGTGGTGGAAAATTTCCCACAGTCTGAAGAGTTTTCTCAGTTACGGCTTGCGTCTGAAGGCACTTATGCCTCTTTGATCATCACAGGCTTGCATGGAAAAAATATATTAACTGAAGCAGCTTTTAATGACATTATTGAGTTAGACAGACGAGTGAAACGTTTAGAGACAGGAAACACTTTTGAAAACCTCTGTGCCAAAACAAAGGGAAGGTGCATGTCAAATGCAATTTTAGACATTATAAATTACAATGCTACTGAAATAGTTTCTTCAACTATAACATATCCGATGAATAATGGCAAATTTTTGGGAACAAGTATCGGTGGTGTAGAGCTAAAGCCAGATGGCTCAGAGATAACCAGTGCAAAAGCAGTTAGGCTTTTTTATTTTCTAGATGAGGAGAAGATAAATGAAAACTCTGACTGGCTTGATGGCTTTCTAAAACTCCTCTCAAACTACACAGAACAGAAAACGGTAAGACAAAGAAATTATTGTGAATAATGAGTTATATCTACACATATACAGATACCTAATGACCATTGTTTGTGTAAAAGCACCTCATGTGACATTATCTAATCAGCTAGTCAAGCACCAAAAGTAATTTGGACAGCAATTCAAATGTACCAAGTTAATGAACTGAATACACGTATATTTGTTTGATTTTTCCGCTTGTCAAGTCCTGTTGTAATTTGTAAGAATTAGTTCTGCATTGTGATCCTACATAATAAAACACTTTTGTGTGTACATACAGGACACAATTATATGGAACAGTGTTTGGCTGCTCTTTTTTCCACAGGTCCATGTGTCTTACTTTACATCAGTATCAAGACAGAATGAGTTGGAGACCAATTCAGACTCTGTCATCCCCCTCTTCTCTGTTACGTATTTCCTGGCTATTACAATTTCGATTCTGTCTTGTTCGAGGTATAAAGAATTAAAAATAATCACATAAGCACTATTCATTCTACCACTTGCTATGTAATTTATCCATTGTGTCCTTCCACAGGTTAGACTGTGTCAGGACGAAGGTGTGGGTGGCCACGTTCGGCGTCCTCTCCGCTGGTATGGCCGTGTTGGCCAGCTTTGGACTGCTGCTGTTCTGTGGGATGCCATTTGCCATGACCGTGGCCACAGCCCCGTTTCTGATTCTTGGTAAGGCCTGGGACACACTAGACGATTTTCAAATCTTAACTATTTTAGACCACAGACATGAAGACTGTTTCAACCAAGACTGTTTATAATCCTCTGAACGCACACACTAGACCAGGGTTCCTCAAATCTTTCCCTGGCGGGCCAGAGTTTAGCTCCAACCCTGATCAAACTCACCTACCTGTGATTGTCTAATGATCTTGAAGACTCTGATTAGCATGCTCAGGTGTGTTTGATTAGGGTTAGAGCTAAACTCTGCAGGAGTGGGCCAGGTTTGAGGATGCCTGCACTAGATTATTCAACCAGACCACGAAACCACACACTCGTCGTGGTTTCGTGGTTTCACAGTGACATGAGATCTCACGGAGACTCGCAAGATCAAATGTGACAAGAGAAGAAAAACAAATGGAGAATAATCAGTGTCGTGAGCTAGCTCTCCTGGCACTCGTTCTGTTATACAGTGAAAAACAAAACAGAAAAAAGGGTGATGTTGTTTCTCATACTCTGCTTTCGTGGCATGTTTATGGCTGCCAGGATTCAGATATAGAAGCACAGAGAGAGATCACAGTATGCTTTATGTCAAAAAAATTGATTTATTGCCCCTCATAAAGATAAGACCCCCCACCCCTCCCTCCCACCCAAACTGGACACCTGTTTTGTCCACCCCCATCCATGTAAATGACCGTCTGTTTTTACTGTCCAGTGATCCTAAGGAATGTGTGTTTTCTTTTTTTTTTGTGTGGGCCATTGAAGACTGTTATGTGTTTAAACTTTAAATTGTGAAACTGTGTTAAACGGGACAAAGAGAAGTTTTTATTGGAGTTTTTCACGCACACATATCAACAAAAAACATCAAACATATACGTAAAATGAGCAACGACTTGCTAGTGTCGTTGTAACGAACTCTACCTAGTTTAAAAACGTTTTAAGTTAAATAAAAAGAAGTAGAAGTGTACGTGTTTATTTAAAACAGACAAGGCATCTGACACGTTAGTTAAAACAATAGAATAACATTACAAGTTAAATAATATAGAGTTGACTCATCTAAACAAAAAAGCATCAGAAGTGAACGTTAAGTAAGGTACTTTACAACGTTCTATCATTACAGATTAAAAGGTAGCTTTTGACACAAGTTACAGCAAATAGAGCTGACTCATCTTACCGTCTTCTAAAACAAAAAAAGCATCAGAAGCAAACGTTAAGTAAAAAGTCAAAATATTGTTACAAAAATTAAACAAAAGAAAAAGAGCAGACAATCTTTCGCAGCCCTCCGTCCGATAACCGTACACTAGTGCGTCAAAACTCCGAATGTGCTTACGCCGCTGAATCCAGACCACGCCTACTACCATCCCCTATCAGCAGGTGTACTGACGGCTTCAGTTGTAATGTTGTGTTTAAAAAAGGAGTGTTGAGGTTAGCCTATCTTCACCTTCAAAAAATACAGACAAGGTTTTGCGAATTGGAAAAAAAAACAGAAAATTGTTCTACAACAATGGCTGAAACATCGTTACCTAAGACTCCCGAGAAGACGGTTGAGGGTGCTATGGGTGATCTTACTCTAGCGCCTAGGAAGATGAAACATGGACCGTGTTTGGTCAATTTCCTCCATGAGTCTATGGATAATGTTAAGTACAATCTTCATTTATCCGGTTATCGTGTATGCAGTTACAACTTTGACAAGACCAACAGGGAGGTCAGACTGCGTACCGTGGACAATGATGAAAGGTTCACGTATGACACGTGCGAAGATCCTGAATTGTTTTTCACTGTAAAAGACTGGTGTTTATTTTACAATTATGTCTGGCGTGATCTAAAAGACGGTTGCGACGACCCACTATTCATAGGGGAGTGGAACGGTATTACGCCTGGAATGAGATACAGAGTGCTGGGGGACCATGTTAACAAGTACGCTGATGATTACGTTTATATACTTTGTAGCGACCACACTGAAGGCCTACCTGAGCGCGCATGGCCGATATCTGAAGAGGATCATCTCAACTACTATAGAATTAAATTCTTGTTTCAATGGAAAGATGTCCCTGCGTTAGAAGACATATTTGAAAAGATTGACAAAACGGTGCGAGGCATTTGACAGATACAACAACATAAAAGTGAAATTGTTTCACCCCGAATGGTGTGTGACCAGTCGGAGAGGTGTTCACGTAGCTCCGCCTACATTCTATTATCATTAAATACAGAGTGACAGGGGTCTCATAGGAAATAGACTTTGAAACGCTAACACTGGCAACATGACCCAAGAAAATACTTCAACCCCTCTTAGCAGAGGGATCGTCTACGGACAACATTACCTGGCTGAACAAATTTTGTACAGAGCTCAGATACCATAACCTCGCTTTCCTGGTAAAGCACGCACCGTCTCAACCTGCAGCACCTGACGCCGCAACCTCCGATTCCGTCTCGGATTCGGTCGACGGACGCATCGGTGTGACCGGCCATAAAATTATTAAAGCCGTTGTCGGGATCATTCTGGAACATCTGGTTGACAGGCAGCTTAAAAAAAATTGCTACGGTTGTTCGGTCGACCATCCATCGCAAACACAACATTCGTGTCTCTATGAGGCTCCGGCATACTATTTTCTCAGCTGTTTTGAAGAACTGAGGGGTAAAGTGTGTAAATCCGATCTAAAGTTAATTCTGGCCAGAACCTTGAAACTGTTCGGTTTATCACCGCACCTCCAGAGGATTCAGGGCGTTGTCGATGCTGTTCTGTGCAAACTCAGAGATGAGATGTTCATAGTGGGCGGATTGGCAGAACTCAGGATGAAACTTCTGGATGAAAACTGTGAACAGGCTGTTTTTGACGCTGTTGACAGCTGGAAGAAAAGCGTGCCTGCAGATTCTGACTGACTTGGGGAAGATGGGAAACCTCTGCAACACACCCTGTCTGGCAAAACTCTTATTTAAACAACGAATTAAGAGAGAAATAATACATTTATTGTATAAGACCATTGATGATAATAATGATTGTTAAGTGAATAATAAACGTTTAATGAAAATAAAAAATCAAATGACTGTTATATGAGGCATGTCGAATGAGTGGAAAGTTATGACAAATCAATGCATCGCAAAGGGGTATGATCCCTGTATGACCGTTAAAAACATTCTCGAAATCATGCCTGAATCTGAAGAAAGTCTTAAAATAGTTAACATTTTATGTCTTTGTACTTCTGTAACCGATGTGTGTATGATCTTGTTGTCAAGAAATGAACCGACGGATGTGTGTAAAATTATTGACACATTAGTTGAACATATGACAGAGAAAAATATTGTAACGTGTATGAAGTTCCTTCAATATATAACGTATAACCAATCATATTTAATGTTTGACCCCCTCCCTTCTACAATGATTGCAAATAAAAACCTACTTGACACTAATCATTCTGTCATTATTTTTTGAAAAACAGTGGAGTAAGATGTCTGAATTAATGAAAAAAACATACTACAATCCTTCAAACCCGGGGTCTTTGGGTGGTAAAAAACGGTTAAAACGTGCAGTGTTACAGGAATGCGGCGTAACTCTGAATGATAAAGAAGTTACGGACTGGCTAGCCGCTCAAGACGCATATACCTTACACAGAACTGCGCCTGTCAAATACAAGCGTAATAGGGTCGTGGTGTTTGGGAAAGACGTATAGTTTCAAGCAGATCTGGTCGACATGTCTGCTTATTCGAAAGAAAACGATAATATAAAATTTTTACTGACTTGTATAGACGTTTTCAGCAAGTATGGATGGGCACGCCCACTGAAGAATAAGACGGGGAAGGAGGTTATGAAAGCGTTCGAATCTATACTCAAAGAAAACCGTGTACCTCAAAAATTACAGACTGATAAAGGTACTGAATTTTTTAACAAACATTTCCAGCAACTGATGAAAAAGTATAACATACATAATTTTGCTACGGCAAGTGATGTAAAAGAATCGGTGGTGGAGCGCTTTAATCGCACGCTTCGTGACAGAATGGCGCGATTTTTAACAGCCATCAATTCAAAGCGTTATTACGATATCTTACAAGACCTTATAGATGGGTATAATGCCAGCTATCACAAAAGCATTAAAATGCGACCCCTGGATGTTCATAAAGAAAACGAAGCGGATGTGTTTAATAATCTGTATGGAAGGATGCGTAAAGGTGCACCTCTCTTTAGGTATAAAATTGTCGATGTGGTTAGGGTGTCTAAAGTCAGGCATGTATTTTCTAAGGGGTACGAGCAGAATTACACAGAAGAGTTTTTCACTATAGCGGCCTTTATACCACGGATCCCGCCAGTGTACAGGTTACAAGACTACGACGGGGATATTATCGAAGGTTGTTTTTATGAAAAAGAATTACAAAAAATGATTGTGAATCAAGATAAGTCGTTTAAAATAGAGAAGATTTTAGATTGTAAAAAGAGAGGGAAAAAAAAACGTTCTGTCTCGTGAAATGGTGGGAGGTAGGCCTAATCGAATTTTATTATCCAATTTCCTGGTATACATTTAACGAGGAGGATGCGGCGTTTATTATTAACACGACTCCCACCATACTGAGTTATGATGAGAAACGTTACGAAGAGGATGCGGGTGTGATTATCTATATTAAAGAAAAAAATCTTCAAAACATATCTAAAGTATGCAATACGTTAAAAGCGGGATATTACGAGGATGTACTGTTTCTGGTTAGAGAAATAAATGCGAATTTACCTCCTAGAGTGACCCGCGGTTACGATCATGTCAAAAACAGGATATTTCTAAAAGCACCGACGAACACATCTTTAATATTTTATGGGAATTGGCCATTATTTTAGGTTTAAAACCGTGCGTGAAAATGATTTATGATGAACATATTTTGTGAAAGCGCGTGAGAGTTCATCGTTCGAATATGCTAATTCCATTAAATCATCACAAATCAAAATAGATTTCTTATTAGGAGGCAATAAATGTTCATCCGTTAAAGATTTTGGTATGCCTTCAGTAAATTTAATATCAAACAATGACAAGAGTTCATCATACAATGGTTGCCAATAGCTGTATAAAAAAACAATATTGTCAATTTTTACATTGATCAGCTTATCTGCGTTACACAACAGATTTTTCACAAAGACAGTCTTCCCGCTGCCGAAAGGTCCGGAGACCACGGCGGAGAATGGGAAATTAAAACGAAAGTCAAAACCTTCTTCAACATACACATCGTCTGGTCTGGACATATTGTTAATAACTGTACAGTAAAGTGGAGCAGTCAGGCAAAAGAATCCGTTTGTCATAAACCACTTTGAATCTTTTCAAAAGTGATCTATTATGTAATGTGAACTTCTTTTTATTCCGTACAATGGTCTCTGTACGGGTGAGCAGATGGGACGTGTCACGTGATGCTACATATCCCTGTACCAGACATATCATACTTTCTAAGGTAACGATTTGCGCATTCGAAGAATGGAGCATGATCCCTTTCGCTTTAAGGGTGACTTTATTTTTTGCAGTTTTAAAGCCATACGATTTAGGACCGGTTGATGCGAATTCCGTGATGTTATCGTCTATGTAGAGTTCGTTCGTCAGTTCGCCTAGGTACGAGCCTGTTTGAGGCATCCATTTGCTTTCTTTCGACGAAAAGATAAGACTGTCTGTATCTACGTAAAAAACGCGCGGGCCTAATCTGTCCATAAGGGCGTATAATTCCAACCGTCCATAAGCCGTGGTGAATGAGGCGATAAACACATTAACATGGCATGCGGGGGCGGGGTCGTCTTCAGCGTAGCACCACTGTACTAGGGCTACAGAGTCTGATACGAATGAGAAGTGTTTAATTACATGGTAGTTTCCAAAAATGTGACGGGCGAAATCTTCAGGATCTGTCAAAAGTTCGGTCTTAGGTAAATTACATCTAAGTCCGAATCTCCCCCAAAAGGCGTTCAATAAAAATTTATTTATAAATCTACGTGCTGGATTGAGAGTTATTTTGCCTATGTCAAGATGAACACCCTCCTTCTCAAAATAATCTTCAACGTAAGACTGTTTTTCGGCATCTGTCACTACGTGTGGGGGGAAACCTGAAGCCTCTTGCTTGAATTTGAGAAACGTCTTAACATATTCGGTGAATAATGTGTCTGACGTCTGCGGAAAGCGCCAGACTTCCACGATTCTGACAACTGTATAACCTTTAACTACGGCGTGTGATAGTTCCACAGACGTCCAAACCCCTGAAATAGCTCTTTCTTCATCGCTATGCTGACAACACATTTGTAGTTGTTGGTCTGCGCAGGTGCGACACAGAGCGAACAATAGCTTTCCCTGCGCCGATTTGAAAGGGATAAGCGGATGAAGCAGTTTACGCGGGGGCAGCACCATGCATTTAATAAGTCCAAAATAAGACTCGACCGGTTCAAAATCTTTTAAAATTATTTCAGGATGCCCGATGGGGTAAGTTTTACGCGACTGTACGAAAGGAGACAGCTACGTAAAGTCAAGATATGATACGTGTTCGCCCTCTGTAACTTTATGGTAAAGCTTCAGTGCATTCGTTCGACCACAGAAAAGCGACGCCCTAGGATTCAGACGTTCAGGTGCCGCGTAATTACTCATGAAAGTCCTAACATCAGGATCATTTTGTTTGGCATTCACCCACTGACATTCCCAAATAGTAATTACTTTGAGGTTGTAAGTTTTACGCAAAACTTCCAGCTTATTATCAGATTGTCTTCTGAGCACACCGAAAGGTGTTTTTGACACGGGATTTAATTCGTTAGGATTAAAACGACAGCAATGTCTGTGCCAGAAACACCCCAGGAATTCCAAAGCCATTCTATCGCCGTTAAACTCATAATATCCATCCACGTGATAAGATCCAAATTTGACTTCACCGTGATTTAATGCATGATGCACGTCAACGTTTTTGTTCGCTTTGTTTAAAACACTTTTTTTATCCAAAGACACAATAGCCCTGACGCATAAAAACGCCTATCTTGATCAGTACAAAGCTTATTCTACCCCGTCCGTTTTTATGTGTCAGGGCTATTGTGTCTTTGGATAAAAAAAGTGTTTTAAACACCTTCATAGCGCACCCCGCGAGCGTTACACATCCGAAGGGGTCCACGTTTGTACACGCTATAAACTCGTTTCTGTATTTCATACAACCCTCACGTAACAAAACGTCGTTCTTGCAATACATCGCCAGTTGTGTTTTGAAATTAAAAACCTGTCCTGCTACACTCTCGTACCACCTATCAAATTTGACCTGATCAGGTTCGGACATTGTGTTGTGTCCATAATCTTCTTTAGATGGATACGGTCCGACGTAATTTGCATTTTGCAAACGATTAAAATGATGGGGAAAGAATCCTTTTTCGTCTGTGTTTAGGTTTAAAGCGGAGGGCATTTTTGACAATTTCATAGGTAAGAAACTGTAACTGTCTATGTATCTCTGTTTAAATACATGTTCGTACATATATACGAGTCTGCATCCTTGGTGTATAATTTTTGGTGCCAAACCTTGACTTGTGAAAATACTCGAGCAATATATAAGAGTCAAAACCTGAAGCGTTGTGTGCTATAAATGTAAAGTCTGTAAATTTCGGACGTCTGAAATGTTTGACCATTTTGTCTACGCAATCAGCGCCTTTGGCTGTAAACACTTCACCGTCTTGCGAAATGGCACACACGTAATTTGCAGTATGTCTTGAATCTTCGTGCATCGTCTCAAAATCGAAATAAATATATTTTTCGGCATGCACGTCAGGTTTTACGGGTTGAATATAACAGCTGTGATGGCCTTCATCTATCAGTATGTCGTTGCAATGCGGACATTTGGACGGGGCGCACTTATATAGTGATAGTTTATCACCCGTCCATTTCGCTCTATACTGTACATATTTTGAGGTCTAGGGCTGTTTCGAATTTAGATACGTCGTGAAACTTTATCTTGCGGATGATAACCCTGTTCTGTGTGTATGTTGTTGGCTATTCTGACCAATTCCTGATCGGGACAATGAGGGTTTAAAAATGTGCCAGGCATATACTGAAGCACATATTGTCTGTTATATTTTTTGCGACAAAAAGATTCATCTTATTTTTTTTGGATTATCGTATTGTGCGCTAGGTCGGCTAGCTTTCTACGACCTCTGCCTTGTCTATTCCGTACCACAGACACGCATAAATGTAAAGCAGAATCGCACCCCACATCCGCGTTGCTTTGAACCGTTCATTCGATTTGATCGATAAACCTATTAACGTCATGATTATTATCTGGCGTTAGAACCGCGTTAATGTCTGTGGGGAGACTCTCACCTTGCATCGACACGTTCATAAAACCGGATTGGCCTGCCAACAAACGTGAAAAATCTACGATCTCATTCAAAATATCTTGCAAAAAGATATTATACGCTACATAATCATCTGCGGCGATTTTGCGTAAATTTAAAGTTCTGCGAATTTCTAAACCGTTAAATCTCGATCTTGGGGTAATTTTAAAATCGCTCACACGACCACCTTCATTTATTAGCCTATCTATAAAATTTTGGCTGAGATCCATATTTGGTGCTGAAGGATCATAGCTTGAGGCGTCATCATTAGATGAACCCGTACCAATCTGACCATCATTTATAGTTACATCCTGTCATTCATACTGTTCATCTACCAGTTCGTGCAATCTTTCGGTCATGTTAAGCAAATCTGGTTGTAACATCTGTAATTGATTATTAATAAGATCGCATAACAGATCGGCGTTATTTTGAGAATCGTGTCTAGGTCTTAATGATCTCTGATCATCTTCTGGCACACGGTCATGCAAATCGTCGTGACATCTTTTACCACTCATTTTGAAAATTTATTTTGAAAATCAGACATACAAAATAGTTCAACCTTAAAGACAAACGGATGTAGCCCCTTGAAAACACCACAACGGTTCACAACGTAACATGTCCAGATATAACAAAAACAAACACTTACGGTATAAATTCAAAATAATCATTTTACCATCAGTGAGTAAAATTGAACCAGAAACTAATAGGAGATACAATCAACGATGAGAAATTACATATCAACACGTATATGATTTACTAATAACATGAATAAATCAATAATACACTGTTGTCAATGATAAACATTAATAACAGTATGAAAAATTCAATATAGGTAACATACAAAATAATGTAAGGAAAAAATCAGTTATTCAATTCATTGTACATTATCTTCTCGATATCATAAGTTCATGCAAATCTACCAACATTCTCTGTAGCAGATTCAAACACTCAGACATCAAAGATAATGCATTTACCGCCAATCTCTGCTTGGTGCGATTCTCGCGGATTCCCTCCGGTACTCCGATCATACTCTGCCGAAATTGCGTGAATTCGTTATATAACTCTTCGTGACAATTTCTCCAAAACTCCGCTGCATGTCGTAAGGTTTCGGCGTGTTGTTGTTGACAGGATATGACATTTCTTAAAATCGAAATAACGTCACCTTGCGCGTTAGCTGCATTCTCTTCGACTTGCCGGTAAGTTAACGGTTGTCCGGCCAGATCAAAAAGTCTTTCGAAGTAACGGTTAACACGGTTCAACGCTTCGCGATCAAGCCTTCTATTTAAATCACGATCGCTAAACAGCTCCCGAGGTATTTCATGTAGTAATTCCGCATCCTCCTCCTCCTCCTCCTCTTCTTCTTCTTCACTCTCCATATCACTGAAGGATACCTGATCCCATGCGTGGACCAGCGAATCAGACCAAGCTGTTAGCCCTCGTTGGTCATGATCTTGTTCTGTAAAAAGAATAACAATAACCACTTCATTAACTTATTAAATAAAAGTCGAACATAAAATATGATAATGCGATTTTCTGTTTTAATACGCACCGTTGTTCTCTGAAGTCCTTAAACGCCTAGTGGCGTTTCCTGTTCTCATATTTCCTGTTCGGGCAGCCTCACGCGTTTTACGGCCTGTCCGCAACCGTACATTCGCTGCGTGGGGGTCGATTACGTCCGTGTGTGCGTTTGCACGGACGGTAGGCATATGAAGTTGTTCATCCGAACACTCCGTGTGGGAGGGGGTGGTCATTGTGACGTTGGCTGGTTCGTGACGTAACTTGGCCCCCACCACAATCTCCCGCTGCACATCCTCTGCAGTTATTATTACAAGGTTGATGTCATCATTGTGCACACCTGTCAAATTTAGTAAATACCATTTATGAGGGATCGGTAGTTTTAACACGTTAAGAAAAACAAAACAAAACTAATGTCAACTTACTGTTAAGTCTATTGTCATCCTCGCAAACAGTTAGTTGGGCTTCATCAACTGAATAAATGATAATCATCATTATTATTAATAATAATATTATTAAACCGTACAATAGAAAAAAGAGTAAAGACTTACATATCTTCTCAAGGATGTGTTCTAGATCTTCGTCAAACACAAGATTATCAAAAGTAGCTGGAAATAATAATGTCATGTTAAACAAATATTCACGTTAAAATATTTAGACATCTCCTATGAGCAAAACATACTCCCCATCGTAATTGTCAGCCATCGTTCCGACGTTTGTTGAGGTGCAACGGCGGCGTACGAGAAATTAGAGTTTTACAGTTAATGAGGACGTTATAACTTGTGCTTTTTAACGCATCACTTTGGGGGGCTTCTCTTGAAAATGCGTCGTAAATCCGATAACAGCCGGAAAGGGGTGACCTAAAACCACAAATCTTTAGTAAGGTACACGACACAACGTTACTTTGTGAAATAGTATGGTCAAATATTACTAAATTCGCGTTTAAACATAATGACTAGTATTCTATAAATAATGTGATTATTCGTACATGCATGCATAAAGGAACGCTTTTATTATTTACATTTAAATACCGGTTTCGCATCTGTTTACATAATTTACCTGACGGTATGATATAGATTTACGTTACATTATTTAAAACAGAAACTCTCTAGATACATTTTATATTTAGACTCCTACTTATCGCTCGCGGCCGCTATATATTTATTCGGATTCTGACTTTCCTTATTCTCATCAAATCCATCCCGCACAATTCATCAGACGCAGGGTAGTTAGCCAGCTGCATCTTCATCACTTTACTTAACACAGCTGGAGGTGTTTCACCGATGGGATGAAACATCTTTTAGATTTTCTTTTTTCTTTTACAACTTAATTGCTGCGATGTTAGCATATCCCTCGCATGTAGACGCATATTGTCCCTTATCTACGCGCGTTTGAACGGCGCGGGTGATTTTAACAGACGAAAAATCAAAGTTCGGGATATCTGTTTATTGACCTCGCGAGAACCATCTGTTCAAATGGCCATTTGAAGTAGGTCTTATGTATTTCTTACGACGGTAAAGTTCACGGGGTTCTATTTGCGTTATATATGTATTATGTATAGACCTACATCATAATATGTTTTAAGCGCATCAAAGATCGGATAAAGAAATAACAAATTATGTGAAATTAAGTAAATTAAACGTCATTTTCCTACAACATAGAACATCTTATTAAAACAATCATCTTTGAAGAGATCCTCTATTTATTTAAACTTTATCACCTTCTTTATCTACCTCATTACATCCTGAACATCGGTTTGAAGACGTATTCGAATAGATTATAAATTCATTATAAATACTCATTTCTCAACTTTACCTAACTTTTAACTTAACCAGCTATGTGTCATATAAAATCTTCTAAAGGGACATACATCCTTTGATCGGACAGTGAACTTTAAGTCTAAACTTTTGACAAAGTTCATACTAGCAGGCGCATGTCATAAAATGGTTAACGTGTATGTCGTTTGATCAATGAAGCAACGCTAAAGTTTACGATGCCAGATCCCCAAAAACTCGTTAGATTGCAAATGAGTTGCGTCTCCAGAAACACCTTTAGATGTTTTACAGCAAACCTCTTGATCTGATACGGTCGCGTCGTTAATCATACGTCCAGACACACAGTGCCATTCTCATTTCGTAGCACTGCGTGAGACGAAATATTTACATTTCGCGCGATAATGTAAAAAGTTTAGGTGTCTAATTATGTCTGAAAAATCCAAAGGCATCCAAAACATTTGCTTTCATTCCGGTTTCCGCTCACATGCGCGTGTATGCGTTTTAACTATAGCTCCAGAAGTTTTAAGATTGACAAATCAAAGTTAATAAAGTAAATAAAGATATTATACTACTAAAATAAAATAAAACAAGACAAACAACATTTTCCTGTGGCTTAGAGGTGATTTTTATAAGAAAAACATAAAATAAAAAAATAATTTTTAAAACTGAAAAAGTCTGGGTAATATAACACGTCAGAAGTCTTAAACTTGACAAAAATAGAAGAGTAAATAAAGGTATTACTAAATTAAGTACGAATAACTAAACTAAAGTAAATAAAATAAATAAGCAACATTTCCCTGTGGCTTAGGTAATGTTTGTTTAAAAGGAAAAAACTAGACTAACCTAATTTTAAGGTAAAAAGATTTAGGATGAGTGCCAAATTGTTTCATTAATTAAGAAATGTTAAAGATTTATTAAAATAACGCTCGTTCTAATGTTAAAACATTACTTTAATTCTTTTAAATCTTTGCCCTGGTCTCTCCTCAAGCTCTGGATTCAGCGGCGTAAGCGCATTCTGAGTTTTGACGCGCTAGTGTGCGGTTATCTGACGGAGGGCTGCGTAAGATTGTCTGCTCTTTTTCTTTTGTTTAATTTTTGTAACAAGATTTTGACTTTTTACTTAATGTTCGCTTCTGATGCTTTTTTTGTTTTAGAAGTCAGCTCTATTTGCTGTAACTTGTGTCAAAAGCTACCTTCTTATCTTTATGAGGGGCAATAAATCAAATTTTTTGACATAAAGCATACTGGGATCTCTCTAAGCACACAACACCCGGTAAGTGATGCTTGCCGATGCTTTACCGGTGTCATGGGTATCAAATCAGATCAAGAGTTTGTTTGATATTTACAGTTTGAGTTCAGGACGCTCTGTCTCAGTCAAGAACAGTTAAATAATCGTAATGACATCACACAATAGAGGATTTTTTGGGCAAAAAATTGTTTGCGGCAAGCCTCAAATCAGGCCACACACTCAAGGGTGCAAATCATCAAGTGTGTGGCTAGCCTAAGTGTCATTCGTTTCCTCAACTAGTAGGCATCCCACAGCTGATGTTCACAGGCTCACAGTCTCTGCTTCCCTCCAGGTGTTGGTGTTGATGACATGTTCATTATGATATCCTGCTGGCAGAAGACTGAAGTTGATAAAGCCGTTGAGGTTCGCTTAGCAGAAACGTATAAGGAGGCCGGCGTGTCCATCACGATCACCACGCTCACGGATGTGCTGGCGTTCTACATCGGTCTCCTCACTCCGTTTGGCTCGGTTCAGTCTTTCTGCATGTACACCAGCACAGCTCTTCTGTTCTGCTACGTCTTCAACATCACCTTCTTCGGCGCGTGTCTCGCACTGAACGGAAGGCGAGAGAAAGACAACAGACACTGGCTGACCTGCATGAAAGTCCCAGAAGCCAGTGGTGATGATAATGTTTGTTGTGTTGGTGGGGCGTATGATAAAGAGACACGTAAGGAATTTGAAATGCCAATGGATTCATTCTTTAAAAACTATTACGGCCCTTTTCTGACAAGAGTGTGGGTTAAGGCGCTCGTGTGTCTGATCTATGCCGGGTATTTGGCAGTCAGTATCTACGGATGCTTCCAAATACAGGAAGGTCTAGATCTGAAACATTTAGCGGCAGACGGCTCATATGTTGGTGATTACTATGACAATGAGGATGAATTCTTCTCTGATTTTGGTCCTAATGTCATGTTAGTTATAAAGGATGAGCATTTTCAGTACTGGAACCCAACTGCTCGCAAAAGTCTTGACTTGTGTTTGGAAAATTTTCAAAGTCTGACAATGGCAGATTCAGGCATTCCACCCGTTTCTTGGCTGAGTGCATACATGCAGTTTGGACTGCGCCCTGGTTTCAATTTAGACAATGAAATGCAATTCAAAAGCCGTTTAACCACATTCCTTAATCGGTCTGGTTTTAGTCGAGATGTAAATTTCACTAACAATCAAATTCATGCATCACGTATGTTCGTTCAGACGGTGAACATCCGCACAGCGATCGATGAGAAGAACATGCTGAATGCGTTCAGAGAAACCGCAGAAAAATGTGGCAAGTTGCAGACACCTGTTCATCTGATTGTGTACCACCCTGCATTCATCTATTTCGACCAATATGCCGTCATCGTCAGTAATACAGTCCAAAATATAGTAGTTGCTACATGTGCAATGTTAGTTATTTCACTCCTGCTGATCCCGAACCCGCTCTGCTCTCTCTGGGTGACGTTTGCCATCGCATCTGTCATTGTGGGAGTGGCCGGTTTCATGGCATTATGGGATGTTAGTTTAGACTCTGTGTCTATGATTAATCTGGTTATCTGTATCGGGTTTTCTGTGGACTTCTCTGCTCATATATCCTATGCTTTTGTGTCAAGTGAAAAATCCTCAGCAAATGAGAAGGCCATGGATGCCATCACTAAACTGGGCTATCCAATCGTTCAGGGTGCCGTGTCCACTATCGCAGGTGTGGTGGTGCTCGCAGCTGCCGAAAGCTACATCTTCAGGACATTCTTTAAAATCATGTTATTAGTCATTCTGTTTGGGGCCGTCCATGGCATCATATTCATACCTGTTTTCCTCACCTTCCTCGTCACGTGTTATGAAAAAAAACAACAAAATCTAACAGAAAACAATGACGTGATTGCCTGTAAGCTTGTGAGTCAGAATGAGTGTCCTGATTCTGAGCTTACATTTTTATCTGTAAAATGTATTAATCATTGTTAATATATTCTTGTGCTCCAGTGTTAATTTAATTACATAATAAATGTAACTAATCTGTTACAGGTACTGAGAGAAAAAAAGTGTAATTAAATTACAGTTACTTAGGAAAATGATTACAAAAGTATTATATATTTTATATCCAAAGTTCTGTCATGAAACTCTAGATGTCACAGTCCGATAGGTCAAACTCAATCTGACATAATGAAATCAGTATGACATGGCAAAACTAATTGTTTCTTTTTTAATATAGGCAGCCAATGAGCATGCTGCTCATCATTCAAATACTTTGCTAGTGCTTGCTGTAGCAGTTGTAGCGCGCTTCAGAGAGCATCGGAAATCAACATCTAAGATAAGTGAATGCTCTTGCACTCTATATCACTGTGCATGTTGTATGGTCTGCCTAATTATTTTCAAAATGAGCAACCATACAAGTTTAAAGTTAAGTGTCTTGTTAGCAGTCTTGCATTTCTACGCAGGAGTGAAACGTTTTGCATATTATCAGTAGCTTTTACACATGTGTTTCTGTTCTCTCTGAGTTTTCTGTTTTCTCTGTTTTTCTCTAACAGACATTAGAACAGGTTTAAAGGACACTTATTATGCAAAATCCACTTTTACATGGTGTTTGGACATAAATGTGCATTGGTAGTGTGTGAACACAATCACCCTACAATGATAAAAATCCACCCACTCCTTATTTTTTAAAGGGGTCATCGGATGCCCATTTTCCACAAGTTGATATTATTCTTGAGGGTCTTAATGAAAAGTCTATAACGTACTTGGTTAAAATTTCACAATGGTAGTGTAAAACAACACCCTTTTTACCTTGTCAAAAACAGCTCTGTTCATAGTGACCCGTTTTGGTGCATTTTCCTTTAAATGCTAATGAGCTCTTCTCTGTGGCTGTAAACTTTAGTCCTGTTCGTCGCAGAACTTATTAACTAGCACATTATTAAGAAAGGTGATTTGAAAAGATAAAAAAAAAAAAAAACATACTCACTTCTTCTGGAGGTAAAGCTGGATCACAAATGATTTGCGTGAACATAGACACATTTAGGTAGATTGGGGGGCAAGTTCCCGTCAAAAACAAAGGTAATCCACTGTGTCTTCAGCGGCTCAGATGTCGGGAGTAAATGGCGACTGCTATGTTCATTATTACATCCAACAACAAAACACCTCAGTCACTTAGGAGCCATTCTTGTCTACATCTGCTCTGACGGTGAAACAGTGGCGGACTGATAACAGCTCACTCAGGGCGGGTCTATGCTAAAACAGCAGTGTCCATCAACAGTCATGGGAGGGGCCTGGGTCTGTGTAACATCACACAGCCAAGAATCTGAGAACGGCTTGATTTGAGAAAGGAGTTATGATTTATGGAGATTAAAAAAAAAAAAGTCACTGGGTGGATTTTTATCACTATAGGGTGGTTGTGTAAACACACTGCCAAGACACATTTCAGTTCAAACAACATGTAAAAGAGACTTTTTTGACTCCTTACATGGCTGCGGACTGACAGTCCTGCATTTCCGTAGTTTCTGCCCTCTGCAAGTTGTGTTTGGTTGTACGCTGTCCTCCATTTTCTCCACACTTGAGCAGCTCTAATGTCAAAAATGTCTTGTAAGCAATCTCGGTGTTCTGTGTTTGGATGTAAGACAGAACATAAGAGTCTTCAGTTCCTCCCAACATCTGAGCCGCTGAGGACGCAGTGGATTACTTTGATTTTTGAAGGTAATCAACCTGAAAATCATGTCATTATAGTGCTTAGCTAACGTTTTAACCATATTTGTGTGTGTATTTTCATTAAAGCGCATAGCGAACATTATCAAAGTATTTGTGTGCATGTGTGTTGCTCATCCGTCATTGTAAATGAGCTGTGAAAACTCTACATAACTGTATCAAATAACCATTCCGAGACGTCCTGGTTCATTCTCATAGCTGTTTCTTCTGCAAGAGTCTCTCTTCATCTGTGTCAGACTCCAGTTCATACATGTATGGCTGAACACCGGTTCTCTCGCTTTCAGTCATGTTGCTTTTACTGGCTGTTTATCGCTGTAGGTATGCAAAGCAGAGATGTATATGCCACACCCTATTCTGAAGACGAGGCGGGAATATGCAGCTCATTTGCATTTAAAGTGATACACACCAAAACTCTTTTTTAGACAGGCCACAAAATCACATTTTCCACATGTTATTAGGGTTGCCAACCATCCTGTATTAGCAGGGACGTCCCATATATCAGGCTTAATTTATGTGTCCAGTACGTGACCTCCCTTGTCCCGTTTCTTGACTGCTAACCACTGACTGACACAGCAGCCGTCTATGGCAATGCCGTTGTGTTGGTATGCCAACACTAAAAACAACAATAACAGCAATACAGTTTGCAATATCTATTGTCTTACGACATGACGACATGTTGCGTCGCGCATTATTATGAATTATTATGAATTTGCATTTTGTCTTATGAAGCAGTGGAAATGCAGGAAGCTAATGTGCTAATGCTTTATTCCGGCTGCCATCTCCGCTGGCTTCAAAACTCAAAGGGGTGCATACAATAGCAGTATATTGTCTTTTTTACACTTGACTTGCACTTTGCAACAACACAAATGTGTTTCTGTAAAGGCATTCGGCATGTTTTCTACAAAAACGCCTGATGTTTTTACGTAGCATGAAAAAGCTAAGCTAAATCCGATCTGACCGGTCCGGTCAGACAGAAACGGATTTCCAGGAATGTGATTTTGAATATGATTCCAAACCAGATATGAATGTAGCTTGAAACAGACTTCATGTAGTTTGTTCATGTATTTAAATATGTTTAGATTTAAATCAGATTTGGGCTGACAGTATGAATGAGGCCTAAGAGAAGTTGTCTTTCACTATTTTAATGCTGTAAAGAAAAAACATTTTACATTTAAGTAACAAATTCATTCTTAACCTTGGGCCTTATTCTTGAAATACAAAATGACCAATAAAAACAGCACCAAAAACAGCCCATATTGATTCCATAAGTTGTCTTTAATTTTCAAAAATACACATTTGCATATACTAATATATATAGATTGTCCCATATTTTCCTTTTCTGAAGTTGGCAGCCCTACATGTTATAATAAATGATGTATTTCGAGCTGAAACTTCACAGACACATTCTTTGGTACCCAAGACCAATACTTCATCTTGTAAAAAGGGGCATAATAGGTGCCCTTTAAATAAAATAAGCGTTCGTGTTTGTATGCATTTCAACCGGGTTTCGCCCATATTAAGTGGTATAATCTCAATTTTCATGTTAATTTATTTCTAAAGTTGATGTTTTCATTAGCTGTGATGAGTGTTTGGTTGATTCAGCTTCACACAGCGTCAGAAAAATGCTCTCTTATCGCTCCTAATAACTTACTATACAAATAGAGCATAAAGTTATATCAATGACCGTTTACTTAATTTGTTAATTATCATTACACATAGTGTGTGTTTAATTAAAGGCACACATACAACAATCTCAAATTTAATAAAAATGGTTAAATTTTTTGTGGTGGCTGTGTTTTAAAATTAAATTACTCTTAATTTTTACTCTTAATAATTAATCTTAATTCAAGTGATGAATGATTTTGAATGTCTCACAGTAATGAGTGTTGAGTACTGCTGTGAGGTTAACCCTGCCTGGTTTAAAGGGCACCTATTATGCCCCGTATTACAAGATGTGATATTGGTCTTGGGTGTCCCCAGAATGTGTCTGTGAAATTTCAGCCCAAAATACCCAACAGATCATTTATTATAACAGCTTGAAAATGTCATTTTTGGGGTGGCTTTATATGCAAATGAGCTGCATATTCCCACCCTGTCTCCAGAAGAGAGCATTGCATAGTGATGGTGAAATGATGCTTCATGAAGCATTAAGCTTGGTTCACAAAAGGGTTAATTTCTGGAGGCTTCATTTGCTCACAATATCACCTGGTGGCCAAAGAGTGTAAAACAAGCAGATATATTACAGACAGAGTTGTAAAGTCCAGGGGTCAGAAAGTAAAAGTCCTGCCATGTGTTTATTCCACCCATGAACTCAGCAGCTGATTTCACCAGAGGAGGAACCAAGTCATTCCTTTCAAGACACAAACGAGTCTCAAGTCAAATCCCAAGTCATCAAAGAGTTAAAGTTAATGAGATAATTAAGAGACTAATTAAAAGTATATTGATACAATATATATATATATATATATATATATATATATATTGATACAATTGTTCAACATTCAAAACAATGCAGGGGTATAACAATATATCATGTCACAATATATTGTAATCACTTTGCATTTGTTTGAAAGTCAAGGTTTTTTTTGCAAAGCAGATTGTTTATTTGCAAAACGCTGGATTTGTTTGTATAATTTTGTCGCAAAATTCGCTCCCTACAAATGCACTGAAAGTGGGACGAAACAGAGCTCGCACCGCACTGACCTGTTATCGGCGCGGATCAATGGACCAAGCCACGCGACCACGCTACCGAACGAGTCTCGCGCTACAAACAGCGCAAACTAATCAGTTAAAAAATGCTTGATGTACTCACACAAATACGGCTAAAACGCTAAGCACTATAATAACATGACATTCACAAAGGTGTCTGGAGTGATACACATATTTCGGTAGATTTTGAGGTTCATTACCTTGCAAAATGAAAATAATCCACAGCGTCCTCAGCAGCTCAGATGTTAGGAGAAAATGAAAACTTTTATGTTCAGTTTTACATCCAAACACAGAGCACTGGGATTCATTGTGAGACATCGTTGACGTTACAGCTGCTCGAGCGTGGAGAACATGAAAGACAGCGCAGAACCACTGAGGGCGTAAACTATAGCAACGCAAGGCTGTCAATCAACCCCCGTGGCCCCGCCCTCCACAATGTGACGTCACACTGCAGTGAGAATCAAAACATCGGGCCTAGTGATACTGACTCAGTTTAAAGGGGATTAAAAATGAGGATAGGGTGGATTTTTATCATTGTAGGGTGCTTGTGTTCACACACTGCCAACACACACTTATGTCCAAACACCATGTAAAAGTGGATTTTGCATAATAGGTGCCCTTTAAATGTTTCAAAATTATGTGTTGAAAACATTTGTTTGAAATTTAGATTAGATTGGATTGGTTAAACTATATTTTATTATACAGCAGCACATACCACACAAAATGTATAATAAATAAATAAGTATAAATAAGTAAAATATTAAAACATTCACAACAACAACAATTTGTTTTTGAGTATCAATTTTGCAAGGCATTATGAGTATCACACACTAATTGACACTATAATGCAATTAGTAAAGTAATCAAAAAGTAATCAAATGTAATCAGTTAAGTAATTGAAATAATTACACTACTTATTACATTTTCAATAAGGTAACTTGTGATCTGTAACCTATTAAATTTCCAAAGTAACCTTCCCAGCACTGTTTGTAATCCAGTTGCATTCAAGTACATTGATTAATCCACATTACTGAACACTGGAAGTTGTATGTTTGGTTTTAAAGAACTTGATCTCAGTGTAATTGTCACTGAAGTGAATGAATAATTCATGATAGTATATGTGTGAATGCATAAACACCTCTGAAGCTTATGTTTTCTCCTGCGTCTTGAAAAGTATTACTGTTTAAAAACTTAGTTAAAGAGTAATCCATCTATTATGTGCCTTAATGCAATATAATACATTATATACTGTTCTGTTTTTCTTATAGTGTTACATTTTTTAATCATATAGCCTGTTTGCATTATGTCTACTTTCTGCAATGGAAGCTCCTGTCGCTAAGTCAAATTACTTGTGTGTGTGAACACTTGCCAATAAAGCTCTTTCTGACATCTGACTTAACTTCAATCATAAGGGCTTAGGATTTAAGATCCTAACTGAAACACTAAACAGATTATAATTTGTCTATAATATGGTCACAGAACAATAGCCAAACTGCTAAAACTGTGCAGATCGGGGGTGTCCAAACTCGGTCCTGGAGGGCCAGGGTCCTGCAGAGTTTAGCTACAATTTGTCTCAACACACCTGCCTGGAAGTTTCTAGTATGCCTAGTAAGAGCTTGTTTAGCTGGTTCAGGTCCGTTTACTTGGGGTTGGAGCTGAACTCTCTAGCAGTGGTCTTAGGAGCAGGACTGGACTGGTCCTGGTGTAGATTCACAAAGTTGTACTTAAAATAATGTGCATACTCAGGCTTTAAGGGTCTATGTCAATAAGATCTTGTATAATTTTGCTGTGGACAAAGGAATGTAATTGAGGTGAGGATCTATATGCAAACAGTTTATTAAGAACTTAAAACAAAATACAACAAACACAACCAAAACCAAGCAACACGTATTAACTCTGAACATCAGAAAACAAGCTACTACAAAGTCACAACAAAAACCACAGCAAAAGTAAAAGTAAATGAAGGAAATACTAAGACTGTTTAGCTGAATCATTTATTCATGCCACAATGCATGCTGGGAGCTTTGTACTATGCTGGTACCCAGCATGCATTATGGCATGAAACTTTCAGCTGATTGGCAGCTTGGTTGAGATTCATATGCTAATTGTTATTATCCGTGAATGTCTGAATGATACAGTAGCTCTTTGTGCTCAACATGTTTTTACACACTGTTGGATCTCATGTTGTAGTGTCAGGGTTACTGTAAATAATAAAGTTAATAACCCAGATAGCAGACCAACACTTTCACACTTGCACTTTTGTTGCGCACCTGGTTTCGATTGACGTCAGAGTTCGGTTCGTTTGGATGATGTGAATGCTGTCTTCCGAACTCGGGTGTGCACCCGCAAACCGTACCTGAGTCCACTTAAAAACTGTGGCCTGGGGTACGGTTCAAGTGAACTCCGGTACAGTTCGCTGCTGATGTGAACACAAGCATACCAAATCACGGAAGTGAACCGCTATGAATTAATGATGATGAAATGAAGCTTCGTGAAGCATTAAGCTTGGTTCACAAAAGGATTAATTTCTGGAGGCTTCATTTGCTCACAATACCACCTGGTGACCAAAGACTGTAAAACAAGCAGATATATTAGAGACAGAGGTGTAAAGTCCAGGGGTCAGAAAGTAAAAGTCCTGCCATGTGTTTATTCCACCCATGAACTCAGCAGCTGATTTCACCAGAGGAGGAACCAAGTCATTCCTTTCAAGACACAAACGAGTCTCAAATCCCAAGTCCTCAAAGAGTTAAAGTTAATGAGCTAATTAAGTGACTAATTAAATGATGATTGTGCATTAGTGATGAACACCTGCTGTTATTGAGAATTACAGAGGATCAGATGTTGATGTTTTATTGGTTAAAATGATGCCACCATCATGGAGATCAGTGTTTGCTTTAGTTGGGCTCTTGGTCCTTTTAATAATTCAAAGTAATTTGCTTTTAAGCTAATGCAATAGTATTTTCACTGGTCTCTCTGCTTTACAACAGCACGCGCATTTCTACAGAGAAAGATCTGACACAAGAAGTCAAGGGTCCTCTTTGAGGACTTGGGATTTGACTCGAGACTGGTTTGTGTCTTGAAAGGAATGGCTTGGTTCCTCCTCTGGTGAAATCAGCTGCTGAGTTCATGGGTGGAATAAACATACGGCAGGACTTTTACTTTCTGACCCCTGGACTTTACACCTCTGTCTGTAAAATATCTGCTTGTTTTACAGTCTTTGGCCACCAGGTGGTATTGTGAGCAAATGAAGCCTCCAGAAATGAACCCTTTTGTGAACCAAGCTCAATGCTTAATGAAGCTTCATTTCACCATCACTACCGTGGTGCATTTGCGGTCATCTTACGTCATCACCAACGTGCATGGAGAATGCATGGAGAACACAACGCGAGTCAGCATAATTTTAGTTTTTTGTTATATTGGTGCTGATGTTGTCGCGCATGCGCAGATTACTTTACTTCCTGAACAAGTGCGCACCTGAGTCCGTGTTGCTTTCACATTCACACGAACCGCACCACAGTTCGAGTGCAACCGAACTTAGACCACCTCCTTCAGGTAGTCTCGGGTTCGGTACCCCGGTGCGCACCCGCGTTCGCATGACAGCTTTCACACTAGCCAAACGTACTGAACTCTGACGTCAATCGAACCCGCGTGCACACCAAGCGTGCTAGTGTGAAAGTGCCCTGTGATCAAAGAGTTCCCGAATACAACAGTGTCTGAGGTGCAGGCCCTCATTCAGAGGAAATGCAACAATGAGTCAACCTCAAAGAACAGTCACTCTCCACTGGAAGGATGAAGATAGAGATGTTCGAATTGTTACAGTTCTTGGTTAACTGTTTGATGCCATTGCTATTGTTATTTTGCTAAAAATGCACTTTATTGATTTGTTTTTATTATTATTATTATTATTATTTTGTGTTAAATGATCTTTATGTTATGTGAACACATTTTGGCTAAAGACTAAAAAATGTACAAAATTAAAATAATTTAGTAGTTTTGGAAATGCATGTGTATTTTATACTAGTGTTTCTTTAAAGAAAGACTATTTTGCATTATATTTGTAATATATTAAAAATGTTTTATTGTCATATTAAATGGCTTTGTAAAGTATAATTTTAATATATTAAAAATGTATTATTGTCATACTAAATGGTTTTGTAAAGTATCATTTTAATATACTAATAGTGGCTCTTTTAGTGTTCTGAAAATATATTATTAATGAGCTGATATATTTAAAATATACTGGGAATACATTAATGATTAGCTTAAAATAAATTTATATTGTACTTTTAGTACAACATTAAAGTGTACTATAAATACAATTTCAAGAAATGTAGTTGAACTACACTAAATATACTTAAAGTGGTTCCAATTTAACACAATTTCAATACATTAAATATAATGCAAATAGCATAAAACTGATCTTAAACGTATCTTGAAATACACTTAATATACTTAAAGTTGTTTCAAAATAATACATTTAATATGCACTTAGTATAATGTAATTTAAATATATTAATTTATATTTCAATATATTTCCTTTTCACCTGGGTAGTCAGTTAACTGCAGTCCAGTAGAAGGAGACACAGGATAAGAAATCGTTCAACTCCCCTCATTTACACTGAAAGCGAAAGTAAATGAGGGGAGTTGAAAGATTTCTTATCCTGTGTCTTCCTGTACTGGACTGCAGTTGTCCTCTAGAGAGGGCATTTTTGCTCAGCCAATGCAAGTCTATGGGAAATCTTTGATTTGTCCCAGGTCCAAGGACAAGTTTGGTGCCTGTAGCATTATAGCCCAAGGAGGATATAAAGTACAGTTGGAAATTCTTGGTCTCTGAAGAATAATAATAAGTTTAAATAGAATATAAATAAATAGCTTTATCAAGCCAACATAACTAGCTAATAACTTAAGTTCTGTTACTGTGATGGTGGATCGGTGAATGCGGTAGAAGGGGAGAGACAACACAGACACTGTGTATGTGAGTCTGTGTACAGCAGTTAAACCGAATACAATGTTTATATTTCCTTGTTTCAGATGATGAGAGAGATGGGGACTCCTGGCCAGAGTCGTGGACTGAAAGTCAGGCTAGGGAATTTAAAAACAGGTGCTCTTAAAAAAATTGAAAATTTTTAGCTGGCATTGAAAATTGCCAGCTGATAAAAGCTGCTCCAGGGAACATATTCTTAAGATAAACTGTAACTGTTAAATGATTAACACTAAACAGTAGAAAATCAGTCCAGTCTCCCCAGCTGTAAATGTCATTGGCTGTTAAAGGCTTCTGTAGCTTATAATAAATTGACATGTTGATATCACATAAGCAGTCTTTCAGAATACTCTCAGTTACATAGATGGATATAGTATGAATTAGTGAGTGTGGTGGTGCTTATGGGGTGACGCTTTGGGACGGTGAGTATGAGGCTGGGAGGGAAAAATCAGAGTATACCCACTGCAAAAAACTAGACTACGCCATTTATCCCCACACAAAAAAAGTGTGGGCAACCCATTCTGAAGTGACCATTTTTGCATTATTATTACAGTCAAATCTGGACACAGAAAAAGCATGGTAAAAAGGCTTTACATGGCCAAAGCTGACAGCACAGTGATTGACAGCACGCTTGTAAAATAGCATCGGTCATTGTCAGATACAGTATATTTAGTAGTGTACATTACTCTGTGTGCTGGGGGAAATATGAACTAATCAAAGCAAATATGAACTAATTGAAGACTGTAACTGTATGTAGATGACCAGATCCTATGATTGGGCTAAATCAAGACAACTTACCCCGAGTATAATAAAGACGATGATATCATTTGTCTGTGCTATTCCTAAGAAATCATCTCAATAATGCAGCGTAGCAGCAGATAAATACTGATAAAATAACAATAATAAAAAAAATCTTTATATATTATTTTATATCATTAAAATGAATTAGGAAGCCGCTAACAGACACTCACATCCACGCTGGGGACGCAACACTGATGCCTTCACTTCAAGGTCAAGAAGCTGTCAATCAAAAACTCAGTAGCCAATGAGAGCACACCGATGCCAGCCCCGCCCCCACGAGAGATTTGAGCCAGAATGGCGAACGAAAACTTTAGAAGCGTAAATGACAACTCTGGAAGTGCATTTGTAAGTACAGATCAGCAAATGAAAGAGGAGAAAACATGCAGTGTATTAAAAATGAAGTCAAAGATTTTGGCTGCAATTTATTTATTTTTTATTTTTTTTCAGTTTCAAATACATTTTTCTTTTCAGTTTCAGTTTATGTTTTCATAAGTTTCTTGAAAAATTACATTAATTTTAATTGGCACAAAGGTAATTCCATAGGTTTCTGGGTGAGTAACATACCCAGATACAGATACACAACCTCACTCTACACACAAAAGGCACATACATGGCCATTGAAGAGTGGAAAGAGATGGATGAGTCAGGCTCCCCAATGCTGTTCTGCACAGTTTTTGAGAAATCTCAAGCACTTTTAAAAATGTAACTCACGAATGACTGGCTGCCTTAAAGTGCAGTCAAGACAATCCACAGTTAAACTAATCCCAGAATGGCAGCTAACAAGAACTGCCATGATGTTTGAAGAAAAACAGGATTTTTTTTTTTTCTGGCCATCCTGCATACACTGACTCCCCTCCCTTCCCCTTCCCCTTCCCCTTCCCCGTCCTGTGTGTGATACAAAACCATTGTTCATTGTTTTCTTTTCTCAACAGATGGAAAAAAAAGACCTATGCAGTTGTTGAGTTTGCAGATGATAATTATTTGGAAAAAAAACACTTGGTTGGAGGAAACCACTAAAGTAGCCCAACACTGGTGAAGACGACAAGCTAGATTCAAAAATTATCTAGCTAGCGAATACGTGCATATTAACAGCGTAAACATAATCCATGTGACCATATAATATGATTAAATGTTAACAAACTAAGTGTATCAGCAATCATAAATCATAAATCAAAGAAGAAATTTCTTAGAAATATATTTTACCTAGGAGACATGCATCACTCAAATGTAGTTAACATGGTTTTTGACCAGCGAATGTGTGCAAATGTGCATTTTGTCCGTCATTAAAACGGCAGCATCACATTAAGTTTCCATCAACATGTTACAATGTTTGTTGTAGCTGTATGGGCACTCAGTTTTTCCTGTTATAAAATACATTTGGCCAAAATCTCATTTGATTAAAGACAAATTGATACTGTCTGTATGCACAGGCTATTTAAGTGTAGGCTATTGGCTTTGACTAAGAAGGCAAATGCTAGCCCTCTCTCTCAGGTCCCACCTGTCTCAGACCTCAAATACTTAAAATATGAAAGATGGATAAACGGAGGTTGGAGCCAGCTGCAAATGGGTGGGACTTAAGCTGCAAGTGGGCTGTACAAACCAACAGAAGATTTTGATTGGTTTGTTTAATGTTGTGTGGGTTGTAGTATGGGTTCACGCTCCTGGTGGCGGTAGTGGGCGATTTTTTTTGCGATCCGTCTAAAAACGAAGAAGACGACTTTCAGCTGGAAGAGGTAAGCGTGATGTACAATTTTTGTTTGTTTTGTTTTGTAAAAGGTATTACAAGCTGTGAAAAGTGCATTGTCTTGTTGGCTTTTGTACAACGTTTTCTTAGTACCACACACAGCTTACAATCTGTAATGTGCCTGACAATATCTTTTTTTGGTTTCACTTTATTTTGATGGTCCCTTTAACACATTCTATTGACTATAAGTAATGTTGCACCTATATTTCTACTGACTCTCATTAGAGTGTTAGTAGTGTATTAGTTGACTGGTAGGGTTTGGGTTAGATTAAGTTGACACGTTTTTGCAAAGTTACTTATAGTCAGTAGAATATCTGTTGGGAGACCAACACAATAAGGAGTTAGTAGATATGAAGCAGACAGTCTACTGATACTCTTATGAGAGTTTGTTGACATGTAGTTGCAACATTACTTAGTGTCAACAGAATGTTCAAAAGGGACCATCAAAATAAAGTGTTACCCTTTTTTTTCTACAAACAACTAATTTGCTCTCCAGGTTATGGACACCGAAGACCATAAGCAGGTAATTTAATTGCATGGCATTGTAATTTTGTAACACTTCCTATGAAGCCCATATTTATAATACATTATAAGGGTATTTTTAAGGCATTATAATGAATGCATAATGCATTATAAAAAAACTTATAATATGTTATATCGGTAACACTTTATTTTGATGGTCCCTTTTGAACATTCTGGTGACACTAAGTAATGTTGCAACTACATGTCAACAAACTCTCATAAGAGTATTAGTAGACTGTCTGCTTCATATCTACTAACTCCTTATTGTGTTGGTCTCCCAACAGATATTCTACTGACTATAAGTAACTTTGCAAGAACATGTCAACTTAATCTAACCCAAACCCTACCAGTCAACTAATACACTACTAACACTCTAATGAGAGTTAGTATAAATGTTGGTGCAACATTACTTATAGTCAATAGAATGTGTTAAAGGGACCATCAAAATAAAGTGAAACCGTTATATCATCTTATGAATATTCATAAGAACAGTTTTAATGTATTATAATATTTACTTATTAGTGGTTATAGATTTTAGGAGTATGATGATTTATAACACAGTGAACACTTTGCATCCACTTAAGTTACAACGGATTATATTTCTCATAGTTAGAATGTATTATAAGTCTCATATCTTGCCACCTTTCTTATGCTACTTTACTTAAAGCCATCAATGACCACTTATAAGTATAGTCATAATAGTAATCATTTTTTCTCTCTCAAACAGCCATACGATCAGATATCAGATCAGATTGCTTTGACCTATTTTTATTTTAATATCAGTTTGATTATTTTGATGGTACCCTTTAGACAGCTGTTGTTAAGTAACTACAACTACATGTCTACTAGCAGTCATTGGAGTCTTAGTAGTATGTCTGCTAAATATATGCGAACACTTTATTTTGATGGTTCCCCAACAGGCAAACTGACATTTTTTGGTGTTACCAAATTAAGTATTTTTTGTTGTTGTTGTTGTTGTTGATCCAACTGTTCACTTTTTAGTGTAATTTTCTAAAGAATAAGGTACATTTTCAAAAGTATTAGAACACATCTCCTAACCTCTTAAAATACATTAAAACTAAAAAATATAACTAAAAATATAATAAAATACCTAACTACATAATACTACTATCGTTAGAACCTGAAACTTTTGAACTGTGGGTGTCGTCTGGTCAGAGAACTGACCCCGACTGAGCCTGGTTTCTCCCAAGGTTTTTTTCTCCATTCTGTCACAGAGAGAGTTTTGGTTCCTTGCCGCTGTCGCCTCTGGCTTGCTCAGTTGGGGACACCTAATTTCTAGCGATTATCGCCGATTTGATTGCTCATATACTATTTAAACTAAACTGAGCTAGACAATGACATCTCTGAATTCAATAATGAAATGCCTTTAACTGAAAATTGAATGTTTAATCTTATTATATATTACTGACACTCTGTCCTCCAGTTTGATACTGTTAAGTGCTTTGACACAATCTGTATTGGTAAAAGCGCTATATAAATAAAGGTGACTTATGACTTATGACTTATGACTCTTAATCCACAATGCAATATAATTAAAACATGGTTTAAATAATATTTTTATTTAATACTACTAATAATAGCTGCCCTCAAGCTTGAAAGAATCTGTTTTTCTAAGATTGATGCTTATAAAAAAATTGATACAATCTGGGGCCCTTTCCTCACTTATCTTTTTAAGAGTTGAAATTTCATTTTAATATAGTACTTCTTTCTATGTTTAATATTCTGTTTAAGTCTGATAAAGTAAGGCTTTACGGTGTGTATTTTTACTGTATCTGGTGCATGTTTAGATGTGTTTTTGTTTTTGTTTGTTTTTTTCAGTTTGTGGGATTCTGTATTGTTTTGTATTTTCAGAAAAATGTTAGAAAAGTGTCATAAAAAATAAACAAATAATATATATATATATATATATATATATATATATATACATATATATATATATATATTTATATACATATATATATATATATATATATATATATATATATATATATATATACATATATATATATATATATATATATATATATATATATATAATACTAATAATAATCAATAATCATTTTTATGTAAAATAATAGTTTTGCCTAGTGGTTTTTAAAATGAATACTTCGTTTAAAAATAGTAATAAAGTCTAATTTACTTGGCCTAATGTCGTCCCTTAACATTTCTGGACACCATTTACTTGCATAGACCTACAGAGCTGAGAAATTATTCTTGAAATGTTTGTACATGTTCAACAAGAGAATAAAGTCATGCATATTGGATGGCATGGGGAGAATGTTTTAAATTTGGGTTAACCCTAATGCTGATTGTGCTTCTTGTGTACCCACCGGATTATGTTGGGAAGGGCAAGCGAGGCGAGCTCTGTGGAATTTACTCGGAAGCAATGCATCAGGGATTTTGCAGTGTCCACTGCATGCAAGTCTATTGTGCTGAATGAATGATTGTACATTATTTGATTCATCAGAAATAAAATCATTTACCCACCCTGAGATTTCAAATTAATACATTGATTTGTGTAACATGTTCTGAAGAACATTACTCTGTCATTTGATATAAAAAAATATGCAAAATAAAAAATATGTAGTACAGGCAAATGATAACTACATTTTTTTTTTTTTTTAACAGTACTCAGCATTTTATTTATGTATCACACATTTACCTCCTAAGTGCAGTTGCATCTCACTTTAATGTTCCTTGGTTGGCTACTGTAGAAGAAAAATGTAATATCCAGAAATATGCTGAAATTAATACAGTTAAAGGATTTAAAATGACACCATCATGAAGCATGACAAAAGGTGACAGTGTTGACAGTGAATGGTATTGGATACACACAATAATGACAAAACTAAGAATTTCAGTTTAAACTACTATGAAAATGCGTTATATTTATATCATTTTAAACCACGATGAAATCCAGCCTACTTGTGGCATAAGCTCCTCCCACTTGCTGTTCTTGGCTTAAGCTCCTCCCACTTGCAGGTCTCCAGGCTGCAGCGATAACTACATGGTTGCAAGACTTCGTTCAGCTGCTCTGCAGGGTTGCCAGGTTTTCACAACAAAACCCTCCCAATTGCTACTCAAAACTAAAACTAACCCAATCGCGTTACGAGGGGGGTCCCACATTAAAAATAACACTCCGGGGAGTAAATTTTTTTGGCGGGGTTCCCCTGGTAAATTCACATTCTTGGGATTAAATATCACATTACTGAGGTTGCTTCAACCCGCGGGCTTGGCAACACAGCTGCTGTGGAATTTCAGTTCATTCAGTCCAGATAGAGGGGGTGGAGTTATGAGGTTTTACTGACAGTTTGAGTGGATGCAACAAGATTTTAGTCACAAACTCTATTTAATACGTTGCATTGGCTAAATATTTGTAAAACAGACAGACAGACATAAAGGGTGATTAATTGCATTGAATTGAAAATAGGGCACTTCAGAGAGTAAGGGGAAAAAGGGCATGTGCTCTGCACAGGGTGAGCCCTACCTGTGCACGTGCCTGCTAACAACACCCTTCAGCCATAACTTATTCACAATACAGCACGGCCTCTCATACCTAATTGCTCACACTTTATTGTCAAAGTTAGTATTGTGGCTTTATGTTTTGTCGGACACTTGCATATGTCACTATTTTATTGACATTTGTCTAAATTCAAGCTCAAATGGAGTACCGAGGTGTTTCACCATCAAATGTCTAAGATTTGTGTTTTGTCCGTATTTAGAACGGCCGTACTGAGGCAGTAAGTGCATCGCATTAAGTTTTTATCAACTTACAGGTTACAAAAGTTAAGGTAGCTATATGTGGGCATTCATTTTTTACTGTCATTTATCATATTAGGCCAAAAGCTTGAGTTATAAAAGTGTTATCCACAGGCTGTACTGACTATGATTATAGGGCAAATACCAGACTAAACCCCCTGTTCACACCAAAAATGATAACTATAAAGATAACTATATTAGCGTCCACACTGGAGGACAATATCGTCCGTTTATTCGTTCTGGAAGTGATTCCAACAATATCGTTTCTCTGTGCCTTTATTGTTATAGCTATGAAGTGGACTCTGCTATTCTTTAATATCGAGAACTATTTTTAGAACTATATCTTTATTGTAATCTTTATAGTTATCGTCCTTGGTGTGAACAGGCTTTAAGACACTCTCCTCTACATCTCAAATACATAAAACATTAGCCTCTACACACATTGGGTCTCATTCACTAAGCATGAATATGCACTAATTTTGCATACTAATGTTTTCATGAACTAATCATGAGTCACTAAAACTTTCGTACTAAAATTTACTCTAAATTTAAGAATAAATGTAGGAACAGCCTGCTTGCGATATGAAACAAAGTCTCAGCTTTCAAATTTTGTACATTTTAATACTAAATTCTAACAATAAATACCGTTTTGGCATAACTTAATGTGGCATAAATTGTAAAAAAATTGTTAAGCCAGAGCCATTGAAAAACAGAGTTGTGACAAGCTTTGATCTCACCGGCGTCGCCGCCAAGCAAAATCAGCGCTGTCAATACATTTGAATGGGTTTAAGCAGGAGAGACAGCTTCATTATACAGGTATTTGCAGCAATTTATGGTAAACATTACAGCATATGATGCATTGATTATTACTTTAATGACATTTACAGTATCATTTTATTCTGGAGAGTGGTTTTCTTAACCCTCAGGTATTGCTTACTTAGAATGTAGTCTCGCGTAGCCAGACCTTCAGACTGACGGCTGAAGGTCTGGAATCTATGGCAGCTTTCAGCTTCCAAGGCCCGCCCATGATGCCATTTGACCGACGTCAAACAACCAATCACAGTTCGTTTCATTCAGCGTCACGTTTCGGGGCGTGAAAATGTCACCACAATAACCGACCGGAGTGTGAAACTGTCTGATGTATTTTAAAGATTCTATGCCGCAAACATATGGAATTAGTTTTGTGCCAAATAAAATGAATGTAATTTTTAAAGAAACGTATGAAAATATCAAGTGAAACTGAATAAAATGTCTTTGAAACTAAAAAAATAAATAAATTACAGGCAAAATCTTTGACTTCGTTTTTAATACACTGCAGGTTTTGCAACTGTTTTCTCATCTTTCATTCGTTGATCTGTACTTACAAATGCACTTCCAGAGTTTTCATTTACGCTTCTAAAGTTTTCGTTTACGATTCTGAAGATTTCATTTACGCTTCTGAAGTTTTCGTTCGCCATTCTGGCACAAAGCTCTCGTGGGGGCGGGGTTAACAGCGGTGTGTTCTCATTGGCTGCTGAGTTTTTGATTGACAGCTTCTTGACCTGGAAGTGAAGGCGTCAGTAGTTGCACCTGTGTGGATGTGAGCGTCTGTTAGCGGCTTCCTATTTCATTTTAATGATATAAAGTTAGGAGTTTTGTTTTTGAATTCAGTCTGTATTTATCTGTTGTTGCTACTACTCTGTCAACATAAGCTTTTAGGAGCACGAGAAAACGCGAGAGAAAAAGGTCATATTGAGGTTTAATTATTAAAGTACTGTAATACCGGAAATATTTATAATGTCCAGTGTTCTCTTATTATATGTGTTTATTGCTCTTGAGTCTTCTGCATTATAGGGTCTAATTAGGTTGAGCTGTTACATTTGAAATACAATACTATCCTGTGATATTCAGACGTCAAGAAAGTCTCACTCCAACCAGGCAATCAAACTCGTTTTATTACATATCCCACACAATGTTCTTGCTGCCAATTGTTTTCATCATGCTGATCATTTTGTTTAGTTATTTTATTTAGTTAACATCATCATCTAACATTTAAAATTGGAAATACATTTTTAACAATCATCAACTCAAGTGTGACTTTTATAAACCAGTTGAATGAATGTAAATGAAAATATGAATTAATTCAAATAAATTGACATTCTTTATTGTCACTATAGCTTATACACAAGTATCAAAGTGAAAGTCTTGGATGCAATTATGTTGTGACAGGAAAGACCAGAATCCACAAAACACTAACTGCATAGTATACACAATGCACAGTTTATAATTATAATTTACATTACCACACAAAATGCACAAGAACATACCATACAGAATGTTTAAAATTCATATGTTTTAAACACTGCAATGATCCTTTCAACAGTTCCTGTTACAGTATAAGTTACATAACAGTGAATCAGTATGTAATGTACTGGAGTGCAATATCAGTCTTTACAGGGATAGTCCACGCCAAAAAAAGAAAATTATTTCATTCACATATCACAAGTGAACTGTAACCCTTGCACATTTGACAGTTGAGTGGAAGCGATTATTAATAGTCAAAAGTTTATATTATTAATGTTTTTCTTATCTGTTGTTTCACTTCAAAAGATACTGATTTAAAAACTAAGGTCAGATGGATTACGGTCACGGTCGCTGTGTGTGGTTTTTAAAGCATCTTTAGGACTCACAGAGATTAATTATTTACCTAAAAATCTTAACTTGTGTTTACCTGTCCAGTGAGCATGTGGGTGAGTAAAATAAAAAAAATATATATATATATTTTTTATTTTTGAACTATCCCCTTAACAATCATATGTTGTGGGTAGGCCAATCCAAGATCAGCATAGACTAGTAGGAATAAAGTGCAACCTCTTGAGTACTTGTGAACAGTGTTTGTTTTATCTAGAGCTCCAAAGAAGTACAGATATTTGCATGATATCAGGTGTCTGAAGATCAAGATCCCAGTCATTCAAAGGTGATGTGTCTGAACACAATAAGATTCTTGTCTGATGAGGGCAGTGGATCTCTGGTACTATCACTACATCTTCTGGTCAGCATCAGAAGTTTATGGAAAAGTTGCTCCGCTCCCTGGAAACAGAGAAAGGACATGTATTATAGTCTAACAATGCAAACTGCTTTGAACTCCCATGGCACATTTCAAACAAATAAATACACAATATAATTATTTAATATATATTAGTATTAACTTGGTACTAAAATACCTCAAAGTTATATACCATTAATCATCTGTAATACCGCTGTGTAACCATTAGATGGCTCTGTATATGCCTGTACAATCATAACTAGTTGCTGGAAACCCTGTTGTTTTCAGTCATAATTATTTGCATGTATTAGGTTTTGCATTTGGATATATATTTAGGCATTATTTGTCAAAGTTTGTTTGTTTTCCCCCCGAAATGTTCATCTGAAGTGACTATTTTTTCATTAACAGAAAAAGCATGGTAAAAAGGCTTACATTGCTAAAGCTGACAGCGCAGTGATTGACAGCTTTGGTTATTGTCAGATAGAGTAAATTTAGTACTGTACACTCTATGTGCTGGGGGAAAATATGAACTAATCGAAGCAAATATTATCTAATTGAAGACTGTAACTGTGTGTAGATAACCAGGTCCTGTGATTGGACTAAATCAAGACAACTTACCGTGAGTATCCTGATAACGATGATGATTGATGGTCATGATGATTATATCATTCATCTGTGCTATTCCTAAGAAATCATCTCATCAATGTAGTGTAGCAGCAGAACAATACTGATAAAATAATAATAAAAAATCTTTATATATCATTTTATATCATTAAAATGAAATAGGAAGCCGCTAACATCACATCCACACAGGCGCAACGATACTGACGCCTTCACTTCCAGGTCAAGAAGCTGTCAATCAAAAACTCAGTAGCCAATGAGAACACACCGCTGTTAACCCCGCCCCCACGAGAGCGTTGTGCCAGAATGGCGAACGAAAACTTCAGAAGCGTAAACGTAAACTTTAGAAGCATAAATGAAAACTTTAGAAGCATAAATGAAAACTTTAGAAGCGTAAATGAAAACTCTGGAAGTGCATTTGTAAGTACAGATCAACGAATGAAAGATGAGAAAACAGTTGCAAAACCTGCAGTGTATTAAAAACGAGGTCAAATATTTTGCCTGTAATTATTTATTTTTTTAGTTTCAAAGACATTTTATTCAGCTTCACTTGATATTTTCATACGTTTCTTTAAAAATTACATTCATTTTATTTGGCACAAAACTAATCCCATACAAACATTAAATATTTCACATACTTTTGAAAATCCAGCGTTTATTTGATCCTGATAAGCGTTTGTCATCACAGTTGTAAACACGACAGCTTTCTTCTTCTTTCGTGAGGGGGTTTGGTGCCACCACGGCATCTTTGTTTCCAGGCGAAACGTTAAAGAACGCAACACACACGTCTCCCGGAAATCCTGTATAATTCAACCAATCCGACGATGACTTCGAAACTCCTGAAGTGTTTCCAGATAAGCGTGCCATATGCATCAGACGTTCAGCCAATGGTCCGTGGACGTGACGTCTGAGGCTGAGACTACTTAAAATGTGACCATACAGCTTAACTATTTTTCAGTTAAATAAGTGTTGTAAATTTTAGTTCAATAATATGTATTTAATATTTTGAGGAGATCTTTTGGTAGTAAATACTATTTGTGCAATAATTATGGTCCATTAATGACTTAAATTTTTTTTTTCTTCTAATACTTCTATTACAATTAGTGTAGTATTTAAGGTTGAAATAGAGAAAAGGGTTTTAAATTCCAATGCAAATAGTCAAATTAGAGTCATTTTGTGGTTAAAAAAAAAAAAAAAAAAACTTTTTCATTTGTAATGTCATGGTATACCCACTAGGTACCTCTATGGCTCTTTACTAAATATATCAATCTAATATATCTATATATCTACAATATTGCAGATCATGCCTGCTTATTTTTTTTAAGTTCTTCATTAGAATAAATATTTAGACAGGATTAAACACTTTATTTTTAAATGAGAAATTTAAAAAGTTAATAACATAGCCCTACATCCTTATTTAATAATAAATGAAAATGCAATCTCTTGTGTCCTATCCCTAAGTCTAAATGCATTTAGGAAAAACAGCATTTAAACGATAATTTTGCTACAGTGTTTGCTTGGACATGTTAAACATATCTAATCGATTTGCGTAATACATTTTCATTTTCATTTTGCAACTTATAAAGCTTTAAAATATGTTTTTAATTTGCATATTGAAACTAGTGTAGAAAATGGCAAATTTAAATTCAATAATTGAATTTTCATTTTGCACTAAATGTTGCACACATTAATGAGAAAATGTAAATTTAAATACAGAAATACATTGCCATTTTGCATATTACATTTCAAATTGAATTTAGCTACCCATATGCTTCCATACACTGTAAAAAAAAATTGCAGTAAAATTTACAGTAACTTACTGGCAATTTTAGTTGCCAGTAAGACTGTAAATTTACAAAAGTTCAGTAAATCAATAATTACAATTGTACTGTAAAAATACAGCAATCTCTTGCATGCTGTAAAATTGTTGTGATGGTGTCAACATTTAGTAAACTTATTTAATTTGATTCTACTAAGAAGGAACATTTCTTAATATAAAACTCCAAACATTTAATTTGTAATAGTAAAGTTACTAAAAACATGACTTTAACTCAAATCGTTGCAGTTTATCATCAGCTATAGCACACATGCATGTGATAAAGCACTTAACAAAGAGATCATCAGTGTATCAGCAACTCTACAGTTACTGTCTTTAAATAAAGCAGCAGAGCATCAGTGTTTGTGGCTCATCATTGACTGAAGCACAGGCTCTACTCTCCTCCACAAAACTAAATTAAACTAACAGATCTCTCTTGTGCAAAATAATACAGTTCGGTTTAATATTTACTCTTTATAGATAACACCTGCTGTTAACAAGCAGAATCACTGAATGAAAGAGAAACAAGAACTACAACTGACTTCAGTCACAGCCTTAGATGAACTCAACTGAAATACAAGACATCATTAAATCTCTCAAGATCTGATTAAACAACTCCACAAACAGCATCACCAGCTCCACACATTACAATCTGACTTTATTTCTGTCATATGTCTATAAAAATAATTTGAGAATTAACAGAAGTTAAGTTGTTTTATTGAAAACGTTTAGTTTGACCTCACCATTGTGGTGATCAGGGTTTGCTTTAGTTGGACTCTTGACCCTTGATTTTTAATCTTAGTTTTTTTTCTTGTTGTTGTAACTCTGTTTATAAAGCGTATTTGTTACAGCAAAAAAAAAAAATCTATATATATATATATATGATTATGTGGTTTTGATTGATTGTTGATAATGATATGATTATTATCCAGTAGCCTGATTCACTGATCTCATTCAGAGGCTGATCTTTAAAGACATGGTGTGGATTTTTTTATTTTTTTCAGTTAGTTTGGTGTTTTTTGTAATTGCTATAAGACCCTTAATCAGATGACAAACTGCTACTGATTGTCCACTCATTGTCTTTTATTCTTAATATGTGCTTTTATTTTTTTGTGTGTGTGTTGAGTTTTAGTAGCATGTTTTGTGATGTTCAGAGTTGATCTGTTTATTTATTTTGTTGATATTCATACGCTGATTTTTGATGTCTTTGTTTCATAGCATGTCACAGCTTTTTTGATTTTAACAATCTTTCCTAACAGCCTGCTTGTGCTAACGTATTTTAACAACACTGGTTTCGTAAAAGAAGTGACAACCTGGTGTTTTAATGATGATTATGACATTAGCAAAACATAATCAACAATACTACAAACTTAGTCTCTGCTTTTTTTTTTTTTTTTTTTTTTTTTGACCACAACAAACGTGTGATTACAACAACCATTGAAAAGTTAATGCTACAAAGTCAAGGTTCAAGAGCCCAACTAAAGCAAACACTGATGGAAGTGTAAAAAAACAAAACAAAACAAAAAAAAAAACACATCCAAACTTCTGTTAATTCTCAATAAGATCTTCTGTAGACATCTGACAGAAGTAGCGTCAGTGTGGTTAGTAATGTGTGAAGCTGGTAATGCTGTTTGTGGGGTTGTTTAATCAGATCTTGAAAGATTTAATAATGTCTTGTATTTCAGTTGAGTTCATCTAAGGCTGTGGTTGAAGTCAGTTGTAGTTCTCTTTTATTCAGTGATTCTGCTTGTTAACAGCAGGTGTTATCTATATCTATATAATATTTGAATCCCTTGCATTCAGTCAATCATAGAAATCATACACCCCTCTGTAATGCAGCTCTGAATTGAATTGTACTCTGATACTACAAAGCTGTACTGTACTTACATGGAATAAACACAAGATTTCTTACGAAGAGTTGCTGAACAATGAATCAAAGGAGCACTGATTTATGAACACAGGGAGTGATCGCAATGAGCTATATCACACAGTCGTGTTTTCGTACAATATTCATGGCATGAGCACGTATAACTTCAAGCAGATTGGAAATTATGAATCTGTAATCTATACAAATACAAATGACAAAGGCAAATTTTGGTCAAGTTGTTTATTTTCAATGAGCTATACTTTCACTATCATTGTGTTGTTTAAGCTGAAAAGCAAAAAATTGCACTTCATTTCGGATCCGTTTTTCACTCCGGTCATGAGAGCAGATGGCAGTTCATAACACAGCATTCTCTGTTCTAATGTGTTTTTAACTGTTTAATTGAAATTTTAACTTCTATCCACTATTACCCAGTCTCTGCTGTAGTGTCAGTGTCCCCAAATCACAGAATGTACTGCGTTGCCGACATCACGTTCCCATTCTGATGACCATGACCTCTTGACGTGATGACATAGACGAAAAGTAATCAGTCTAACACGTTTACATGGCAGGATTTTAATTTTGTTCGGTTTATAGAAAGGTTTATCCCTCCCCTCTCAAACCGATTACAATTTCATTCAGTTTGGGCAGTTTTATTTCAATTGAGGTGTTTATATGGAGCAGTTTCATTCGGATTAGACTTTTAAACCGATTACAGTGCTCCATGTAAACGCACCTACTGATGATCTCTTTGTTAAATGCTTTAGCACATACATATGTGCTGTAGCTGATGATGAACTGCAACGATTTGAGTTACTGTGGCGGAGAACACTTACATGGTGCCTAAAAACCCAAAGTTGACGTAAACTAAACTGAAACCTACCTGGCTAGCTAGCTAATCTGGATTCATGGACCAGGGGTGTATTCCAGAAAGCACGGTTAACTTACCGTCAGATAAACCCTGAACTTTCGGTTGATTAACCCCAAACCTTGCTTACTCTAGGTATGTGGTTCCCCAGGGCTCTGTAGTTGTCAGTTTGTCAAGAAACACCCTGTGAAAATGTGATGCATGTATGTGAGTTTTTCCTTACTGTGATGTTATTTCCTTTTCAAATGGTGTTGGAGCATAAATAAATACATTTACAGTGCTGCTCACTGATTTTGGCACCCTTGGTAAATATGAGCAAAGGTGGCTGTGAAAATAAATCTGCATTGTTTATGTTTTTGATCTTTCATTAAAACAATCCACAAAATTCTAACCGTTCATTGAAGTAAAACAATTGAATGTGAGGGGAAACTCACATAATGAAATAAATGTTGTATTTAATTTGAGTCAGTAACTTTTTTGTTCAAAACCATGTTAACGAGTTTGTTTGCCCATATAATCATTAGGAAATAGAGTAAACTTATTTGGCTTGCTGTCCACTGATGAGTGGCTCGATGAAGCAGCTTCAACTCGAGCTCTGATAAATCCCCCAGGGACATGATTTAAGGTGATTACAAAGGGCAAGGTACCTAAGAAGAAGGTGGAGATTGGGGAGGTGGAGGGATGCTGGAGCAGCTGAGACCAGAGAGAGGTAAGTAGCTGCTTATATACTATGGCTGTTGATTGAAAGATTAGATGGGCTTGCTCCTCCTTAACTTACGTTTAGGAACTTCATTTAACAAGTTTATTTGCCCATATAATCATTAGGAAATAGAGTAAACTTATTTGGCTTGCTGTCCACTGATGAGTGGCTCGATGAAGCAGCTTCAACTCGAGCTCTGATAAACCCCCAAAAAGAGCAGAATAAATTTGGGACAGCAAGTTGGACATAGGGTGAGCGAGATATATGAAAATGTAGGTATTCGGGATACCCAAATATTGAAGACTAATGGTTATACCCCCCAAAAGACATGAAATTTAAGATATAAAAAGATGGTGGTGAGAGAGCTGCGCTTGGAAGTTTGATTAGAGTGTATCTCGCCACTGAACTGCTGTGGCAGTGTATTTCTGGAATTACTCCGGAGGTTTGAGTGCGGGGCTGGAGAACGCCCCGCCGCACATAAGTGCCATGGAGCCCTATGAAGTCAAATATAACAAGGGGCCCCCCAGATGTCACAGATGGGGCAGGGTGTTCTTGGTCTGGAAGGGAAAACGGGCCACTGACGTCCAAAGCGAACCCCCTCCCATGGAGGATCACACAGCGATTCAGAGAGGGAGAGCACCCACTGCGCCCGAATGGAAAGCTCATGCTGCGATTCGACTGGGAGAGCTCCCACGCTTTTTGAAGGAGAGAGCTCCCTATAAGAATCAAGGGAGATCTCATTCTGCCATCAAAATGGGAAAGCCCACACTGCAACTCGAACGGGAGAGCCTAGATGATATCTGGATGGGGGAGCCCACTCCAAGGGTGGTGGCTCTCACCGATCCAAAAAGGGAGAACTCTCACTGCATCCAGATAAAAAAGGAGCCCGGCGGGGCTAGGTAGGCAAGAACATGCAAAATATTAAGGGGAAGCGGTCTAGAATCAGAAAGATGGTAGTGATTGGTGACCTTGTCTAATGTGATGAAGATCAGTTCGAACATATGATTCGAAGGTATGAGATGTCCATCGCCCCAGCATTTTAATTTGGTGTTCGGAAAGACCTCTCTGGGCTGCTGTTGTGGCTGCCCCTATGCAGAAGGAATGGGAAGAAAAATGTTTGGTTGGAATGATTTTCTGTTTTTTTTTTTTTTGGAACCAATGTCTGGAGGCAGGGAGGTTTTTATCATCAATAAACAGAGGGTCGAGACGAGAGGTGATTTGAGACTTCCTCTGGTGAAGGAAAAGGGCTATGGACTGATAAGGTTGGATGGGGGTTGGCAAATTAAAAATGAAGATTGAATGGCCGCATTTCATTTGAGCGGTTTTGCTTGTTTTGATGTTGAAATGAATAATGTAAACCTTTGATGAGGCGAAAGATCTGAAGGTTTGAAATGTTAGGGCATTGTTGGCCATGGATGAGCTTATAAAAGAAATGGATGCCGCTGAGGTGGACTGTGATGGATCCTTGTTTAAGTGAATTGGTATGATGTAAGTAAGTGATGAAGGAAGATATAGAGAGGAGGGAGAGCTCAGGGAAAACCAAGTTGTGGGCTCTGTGGAAGATTTTGAAGGAACTCCAAGCTGTCCAGTAGGTTTGGAGTGTTCTGGAAGAAATGGCTTGTAAAATGGTATTGATAGAAAGGGTATGGAGGTGACTGAGGGGGTGGTCTAGAGGAATAGGAGTTCTGAATAAGGAGGAACTGGAGTTGGGTTGGAGTCTGCCTCCGGGGCCAATGTTCTGAATTTTTGTCTGCCTGACGCTGAAGTGAAAATCTGGTCAAGATCACTTCTAGAGCGAGGGGTGTATGAGGTGGATTTTGGAGCTTGAGAGATCACTGGATTGGTTGAAGGATCAGGGTTGGTTAGGGGACATTCTGAGGTTGAATGAACAATGGATCTGCAGATGGCGCAGGAGAGGCTTCAATTCAAGGTCTAGAGCTCCCCAACAAGGACATTGGTTTCAGTGTGGGCTGAGCATTTTGCTGCGAAAAGCTTATGGTATGTATAAAAATGACAACCTCCGAACAAGAGACTGAGCTCTGCTATGATGGAGAGATAGTCATTTAATTATCTGCGTCTGTTGGGAAATGAAGTGCAAATAACTTCTGTGTATCTACCAAAAGCTATGCAGAATTCTGCCAGTTTGAGAACGCGTTCGGTTTGAGGTATGTCATTTTTTTTAGATTTATGGTTAAAGGGCCACAGTCAAAAGAATGGAGGGATTCATTGGTTGGAACAGAAGTTAGCAGAGAAGGAAGTTCAATATCTGCACCTGATAGAATTAGGGAATGGAGGTGAGATGAGACTGGAGGTGGATCCATGGCGACTGCGTTGGGAGGAGCTGGAAGAAGGACTGCTGTGGCAACCTCACGCTAGGGTCTGTGCCAGGGGGGAACATTAGGAGGAATTTGAGACCCAGAAGGGAGAAGAAGGGGATGAGAAGAATTTACATTAAAGGATAAAAGAGGGGGTGGGATCACTAGTGAAGGCAGCCTCGCACTAGGATCCGCTCTCTGAGTAGGGGATGAGAAAAAGGAGACCGTCTGTGAAGAAGTTGCGCATGGGTTATCAATAGAAGGAAGGATGGGGAAAAAAGTTACGAAGATGCGTCTTGTCTAGGAAGTAGAGAAGTCTGTAAGAGATAATTTGTGAGCGTTGGAGGGGCTGTGGAACTGTTTCTTGTGGCTGCTGTTGTTGGCCGGGTGGAAAAGCCAGTGGACGAGGTAGTACAGTATGTGCAGCTGTAGTTTTTTCTCCCCTTGTCTTTGCCGTGGCCTCTGGATTAGAACCGGAGGAGAAACAGAAGTGAATGAGGACTGGTTCTTCCTTTTTTGAAGTTGAGGAGTTTGTTGGGATGCTGGAGCTGTTATTGTAATTAGTGAGTAGGTCGTAGAGTTGAGCTTTGGATGATCTGCGGGAGAAATGTAGTCCGGAGTTGGAGAGGGCTTGACGTAGGCTGTTGACGTACCATTTTGAAATTGGTGGAATCGGAGAAATGGTGGCAGCAGAATGAAGAGATGGACGAGGCACAGTTACCACTGGCGAACTTGAAGGTGGAGGAGAGACGAGTCTTCTGGAGCGTGGTTTGTATGAATGCTGGATTTTGCGACCGAAGCGCTCAGAGGGAGTCTCCTGACTTGGATCCGTGCGTTCTGATGATACGCGAGTAGCGACTGTTGGTGTCTCGGGACAAGAGAAAAGCTCGTCATCTGAAGGAAAAGCTGGAGGTCCGGTATGTTTGACATGGTTCTGAACAACACTACCAGATGATGCTGGAGCAGCTGAGACCGGAGAGAGGTAAGCAGCTGCTTATATACTCTGGCTGTTGATTGAAAGATTAGATGGGCTCGCTCCTCCCTAACTTACGTTTAGGAACTTCATTTAATTTCTGACCTACATGCACTCTGATTGAAAGAAGTCAAAACGGATATGATTTACTGGCAGAGGATCCTGCTGTACGTAAAACAATGTTGATTTAGGGTGCTTTCACTCTTGGTTTGATTGCCTGGTCCGAACCTGAGTTTGATTGAAATGTTCTGCATTTCTGTTTTGAGCTGCGCGCGCTGAAGATGACCAGTAGAATGAAGCATTTGATAGCAGGTTTTTAATCAAATGGGATTTAACTCATTTATCTCATAGAATACGCTTCGTTATTTATACAACATAATGTTAATATAACAACTTAAAGGCTATCTGCACAAACGCCCCGATGCATGAACCTGTCTGCGTGGCTCTGAATGAACTCCTTTTGTGAACGCGTTCTTCACAACGTGCCAAAACACGGCAACTAAACTCTAAAAATTCACAGCTTTTTATTGTAATAGTGTTCTCATTATAATGTTATGTGTATATGACAGTCCCAGTCATAGTCATTAATATTCTGCATAGTTGTTTGTCCTGCTTGCACTGCGCACTGAAGAGATAATCACCGTACAATGAAGCACTTTACTGCAGCAACTCAACCAAATGCATATTATACAAGATAAATAATATATACATGATATATATAAACTGGCTGAAATGTTTTGAAATCACTTGTGTCCTACCTTATCGAAAAAATTCCAGTCTTTCACTCTGCGTTACTTTGAGTCTTGTTAAAGTTTTAAATCCTTGCCGCCAAGATGCTCCTCTCTCAGTCACAGATTATGGAAAGAGAAACTTAAATATATAGGGGTGGTTGGATTTATTTGCACACGTTAAAATATTTATTTAAAGCTTTTTTTCTTTTCACATTCTTACTTACAGCATTATCCGGTAGTTCTATGTGAAATCAGACATTGAGCACCCCCATATAGCAAAAATGGCACGATCATAACACCTCTGCGAATATTCAACTGTGACATTGGGAGTTGAATAAGGCTCCTCGAATGGAAGCATCGAATCATTGACTATTCGGGGTCACCCCTAGTTCATATTACTTTATTTGGGTCCGAACCGCGGTTTGTTTGCATCATCAAGCCAGCAGCTGTTACCTCGTTGCTTAGTAACGACAGCGTGGGAGAAGGTGGCAAAATGCATAAGATTGCTCTCTGCACTTTTATATATTTATGCTTTTGAACAGTTTGTTTTGTTTACAAAGCTTCAGAGCATAACGGCACCTATGTCTGTCTTACAAATATACTGCAAATGCTCTAAAGAACGCTGAAGGTGAACAGAAATGAAACATACATCTTTCTGCTTGCAGCGCGTCAGTCACGCCCGTCAGGAAAGTGAGTGAAACACACACAAACCTACATTTTTATCAAATAATACAGCATAGCGGTTCACTTCCGTGATTTGGTATGCTTGTGTTCACATCAGCAGCGAACTGTACCGGAGTTCACTTGAACCGTACCCCAGGCCACAATTTTTAAGTGGACTCAGGTACGGTTTGCGGGTGCGCACCCGAGTTCGGAAGACAGCGTTCACATCATCCAAACAAACCGAACTCTGACATCAATCGAAACCAGGTGCGCAACAAAAGTGCAAGTGTGAAAGTGTTGGTCTGCTATCTGGGTTATTAACTTTATTATTTACAGTAACCCTGACACTACAACATGAGATCCAACAGAGTGTAAAAACATGTTGAGCACAAAGAGCTACTGTATCATTCAGACTTTCACGGATAATAAAAATTAGCATATGAATCTCAACCAAGCTGCCAATCAGCTGACAGTTTCATGCCATAATGCATGCTGGGTACCAGCATAGTACAAAGCTCCCAGCATGCATTGTGACATGAATAAATGATGCAGCTAAACTGTCTTTCCTTTATTTACTTATACTTTTGCTGTGGTTTTTTGTTGTGACTTTGTAGTAGCTTGTTATGTATACACATTATTTTAAGTACAACTTTGTGAATTTTCTACAACAGGACCAGTCCAGTCCTGCTCCTAAGACCATTGCTAGAGAGTTCAGCTCCAATCCCAAGTAAACGGACCTGAACCAGCTAATCAAGCTCTTACTAGGCATACTAGAAACTTCCAGGCAGGTGTGTTGAGACAAATTGTAGCTAAACTCTGCAAAACACTGGCCCCCCAGGACTGAGTTTAGACACCCCCGATCTGCACAGTTTTAGCAGTTTGACTATTGTTCTGTGACCATATTATAGACAAATTATAATCTGTTTAGTGTTTCAGTTAGGATCTTAAATCCTAAGCCTTTATGATTGAAGTTAAGTCAGATGTCAGAAAGAGCTTTATTGGCAAGTGTTTACACACACAAGTAATTTGACTTAGCGACAGAAGCTTCCATTGCAGAAAGTAGCCATAATACAAACACAGGCTACATAATAGTACATGGGAATTTCACAAAAAATGTAACACTATAAGAAAAAAAGAAAAGTATATAATGCATTATATTGCATTAAGGCACATAATAGATGGATTACTCTTTAAATAAGTTCGTAAACTGTAATACCTTTTCAAGACGCAGGAGAAAACATAAGCTGCAGAGGTGTTTATGCATTCACACATATACTATCATGAATTATTCATTCACTTCAGTGACAATTACGCTGAGATCAAGTTCTTTAAAACCAAACATACAACTTCCAGTGTTCAGTAATGTGGATTAATCAATGTACTTGAATGCAACTGGATTACAAACAGTGCTGGGAAGGTTACTTTGGAAATGTAATAGATTACAGACCACAAGTTACCTTATTTAAAATGTAATAAGTAGTGTAACTATTTCAATTACTTAACTGAATACATTTGATTACTTTTTTGATTACTTTCCTAATTGCATTATAGTGTCAATTTGTGTGTGATACTCACAATGCCTTGCAAAACTGATACTCGAAAACAATGTATTTACTATACATTTCATGTGGTATGTGCTGCTGTATAATAAAATAAAGTTTAACCAATCCAATCTAATCTAATCTAAATTTCTAACAAATGTTTTCAACACATGATTTTGAAACATTTAAAGGGCACCTATTATGCAAAATCCACTTTTACATGGTATTTGGACATAAGTGTGTGTTGGCAGTGTGTGAACACAACCATTCATGAAGCGTTAAGCTTTTCAGCCAAGTGGTTCACAAAAGGGTTAATTTCATGGAGGCCTCATTTGCTCACAATACCACCTGGTGATTGATTCTGCATCAGTGATGAACACCTGCTGTTATTGAGAATTACAGAGGATCAGATAATAATGTTATATTGGTTAAAATGATGCAACCATCATGGAGATCAGTGTTTGCTTTAGTTGGCAAGTGACAAGTCCTGAGGAAGGTGAGGAAAACTGGTATGAATATGATGCCATGGACGGCTCCAAACAGAATGACTAAGAACATGATCTTGAAGAAAGTCCTGAAGATGTAGCTTTTGGCAGCCGCGAGCACCACCACACCTGCGATAGTGGACACGGCACCCTGAACGATTGGATAGCCCAGTTTAGTGATGGCATCCGTGGCCTTCTCATTTGCTGAGGATTTTTCACTTGACACAAAAGCATAGGATATATGAGCAGAGAAGTCCACAGAAAACCCGATACAGATAACCAGATTAATCATAGACACAGAGTCTAAACTAACATCCCATAATGCCATGAAACCGGCCACTCCCACAATGACAGATGCTATGGCAAACGTCACCCAGAGAGAGCAGAGCGGGTTCGGGATCAGCAGGAGTGAAATAACTAACATCGCACATGTAGCAACTACTATATTTTGGACTGTATTACTGACGATGACGGCATATTGGTCGAAATAGATGAACGCAGGATGGTACACAATCAGATCAACGGGTGTCTGCAACTTGCCACATTTTTCTGCGGTTTCTCTGAACGCATTCAGCATGTTCTTCTCATCGATCGCTGTGCGGATGTTCACCGTCTGAACGAACATACGTGATGCATGAATTTGATTGTTAGTGAAATTTACATCTCGACTAAAACCAGACCGATTAAGGAATGTGGTTAAACGGCTTTTGAATTGCTTTTCATTGTCTAAATTGAAACCAGGGCGCAGTCCAAACTGCATGTATGCACTCAGCCAAGAAACGGGTGGAATGCCTGAATCTGCCATTGTCAGACTTTGAAAATTTTGTAAACACAAGTCAAGACTTTTGCGAGCAGTTGGGTTCCAGTACTGAAAATGCTCATCCTTTATAACTAACATGACATTAGGACCAAAATCAGAGAAGAATTCATCCTCATTGTCATAGTAATCACCAACATATGAGCCGTCTGCCGCTAAATGTTTCAGATCTAGACCTTCCTGTATTTGGAAGCATCCGTAGATACTGACTGCCAAATACCCGGCATAGATCAGACACACGAGCGCCTTAACCCACACTCTTGTCAGAAAAGGGCCGTAATAGTTTTTAAAGAATGAATCCATTGGCATTTCAAATTCCTTACGTGTCTCTTTATCATACGCCCCACCAACACAACAAACATTATCATCACCACTGGCTTCTGGGACTTTCATGCAGGTCAGCCAGTGTCTGTTGTCTTTCTCTCGCCTTCCGTTCAGTGCGAGACACGCGCCGAAGAAGGTGATGTTGAAGACGTAGCAGAACAGAAGAGCTGTGCTGGTGTACATGCAGAAAGACTGAACTGAGCCAAACGGAGTGAGGAGACCGATGTAGAACGCCAGCACATCCGTGAGCGTGGTGATCGTGATGGACACGCCGGCCTCCTTATACGTTTCTGCTAAGCGAACCTCAACGGCTTTATCAACTTCAGTCTTCTGCCAGCAGGAGATCATAATGAACATGTCATCAACACCAACACCTGGAGGGAAGCAGAGACTGTGAGCCTGTGAACATCAGCTGTGGGACGCCTACTAGTTGAGGAAACGAATGACACTTAGGCTAGCCACACACTTGAAGATTTTAAGGCCTGACTCTCTATTGTGTGATGTCATTACGATTATTTAACTGCTCCTGATTGAGACAGAACGTCCCGAACTCAAACTGTAAATATCAAACAAACTCTTGATCTAATGTGATACCTACGACACCGGTAAAGCATCGGCAAACATCACTTACCGGATGTTGTGTGCTTCTATATCTGAATCCTGGCCATAAACATGCCATGAAAGCAGAGTATGAGAAACAACATCACCCTTTTTCTGTTTTGTTTTTCACTGTATAACAGAACGAGTGCCAGGAGAGCTAGCTCACGACGTTGATTATCCTCCATTTGTTTTTCTTCTCTTGTCACATTTGATCTTGCGAGTCTCCGTGAGATCTCGTGTCACTGTGAAACCACGAAACCACGACGAGTGTGTGGTTTCGTGGTCTGGTTGAATAATCTAGTGCAGGCATCCTCAAATCTGGCCCACTCCTGCAGAGTTTAGCTCTAACCCTAATCAAACACACCTGAGCATGCTAATCAGAGTCTTCAAGATCATTACACAATCGCAGGTAGGTAAGTTGATCAGGGTTGGAGCTAAACTCTGGCCCGCCAGGGAAAGATCTGAGGAACCCTGGTCTAGTGTGTGCGTTCAGAGGATTATAAACAGTCTTGGTTGAAACAGTCTTCATGTCTGTGGTCTAAAATAGTTAAGATTTGAAAATCGTCTAGTGTGTCCCAGGCCTTACCAAGAATCAGAAACGGGGCTGTGGCCACGGTCATGGCAAATGGCATCCCACAGAACAGCAGCAGTCCAAAGCTGGCCAACACGGCCATACCAGCGGAGAGGACGCCGAACGTGGCCACCCACACCTTCGTCCTGACACAGTCTAACCTGTGGAAGGACACAATGGATAAATTACATAGCAAGCGGTAGAATGAATAGTGCTTATGTGATTATTTTTAATTCTTTATACCTCGAGCAAGACAGAACCGAAGTTGTAATAGCCAGGAAATACGTAATAGAGAAGAGGGGGATGACAGAGTCTGAATTGGTCTCCAACTCATTCTGTCTTGATACTGATGTAAAGTAAGACACATGGACCTGTGGAAAAAAGAGCAGCCAAACACTGTTCCATATAATTGTGTCCTGTATGTACACACAAAAGTGTTTTATTATGTCGAATCACAATGCAGAACTAATTCTTACAAATTACAACAGGACTTGACAAGCGGAAAAATCAAACAAATATACGTGTATTCAGTTCATTAACTTGGTACATTTGAATTGCTGTCCAAATTACTTTTGGTGCTTGACTAGCTGATTAGATAATGTCACATGAGGTGCTTTTACACAAACAATGGTCAATAGGTATCTGTATATGTGTAGATATAACTCATTATTCACAATAATTTCTTTGTCTTACCGTTTTCTGTTCTGTGTAGTTTGAGAGGAGATTTAGAAAGCCATCAAGCCAGTCAGAGTTTTCATTTATCTTCTCCTCATCTAGAAAATAAAAAAGCCTAACTGCTTTTGCACTGGTTATCTCTGAGCCATCTGGCTTTAGCTCTACACCACCGATACTTGTTCCCAAAAATGTGCCATTATTCATCGGATATGTTATAGTTGAACAAACTATTTCAGTAGCATTGTAATTTATAATGTCTAAAATTGCATTTGACATGCACCTTCCCTTTGTTTTGGCACAAAGGTTTTCAAAAGTGTTTCCTGTCTCTAAACGTTTCACTCGTCTGTCTAACTCAATAATGTCGTTAAAAGCTGCTTCAGTTAATATATTTTTTCCATGCAAGCCTGTGATGATCAAAGAGGCATAAGTGCCTTCAGACGCAAGCCGTAACTGAGAAAACTCTTCAGACTGTGGGAAATTTTCCACCACAATCGCCCTCTCCAGCTTGGCTGGTCCATTGATGGGTGTGAACTGATCTTCAATATCATTTGCCTTCCTCTCTTGAATAAACATGAAACCAGCTCCAAGTCCAGCAGCTACACACATAGCTGACAAAAGAAACACACATGGATGTCTACCAACAAAACAGCCAAGTTTTGCAAAGGCCAGAGCCAGAGGCCTTTCGATGCAGTCTGTTTTGCAGTTTGCCATCGTCTAGTTTCACTTCAGCAGTCTTGTCCTTCTTCAAAGCCTCAGCAACACCCTTTGTAGAGGAGAACCTCTGGATTCAGACAGTCCATGAAAACTGGTGACTCCGGTAAGTGAGTAAGGGCTCGGAGAGTACTTGGGCTGCACAAGGTAAAGGTTGTTGGTGTGTGTGTGTGTGTGTGTGTGTGTGTGTGTGTGTGTGTGTGGTCTGAAACAGAGTAAAAATTGTGCAAATTAGATATAAACAATATTACAATCCTTTAGTGAAATTGCTACAGATATGAAACATTTCTATACTGAACATAAACAAATACACAATTGTCTGAAATTTGCTGACAATTTCACAATTATGATAGCACAGCATGTCAAAATAATCTTAATATAGCTAACAGATCAACATTTATTTGTTAAAATTATAACCACGCAATACAGCATGTGTCTTGAGAAACTAGTATGTTACATACTACCAGTGTTGGGCACGTTACTTTAAAAAAAGTAATTAGTTATAATTACTAGTTACTTCTCACAAATAGTAACTGAGTTAGTAATTGCGTTACATCATTATAAAAGTAACTAATTACCAGGGAAAGTAATTATTGCGTTACTTTTAAAAAAAAATTCAAATGTCAGATAACTTTGGATGCCCCCAATATTAAATATGTTAAATTAATGAAATGGACACTAAAAAGAATAAATTATTATTAAACATTGTACATTAATCTACACTATTTATCTACTGACACTTAGTATCAGTCAGTCAAGCATTATAATATAATATTATGATAATTTAATATTATATGAAGATAGAACTTTAGTAATTAGAATAACCAAGTATGAATGCATATTTGTCATCAATATAAAATGCACTAAGGATTAATGAGCTGCTGGGTTCATGAATATTAATCACGTTGTCTGAGTTCGCTCGAATTGATTTGCTGAAATCAAAACAGGGAAGATAATAGGTGAGCGCCAGCCAATGAGATTGTCGTTTGTGCATTAGCTCCGCTTACTACCAGAGAACCCGGCAGTTCTTAAAATCTGAAGAATTCAAAAGGAACTCCGTTATTTTGACAGGAAAATACAACAAAGAGTATCGTTTACATGTAGCGCGTCAGTTCTGCATGTTATGAAAGACTCTCTTGCTCTGTATCTTTCTTTGCGTGAGTGTTTGTGAGAGAAAGCGATGGCGAGTCGTGCTCCTTCACACTAGAGTTTACAGCACGTCAACACTCGCATCCATTCACATGAACTGAAAAATTCAATTGTAATAATATAATATAGTAACGCCACATTTTATTGTCAGTAACGGTAACGGCGTTGTAACGGGGGAAACAGTAATTCGTTTGATTACTCGTTACTGAAAAAAATAACGCCGTTAGTAACGCCGTTTATTTATAACGCCGTTATTCCCATCACTGCATACTACACAGATTAACAAATAATGCCAAATACAAATTTACTACATTATTGCAACAAGGTGTCTAGATAAAAACTCTTAAAGTTAACTAGTTTATAAGACCTATTTTAATACCACTTTATGTGAAATTTAAGATCAAAGCTGTGATGGAAATACATGTTATATTCCATATGCCAATGTAATATTTAATGTGTTTTATGCAAAAGGAAAACAAAATATAATCACTGTCGTAAATCCTACTGGTCATTCTGTGTCGAATCAACCAAATTTCAGAATTCAAATTTTTGATTTTGTTAATATTTTATTTCTGAAGAAAGATAATTATGTACAGTGATAAAAGCCAAAATATTAAATGTCATGGATGTATATTTACTGAGTAATCCAGTATTTTGTGGGGTTGGCAGAAGGTAGCATCATGTTATTTTTGCACAGAGATTGGTAGGTCTGTTAATAAAATCTGGTGACTTCAGCAATCTTTGTTGCATTATGTGCCAATGGTCACAGTTCAAAAATGGTAAAGTTTTTCAAGTTTTTTTCTCCAAAGTTTGCATGCCTGTAATCAACCGATATATCGATTTACCAATATTTTCCCCGACATTTAAGCATTTTACCATAATCGGATATCGGTTTTGTAATATCGGATTCACAGATAAACGCTGCCATCTTGTGGGTGTTTTGAGAATTGTGTGCAGGATCGTCATTGCAGCACCTCTGAGGGGAGATAACAGCCATTATTGCACAAATTAGATGTATTACATAAATGCCTGGCATGCAGTTTATGCAGCTTGGCTCTAAAAATAAAGACGAACGCACAGTCACGTACGATTAATTTGCTCACAATATCACCTGGTGGCCAAAGAGTGTAAAAAAAGCAGATATTTTACAGACAGAGGTGTAATGGCCAGGGGTCAGAAAGTAAAAGTCCTGTCGTGTGTTTATTCCACCCATGAACTCAGCAGCTGATTTCACCAGAGGAGGAACCAAGTCATTCCTTTCAAGTCACAAACGAGTCTCGAGTCAAATCCCAAGTCCTCAAAGAGTTAAAGTTAATTAGATAATTAAGTGTTTAAGTTTATATTTTGAATAATCAACCCCGTGAAACTACAGCATGCAAGTAAAGTACTTGTCTAATAGCTATAATGAGCTCATTTTAAATCTACTGTACTCAATGCATATAAACATTTGAACTCTTAATCTATTTAGAGACACACAGACATCAATAACCAGCATATGAATCTCAACAATGGTGACAATCAACAAAATGCTTCATGCTGCAATGCATGCTGGGTAACACCATAGTAAAAACTCCCATCATGCACTGCAGTATGAAAAATGATTGTCACCACTGTTGATGATCATACGATAAGTGTTCATGTTTAAAAGCCTGAGCTGATACAGTTATTTTTTCCCCATATTAAAGCGTTATAGTGGCATGTGTTTAACAGGACTTTTTTCACAGTTCAGTAACAGCTGAACATCAGTAAACAAACCAAAGAAAAACACTGTCATGATGTTCATTCAAATGGTTTATAAACAGAAAGTGTGAGCTCAAGCTCAAAAGAATCAAACCTCAAGCTTTTAATTCAGCAATGTACAAATGTTTGCTGTGAAACACTATTGTAATTGCTTAAAAGCAAGTTACTTTGAATTATTAAGAGGGCCAAGAGCCCTAATGGATTGTCCGCCTTTGTGTTTTGCAGGTTGAATTACGCCTCACTGTATGACCAAAAATGACGGAGTAGGGCCTTTGTTTCAGCTGTTTGATTGTGCCAGCGCCTCACGTGCACACTATAGGCTATTCATTGTGCAGCCGTTCACCGTGCCGTTCAGCGTGAGCACCGGCCCACTGTGGCATAGTTTTGCTCATTATGATTTTTTCCGTTGATACTGGAATGCGCATGAACTACAAAAGCTGTTTTACCCAATAAATATATAGCTTCAAATGCATCGCGTAGGCCTATATGGAAACATTTGGATTTGTAGCGAATGAGAGAGGTAGGAAATGAGCCTTTACCTTCAGTTTCACGTTGTTTTGGCTTGTTTATAGCTAAACCTATATTATATACTGCAATTATATTTATCCATTAGTATAAATATTATATAAATATTAATAAAAATATTTATCCACTTATACGTTACTTATCTTTTATTTTCCTCTCAAAAATGTAAAATTATTATTTATTTTTTTTAAACGTCCAGAAAACTAAAATAAGCAATTAATCGGTTGAAAATGTTTACTGTGCGTGAACAAATTTACATTAGTATTCTTATTCGCTTCCCAGATAACAAGAGTCTGGGCCAAATCTGGCTTCACTCCGGCATTATTTTTTCACAATCAATGAAATTTTTTATTTATTTAATTTTTTATGTATGATGGTTTCTGCAAGTTAAAACAAAAAATCAGGCTCATGTAGCCTATTTATGACATCAATTACTACATTCTTTTTACTTTAAATGTTATTGTGTGTTTGTACTTTTCATAGCCTACACTAAAAAATTCTGGGTTATTTTTTTAACCCAAATGCTGGGTTGAGCCAATTGTTGGGTAACCCAGCGGTTGAGTTATTTATCGCAGGGAATTTGCATCGTCTTCTGGAAAGAGCAGTTCTAAGTGCCATCGAATTGATATTTCTTCGGTAAATACAGTTTTGTGTAAATTTTATTTTCCCAGCTAGTAGGGAACGTTCTCAGAACATTGGCTAACATTCCATATAGGTTTTGTTGATGTTTTAGAGAAAAAATTTGAATGTAATGTTCAAAAAAATGTTTTAAGAATGTTTCTCATTTCAGATAATGTTCCTATAATGTTGTGTAAACAAAGCTAGAACATTTGACCTGCAACATTTTGAGGACGTTTTGAGAATGTTGTTGAGGTAAAAGATTACATAGTGTTGTCAATAAAACACTGTTACAATGTTTCAAGATAACAAGTGAAGAACATTCTCTCAGCCATATTAGAAAAATGTTATAAGGACGTCATTGAGACAGGAGGCGATGGAATGTTTTTATAAAACGTTCTGGTAATGTGACGTAGTAACCAAGGAACTAATGCAAATGCTGAGCACTATAATGGTGACAAAAAAATTGTGAATTTCATCTTTGGTGATTCTGCTCATCACTAAAATTAATCACTTAATTATCTCATTAACTTTAACACTGCTTCAGTGTAACTTTTTTAACACTCTAAGTGTGGATTATATATACACTGGGAGTGTTGATTTAACACTGGAGGTTTTACTGTGTGATTATGCTCTGCACTTTACTGAGTTCTTCAACGTGATGCTGAGCACTTACTGTATTTAAAATTACTAATAATTTATGTGGATGCCATTTATAAACCTGCAATTTATAAAGATTTTGATGTTTTATTTTTTAGATCAATAAAATTGTATGTTTTAACATTATAATAGCTAAGCATTTTTAGTGTGTGTGTGTTTAGGATTCTGGGAACAAAAATAAAACTACCCACTAAAAACTTTATAAGAATGTAAGGGGATAATGTTCTAATAATGTTATGACTAAACATTTACAGAAGGTCATCACATAACTTTTTTTAGAGTATTTTTAGAGAATGTCATCCTACCTTTTAGAAGAATGTTCTAAGAACAAAAATAAAACTAGCCACTAAAAACTTTATAAGAATGTTAGGGAATACTGTTTTAACAATGCTGTCACTAAACAATTTTAGAATGTTTTTAGAGAATGTTATCCTATTATCTGAGGGAACGTTCTGGGAACAAAAATAAAAATACCCCCTAAAAACATTGCTAGAACAATTCAACAACATTTTTAGAAAAAAAAAAATTCTAGCTGGGAAATCGTTACTGTGCTGTATATCTGTAAAGTGGCTGATGAGACGTGAGACGTGCGGATCCAAGTGCAAGCTTTTATTTAAAGGCATGGTCATATATACAGGCAGGGTCGAAACAATGGCAAACAGGTATGGCAGGGACAAGACAAAGAGTAATCCTAGGGCAAGCGAAGGTAGACGATGGGCGAATAATATCCAACAGGGCAAGGCAAAGAGATAGTCCAGGTACACGGGCTATAATCCAGGCAAGGGAATAAGGGAGTCCGAACAGTGAGACAGGGGTAAATACTGGGAACACAGACTAGAAAACAACAAACGTTCCGTAAAGCAGCTAACACTAGGGGAGTGAAAAACACAGGACAATACAGGAACTGAATAGAAACACAGAATGGAAGGGTTAATCCAGGAAACACAGGCTAGAATACAAACACAGGAAAACAGGCAAGGCAAGACTAGGATAATTAACAAGGGCTCTGTAGAGTAGCTAAAGCTAGGGGAGCGATAAGCGCATACAATACTCGGCAGTGAGGCAGAGAAAGACCATGGATAATGTACAGTGTGTTTGGTGATCAGTGCCTTCAGCTGTGTATGTGTCATCAGTGCAATGGATGATGGGTAATGTAGTCCGCGGGTGCCGTGCAACAGTAGTGTATTGCAACAGTCAATGTGGTGAGCGAGTGACCTCTGGTGGTGGGTGAATGGAAGTTCATAGGCCGGATTCGTGACAATATCGTTCAATTTCATGCAGAGCGTACCGTGCCGTACCATGCAGTGGAAAAGTGCCAATATAGGCACGTGGTGTGAATCACAAACGTCGGTCTTATCGCATGATGGAAAAACCTGATACTCTGCATAAACTATTTTATTCATAAAGATACAGAATACAAATATGTTGAATGTTAACATATTTCCTCAGAGCTGTTTACTGTTTGTTTTTGGGCAGGTTATGGAGGCAGTCGCAGTATATTTTGGCTATGAGTGAAACGCAGGGCAGCGGTCTCAGCCGTGATCAGTTCCCCACCGAACACGACTCCAGCTCTTGCACGAAACGAATAACAGAGGCTGGACGATTACACGTGAATTACTTCTGTTTAATGTTTAATTTTTACTTTTAATGTTTGTTAAATGAGTTTAAATAGGCAATATGTATGCAGTAGCCAATACATAAAAATGATAAACAATGCTGTAAATGATAAATAAAGTGAGTAATCATGCAAACTATAGTGCTTGTGTGGAGTATTTTACAAAAGTTAAGAGGATTTAAGTTAATCTGTAAACATTTTTTCATGTACAAAATTAAAATTAACTTATATCATAATAAAAATGAATCAACCCATTAGCTGGGTTTTATTTAATAACCCAAGTTGCTGGGTAAAATTAACCCCAAATGTGTTCTGTCCTATATTTACCCATCCCTTGTGTTTTTTTTAGAGTGTATTTTTTGCTTTAAACACCAAAACTATAGACAGCTTCCAGTAGGTTATTTTACAGAGCTGTCAACACTGATCCGACCGCCTGCAATCAGTTGACGAACATCCTATTCATATATAATACTAGGCTATATGTTACTAAATTGTAGGCTATATCAAATTATTTTATTTACAAGTTTTGTGTTTGTGTTTTTCTTGTTTTATTCATTGCATTTGAACATTAGGCTACTTCTACACTAGTAGTCTACATAATATAAATTGTATCAATTAATGTTTAGAAACAGGTTATTTTCTTTTCAGAGTACCCCCCCCCCCCCCCCAGCAAAAAATATGCATGCCTCCTCATTTTGTGCGCTGACCCTGATAGAGACATTTATATTTTGACAGCCTAAAAACAGACTTCAGTCACATGAATGACTGTATAATTAATTAACAAAATGTACTGTGACTGAACTGCTTGAGCTTAATCAGATTTTGTTTTTACTAAAAAAAAAAAATAAAAAAAAAATCTGGGGGACTCCCCTACGTGCATTTATTTAATTATGTGCTTCTCATCCATTCTGTGCTGTCTATGGGTAGCGCAGCTTCAACATACAGATTTAACTACATGCACAGCTAAATAAAACAGGCTGGGTGCTGATTAAAATATCTGAAATAGGCCTAAATATTTCTGTAAAAAGCTTTAGATAACACAGAAGAAAGCCGATCTTGGACCTGCCTCGTACAGCAGCAGAGGACTATTACTTTGAAAAGGGCATGGCAGAAAGGGGCGTGACATGACCGCCCACAGAAAGTTTTAATCTATGGCAGCTCTTAGACTCACACAGACATCAGGAACACATGATTACAACAACCAGAAAAAAAGAAAAAAAAAACTAACACAGAAGTCAAGGGTCAAGAACCCAACTAAAGCAGACACTGATCTCTAACATGGTAACTTCAAATGAAACAATAAATCAACATCTAAAACCTACAATAAGTGGAGCTGGTGATGCTGTTTGTGGGGTTGTTTAATCAGATTTTGAGAGATTTAATGTATTTTATTTCAGCTGATTTCATCTAAAGCTGTATCTGAAGTCAGTTGTTGTTCTTGTGATTCTGTTTGTTAACAGCAGGTGTTCATCACTAATGCTCAATCATCACTTAATTAATCACTTAATTACTTAACTGCAAGTTTTAAAATTTACATGGTTTAAGCCAAGGGGAATTGGTTTACCCAAACGGTTTGAGTTACCCTAACTTGTTGGGTTTTACAGTGTACCTACTCGAGTGTTCTTGAAAAAAAGGAATTGTTCAAAGAGTTCACAATGTACAAAATTTAAATGTGGAGAAGACGAGTCCATCAGCCATTTATTTTGGTCTTGTAAACATGCTAAGGAGGTATGGTTTTCTGTACGAGAATGGCTAACTGACTTATATAGATTTCCAAGTGAAATGGATGTTCTGTATGGAGAGCTGAATAACATAGACCCTGAGGAATGGATTAGATGGTGGACAGTTATTAATGTCATCAAAGAAGGGATATGGAAAGCAAGAACTATTTCTTGCTTTAAAAGATATGATATACCAGCGGAAACAGTGATTACCTCAAGTCTTGTTTCAGTCAGAGACTATGTGTTAAGAGATAGAAACTCTTTATCTTTGCTGAAACATTTAAGAAATGTAAATGCTCAACTCCTTCCCCAATTTTTGACCATTTTGAATGATATGTATGGGAAGAGAGTTTCCTTTTTATAACCATGTATTGAATTGAATGATAAATAAATGTTTTTAAAAGGAAAAAAAAAAAAAGAAAACTTTTAAGAGGCACATATTACCCATGTTATGTAGAATGCTTTGACAATAAACATACATCTAAAAACATCTTTGCAGTAAATAAAAAAAAAAAAAAGTTGTTTCAACTTAAAATAATTTGTTACCCCGCTGACTTAAATTTTTTAATTTAGTCAACTAAAATATTCCAGTTGTCCCTTAACTTAACATTTCAAATTGACTAAACAAAATAATTTGTTACCCCGCTGACTTAAAATGTTTAAAGTTGAAACTGTTTTTTTTTTACAGTGTGGTGGCTCTGACAGATCTTTTAACACTCAGTAGGACTGACTTTTATTTATTACATGAACTAAAGTTTTTAAGTTGTCGGTTGCTAGTTGAGTTAACTTAAAAAGTTGATTGCGATAGGGTGCCATATTTTTTGAGTAAGGTGAACCTTTTTTTTTTACAGTGCTGGAAAGGCTGATGAGAGGCTTACTTTGCATGATTATTTAGAAAAATAATGCAAAATCTAATAAATCTATGACAAAAATAAATTAATAAATAAATCTTAAGATAGTAATGATAAAGATGTATGGTGAAATTAGTTACTTAGAGTATATCCGATTTCATTTTATAACTTTTATGTCTCACCATATTTGAATAAGTCCAATTTCCAATTTAAAAATCTAAAAGACCACATATTTTCATATTTTTTTAAAAGAGTCAGTAAAACACAACTCAATATTTTTTATGCCTAATATTTGATTTGTAAAAAAAAAAAAAAAATAAATTAAAAAAAATATGTGTGTGTATACTTTTTCAGGCTTATATGTCTACCACTCAGGTACAAAGTCAAAGCAGACAAATGCTTATTTGTTTAACCTACAGAGGTTTATGTCCACACTTCCCTCCAAAGTGCGGCTCAATACGGTTGGTTGAGGGTGTCTCCATGTGGCCCTGTTCGGTATTGCAACTTGACTTGTCTACTGTACACATACTATACACACATGAATTCTGTTTTTTTTTTTTTTTTTTTTTTTTTTATTTATTTATTTATTTATTTTTTTGTATGAATTATATGTATGAATTTATATATTTTGGATCTTTGGTGTCCTTTCGGAGTCTCCAAAAAACAAACAAACAAAAAAAAAAAACTTTTAATTTATCTTGAAATGAGCTTGTAGAAAACACAGTTTAGTGAGATCCAGCCAAACCAAAAGACTAAAGGTTGATTAAGTAAATACTGACAATGAACATGTTAAAAATAAATGGTAGATACTCATTTTCATGATAAGTGTGTGATTGATCACAATCAGAATATGCTATTCAAAACAACAAACGCTACTGTACAACATCTCATAACGAAATAACACATTAGCAGACAGCAGCAGCAGCATTCATGTTTCATTTCTTCTCTATGCAGCATGTATTTGCTCCTGACAGAATCTAGCTTGTTCGGATGTGGTATGACCCCTGCTCACATTGCCGTTAGGACCGTTTTCGACAGAAATAGGCTCATCTAAAAACAGCCGTAGCGACCTTTGTTTTTGACTTACAGATCCACAGATAGCGGTTTTCCACTCAGGGCAGAAAACGCATTTAGGAATCGCAAATCAAGGCAAAGAAAACAGCTACAGATGCCAGAGTTTAGAAAGTCTAAAAATTCTTAGTTTACAGAAGAAAAAAAAAAAAAAAAAAAAAAAAGTATTAGTGTCAGTTATTCCTGAATTGTGCCTGATGCGCAGAGAAAACGGCTTTTTTCGCGTTTGAGCGTAATATACTAATATAATACAATATATGATGCGGAAAGGGCATTACCAGACTTACCAATAACTGTGATGGAAACGGTTCTGTTCCACGGTCAACTGAAATGGCGTGTTATTTAAAGATAAGGTTTTAGTTTCGTTTTCGTCGTCTTCTTCTCTCGAAAGAGAAGGGTCCCCAGCTTAATGTATGGCCCCACCCCATCGTCCAGGGTGCACTCTGGGGCCACTCAAAGTGAGGAGGGGGGCGTAACTTGAAGCTGTCCAAATCACACAGAACCACGCGAGATTTCAAAACCAGATGTTGTCGGGCTGCGTCCGAAACCGCATACTTTCTTCATTAAGTACTTACATAAAAGAGTACATATTCAGAGTAGGCTACATATTCTACAGCCTGAGTGCGTTAAGTATGAATGCGATTCGGATATCATCCGCTATCTTGACGTTATCACGTGACCTCAGACATTATAACAAGCGCAACAACTTAAAAGACATGAGTAACAGGTTTAATTAATCTATCTCTAAGTATCTTGATACTGATGAAATTTGCTCATGTTGTGGTCTTGTTGAAGAAACAGCTGCCCTTTTATTTTGTGGCTGTAATAGCCAATACATTTTATGTTAATTTAAGTTCTTATATTTGTAACTCCACTAATGTGATCCACCGTTTTATCCTTAAAGCATTTTTAATTTGTTTAATACAAAAAAACAAAAAACAAACCCAAATTGTTATCTCTTGTATATTTAGTTAATTATTTTATTTTATCATCCACAAGCAAACGTGGCTTAAATCTCCTGTTTTCTTCTTTTTCTTGTTGAATTTAACTTTCTTGTTTCATCCCTCAGGCTTCTAAAACAACAACAACAACAAAAACATCATGATGAATTATTCAAAGATATTTAACCTTGTCACTGTGCTTTTTTTCTGTGTATATTATCTCATACTATGAAGAACACATGACATTTTTGTTTACTCTTTTACGCCATTTATGATTGTTCATTCTAGAGAGAGCAGTTCTAAGCGCCATCGAATTGATGCATTTCTTCGGTAAATACAGGTTTGTGTAAATTGTATTTTATATATAAAATCGTTACTGTGCTGTATATCGTTCAACTTCATGCATAGCAACATACAGGCGCGCGGTGTGAATCACAAACGTCCGTCTTATCGCGTGATGGAAAAACCTGATACTCTGCATAAAATAAACGATTTTATTCATAAAGATACAGAGTACAAATACTTTGAAAGTTAAAATATTTTCACAGAGCTGTTTACTGTTTGTTTTTGGACAGGTTATGGAGGCAGTCGCAGTATATTTCGGCTATGAGTGAAACGCAGGGCAGCGGTCTCAGCCGTGATCAGTTCCCCACCGAACGCGACTCCAGCTCGGGCACGAGAGCCAGCGCCGTTACGGTGGAAACGAATAACAGAGGCTGGACCAGCACCGCTGCTGGGTGCCCTAAACAGGATTGTATTGTAGTGCCCCCTCTCTCAAATATTATGGAAACAAAATGTAACAGGTACAGAAAGTGTACTGTTAAAATGTATATAATGTTAGTATAATACACACAAAATTGTTTATTTTCATATACTTTCCTAAAGATGAGCGTTTCCCTTTAATTGCTGTGGTGTCATCATGAGCCTGCTCAATTTCCTGTTTTGTCTCCTCCTCTTCCTCTTGGCATTGTTAATGGATGGAAGAGGTGGGTTATTTTTAGCTCCTGTTGATCTAAATTAATCTTTATTTTAATTGTTGTTTTTATGTCTATATTTTCATTCTAATTTATGTATATAATATTATTTTACATATCTGTGTGGTTATTTTTGTCATTTCATCCTGTTTTAGTTATATTTTTGTGTTTGGCCTATATGTGGAGCACATGTGACGAGTGTACATTTGTGTTATAGAAGCAATAAGGGCGATTTATTCAGAGGATGCTCTTCTTTGTGTGTTAATATCAGGTATGTTTTATTTGTTCTTGCTCTTGGCATTGTTAATGGATGGAAGAGTAAATCCAGAGAGATACCGCCGCCTGTTGTCCCGTGTCTGATTTCATCAACAACTACACAACGCAGACAGTTTCATAACTGGTGTCGCGAGCCACCGGTTACACGTGGTGCCGTGAGCCCTTCGGATTTCGCATGATCGGCCGCGCGCCGATCGCCGGAGTTGCTGCTTCTACAGACGACGGTGTGCTGTGAGATCGCTGGAGGAGTGTTCTGCTGATCGCGGAGGCCGCAGATCGTTTCATCTCGTCATCAGCGTTCAACTATCTGCTGCTCATATCACGTAAGATTGCTATAGGTTGAACGTTTGCCTTTTATGAGCTGTACTGGACTGTTCTTTGCGCTGCTGCACACTCAATGACAGAGTTTTGTGATCGCCTATATTTTTTTTTTCTTCTCCGTGCAACGCTGTACTGAACTGTTCTTTGCGTTGCTGCAAGCTCAATGACAGTTTTTTTTTTGTCGTCACATTGTTTTTTTCTCTCCTCCATGAAACTTCACACTGAACTGTTTTGAGTCTACATGACCAGATTTCTGTAAGATACATTTATCTGATTACTAGTTAAGTGATTTTCAGTGTTTTTATTTTATTTATTTATTTATTTTCCTGAAACTGTTATTGCATTTCTCTTTATTTTTTTTTTTTCCTATTCAAACTGAGTCATGTTTGAGGACACTGTCAGTCAGGATGATTTTAGCCCTGTACAACGGCCACCGCGGTCAAGTGAGCCGCCATCTGTGAACACCCAGTCAAGTGAGCCGCCACCTGGATTCTGCTGCACGTCTATTTGTGGTATTACGCTACGGAGACACGGAGCGGCCAAAAAGCTGACGAAGACATATTTCAGCGGTTATGAATTAAATGTGCCCCAAAACACAACAAAAATAAAAGATACAGTTATATAATGTTCAAATATATTATACTGTGGAGTTTTCCATAAGAAAAAAGTCTGTTAAAATACATTATAGCACTGATTAATTCCGACTATTTTCTACAAGCATTATTCAAATTAGTTAATACAAAAATGTCAATAAATTATTTTTCTGAACGACCAACTCTCTATCTGTGTCAACTTTCCTGGGAGATTTTACTGTAGAATTTGGGAGAAAATGAATGCCAGTCTGCCACAATGCATTATAGCACACCTTCACATTTGAACAGGCATTATTCAAATTCCTTCAGAGTTAACAAGAAAATTGGAATTAATTCTTCTTCAAGACACCCAAGACTCTGTCTGTGTCAAGTTTCATGAGATTTTACTGTAGAATTTGGGAGAAAATGAATGCCAGTCTGACACAATGCATTATATCACACCTTCACATTTAGACAGGCATTATTCAAATTCCTTCAGAGTTAACAAGAAAATTGAAATTAATTCTTCTTCAGGACACCCAAGACTCTTTCTGTGTCAAGTTTCATGAGATTTTACTGTAGAATTTGGGAGAAAATGAATGCCAGTCTGACACAATGCATTATAACACACCTTCACATTTAGACAGGCATTATTCAAATTCCTTCAGAGTTAACAAGAAAATAGAAATTAATTCTTCTCCAAGATACCCAAGACTCTGTCTTTGCCAAGTTTCATGAGATTTTACTGTAGAATTTGGGAGAAAAAGAATGCCAGTCTGACACAATGCATTATAACACACCTTCACATTTAGACAGGCATTATTCAAATTCCTTCAAAGTTAACATGAAATTTTCAATGCATTCTTCTTCGGGACACGCAAGACTCTGTCTGTGTCAAGCTTCATGAGATTTTACTGTAGAATTTGGGAGAAAATGAATGCCAGTCTGACACAATGCATTATATCACACTTTCACATTTAGACAGGCATTATTCAAATTCCTTTAGAGTTAACAAGAAAATGGAATTAATTCTTCTTCAGGACACCCAAGACTCTGTCTGTGTCAAGTTTCATGAGATTTTACTGTAGAATTTGGGAGAAAATGAATGCCAGTCTGACACAATGCAATATAACACGCCTTCACATTTAGACAGGCATTATTCAAATTCCTTCAGAGTTAACAAGATAATTGAAATTAATTCTTCTTCAAGACACCCAAGACTCTGTCTGTGTCAAGTTTCATGAGATTTTACTGTAGAATTTGGGAGAAAATGAATGCCAGTCTGACACAATGCATTATAGCACACCTTCACATTTAAACAGTCATTATTCAAATTCCTTCAGAGTTAACAAGAAAATGGAATTAATTCTTCTTCAGGACACCCAAGACTCTGTCTGTGTCAAGTTTCATGAGATTTTACTGTAGAATTTGGGAGAAAATGAATGCCAGTCTGACACAATGCATTATAGCACACCTTCACATTTAAACAGTCATTATTCAAATTCCTTCAGAGTTAACAAGAAAAATGGAATTAATTCTTCTTCAGGACACACAAGACTCTTTCTGTGTCAAGTTTCATGAGATTTTACTGTAGAATTTGGGAGAAAATGAATGCCAGTCTGACACAATGCATTATAGCACACCTCCACATTTAAACAGGCATTATTCAAATTCCTTCAGAGTTAACAAGAAAATTGGAATGGACTCTTATTCAGGACACCCAAGACTCTTTCTGTGTCAAGTTTCATGAGATTTTACTGTAGAATTTGGGAGAAAATGAATGCCAGTCTGACACAATGCATTATAGCACACCTTCACATTTAGACAGGCATTATTCAAATTCCTTTAGAGTTAACAAGATAATTGAAATTAATTCTTCTTCAAGACACCCAAGACTCTGTCTGTGTCAAGTTTCATGAGATTTTACTGTAGAATTTGGGAGAAAATGAATGCCAGTCTGACACAATGCATTATAGCACACCTTCACATTTAAACAGTCATTATTCAAATTCCTTCAGAGTTAACAAGAAAATGGAATTAATTCTTCTTCAGGACACCCAAGACTCTGTCTGTGTCAAGTTTCATGAGATTTTACTGTAGAATTTGGGAGAAAATGAATGCCAGTCTGACACAATGCATTATAGCACACCTCCACATTTAAACAGGCATTATTCAAATTCCTTCAGAGTTAACAAGAAAATTGGAATGGACTCTTATTCAGGACACTCAAGACTCTGTCTGTGTCAAGTTTCATGAGATTTTACTGTAGAATTTGGGAGAAAATTAATGCCAGTCTGACACAATGCATTATAACACACCTTCACATTTAGACAGGCATTATTCAAATTCCTTCAGAGTTAACAAGAAAATTGAAATTAATTCTTCTTCAAGACACCCAAGACTCTGTCTGTGTCAAGTTTCATGAGATTTTACTGTAGAATTTGGGAGAAAATGAATGCCAGTCTGACACAATGCATTATAGCACATCTTCACATTTAGACAGGCATTATTCAAATTCCTTCAGAGTTAACAAGAAAATTGGAATGGACTCTTATTCAGGACACCCAAGACTCTTTCTGTGTCAAGTTTCATGAGATTTTACTGTAGAATTTGGGAGAAAATGAATGCCAGTCCTACACAATGCAATATAACACACCTTCACATTTAGACAGGCATTATTCAAATTCCTTCAGAGTTAACAAGAAAAATGGAATTAATTCTTCTTCAGGACATCCAAGACTCTGTCTATGTCAACTTTCATGAGATTTTACTATATTAATGTGTAATATTCAAAAAAGACAACAAAAAAAAAAAGTGATCCAAAACACTAAAAAACTATTAACATGCATATTAATAATGGACATTATAAAAGAGACAGTTATATTATCTTCAAATATATTATACTATGGATATGGAAGATTATATGTTGTATACTTAAATGAGATTAATGCAATCAATGCAAAAGTAACAAAATTAAAAAACAAAATTATATAACAGTCCTCTCTTCTGATCATTATTGATCACTTTTAATGATTAAATGTAGATTTTTTTTTAAACACATTACCCTTATAGTTTACATCAAGCGTGTAAATTCACTAGGATTCAAAACACACCATCACACTTATAAGGGTGAAAAGAAGCATTTTGCATTGTTTTTATTAGCATGTCAAATTCCTAGGTGTCTCTTTTACAGAGTGTGGTTAAGCAGTCTCCACCACATATTGTTTGCTTACAAATGTTGAGGGTCTGAGTGGTCAAGCCAGTGCTCATCTACTGTCTTTACTTCTCTGACTTGTGTTGTAGATATTTTTCTCTTTAATAAAGAACACGGTCAGAGACAGAGTCTTTTGAGATTTTATTCTTGCAAGAAGGTCAGACAATACAGCAGTGAGCTCTGCAATATGTGTGACAAAAATAAGTTAACATGGTTCTCTGCTTTTATACCCCTTTGCCCCATGTTTTCAATAGTTATCTCCCAATATGACTATATGGCTAAGCAAGCCTCATGAACACATTCGATATGTTTCATTCCTCACGTCGCGGCTTCCCAAAATCATCATGATATCCTGTTTTTCCTAAGCAAGCAAGAACAAGCAGGTTATTGTGACATATTCTCGTGCAAGGCAAAGAAAGGCAGAAGCAGGCCTCATAGGCCCTGTGCTCAAACAGTTATATGATGTTATATGATTACTTGTGATATAAAATAATATTGGAACATATGAATATGAAATATATATGAGTAAATATGAATAATATGCATATAGTAAATATATGTAGGCTAAATATGATAAAATTATACATTTCTCACACAATTTCCCCCTTTATTCATTCTTTGACAACTTTAAGGATACATATTTATCAGAACACCGAGTGTATGCTCCTTTAAGGCTTTAACCCCTTAACTGTCACTCACAGTTTTGAACATAGACATTATAGTGCACTATCCAAACTTAATTTTTTCATAATTCATGAATGAAAACATTTTCCAACGTGATTTTGATGTACCATTTCCATGGTAATGCAATGTCTGATTTTAAAATGGGTTTCAAAGGATGAATTTTGAGATTTTAAGTTTTCAACTGATATATAATTTCTTATGATTTCTAAAGCGTGATAGAGAAAAAGGCAAAAAAAGAAGACTTTCTGTGACAAAGGTCAGAACTCCTGTTATGATGTAGATTTTTCAGGCGCACTCTTGTCATAAACAGAGTTGTAAAGTCCAGGGGTCAGAAAGTAAAAGTCCTGCCATATGTTTGTTCCACCCATGAACTCAGCAGCTGATTTCACCAGAGGAGGAACCAAGTCATTCCTTTCAAGTCACAAGCAAGTCTCAAGTCAAATCCCAAGTCCTCAAAGAGTTAAAGTTAATGAGATAATTAAGTTTCTAATTAAATGATGATTGTGCATTAGTGATGAACACCTGCTGTTACTGAGAATTACAGAGGATCAGATGTTGATGTTTTAATGGTTAAAATGACACCACCATCACAGAGATCAATGCGTGCTTTAGTTGGGCTCCTGACCCTTGACTTATGTGTCAGATCTCTCGCTGCAGCAGTGCATGTGCTGTTATAAAGCAGAGAGATCAGTGCTATACAGTGAGCAGCTAATAGCTGTTTTCATATGATGAGATAGTCATCAGGCGCTGACCTGTTTACCTCCAAAATAACTATTTTTTTCTTTTATTTATATGTTCAGGTTTTCAATAATCAATTCTGTGAAACTACAGCATGCGATGAAAGTGTTGCTCTAATAGTTATATTGAATAAATTTTAAATTTCTGTAATGCACATAAATATTAAAATTCCAGAGCTATTTATACACACAGAGACATCAAGAGCCAGCATATGAATCTCAACAATGGTGACAATCAGCAAAATGCTTCATGCTGCAATGCATACTGGGTAACACCATAGTAAAAACTCCCATCATGCACTGCAGCATGAATAATTATTGTCACCATTGTTGAGGATCCTATGATAAGTGTTCACGTCTAGAAGCCTGAGTGACACAATTTTTCTTTTTTCCAATATTTAAGCATTAAGGTGACAATTTGTTTATAAACATCTGGATATTACCAAAGACAGATATCTTTGTGACGAACGAGGCACTTATGCAGGGCTTTTCTATGTATTGAAACACACCAAAAGCACTTTACAGTCATGTGGGGGGCTCTCAATGAATGAAAGCAGAAAGTGTCACGCATCTGCTTCAAGCTTTTAATTCAGCAATGTACAAATAATTGTTGTGAAACAATATTGCAATTGCTAAAAAGCAAACCACTTTCAGTTATTAAAAGGGTCAAGAGCACAACTAAAGCAAGCACTGATCTCCATGATGGTGGCATCATTTTAACCAATAAAACATCAACATCTGATCCTCTGTAATTCTCAATAACAGCAGGTGTTCATCACTAATGCACAATCATCATTTAATTAGTCACTTAATTATCTCATTAACTTTAACTCTTTCAGGACTTGGGATTTGACTTGAGACTTGCTTGTGACTTGAAAGGAATGACTTGGTTCCTCCTCTGGTGAAATCAGCTGCTGAGTTCATGGGTGGAACAAAAATATGGCAGGACTTTTACTTTCTGACCCCTGGACTTTACAACTCTGCTCCCCACAATGATGTCAACCACGCAAACCATGAATCATCTGCTTTCACTCAAAAAAATGATTCGGTCTAAATTTACATTTTATGTAATTCAATTGCATAACAATTTTCCATCCATTTAGATTACATAGTTTTAACATAAACAAATCAATAGACTTAATGTGAGTCATATGCATCAGACATACGTTACATTTAGATTTAGCAGACGCTTTTATCCAAAGCGACTTACATTGCATTCAAGTTACAGTTTTATCATTTTATCAGCTCTTGCTTTCCCTGGGAATCGAACCCATTATATTGGCGTTGCTAGCGCCATGCTCTACTATTTGAGCCACAGGAAAGCTTATGTGATATGTGAATGAAATAGGTACGTTTTATGTAATAATTCACAGCAAAGTCCCCACACTCCTCAGTGTCCATGTGTTTCCACACTACAGAGTGTTCAAGTAGCATTGAAGCAGTGCTGGAGTTAAGAAGATAATTATGTGATGATTGATCATTAATGATGAACACCTGCTGTTATCAAGAAGAATCACCGAAGGAAAGAGAAACACAAGAAATACAACTGACTTCAGCCACAGCTGAAGATGAAATCAACTGAAAAAAAGAAGACATTAAATCTCTCAAGATCTGATTAAACAGCATCAGACTGACCAGATTGACTTTATTTCTGTCAGACTTCTAGAGAAGCTCTTATTGAGAATTAACAGAGGTTTAGATGCTTTATTGTTTTGTTTGAAATCACCATCAAAGAGACCAGTGTTTCCTTTTGTTGAGCTCTTGGCTCTTGACCCTTGACATTTTGGTGTTAATATTACGCTGGTTTCTTTAATTGTGTGATTATTTAAAACACACTTAGCTTAGTCAGCAAAGCCAAGTGAAACATAGTTGTGGGTAGTTCTTGTCCCTGGTCACTGACCTCATTTCAAGTCCAATTTCTGATTATATAGACATTATACTGTTTTAGATTTCTTCATAGCTTCATATCATGCAGTATGGTAAATATCAGATAATTTGAATAATTTACAAGTCACTTTGTGCACATAAAGTTTTCATCTGTAACAATACAAAGACCACAGACATCAAGAATCAGTGTATGAATCTCAACAATGGTGACAGCCAAGAAAATATTCAGATGAAACTCTGAACATCACAAAACAAGCTACTAAAAGTCACAACTATAACAGCATACGTAAAATAAAATAGTAAGAATAAAAGAAAATAATCAGAAAATTCAGCTGCCTTTTTTATTCATGCTGCAAAGCATGCTGGGATACATGGGAGAGTCTTGTACTATGCTGGTACCCAGCATGCATTGCAACATGAAGTATTTTGTTGACTGTTACCATTGTTGAGATTCATACGCTGATTCTTGATGTCTGTGTTCTTTGGACTGATACAGATGAAAACTTTTTGAGCACAAAGTGATTTGTAAATTATTTAAATTATCTGATTTCACAAGACTACTAGATCTGAAGCCATATAAAAAAAAACTAAAGCAGTACTACATTCATACAGTCAGATGTTGGACTTGAAATGAGGTCGGTGGATCATTTGCTCACAACTCTTTTTTTTTTTTCTTAGCTTTGTTGGCTAAGCTAAGTGTGTTTTATATAAACACACAGTTAAAACAACCAGCGTAATATTAACACCAACATGTCAAGGGTCAAGAGCCCAGAGCCCAACAAAAGGAAACACTGGTCTCTTTGATGGTGATATCAAACAAAACAATAAAGCATCTAAACCTCTGTTAATTCTCAATAAGAGCTTCTCTAGAAGTCTGACAGAAATGAAGTCAATCTGGTCAGTCTGATGCGGTTTAATCAGATCTTGAGAGATTTAATGTCTTCTTTTATTTCAGTTGATTTGATCTTCGTCTGTGGCTGAAGACCAATTGTAGTTCTTGTGTTTCTCTTTCCTTCTGTGATTCTTCTTGATAACAGCAGGTGTTCATCATCAATGATCAATCATCACATAATTATCTCCTTAACTCCAGCACTGCTTCAATTCTACTTGAACACTCTGTATTTTTTCTACTTGAACACTCTGTTTTTTTGAGTGAAAGCAGATGATTCACGGTTTGCGTGGTTGACATCATTGTGGGGAGGTTGGGGAAATTGGCTGTTTCATACATGTTTACCTGTAACATTGGGGATAATACTGCTGATTTGTGTGCTACCTTGTTGTCTTCGGTGTTTTTCATCCCTGACACAGAAAGCAGTTGTGCATCCGCCGCCATCCTTTGTACCAAAACCACCTATGCATGACACTATTTATTTTACTGATTCTGAGACTGAGTAAACAGAAATTTCTTTAATGAAAGGGGTACAAGCAGGACTGTATCCATGGGAGGTACTGTAAACAGAAGGTTAATGAAGAGATGAAGAGATGAGATTCCCCTCTTGCTTGCTTTGGCTATGTGTCAGGAGATTTATATAATTTTCTTCACAAAAAAAATGCCATAAGCTTGTGATGTCTTTTTCACTTATCAGCTAATGAAGGGGTATGTTAAAGCCTTAAAGGAGCATACACTCGATGTTCTGTTAAATATGTATCCTTACACTTGTCAAAGAATGAATAAAGGGGGAAATTGTGTGAGAAATGTATAATTTTATCATATTTAGCCTACATATATTTACTATATGCATATTATTCATATTTACTCATATATATTTCATATATGTTCCAATATTATTTTATATCACAAGTAATCATATAACATCATATAACTGTTTGAGCACAGGGCCTATGAGGCCTGCTTCTGCCTTTCTTTGCCTTGCATGAGAATATGTCACTATAACCTGCTTGTTCTTGCTTGCTTAGGAAAAACAGGATATCATGATGATTTTGGGAAGCTGCGACGTGAGGAATGAAACATGTCGAATGTGTTCATGAGGCTTGCTTAGCCATATAGTCATATTGGGAGATAGCTATTGAAAACATGGGGCAAAGGGGTATAAAAGCAGAGAACCATGTTAACTTATTTTTGTCACACATATTGCAGAGATCACTGCTGTATTGTCTGACCTTCTTGCAAGAATAAAATCTCAAAAGACTCTGTCTCTGACCGTGTTCTTTATTAAAGAGAAAAATATCTACAACACAAGTCAGAGAAGTAAAGACAGTAGATGAGCACTGGCTTGACCACTCAGACCCTCAACATTTGTAAGCAAACAATATGTGGTGGAGACTGCTTAACCACACTCTGTAAAAGAGACACCTAGGAATTTGACATGCTAATAAAAACAATGCAAAATGCTTCTTTTCACCCTTATAAGTGTGATGGTGTGTTTTGAATCCTAGTGAATTTACACGCTTGATGTAAACTATAAGGGTAATGTGTTTAAAAAAAATCTACATTTAATCATTAAAAGTGATCAATAATGATCAGAAGAGAGGACTGTTATATAATTTTGTTTTTTAATTTTGTTACTTTTGCATTGATTGCATTAATCTCATTTAAGTATACAACATATAATCTTCCATATCCATAATATAATATATTTGAAGATAATATAACTGTCTCTTTTATAATGTCCATTATTAATATGCATGTTAATAGTTTTTTAGTGTTTTGGATCACTTTTTTTTTTGTTGTCTTTTTTGAATATTACACATTAATATAGTAAAATCTCATGAAAGTTGACATAGACAGAGTTTTGGATGTCCTGAAGAAGAATTAATTCCATTTTTCTTGTTAACTCTGAAGGAATTTGAATAATGCCTGTCTAAATGTGAAGATGTGCTATAATGCATTGTGTCAGACTGGCATTCATTTTCTCCCAAATTCTACAGTAAAATCTCATGAAACTTGACACAGAAAGAGTCTTGGGTGTCCTGAAGAAGAATTAATTCCAATTTTCTTGTTAACTCTGAAGGAATTTGAATAATGCCTGTCTAAATGTGAAGGTGTGTTATAATGCATTGTGTCAGACTGGCATTCATTTTCTCCAAAATTCTACAGTAAAATCACATGAAACTTGACACAGACAGAGTCTTGAGTGTCCTGAAGAAGAATTTATTCCTATTTTCTTGTTAACTCTGAAGGAATTAGAATAATGCCTGTCTAAATGTCAAGGAATGGTAAGTGCTATAATGCATTGTGGCAGACTTTGCCATTCATTTTCTCCAAAATTCTACAGTAAAATCTTATGAAACTTGACACAAAAAGAGTCTTGGGTGTCCCGAAGAAGAATCCATTGAAAATTTCCTGTTAACTTTGAAAGAATTTGAATAATGCCTGTCTAAATGTGAAGGTGTGTTATAATGCATTGTGTCAGACTGGCATTCATTTTCTCCAAAATTCTACAGCAAAATCTCATGAAACTTGACAGAGACAGAGTCTTGGGTGTCCTGAAGAAGAATTAATTCCAATTTTCTTGTTAACTCTGAAGGAATTTGAATAATGCCTGTCTAAATGTGAAGGTGTGTTATAATGCATTGTGTCAGACTGGCATTCATTTTCTCCAAAATTCTACAGTAAAATCACATGAAACTTGACACAGACAGAGTCTTGAGTGTCCTGAAGAAGAATTTATTCCTATTTTCTTGTTAACTCTGAAGGAATTAGAATAATGCCTGTCTAAATGTCAAGGTGTGTTATAATGCATTGTGTCAGACTGGCATTCATTTTCTCCAAAATTCTACAGTAAAATCACATGAAACTTGACAGAGACAGAGTCTTGGGTGTCCTGAAGAAGAGTCCATTCCAATTTTCTTGTTAACTCTGAAGGAATTAGAATAATGCCTGTCTAAATGTCAAGGAACGGTCAGTGCTATAATGCATTGTGGTAGACTTTGCCATTCGTTTTCTCCCAAATTCTACAGTAAAATCTCATGAAACTTGACACAAAAAGAGTCTTGAGTGTTCTGAAGAAGAATTAATTCCAATTTTCTTGTTAACTTTGAAGGAATTTCTATAATGCCTGTCTAAATGTCAAGGAATGGTCAGTGCTATAATGCATTGTGGCAGACTTTGCCATTCATTTTCTCCAAATTTCTACAGTAAAATCTCATGAAACTTGACACAAAAAGAGTCTTGGGTGTCCCGAAGAAGAATGCATTGAAAATTTCATGTTAACTTTGAAAGAATTTGAATAATGCCTGTCTAAATATCAAGGAATGGTCAGTGCTATAATGCATTGTGGCAGACTTTGCCATTCATTTTCTCCCAAATTCTACAGTAAAATCTCATGAAACTGGCCACAGACAGAGTCTTGGGTGTCCTGAAGAAGAATTAATTCCAATTTTCTTGTTAACTTTGAAGGAATTTCAATAATGCCTGTCTAAATATCAAGGAATGGTCAGTGCTATAATGCATTGTGGCAGACTTTGCCATTCATTTTCTTCAAAATTCTACAGTAAAATCTCATGAAACTTGCCACAGACAGAGTATTGGATGTCCTGAATAAGAGTTCATGCCAATTTTCTTGTTAACTCTGAAGGAATTTGAATAATGCCTGTCTAAATGTGAAGGTGTGCTATAATGCATTGTGTCAGACTGGCATTCATTTTCTCCCAAATTCTACAGTAAAATCTCATGAAACTTGACACAGAAAGAGTCTTGGGTGTCCTGAAGAAGAATTAATTCCAATTTTCTTGTTAACTCTGAAGGAATTTGAATACTGCCTGTCTAAATGTGAAGGTGTGTGATAATGCATTGTGTCAGACTGGCATTCATTTTCTCCCAAATTCTACAGTAATATCTCATGAACCTTGACACAGATAGAGTCTTGGGTGTCCCGAAGAAGAATTTATTCCTATTTTCTTGTTAACTCTGAAGGAATTAGAATAATGCCTGTCTAAATGTCAAGGAATGGTAAGTGCTATAATGCATTGTGGCAGACTTTGCCATTCATTTTCTCCAAAATTCTACAGTAAAATCTTATGAAACTTGACACAAAAAGAGTCTTGGGTGTCCCGAAGAAGAATCCATTGAAAATTTCCTGTTAACTTTGAAAGAATTTGAATAATGCCTGTCTAAATGTGAAGGTGTGTTATAATGCATTGTGTCAGACTGGCATTCATTTTCTCCAAAATTCTACAGTAAAATCTCATGAAACTTGACAGAGACAGAGTCTTGGGTGTCCTGAAGAAGAGTCCATTCCAATTTTCTTGTTAACTCTGAAGGAATTAGAATAATGCCTGTCTAAATGTGAAGATGTGTTATAATGCATTGTGTCAGACTGGCATTCATTTTCTCCAAAATTCTACAGTAAAATCTCATGAAACTTGACACAGAAAGAGTCTTGAGTGTCCTGAAGAATAATTTATTCCAATTTTCTTGTTAACTCTGAAGGAATTTGAATAATGCCTGTCTAAATGTGAAGGTGTGTTATAATGCATTGTGTCAGACTGGCATTCATTTTCTCCAAAATTCTACAGTAAAATCACATGAAACTTGACAGAGACAGAGTCTTGGGTGTCCTGAAGAAGAGTCCATTCCAATTTTCTTGTTAACTCTGAAGGAATTAGAATAATGCCTGTCTAAATGTCAAGGAACGGTCAGTGCTATAATGCATTGTGGTAGACTTTGCCATTCGTTTTCTCCCAAATTCTACAGTAAAATCTCATGAAACTTGACACAAAAAGAGTCTTGAGTGTTCTGAAGAAGAATTAATTCCAATTTTCTTGTTAACTTTGAAGGAATTTCTATAATGCCTGTCTAAATGTCAAGGAATGGTCAGTGCTATAATGCATTGTGGCAGACTTTGCCATTCATTTTCTCCAAATTTCTACAGTAAAATCTCATGAAACTTGACACAAAAAGAGTCTTGGGTGTCCCGAAGAAGAATGCATTGAAAATTTCATGTTAACTTTGAAAGAATTTGAATAATGCCTGTCTAAATGTGAAGGTGTGCTATAATGCATTGTGTCAGACTGGCATTCATTTTCTCCAAAATTCTACAGTAAAATCACATGAAACTTGACACAGACAGAGTCTTGAGTGTCCCGAAGAAGAATGCATTGAAAATTTTATGTTAACTTTGAAAGAATTTGAATAATGCCTGTCTAAATGTGAAGATGTGTTATAATGCATTGTGTCAGACTGGCATTCATTTTCTCCAAAATTCTACAGTAAAATCTCATGAAACTTGACACAGAAAGAGTCTTGAGTGTCCTGAAGAATAATTTATTCCAATTTTCTTGTTAACTCTGAAGGAATTTGAATAATGCCTGTCTAAATGTGAAGGTGTGTTATAATGCATTGTGTCAGACTGGCATTCATTTTCTCCAAAATTCTACAGTAAAATCACATGAAACTTGACACAGACAGAGTCTTGAGTGTCCTGAAGAAGAATTTATTCCTATTTTCTTGTTAACTCTGAAGGAATTAGAATAATGCCTGTCTAAATGTCAAGGAATGGTAAGTGCTATAATGCATTGTGGCAGACTTTGCCATTCATTTTCTCCCAAATTCTACAGTAAAATCTCATGAAACTGGCCACAGACAGAGTCTTGGGTGTCCTGAAGAAGAATTAATTCCAATTTTCTTGTTAACTTTGAAGGAATTTCAATAATGCCTGTCTAAATGTCAAGGAATGGTCAGTGCTATAATGCATTGTGGCAGACTTTGCCATTCATTTTCTTCAAAATTCTACAGTAAAATCTCATGAAACTTGCCACAGACAGAGTATTGGATGTCCTGAATAAGAGTTCATGCCAATTTTCTTGTTAACTCTGAAGGAATTTGAATAATGCCTGTCTAAATGTGAAGGTGTGCTATAATGCATTGTGTCAGACTGGCATTCATTTTCTCCCAAATTCTACAGTAAAATCTCATGAAACTTGACACAGAAAGAGTCTTGGGTGTCCTGAAGAAGAATTAATTCCAATTTTCTTGTTAACTCTGAAGGAATTTGAATACTGCCTGTCTAAATGTGAAGGTGTGTGATAATGCATTGTGTCAGACTGGCATTCATTTTCTCCCAAATTCTACAGTAATATCTCATGAACCTTGACACAGATAGAGTCTTGGGTGTCCCGAAGAAGAATTTATTCCTATTTTCTTGTTAACTCTGAAGGAATTAGAATAATGCCTGTCTAAATGTCAAGGAATGGTAAGTGCTATAATGCATTGTGGCAGACTTTGCCATTCATTTTCTCCAAAATTCTACAGTAAAATCTTATGAAACTTGACACAAAAAGAGTCTTGGGTGTCCCGAAGAAGAATCCATTGAAAATTTCCTGTTAACTTTGAAAGAATTTGAATAATGCCTGTCTAAATGTGAAGGTGTGTTATAATGCATTGTGTCAGACTGGCATTCATTTTCTCCAAAATTCTACAGTAAAATCTCATGAAACTTGACAGAGACAGAGTCTTGGGTGTCCTGAAGAAGAGTCCATTCCAATTTTCTTGTTAACTCTGAAGGAATTAGAATAATGCCTGTCTAAATGTCAAGGAATGGTCAGTGCTATAATGCATTGTGGTAGACTTTGCCATTCGTTTTTTCCCAAATTCTACAGTAAAATCTCATGAAATTTGACACAAAAAGAGTCTTGAGTGTTCTGAAGAAGAATTAATTCCAATTTTCTTGTTAACTTTGAAGGAATTTCTATAATGCCTGTCTAAATGTCAAGGAATGGTCAGTGCTATAATGCATTGTGGCAGACTTTGCCATTCATTTTCTCCAAATTTCTACAGTAAAATCTCATGAAACTTGACACAAAAAGAGTCTTGGGTGTCCCGAAGAAGAATGCATTGAAAATTTCATGTTAACTTTGAAAGAATTTGAATAATGCCTGTCTAAATGTGAAGGTGTGCTATAATGCATTGTGTCAGACTGGCATTCATTTTCTCCAAAATTCTACAGTAAAATCACATGAAACTTGACACAGACAGAGTCTTGAGTGTCCCGAAGAAGAATGCATTGAAAATTTTATGTTAACTTTGAAAGAATTTGAATAATGCCTGTCTAAATGTGAAGATGTGTTATAATGCATTGTGTCAGACTGGCATTCATTTTCTCCAAAATTCTACAGTAAAATCTCATGAAACTTGACACAGAAAGAGTCTTGAGTGTCCTGAAGAATAATTTATTCCAATTTTCTTGTTAACTCTGAAGGAATTTGAATAATGCCTGTCTAAATGTGAAGGTGTGTTATAATGCATTGTGTCAGACTGGCATTCATTTTCTCCAAAATTCTACAGTAAAATCACATGAAACTTGACACAGACAGAGTCTTGAGTGTCCTGAAGAAGAATTTATTCCTATTTTCTTGTTAACTCTGAAGGAATTAGAATAATGCCTGTCTAAATGTCAAGGAATGGTAAGTGCTATAATGCATTGTGGCAGACTTTGCCATTCATTTTCTCCCAAATTCTACAGTAAAATCTCATGAAACTTGACACAGACAGAGTATTGGATGTCCTGAATAAGAGTTCATGCCAATTTTCTTGTTAACTCTGAAGGAATTTGAATAATGCCTGTCTAAATGTGAAGGTGTGCTATAATGCATTGTGTCAGACTGGCATTCATTTTCTCCCAAATTCTACAGTAAAATCTCATGAAACTTGACACAGAAAGAGTCTTGGGTGTCCTGAAGAAGAATTAATTCCAATTTTCTTGTTAACTCTGAAGGAATTTGAATACTGCCTGTCTAAATGTGAAGGTGTGTGATAATGCATTGTGTCAGACTGGCATTCATTTTCTCCCAAATTCTACAGTAAAATCTCATGAACCTTGACACAGATAGAGTCTTGGGTGTCCCGAAGAAGAATGCATTGAAAATTTCCTGTTAACTCTGAAGGAATTTGAATACTGCCTGTCTAAATGTGAAGGTGTGTTATAATGCATTGTGTCAGACTGGCATTCATTTTCTCCCCAATTCTACAGTAAAATCTCATGAAACTTGACACAGACAGATTCGTGGGTGTCGTGAAGAAGAATTAATTCCAATTTTCTTGTTAACTCTGAAGGAATTAGTATAATGCCTGTCTAAATGTGAAGAAATGGTCATTGCTATAATGCATTGTGTCAGACTTTGGCATTCATCATCTCCCAAATTCTACAGTAAAACCCAGGAAAGTTGACACAGACAGAGACTTGGTCGTTAAGAAAAATAATTTATTGACATTTTTGTATTAACTAATTTGAATAATGCATGTAGAAAATAGTCGGAAATATTCAGTGCTATAATGTATTTTAACAGACTTTTTTTCTTATGGGAAACTCCACAGTATAATATATTTGAACATAATATAACTGTATCTTTTATTTTTGTGTGTTTTGGGGCACATTTAATTCATAACCGCTGAAATATATGTCTTCGTCAGCTTTTTGGCCGCTCCGTGTCTCCGTACCGTAATACCACAAATAGACGTGCAGCAGAATCCAGGTGGCGGCTCACTTGACTGGGTGTTCACAGATGGCGGCTCACTTGACCGCGGTCAACGGCCTAGTGCCATGTTCCCAGTAGGCAGGGGTAGAGGGGCTGTACTTAACTATCCTGACAATATGTCTGGAGTTTCGCCTCAGTGTTTTGGTAGAGGGAGGGCACTCTTTAATACTGAAATTGACCGTGTACATGCATCTGATTCAGCTATTGGTACGTCAGGAAGCCCAGCTGCTTGCTCTACCCCTTTTACACGCCCAAATGCTGATCATGTCATTACCCCTGAGTCTCTAGGAGGTCTTATTTCTGATTTAGCACAGAAAATTGGTGAGAGCATTACAGCCAGTCTCAATTTAACACAACATCCCAGCCCAGTGCAGTCTAAGTCAAATGTACAGCAGTCAAGTGAATGTTTTGATGCTTCTAATTTGAAAGTCATTGTCCAACATGATGTTGCCCCTCCACCGTTCTTTAGAGGTGATCAAAGTGATTTGTTTACAGTACATGAATGGGAAGATTTGATGTGCAGTTATTTGAACAGTAAGAAATGCACTGATGAAACTGCCTCTGATCTCATTTTGAGCAGGTTAGCTGGGAAAGCGAGGGATATAGTCAAAGTGTCCTTGCGCAGCTTCCCAGGGCCTATTGCTGCAGTCCCCACCACCACCGTGTTCGACATACTGAAGCGAAATTTTAGTGAGTTGATGTATTCAAACATGCCTATGGCTGACTTTTATAACACCCTGCCTAGGGCAGATGAGAGCCCAATGGACTACTGGATAAGGCTGAATAAGGCGATTGATGTGGCTGATGAGTGTTTGCGTAGGCGCAACAAGAGCGTTGAGGACCCTGCTACTGAGGCTGTCATGATGTTTATCTCACACTGTCCAGATCCTGGCCTTGCTTTGTCTTTTCAGTTCAAGCCTGCTGAACAGTGGAGTGCTGCTGAAGTTCAAGAGCGACTGGATAGTCATTGCAGGAACCAGAAGAGAGCTTTTGCTAGAACTTCACGCTCATTGCCTGTGTCAGCTTGCCATCAGAACTCTGTGACTGTCTGTGAAGAGCCTGTATCCAGTTCTCTCAATCAGCCTGAACTCTCCTCAAGTCAGTTACCATGTTTAACTGGTCAGCTCAACCCAAACGCTGCTCCTTTTACTCCTGTCGATAGTATGCAGCAGTTGGTTGACATGATGGATAAAGTTTTATCTCTCTGCACTGCCTCACTGTCCTCACCCAACCCAAACTGTCCTGTCAGAACTTCAGACCCCAAGCCCAGTTTTAGCTCAGCATGTAGAGTATGTCAGTCAAAAGGGCACACTACACATACTCATTGTATGCGCCAGAGGCTTTGTCGTAACTGCTTTAAACCTGGACACTTTAAGAGCAATTGTCCTAAGATGACGGGCCTTGAGCTGCCTTCTCCAGCCACCCAGTTAAACTAAATAGCCCATGTGCAGAAGGGGATAACATGGGCAGTGGTCTATTTCCCCTAAATAATGAGTCAGACCCACAAGAAATTTTTAAAAATAGTTGCAAATTGTTTCCACCTGACAAAACAGTGCTGTATGTGGGATCTCAGAAAATTGATGGAGCTGGTGAACTCTTTTATGCTCCTGTGACTGTCGGTGGCCAGTCCGTTGTGGTGGTCTTACTACTCAGCCTAAATGCGCTTACGACCTGGAAATCGAAGTCTACGGGTTCAAGTTCATCGTACCAACCTTAGTAGTGCCTGGACAGAAGGATGAGTTCATTATCGGCAGTAACGTCATCAAATGCGTGCTTCAGAAAATGAAAGCCGAAAAGAAGTACTGGGAACTGATTTCCTGTAAAAACAGCAACCCTGAGTGTGAAGAGTTTCTTGAGCTTTTGAGCTGTGTTTCTCGTTGGTCTGGTCCTCAACAGCCCGCTAAGCTCGGCACAGTTAAGCTTCGTCAGGCGGTTACTTTGCTTCCCAGATGTGAGCACCTTGTCTGGGGAAAACTACCAGTTAATATTAATGTCTCTCCAGGAAGCTCCGTCATCGTCGAACCCACTACTTCACGTTCAGCTCCACGTCATGTTCTTGTTGGACGTGTGGTGACTCCTATGTGGGGTGATCGATGGGTGCCGATGAAGATCTTAAATCCCACCCAGTCACCAATAACTCTTCGACGTAATGCTAAGCTAGCTGATGTGTCTCCTTGTTTGGCGGTGGAGGATGTTACAGTTTCGCAAAATGTGTGCAGACCTCAAGTTTCTGATGCAGCTTTCCCCAAGTCTATTCCACCTGTTGACCCTGTGCGGTTACTGCATGAATATGGTTTGGAGGGCATTGATATCGAAGGGTGTGAAGTCTCCGAGTCATGGAAGGAGGAGTTGGCGAGTCTTATCTTGTCCTATCGTGATGTTTTCTCCAGAGACAGACTCGATTGTGGAGAGGTGAAAGACTTTGTACACCGAATTCATCTGAGCGATGACCGTCCGTTCCGCCTGCCCTATCGCCGAACCCCTCCCGCCCACTACCAAAAGTTGAGAGAGGTACTTTCTGAAATGGAAGAGAAGGGCATTATTAGCAAATCTGTCAGCGAGTATGCATCTCCTTTGGTAATGGTATGGAAGAAGGATGGGTCTCTCCGAGTCTGTACGGACTTTCGCTGGCTTAATGCAAAGACGATCAAGGACGCTCATCCTTTGCCTCATCAGGCAGATTGCCTGGCTGCTCTAGGTGGCAATCTTCTTTTCAGCTCTGTGGATTTGACATCGGGATTTTACAACGTCCCACTCCATGTATCTGATCGTCATTACACAGCATTTACGACACCCATGGGCTTGTATGAATACAATCGTCTTCCCCAAGGCCTGTGTAACAGTCCAGCATCCTTTATGCGCATGATGCTCAGCGTATTTGGAGATCTCAACTTTTCCAGCCTCCTTTGCTATCTTGATGATTTGCTGGTTTTTGCCCGCTCTGAACAAGAGGCCTTGAAACGCTTGGAAGTGGTGTTTTCACGGTTGAGAGCTAGTAATTTGAAGTTGGCTCCGAAAAAGTGTCACCTTCTCAGGCGCTCCATCAAGTTTCTGGGCCATGTGATCAGCGGATCTGGAGTTTCCGTGGATGAAGACAAGGTAGCAGTCATTTCAGCCTTTCAGAAGAATGATTTGATGAAAGAAGATAGCATCACACCTTCGCCAAAGAAAATAAGATCATTTCTGGGCATGGTTCTCTATTACCAGAGCTTCATCCCTGGCTGTTCACGTATCGCAAAGCCATTGTTTAATTTGACTGCTGGTCAAAAACGTTTGATGAAAGGCGCAGGTGGTCGTAACAGATCTGGCACTTTCCGGGAGTTGTCTCCGCAGGACTGGACTCCTGAGTGTGATGTCGCCTTCGAGGAGTTAAAGAGAGCACTTGTCAAGAGCGTGGTCTTGGCCCACCCTGACTTTGATCGTCCCTTTATTCTCTGCACTGACGCATCGCTGGATGGCCTAGGTGCAGTGCTTTCTCAAGTTCCCAGTGGCGAGGACAAAGCACGTCCTATAGCCTTCGCCAGCAAGTCTTTGAGCCGCAGCCAAGCCAATTACCCTGCACACAGACTAGAATTCTTGGCCCTAAAGTGGGCAGTCTGTGACAAGTACAGTCACTGGCTTAAAGGCCACGAGTTTACTGTGTGGACGGATAATAATCCGCTAACGTACATTTTGACAAAACCTAAATTGGATGCATGTGAGCAGCGTTGGGTTTCAAAACTTGCCCCGTACAACTTTGAGATCAAGTACGTTCCTGGAAGATTGAATGTCGTGGCGGATGCGCTCAGTCGTGACCCATTCGTCAACCCAGTGAGTCAGCGACTTCTGTCCGAGCCTTACTCTGAACTTGTCAAGTATGTACTCAGTGTGGAAGATGATTCTGTACAGAAAACATTCCGTCTCACATGCCAGCCACAGACACTTGACACTGAACTCAATCTGAGCTCTGAGATAAACTGTTCCATGACTACTGAGGATGTGTCGTCTATCTTGTCTGTTTGTGATGATTGGGATTCAGGAGCTGTTTCCAGAGCTACATCACTGGCTGATCATTTGACTTCCTTGATTCCTGACAGTCAAGACATAACCCATGCCTTTTCATTGTCCGAATTGCAGGATCAGCAGAACAAGGACACAGTTATTTCAAGGGTGGCTTTCTATGTCAACAGGAAACGCAGGCCTACCAGGCGTGAGCGTGCGAATGAGGATTTGCTAGTTTTGAGGATTTTGAGGCAGTGGGAAAAGCTCTTCTTGCTTAATGGCATCCTGTATAGAGCTGTCAAAGATCCGCTCACTAAGCATAAAAAGTCTCAGTTCGTCCTGCCTGGCTCCCTGAAACAGCAAGCACTCTCTGGTGTTCATGATATGGCCGGTCACCAAGGTCAGCCACGTACCCTGTCTTTAGCCCGCCAGAGGTTCTATTGGCCTGGGATGGAGCATGATGTGCGCAATTACGTTAAGACTTGTACCCGTTGTGTCCTGAGTAAAACTTCAGAGCCAGCAGCAAGAGCACCCTTGGAGAGTATCAAGACTAGTGCCCCATTGGAGCTTGTTTGTATTGATTTCTGGTCTGCTGAAGATAGGCACAATAAATCAGTGGATGTCTTGGTAATCACGGATCATTTCACCAAGCTAGCTCATGCTTTTCCTTGCCGAAATCAATGTGCTAAAAGTGTTGCTAAGAAACTGTGGGATGGCTTCTTCTGCATCTATGGATTTCCCCAGCGTATCCATTCGGACCAGGGAGCAAATTTTGAGAGTGAGCTGATAGCAGAACTTCTTGATATTGCCGGTGTTGACAAGTCACGGACTTCCCCGTACCACCCAATGGGGAATGGTGGAACTGAAAGGTTCAACAGAACGTTAGGTAACATGCTGAGATCGCTTCCACCCAGATCTAAGCAAAAGTGGCCACAGTTGGTACAAACAATGACATTCATGTATAACTGTACTGCCCATGAAACCACTGGGTTTGCCCCTTTTTACCTGATGTTCGGGAGGGTGCCGAGATTACCTGTTGACCTTATGTTTCAAAGTGTGCTTAGTCATCGTAATCACAGATTGACTCATCACGATGTTCAATCTCTTGTCAGTGATCTACAGTCTGCTATGGCGCTGGCCCAAAAGAACTCTACTGCAGAACAAAAACATCAGTCTGTTCAGTACAATAAGAGAGTCAAAGGATTGCCTCTGTCAGTTGGTGATCATGTTCTCATTGCCAACAAAGGCTGTAGAGGTAAACGGAAGCTTGCCGATAAATGGGAACCCACCATGTATTCTGTTGTTGACTCCAAACCTTCTCTGCACATTTATAAGATCCGTGACAAATCTGGTCATGAGAGAGTGGTACATCGGAATCTATTGTTGCCAGTTAACTTTCTTCCTTTGCCCGCAACTGATTTTTCTGTTGGTGAAAGTGCTAGTGGTGCTCCTTGTTCCACACCTTCTCAGTCTGTATGTGATGTGGCTGAGTCAACATTACCTGTCACTGATGATTTGTCACATGCTGAGTCTCTGTCTGTCATTTCTCACATAGCTGTTTGTGATGATGATCGTACTGCTTCTTGGGTCTCAACCCATTCTTCTCAAACTGTTTCTGAAGCACAAGAGGGTTTATCTGTTGACCTTGACACTGTAGCTAGTGCTTTTTCTCCTACTGTCCCTAACGCTTCTCATGATCCTTTGGTTGACCATACATCTGACGATCGTTACACCACCAGGTTTGGTAGAGTACTTAGACCTGTTCGTAGGCTGATTGAATCCATGGTTCAACTTGAAACCTTACTTGGTGTGGAGTCTTTACCTCCTGTTATTCATGTATAGGTTTGTGTATACCATTTTGCACTGTCTCTGATTGCAAGTGTGATCTTTTCTATTTTTTTTTGTTTATATTAGTCCTGTTTATGTACCTGGTCTGAGTTTTTCAAAGTGTAATGGGCACTTTGTGTATGCCTACAAAATGTGTAGAAGTTTGGCCAACTTTCTCCATATTTGTATCCCTTTTGTTTGGGTAGCTTTCAAGGTGGAGTCTTCACTGTTTTTAAAGTGTGGACCATGTAATTCAAGTGACCAGTGTGTTTTCTTTTTGTTAAACTATAGGAATTTTGTGTGAATTCTGAGGGGTGAGTGTAACAGGTACAGAAAGTGTACTGTTAAAATGTATATAATGTTAGTATAATACACACAAAATTGTTTATTTTCATATACTTTCCTAAAGATGAGCGTTTCCCTTTAATTGCTGTGGTGTCATCATGAGCCTGCTCAATTTCCTGTTTTGTCTCCTCCTCTTCCTCTTGGCATTGTTAATGGATGGAAGAGGTGGGTTATTTTTAGCTCCTGTTGATCTAAATTAATCTTTATTTTAATTGTTGTTTTTATGTCTATATTTTCATTCTAATTTATGTATATAATATTATTTTACATATCTGTGTGGTTATTTTTGTCATTTCATCCTGTTTTAGTTATATTTTTGTGTTTGGCCTATATGTGGAGCACATGTGACGAGTGTACATTTGTGTTATAGAAGCAATAAGGGCGATTTATTCAGAGGATGCTCTTCTTTGTGTGTTAATATCAGGTATGTTTTATTTGTTCTTGCTCTTGGCATTGTTAATGGATGGAAGAGTAAATCCAGAGAGATACCGCCGCCTGTTGTCCCGTGTCTGATTTCATCAACAACTACACAACGCAGACAGTTTCATAACTGGTGTCGCGAGCCACCGGTTACAAAAACACACACACACACACACACACACAAAACAACAACAACAACAACAAAAATACCTACTATAGGGGTCAAAAAAGAACTTTAATAAACACAGCAAAATCTTAATTTAATTTAACACTAATTTAACACTCTGAGTGTTGACTCACTGGACTCATATAAACACTGAAGCAGTGTTAAAAGTAACTCTGAAGCAGTGTTAAAGTGAATGAGATAATTAAGTGATTAACTGAGTGATGATTGACCATTATTGAAGACACCTGATGTTAACAAGCAGACTCACCAAAGGAGAAAACCTAAATTGTATGTCACCATTATAGTGGTCTGTGTTTGCATTAGTTGAGATCTTGACCCTTAAATTTTTAACATTAGGTTTTGTTTGTTATAACTGAATTATAACAGCCAGACAAACCAGAGGAAAGATGATCATGTGGTGTTGATTATGTTTTGAACTAATCATCATGTAGTGACCTGAACACCTGAGTTAGGGTTTCTTTAGTGATTAGGTAAACAAGGTGAAAAACACAAGAGCTGGCATTTTTGGCATAATCACACAGATGTTTTCAGAAGTTACTCCTACATAAAATAAATTTTAAAAGAATACTTAATTTAGACACAAACATTAAGAATCAGCGTGAGAATCACAACAATGGTGACCATCAAAAAAGCATGTTGTAGCCAATAAAAAGTCATCATTGGCTCCCATCATGCATTGCGGCATGAATAAATTATGAGCTGAATTGTCTTTGTAACTTTTTATTCTTACTACACCGTAGTTGAGATTCATACGCTGATTCTTGATGTCTGTCTAACCTAAAACAAAATTTTTTTTTTTTTTTTTTTTTTTAAATCAGAACAGCTTGCAAGAAACTACTGCAAAATGTATAGAAAATGCAGTATCTTTCGCTGTGGAGTCAGAGAGCTGTTGCAACCAATAAAGTTAATATAACTCAGAGATCAGACTCTAAATAAGTTAAATGACTCAAGTCAAACAATGATTGTTAAAACATAACTATCACCACTTGATGACTTTTGCTCTTGGCTTGTCTGGCTGTTATAACTCACATACAGCAGCCAAACAAAATTTAAAATTAAAAAGTCAAGGGTCAAGATCCCATCTAATGCAAACACAGACCGCTATAATGGTGACATACAAATTTTGATTTTCTCCTTTGGTGATTCTGCTCATTAACATCAGGTGTCTTCAATAATGGTCAATCATCACTCAATTAATCACCTAATTATCTCATTCACTTTAACACTGCTTCAGTGTTTATATGAGTCCAGTGAGTCCACACTCAGAGTGTTAAATTAACACTGGGGGTTTTGCTGTGTATCTGCTACTGTCTCTCTGGATGTATCAGAGACTTAAAACTTTGGTGTTTCTGTTAGTGTCTCTCTAGATGAAAGACTCAGAAACGGGGAGTGTTCCTGTTGCTGTCTTCCCGGTAACAGGACTCAGACTCAGAACAAGGAGTGTCTTTTGGGAAGGTACCTTTATCTCTTTTTGATGAGGAGGAGATTGGAATCTGGCGCCTCTCCGTTCCAGGAATGTGATTGGCTGCTTATGTCCAAGGTGGCCATGATGTCGCCCGCCCTAGTGTGGAACTCATTTGCATACAGTGGAGTACAAAGTTAAACAGTGTCTTTAACATTTCACCCATGCAATATTTCTTTACCAAACCTCTTTCAAACTATTATCAGCATCATGAGGAGCAAAAAGAGTCCAAACATGATAGGAAACTGTTGAACTATCACTTATTCATACCATAATATGTTAATAGGCCTGCTTCCGTGAACTGTTGTGTTAACAGTCAATGGCCATCAACATAAACTGTACTTCATCTGAGGATGAAGTGAATCCCTTGCAGTTTGCATCCATTTAAGGTCTCCAAACATGGGTATGAATGGATTTGGATAGATCTGTGTGGCCTTTCTTTGTTTCAGCCACTGCTGTTGCATCCAGAGATCTGGAGGAATTTTTATGGTAGTCATTTCCTAAACCTTAGGATTGGGTGAGATGGTGTGGGTCAACCCGTAGTCCAATGAGAAGTCCTCTCTTAGGTGGTCGTGGATGCAGAAGGTCTCCCTTCCTGTCCTGTTGGAGGTGTCTGGCAGTTGTCTTGGCATCTTATCTGATGGTTCTGAACATCTTTTTATGTTCCTCCACCACGATCCAATCACAGCGGGGCACATCTCCCTCCACGCCGGCAGTTAGAGAGGGGCCCTGCCATAAACTGGTCCTTGGAATGCCAGTTTAACTGTTGTTCACTACAGGTAACACCTGTTTTTTTATTGTTTATTAATCATTGTAACACTGAGTATTTTTTTTGCTGACTCCAAGCAAGTACAAGCAAAAAAATGTAATAATGATCATTAAGCTGCAAGTTTACTTTACTTAGTCTTCTAAGGAGATGATACTAACAACAAATTGTTATCTTTTAGCTCCCGGTTAATTACAATGACAATGAGGTCACCACAGAAAATGACAGTGTCCATTATTCTCAGTGCGCAAGACCAGCAAAGAGATTAAAAAAATGGAAGACCAAGTGCAGGAAATAGCTGAGTGGGTAGGTAAAAATATTGTGTGAACTTAAGTTTATTTGTTTTTTTTTCCTTACACCACAGACTAATATATATAGTGAAAGTGAAATACAGTCAAGTATGGTGACCTATGCTCAGAATTTGTGTTCTGCAAATTAACCTATCCAAAGTGCACACACCCAGAGCAGTGAGCTGTCATTTATGCTGCAGCACCCAGGGGTTCAGTGCTCAAGGGTCTCCCCTCAATCATGGTACTGAGGGTGGAGAGAGTGCTGTACATTCACTCCCCCCAACTACAATCTCTGCCGGACCTGAGACTCAAACCCACAACCTTTGAATTACAAGTCCGACTCTCTAACCATTAGGCCACGACTTCCCCACATACACATACTGGTGCTGTCAAACGATTAATCATATCCAAATATATTGTGTATATTTATTATGTATATATAAATACACACACATACAGTAAGTATTTTAAAAATATGTACATGTATATATGTATATTAATATAATTTATATTATATAAAAATACATTTAATATATAAACTTTTTTTTTCTTAAATATATACATGCATGGATGTCTATTTACAGTATATATACATAATACATATACACAGTACATACACATATACTATGTAAACAAAAACTTTTATTTTGGATGTGATTAATTGTTTGAAGATTTTTGAGGTTATCTGATTATGAAAATATGAATTTGGGGCTTCATAATGGGCCTTCTGTGGGATCCTATACAGAAGTCACATAGACTGAAATGTATTCATATTACATATATTTTCATATATTTAAACATCTTAAATTCAAATAGAAGAAAATATATTTTATACAATTTGTTCAATATATATATAAGAAATATATTTAAATATTTGATTTTGGCCACTTTTTAATAAATATATGTAAATACATTTAGATTTCTATAAATGTAAATATATTTTAAAACATTCAAATATTCAATTAAATAAACTTAAACATGTTTCATAGAATATATTGCCATTTACTCAGACTTTATGTAAATAAATTAAATCTCCACACATGTAAATGTTTTCATTTTATATAGATTGCCCCTTCATAATAAATAGAATACAAACAACATTTGGACACTGAAAAACGGTAAAACTCCCCAGACACTGAAACTTAAAAACAGGGACAATATAAATTGACTTATTAATATAAAGAGTACATTTATCAACACCAGTTCAGCATGAACCAACAAAAAGTATGAATGCTCATGATGTTTCTGGCACATAAATGAAAGATTATCCTTCTGTAAGCATCCAGGGTCAAAACATTATGCAAGTCTTAGTAGGCATTCAACACACTGTATTTGAATATTTAAGAGCTATCATTAACTGCACAATTTCTCAACTAATCACATGCTCCTCTATTCAACCCGAATCAAGCATTGTAATACATCAGCTCATCAGGCCCTTAACCAACCCACCTCCAATAATTCATTGGAAATCATATGGAGATTCATTTCTTTTTTTTCTTCTTCTTCTTTAAAAAAACAAAACAAAAACAATATCATGGGCTTCTTTCATTGCATGTTACATTGTTATGCCAGAAGGTGGGAGCAAGGGACTGTCTTAATGAGTTAGTTAACCACTGAAAGAATACTTTGACAAATATCACTTTATGGATGTACAGCAAATATGTTTGAATGATTCAAACAATAAGTTTGAATGAAGCTTTGTTTCATCTGTTGTTGACTTGTATATTGTATGTATTTATTGTGATGCTTACTTTTATTCATTATTTTACTCATTCATTCATTCATTCATTCATGTTTCTTATTGTTGTCATTAAATAAAATATATTTTATTAATTCATGTATTAATTGCTTGACTGAAAATTGATGTATTCACATCAACTGCATTTGTTCAACTGCACAAAAATTATATTTAGCTTGTTTTACTAAAATGTCATTTTATGTAAAAAATAAATAAATAAAATAATAATAATAATAATATAATTATTGGTTAGCATTTATCATTATTATTGCGTGTAAGTGTTGGGGTAGGCAAAGGATGCAATTCAGTTTTTCACCTTGTTTACCTAATCACTAAAGAAAACCTAACTCAGGTATTCAGGTCACTACATGATGACTAGTTCAAAACATAATCAACACCACATGATCATTTTTCCTCTGGTTTTTCTGGCTGTTATAATTCAATTATAACAAACAAAACCTAATGTTAAAAATTTAAGGGTCAAGATCCCAACTAATGCAAACACAGACCACTATAATGGTGACATACAAATTTAGGTTTTCTTCTTTGGTGATTCTGCTCATTAACATCAGGTGTCTTCAATAATGTTCAATCATCACTCAGTTAATCACATAATTATCTCATTCACTTTAACACTGCTTTAGTGTTACTTTTAACACTGCTTCAGTGTTTATATGAGTCCAGTGAGTCAACACTCAGAGTGTTAAATTAACACTGGGGGTTTTGCTGTGTAGTTGTTGTATTTACTCTTGCATATCTATTGTTAATAAATTTCATTTATCTTATTATAACTGTGTCTTTGTGTAAATCAGCTGATCAGCTCCCGCCAATGTGTGCAATTCAAATTATTGAACAGCTTGTGGGAAACACGCCCACATTGCCAAATTACCAGTCTTTGACTGGTGCACTAAACTAAGTGAGGGGGGAATTGGTCATCTGATATACTCATAACCGCACCTTGAGTGACGTGTGACCCAAAATCACAACGTCTTAGGTGACGTGAGTCTAACACACTACATACCTAACACACACACACACACACACACACATATATATATATATATATATATATATATATATATATATATATATACTGTATATATATATATATACAGTATATATATATATATATATATATATATATATTATATATATATATATATATATACTGTATATATATATGAAGAGTTCAGATGCAAAAGCCTCTGAGTACCATTTGAAATATTCTCCTAAAATGAGTATTTTTATCAGGCTCATATGAATTTGTTCAGTTACTTCAATTAAATGGCAAAGAAAATAACCTATTCATTTCAAATGGCACTTTTTCACATCCTGGGTGCCACAGACAGTAAAATACAGCATATTACAATTATTATGTAGCATAAATAGTATGCACAATAAAGAAGAAATAATATATAGGATTTGTTGCAGATCTGGCTGCAGTCTTCAAACAGTTCAGAAAAAAAAAAAACATTTAGCTTAAAACAGCAATTACACATAAAATTCACCATTACTTCTTTATTGTTTGTACCCAACTTTGCGATGATGTGAAGTTTTTGGAATTTCATTATCTTGTAAGTGCAGGTAAAATTTGTATTTCTTCATTACTTCGTTACTTCAGTGCCAAATTTCAGTCGAAGGTCAGGTGACAGAAATAATAGTAATAATTATATCATCAGTAATTGAAAATTATTTTATTTTTTTATTTATTTATTTATTTATTTATTTTTGTAGCAGTGCATTCAGTTTGACCAATCAGAAACAAGCTTTTCAAATCGACTTTGCAGGTAATTGTCCAATCACAGACTGTTAAAGTACAGGTTGAGCGGGCAACGGATACGATATTTCAACAGAAATCATGTCATTTCCTTACTATGCTTTGTTTTATTTCCCTGACTCGGACATAGTGAAGGTGGACAGCACGGATTTTAAGAGAACACAGACGAGCAGAGTACCTGGTCAGCTCCCACGAACAACTTAGAAGTGAAGAGGGTTACGTAGAGGTGCGCCTGACAAGTCGCAGCCGACATGGACAGACCAAGATACTGCCAGAAAAAATGCTACTTCTTAGTGGTAAGTTTATTATTGCTAGCGATTAGTATAACTAGTTTTAAGATTCACTTTCGTTCACTTTCAGATTTTCCTGATTCACAGAGAAACCTTAAATACTCAGCTACATATAAGTAGAGTTGGCAACCATCCCCTATTAGACAGGACGTCCCGTATTCTGGGCCTAATTGATTTGTCCCGTACGTGACTTCTCTTGTCCCGTTTTTTTACTACTACGCTGATCTAACCACTGACTGATACAACAGCAGCAGTGCTGTACTTGAGAATGATCACCGATACCTGTTATCATCCAATCATTGCCCCCCTCACGCAGTATAAGTTAAGTAATCCGTGTGAGCGGCTGGACGGTGTTTAGTGTCCCGCAGCAGCAGAGAGCGCAAGTGACTTCAAATGCAAGCAATAGGCTGAAGCTTGCCGCAAAGCCCCAGCAAACATAACCATGAATGTTTCCGCGGGAATAGTAAGGAGATATTTGAATTATTTAATAAACTAACTAAATAAACTAATTTATGAAACTTTTCTGAGTTCGTGTTGCAAGGGTGAATTTGCTGATCCTGATTCACCATCTCCTCCTTAGATGCGCCTTTAGAGAGAAATGCATCTTTATTGATTATGATTAAGATTATAATAAAAATAAAAAATAAAATTATTTTGTTACGTGATAATTTAAAGCTTTCTATAGATATATTTATCATGACTGTGAGGCATGTATTCGCTCAGCTTTGGTTCATTTTTGCGAAGCGTGCCTGTTGAAGACAAGACGGCAGAAAGCGCATCATGTTTGTTTTCTTTGTTTTATAAAAGCACAATATTTTGCTGATATTGTAAGTGAACACAAATAAAAGTAGACCCTATACAGTTACGAAGGATGTATTACTCTTACCTTTATCAGAAAAAAAAAAAACATTAAGGCGTAGGCTATTTTAGTGCACAGTAAAACCTCCAGTGTTGAATCAACACTCCCAGTGTACACAGCAAAACCCCCAGTGTTAATTTAACACTCTGAGTGTGGACTCACTGGACTCATATAAACACTGAAGAAGTGTTAAAAGTAACTCTGAAGCAGTGTTAAAGTGAATGAGATAATTAGGTGATTAACTGAGTGGTGATTGACCATTATTGAAGACACCTGATGTTAATGAGCAGAATCACCAAAGGAGAAAATCTAAATTTGTATGTCTCCATTATAGTGGTCTGTGTTTGCATTAGATGGGATCTTGACCCTTGACTTTTTACTTTTAAATTTTGTTTGGCTGCTGTATCTGAATTATAACAGCCAGACAAGCCAAGCGCAAAAGTCATCGTGGTGATGATTTATGTTTTAACATAATTGTCACTTGACTTGAGTCGTTGAGCTTATTTAGAGTCTGATCTCTGAGTTATATTAGCTTTATTGGTTACAACAGCTCTGTGGTTCCACAGTGAAAAATACTGTATTTGTTATACATTTTGAAGTAGTTTCTTGCAAGCTGTTCTGATTTAAAAAAAAGAAAGAAGTCTTTGTTTTAGGCAGACACAGACATCAAGAATCAGCGTATAAATCTCAACTACGGTTTAGTGAGTATAAAAAGTTACAAAGACAATTCAGCTCATAATTTATTCATGCTGCAATGCATGATGGGAGCCAATGATGACTTTTTATTGGCTACAACATGCTTTTTTGATGGTCACCATTGTTGTGATTCTCACGCTGATTCTTGATGTCTGTGTGTCTAAATTAAGGTTGTTTTTTTTTTATTATTTATTTTATGTAGGAGAAACTTCTGAAAACATCTGTGTGATTACGCCAAAAAAGCCAGCTCTTGTATCTTTCACCTTGTTTACCTAATCCCTGAAGAAAACCTAAGTCAGATATTCAGGTCACTACATGATGATTAGTTCAAAACATAATCAACACCACATGATCATCTTTCCTCTGTTTTGTCTGGCTGTTATAATTCAATTATAACAAACAAAACCTAATGTTAAAAATTTAAGGGTCAAGATCCCAACTAATGCAAACACTGACCACTATAATGGTGACATACAAATTAGGTTTTCTCCTTTGGTGATTCTGCTTGTTATCATCAGGTGTCTTCAATAATGGTCAATCATCACTCAATTAATCACCTAATTATCTCATTCACTTTAACACTGCTTCAGAGTTACTTTTTTAACACTGCTTCAGTGTTTATATGAGTCCAGTGAGTCCACACTCAGAGTGTTAAATTAACACTGGGGGTTTTGCTGTGTTTTACCTCACAGGACTGCAGAAGACTACTTTCTCGAAAACAAATATTACCCAGAGATTTTACTGTTGTAATGAAAAAACAGGATGTTACTGTCAGAATATGGCCGTTTTTTTTACAGCAATTTGTTTACAGTGTGAGTCAACAATTCTTGATCAGCTTCTCTCTTTTGGGTTTCAAAATTATATGTACGTGTGTATAGGGCCATTTAGCCTAGTTTTTTATAGTCAGGTTGTCCAATTTAGTTACATTAGATTAGGTTTAACTAAAGGGGACATATTATGCAAAATTCTCTTTTATAAGGTGTTTGAACACAATTGTGTGTCCACAGTGTGTGTAATAAACAAGCCTGTAATGGTAAAAATCTGCCCATAATCCCCCTGAATTCTTATATATACATTTATAGTATTCTTATGTATATGTATAATCCCCCTAAATCATTAACAGTCTCTTTGATCATTCCATTCCAGATTTCTCCCTGTTGACATCTGGAAATTTAGCATCATTAACAGTTTGCAATGATCCATTTTGAGAGATATATAAGCTTCTCCTGTATTGTTTGTCAGTGTAAAGTGAATCACGGACACACAAAATCAGCAACTTTTTTTTCTCCCACTCTAAAAGAGGCAGTTAAAACATCATATGACAAATGATCCGTGGGGTATTTTGATCCGAAACTTCACAGACATATTTTGGAGACACCTGAGATTTATATTACGAAAAGGGGCATAATAGGTTACCTTTAATGTTATAAATGCAATTGTTGTCTACAGAAGAGGATTAGGGCCAAGCAATAATAAATACACTTGTCATGTTCATTTCAGCTTGTTGGTGAGCGAGCAGATGAATCTGTGTAGGAGAGTAAAACTTGTTAATGTAGCTCATGATACAAGTTTGAATCCTCCTTTTGACAAACTAACTGGCTATTTTAGGGTCGATGTTGGTTCCATCCATAAGAAACGACTGTGACCATCTATACAAACATTAATGACAATGTCATATGATTGTAGTTTATATACGTGAAAATAGCAATATGCTGTTTACTCTAAGTATTTATTAAAATTATTAAATGGATGTTGCCTTTTAGTCTTCACTAAACCTACCCAATTGATTCATTATTATTAAACACTTGTTAAGCAATTTATTTTTTCTTCATTTTTATTGGATAAATATTTCCGATTTTAAAACTGTGATGAGAAGAGGAAGGAGAGCAAGTTTGGCAAAAGGTGGATTCAAAATCTGGTTGATCACATTATAAGCTACATCCACAAACATCACTCTCTACGGCCAACTCAACTGCAGATGCTGATTAACGCTCTCCAACGAGATGAAATGAACTTGACATGAGTGTATTTTTTATATACATTTTATTTTGACTTTTTTTCTTAAAACCCAATGATGTTTTTCTCTAAATTTAATCCATTTATTCTCAACAGGTAATTTCAACTGTTTTTCTCCAAAAAAAAAAAAAAAGTGAGTTTAATCTAGCATTAAAATGACTTCAATCTTGAGATGGTTTTATTATTTATTTGTATTATTGCTTGATCCTAATCCTATTTCATAGATTTCTGTATGTTAAAGAATATGTGTACAAATTTATAGAATGCTACCCTGATAGCAACAGACTCCGGAACGGATCCGCAAAACAGGTCCGTATCGGAGTCCACTTGCACAGCGCAGCGGATCCGGAACAGATAAGGATTACGGATCCGGTCCAGACCCTATCCGTATCCGTATAATTAAGAGACTAATTAAATGATGATTGTGCATTAGTGATGAACACCTGCTGTTATTGAGAATTACAGAGGATCAGATGTTGATGTTTTATTGGTTAAAATGATACCGCCATCATGGAGATCAGTGCTTGCTTTAGTTGGGCTCTTGGCCCTTTTAATAACTGAAAGCGGATTGCTTTTAAGCAATTGCATTATTGTTTCACAACAAACATTTGTGCATTGCTGAAGTAAAAGCTTGAGGAAAAAGATGAGCTTACACTTTTGGCTTTTGTGTCCCTTTAAAGAACATCATGAAGGTGTCTCTCTTTGGTTTATTGACTGATAGTCAGCTATTACAGAACTGCAAAAATGTGCTGTTGAACAAATGCCATCATTATGCTTAAATATAGGAAAGAGACTACATTGTTCAGGCTTTTAGATATGAACACTTATAATACGATCCTCAACAGTGGTGAAAATAATTATTCATACTGCAGTGCATGATGGGAATTATTACTATGGTGTTACCCAGCATACATTGCAGCATGAAGAATTTTGTTGGTTGTCACCATTGTTGAGATTCATATGCTGGTTCTTGATGTCTGTGTGTGTCTGAATGATACTGGAGTTTAAATATTTACATGCATTACGTAGACTTGAAATTCATTCACTATAACTATTACGGCTGAGGTTTCCACAAAATTTATCATTTACATATTAAATATATATATACATATATATACATTTTGGATGTAAACAGGTCAGCACCTGATGATTGTCTCATCATACGAAAGCAACTAAAATCGCTCACAGCACAGCACTGACCGGTCTGCTTTACAACAGCACATTCAGTGTTACAGAGAGAGTTCTAACACAGTAAGTCAAGGACCAAGAGCCCAACTAAAGCAAGCACTGATCTCCATGATGGTGGAATCATTTTATATCCGGTCCGGATCCGTAATCCTTATCTGATCCGGATCCGCGGCGCTGTGCAAGTGGACTCCGATACGGACCCGTTTTGCGGATCCGTTACGGAGTCTGTGGTACCTCCGGGGCGGATCCGATCCAGTGTCATTTTGCTATCTGGGTAGACACATGCCCATGTTTACAATGAGGATGTCATTGGCCACTTAGGTGCCTAAGGGGATGGGATACAAACATATTTAGCTGAAGCTAATATTAGGCCTGAGGTCGGTGTGTGTGTGTGTGTTAGATCAGTTATATATTTTTAAGTTAGAGTATTTTTGATTCAAGATCTCTTTGATAGAGTACCACAGCCAGCATGGAGAGGAAAAGTCATCTTGGTGACTTTATTAACAGCTATGTCAAAGTATTGTTTTAAGGCAATATTACCTTTTTATCCACATGACCATACATATACACTGAAAAAACTGATCCACTATATTTACTCAATAAAATTGAGGTAACAATTTGCACTCACTTTGTTTAAGTAGATTCTATCCTATATATTGAGTAAAGAGTACCTAAATTTTACAGCTATGACAAACTAAAAGAAATTAGGTAATGTCTACCTAATATTTTTCATTAAATTACATAACTAATTTAAGGGTAACAAACCGTTTGAGTAAACCGATTGCCTTAAAACATTTAAGTTTTTTAAACTAACAATTATGAGTGCTCTGAACTTATTTCAGTCAGACATCTACAGAAGATCTTATTGAGAATTAACTAAGGTTTAGATGTTGATTTATTGTTTCAATTGAAGTAACCATGTTAGAGATCAGTGTCTGCTTTAGTTGGGCTCTTGACACTTGACTTCTATGTTAGATGTTTTTTTTCTCTGGTTGTTGTAACCATGTGTTCCTCAAGCATGTTTGTTGCAGCTCAAAAGCCCAGAGGAAATGATCGGTAGTTGGTTGTCATATATTTATAATGACAATCATCTGTAAGTGAACTGATCTCATTGAGAGAGAGCACAGACTCGTTGTGTGTCTAATCTCTGGTTAAGTGAATGTTGCATTGATTATAGTAAAAGTGTTTCTGTGACAGTCAGTTAACAAAGGAGTTTCTGAACAGTTTTTCCACAAAAAGTTTCAATCTATGGCAGCAATAGGACTCACACAGACATCAAGAATCAGCTTGTGAACCTCAAAAATGGTGACCATTAAAAGAAAATAAAAATCATGATGCAATGCATGCTGGGTACTAGCATAGTACAAAACTCATCCATGGCTCCCAGCATGCATTGCATCATGATTTTTATTTTACATCCACAAACCTCACTCTCTACGGTCAACTCAACTGCAGATGCTGATTAACGCTCTCCAACGAGATGAAATGAACTTGACATGAGTGTATTTTTTATATACATTCACCGTGCTATACATGCAGTTTGCTGACAATTCTGGAATTTTGGTCAAATACATGCTTATTTCACTGCTTATAAAACATACAATATGATTCGCATGATTGTTCATATCTAGCCTATAAATACACTACTTTAGCGACAAGACAAAGGGATGTAGCTGTTGTGAGAACAGCATTGACAGCAGCAATGATGGTTCCCTCCACTGTGTTTAAAGTTTATGACCCGCCCAACTCGGGTATCAAAATTATTTCTGAATTTCCCAGTAGTAAATACGACTTGAGAGGCCGTTCACGTCCAATTTCTGATTAGGAAACTCGTATTTGCTATAATTGCGATAGCACGTGAAGGCAGCATAAAGTCATGAAACTCTATACGGCACAGGTTGACGGGTTGTTAACGTAACTGATGATATTCAGAGAGTTAAACAGCTTGGCACAAGCTGATTGGTTCATGCTGGATATGCAGCCAATTAGCTTAATGCCTTGCATTTATATGGCTGGCTAGAAATATTCACTTGAGATTCCTGCAGCGTGCTTTCAGAGTATCTCTGAAGCTCAACAGCTAGATAAGTCTTCACTCTGATTTCAGTGCATTATTGCGTTCATCAGATTTACATTTTTAAACTAGAAAACATACAAGTTGTAAAACTATGAGCAGGGTATTCGGCGTGAGGAGTAATTACTAAGCATGTATTGTTCACACAACAGCTGTAGCATTAGCAGCAGCAGCAAGCAGTTTCCTGTATGTGAGAATACAACGTCAAGCGCCACGGATTTTAGAACAGAAGAGAATTGGGGATTACCTTATTTGCCCGAAATATCCATGCTTTTAATATCTTCTTTGGGCATTCATTTCTACATTAACCGCAAACGGATTTCTTTCAGATGCACACCTCACTAGTGCGGTCGGTTTGCAGTTGGCGTTTCACAGTTGTTCACAGTTTTAAGTCAAGGTGAACCCGTGTAACTGTCTTTCATAAACGTCATACCATCAACAGCCTTACCTATTTAACCATAACTTAATGAGCAACAGAAAATGATATACCCGCTCATACATGTACTCCTGCCGCATTGCAATGCAGTTCAGAATCTTGGGTAAAGTTGGTTTTATATTCGCACATTCGGACTTCTGCATTCAATTACTTTGTTAATCACACTACATCGGACATTCAGCTGACATTCGCAAGTAAGTATGACATTAAAACAATACTTGGCCATTTTGATCGATTGTGAAAAAAAAATGTAGTAGGTTACAATGATGTTGCTGATTAGAATTTGCAAAAAGAACTTTATGGCACATCTAATTAGAAAGTTATTGAACGCGTAAATGTGTGAATGTTGTGAATGTGCGAATATAAAACCAACTTTACTCAAGTCAGCAGAAAGTATCTGGTTGCATGAAATTTCAGGGTTAATACATGGGGTAAGCAACTCTTTAAAATTCAAATAGGCTTTTATTACTTTATTTAAGAGGGCTTACAGAGATTTTGTGAACTCTTCAAAGTGAAATAGGCATTATTTGTTTGCTTTTCATTGTTTAATAAATAAACTTATCGTAATTCTAAGTACTTTCATGCAGCTGTAGCAGCAGTAAGCATAGATATTCTAGCGAATTTAATAGCAGCAGAATGGCATAGCAAAATTCAGATGCAATGTTAGTAATAATATTAGCAGCAGTCTGTATAGCAACTAGTGGTGCAACGGATCACAAACCCACGGTTTGGATCATATTACAGATTTTGAGTCACAGATCGGATCATTTTTCGTATAAAAAAAAAAACAAACAAACAAAAAAAAAAAAACGTTTGCTTTTTATTAATTACTGAAAGCTTACTTTAAGTACTTCTTTACCACAGCAAAACTACTAGCTGAACTAATAAAGTCAGTAATAAACGAAGAACAATTACACAAATGACAAGCGTAGATGAATACAACAAAGTTACTAATAAAGTCAGTAACACTAGTATTCGGGTGCAGAAATGTAATAATTAGTTGTAAAATAACACAACAGTGCTCTTCATTGCAGGTATTTATAGGCTGCTGTCTCTTTAAGACCAAATGCATGTACTTAATACTGACACACATCCGGTTTCTTTCCCAGCTGTTTCGGTTCACTTAAGACATAACCTGTGTTTACAAGAAAACTTGTCAAAATTGCTATTTAAACATAACTTTGTTTGTATGTTTCCGTTCAAAGAGAAGTGAAAGAGGAATCAATATGTGTGAATGGTGCAGTCTGAATGGCGTCTGTCTCTTTGCGTGTGTGCGGCAGTGGTAAAAAAAACAAAAAAAAAAACAGCACACACAGTAAAACCTCCAGTGTTAAATCAACACTCCCAGTGTATATATAATCCACACTCAGAGTGTTAAAAAAGTAACACTGAAGCAGTGTGAAAGTTAATGAGATAATTAGTTTAGTAATTGAGTGATGATTGAGCATTAATGAAGACCACCTGCTGTTAACAAACTGAATCACTGAAAGAAAGAGAAAGAAGAACAGAAAAAAAGAGACGAGACGAGCAGAAATACAAGAACTACAACTGACTTCAGCCACAGCCTTAGAGGAAATCAACACAGCCAGCCATATAAATGCAAGGCATTTTGGTTGCTTTAACTGTGTGTTTTGTTTAGACACGCTTTTTATGGCAATCGGGTGTTGATGGTCAGACTTCAATAGAAATCATCAGCATTTAATGACTTTTGTGACTGATTTCATTCAGAGCATTGTCAATGAATAGATAAAATTTGAGGTTTTGTTAACGTATAGCATAAAGCTGGATCCATCAGTTTTAAAGTTCCCATGGCATGAAAATGTCACTTTATGAGGTTTTTTAACATTAATATGAGTTCCCCTAGCCTGCCTATGGTACCCCAGTGGCTAGAAATGGTGATAGGTGTAAACCGAGCCCTGGCTCTCCTGTTTCGCTTTAAAAAAAATGAAAGCTCAGATGCCCAATCTGGAATCTTCCCTTTATGTCGTCATACGGGTAGGGTTGTAACGGTATGAGATTTTCACGGTATGATAATCGTCTCAGAAAATATCAGGGTTTCACGGTATATATTAAACAATAATTATTTTCAGTAACAATGACTCTTAAAAGAATAAGAACAAGTTATTTGAGTGAACAAATCCTTTCCATTTTAATGAAAGTAAGTCTCCCTTGTGATTTTTTTTTTTTTAATTTTAAAAATAAAGCTAAATAATTAAATAAAGTGTGATTATAGATATACATGTTTTAAAATGTTATCAAATTAAAATTTAACAACTTTTATTTTTGGCAAAGTGCTGCACAACAGAGGTTGCCTATACTAACTTAGTCGCGGGTCAAAACACCACTCTTCCGTTCCGATCAGAACATCAAACAGGTTCTCCCCACTCAGTGAAGCACCCACTGAGAAACCTGATGAAAGTGCTCTAGTTATTGGCGATTCTATTGTACGGAACGTGAAAATAGAGACACCAGCCACCATAGTCCATTGTTTACCAGGAGCCAGAGCGCCTGACATCTTGGCAAATTTAAAAGTGCTGGCTAATGCTAAACGTAAATACAGTAAGATTGTTATTCACGTCGGCGCTAATGATGTTCGACTTCGCCAGTCGGAGATCACTAAAAATAATGTTAAAGAGGTGTGTGAACTTGCAAGTACGATGTCAGACACTGTAATATGCTCTGGTCCCCTCCCTGCTTACCGGGGTGATGAGATTCATAGCAGACTGTCGTCACTTAATGGCTGGATGTCTAAGTGGTGCCCGCAAAATAACATAGGCTTTATAGACAATTGGATGAGTTTTTGGGGCAGACCTGACCTGTTGAAAAGAGATGGTGTTCATCCCTCCTGGGGTGGTGCCGCTCTTCTCTCTAGAAATATGGCACATAGTCTTAGAGTTTGTACTTGACTAACTGGAGCCCAGGTCAGGAAGCAGACAGACTGGCTAAACCGATCGTCTGCTAGCCGCCTCACGTCACAGAAATCAGTTAACTCTCAGCACATAGAAACTTTTTCACCTAGATATCACTCTATAGAGACTGTGTCTGTTCCCCGAACTAGAAAATACAGAAAACATCCAAACCAATGTAATAGTAACAATTTAATTGATGTTCAACAAATAAAAAAACAATATAATACAGATAAAGACTTGATAAAGCTTGGCTTATTGAATATTAGATCCCTTTCTTCAAAAGCACTTTTTGTAAATGATATGTTCACTGACCATAAACTAGATGTGCTTTGTCTGACAGAAACCTGGCTAAAACAAGATGATTACATTACTTTAAACGAGTCTACACCCCAAGATTACTGTTACAAACATGAACCGCGTCCAAAAGGTAAAGGGGGAGGTGTTGCTACAATTTATAGAAATATTTTCAGTATCTCTCAAAGGTCGGGCTTCAAGTATAATTCGTTTGAAGTAATGGTGCTCCATATAACGTTATCCAAAGAAACAAGCGTTAATGATAAATCCTCTGTGATGTTTGTACTGGCTACTGTATACAGGCCACCAGGGCACCATACAGACTTTATTAAAGAATTTTCTGATTTTCTGTCGGAGTTAGTGCTGACTGCAGATAAAGTCCTAATTGTTGGTGATTTTAATATCCATGTTGATAATGAAAAAGATTCGTTGGGATCAGCATTTATAGACATTTTAAACTCTATTGGTGTTAAACAACATGTGTCAGGACCTACTCATTGTCGAAATCATACTCTAGATTTAATACTGTCACATGGAATTGATGTTAGTGGGGTTGAAATTTTGCAGCAGAGCGATGATATCTCAGATCATTATCTAGTCTCCTGTATATTCCATATAGCTAAAGCTGTAAAGCCAACTTCTTGTTACAAATATGGTAGAACCATTACCTCCACCACAAAAGATTGCTTTATAAATAATCTTCCTGACTTATCTCAGTTCCTCAGTTTATCCAATAGCTCAGAACAACTAGATGATGTAACAGGAACTATGAACTCTCTCTTTTCTAGCACTTTAGATGCGGTTGCTCCTTTACGCTTAAGGAAGATTAAGGATAAGAGTCCAACACCGTGGTATAATGAGCACACTCACGCCCTAAAGAGAGCAGCCCGGAAAATCGAGCGCAGCTGGAGGAAAACTAAATTAGAGGTATTTCGTTTAGCTTGGCGGGAAAGTACCCTATCCTACAGAAAAGCATTAAAAACTGCTAGATCTGATTACTTTTCGTCTCTTCTAGAAGTAAACAAACATAACCCTCGGTATTTATTCAATACAGTGACTAAATTAACGAAAAATAAAGCATCAACAGGTGTTGGCATTTCCCAAGAGCATAGCAGTAATGACTTTATGAACTATTTTACTTCCAAGATCGATACTATCAGAGATAAAATTGTATCCTTGCAGCCGTCAGCTACAGTATCGCATCAGATAGCACACTATAGATCCCCTGAGGAACAATTCCGTTCATTCTCTACTGTAGGAGAGGAAGAATTGTATAAACTTGTTAAATCATCTAAACCAACAACATGTATGTTAGACCCGATTCCATCGAAACTACTAAAAGAGCTGCTTCCAGAAGTCATAGATCCTCTTTTGGCTATTATTAATTCATCATTGTCATTAGGATATGTCCCCAAAACCTTCAAATTGGCTGTTATTAAGCCTCTCATTAAAAAACCACAACTTGACCCCAAAGACCTAGTTAATTATAGACCGATCTCAAATCTCCCTTTTCTGTCAAAGATACTAGAAAAGGTAGTATCCTCACAATTATATTCCTTCCTAGAGAAAAATGATATCTGTGAGGAATTCCAGTCAGGATTTAGATCGTATCATAGTACTGAGACTGCTCTCATTAGAGTTACAAATGACCTGCTTCTATCATCTGACCGTGGTTGTATCTCTTTATTAGTTCTACTGGATCTTAGCGCTGCGTTCGACACTATCGACCACAACATTCTTTTAAATAGACTACAAAACTTTGTTGGCATTAGTGGAAGCGCCTTAGCATGGTTCAAATCATACTTATCTGACCGCCATCAGTTCGTAGCAGTGAATGAAGAGGTATCATATCGATCACAAGTACAGTATGGAGTACCTCAAGGCTCAGTACTAGGGCCGTTACTTTTCACGCTTTACATGTTACCCTTGGGAGATATTATCAGGAGACATGGTGTTAGCTTTCACTGTTATGCTGATGATACTCAGCTCTATATTTCTTCGCGGCCCGGTGAAACATACCAAATTGAGAAACTAACGGAATGCATAGTCGATATAAAAAACTGGATGACGAGTAATTTTTTACTGCTAAATTCTGAAAAAACAGAGGTGTTAGTTATCGGACCTAAAAACCCCACATGTAACAACCTAGAACATTATCTAACACTTGATGGCTGCTCTGTAAATTCTTCTTCATCAGTCAGGAACCTAGGTGTGCTGTTCGATAGCAATCTTTCATTTGAAAGCCATGTTTCTAGCATCTGTAAAACTGCGTTTTTTCATCTCAAAAACATATCTAAATTACGACCTATGCTCTCAACGTCAAATGCAGAAATGTTAGTTCATGCGTTTATGACCTCAAGGCTAGACTACTGTAATGTTTTATTGGGTGGTTGTTCTGCACGCTTGATCAACAAACTACAGTTAGTCCAAAATGCAGCAGCTAGAGTCCTTACTAGAACCAGGAAATATGATCATATTAGCCCGGTCCTGTCAACACTGCACTGGCTCCCTATCAAACATCGGATAGATTTTAAAATCTTGTTAATTACTTATAAAGCCCTGAATGGTTTAGCTCCTCAGTACTTGAGCGAGCTCTTATCACATTATAGTCCTCCACGTCCGCTGCGTTCTCAAAACTCTGGCCGTCTGATAATACCTAGAATATCAAAATCGACTGCGGGCGGCAGATCCTTTTCCTATTTAGCACCCAAACTCTGGAACAATCTACCTAACACTGTTCGGGAGGCAGACACACTCTGTCAGTTTAAATCTAGATTAAAGACCCATCTCTTTACCCTGGCGTACACATAACACACTAATACGCTTCTATTATTCAAATCCGTTAAAGGATTGTTAGGCTGCATTAATTAGATCAACCGGAACCGGGAACACTTCCCACAACACACGGTGTACTCGTTACATCGTAAGTAGAATGGCATCTACGCTAATATTTGTCTGTTTCTTTCCTATGATCAGATGGTGGATCAGCACCAAGAGATGATGTCTGCAGCCCTGATCATCAGCGGAGACCAGGACACCCAGATGACCCCCAGAGACCTCGATTAAAATACATTAAAACTAAAAAATATAACTAAAAATATAATAAAATACCTAACTACATAATACTACTATCGTTAGAACCTGAAACTTTTGAACTGTGGGTGTCGTCTGGTCAGAGGAGAACTGGCCCCCCGACTGAGCCTGGTTTCTCCCAAGGTTTTTTTCTCCATTCTGTCACAGAGGGAGTTTTGGTTCCTTGCCGCTGTCGCCTCTGGCTTGCTCAGTTGGGGACACTTAATTTCTAGCGATTATCGCCGATTTGATTGCTCATATACTATTTAAACTAAACTGAACTAGACAATGACATCTCTGAATTCAATAATGAAATGCCTTTGACTGAAAATTGAATGTTTAATCTTATTATATATTACTAACACTCTGTCCTCCAATTTGATACTGTTAAGTGCTTTGACACAATCTGTATTGGTAAAAGCGCTATATAAATAAAGGTGACTTGACTTGACTTGACTTAAAACATGGGCAAACATGATATTCCTTAAAAATTATGTTTAAATAAATTAATTATTATAAATAATAATATTATTATTGATGTTGTTATGAATTTTAAGTACATTGTACAATGCTAATATATTTCTGTCATGACTTCAAGTTAAATTGAACTTTTATTTTGACGGGTTGTAGCGGACCTTTGAGTTTCAGAGTGTATTTGACAAACATTTCCCAGTTTTATTTGAGACAAACCATTATTTAGGTTTTCTCTCAGAGCAGCTCTGCTGATGTTCATGTTTATGTAGAGGCTGAAAACACCGTTAGTGCCATGCATGCATACTTCAGTATGTAGTAGATAAAACGGCGCCACTCATATCTTTTGATTTATCCATCCATCAGATTGGGCGTTTTACGTGACAACCTCGTTAACGTTATACTGTAAATGTTTACGACTGCCCCGGGATTTCCTCTGCATCACGGAAATTATACGGCCTTTTAACTTGTTATAAATGTGACATACCTTTATTTGCATGGAGGGATGGTGACTGCCAGTGGCGGCTCCAGGATTTTTTTGTTGGGGGTGCTAAGGGGGGGCTTAACAGTTCAGAGGGGGTGCTAAAAAACTTTAGCTATCAGTTTTTTATATACAGCAGCTTCGAAAAAGCATATTTAACTTTTTTTCCTGTGGTATTAAACTTGCCACTGTTATTAGTAACTTCTAATGCCTGCCAAATATGACACTTACAAAGTAATATAATTTATGAATGAATATAGAAAAGAAAGAAAGTTGGGATTTTTTTTTTCATTGCTTTGTTTTATTTTATTTATTTATTTAAGTTATTTTTTATTTTACACATATCTAGTAATTTCCACACGGGCACACATTGCGGGTGATAACCTCCCCGTGCTGATTTGCATCGTATCATGCATGTGTAGATAGCCAGAGATATTGTCAAAAGCATAAAAAAATTGGCAATATTAAGAGGATTTAGCATTTCCAATTAATGTAGGCCTATTACATTCTTCTTATTATTAGGCCTATTATTATTATTAGATTACTTTTATTATTAAATTACATGAAATTATTGCCCCGCAATCATTTCATAGCGCATCACCGCATGATGTGCTGTGACAGGCTATTAGCTTACTCCTCATTGAAAAAGTTTTTTTTTTTTTTTAAAACAGGTCTATTAATTTATACAATTAATTATAGGCCTATAATTATTATTATTAACACTGCAGTCATCAATGAAAATTCAGAGCAGCTTTATTTCATGCACCGATTTTCAAAAACAACCTGTTTAACGGGAAATACGTTTCGTCTCATGTTTTTCACTTTACGCGCCACAAGAGAAATATTAAGGGAATAATTTAAGACAGTTATATACCGTTATCAGCATATGTTAAAGTAGATTCGTCTCTCCTTGTCTCAGAGAGAATATGCTCCGTTAATGCAGCTTTAACCGTCAGGTTTTTTTACTTTCACTTTCTCTATAGTGAATTGACGTTGACTGTCTTTCGCAAACTTTGTCCGGTGCTTGCTTGAGTTGCTTGACCCCTCCCTCATATTATTAATTGTTTATAGGCCACATATTAGGCACCTTTTTTTTTTAGGTTTTTAAGATTTATTTTTCAATGTTATTGAGAGTGACACCACAGTTAAAAAACAGGAAAATCTTTTGGAAATCCTTGGTGGGGCTGTGCCGGGGCTAAGCAAGTTTCTGATGGGGCTATAGCCCCGTCCAGCCCCGCCCTGGCGCCGCCGCTGGTGACTGCGAATATGAGTGAACATATTGGATGTATTTCCTGCTTTTGCAGCCACTTTGCGTACACATTTTTTTTATATATCAGAAGTATTCCCATACTGCAGATTTAAACTTTTTTTTCGGCGGGGATGGAGATAAGATATAGTCTCTGTCTCTGCCATTTCCTCCACTGCAAGTGCGTGTAAGAAGCCACGTGAATGCAGAGTGAAGCAGCCAAATTTTTTTTTTTAAACCGTAGATATGCAATTGTTTACGGTATGATAACCGTGCACGTTCAAACCGCGATAGACCGTCATACCGGTATATAGTTACAACCATACATACGGGGAAAAGTTACCTCCCCTGTCTCTGCTTTGCCCGCCCATGAGAAAATTAGCTACTACCGTGTGAGGCGAGCGCAATATTTTTTTTTTCCCTCGAGAGACATCATGGCTTGCAAACGAGCAAAGCACGGCAGTTGCTCAGTGTTTGGATGTACAAATGAACACCGAAATATTTTTTTAGTTCCTTCATCCAAGCCTATGGCTAGCATTAGCTACATGATAACTTTAACAGCATAAACAAACCAACTAAAGTACCGTATCCAGACACAATATTTGGTAACACTTTATTTTGATAGTCCATCTGTTGAGACTATACTAGTTATCAGTAGTCATTTAGTAGCATGTCAACAGTGAATCAATTGACATTCAACAACATTGTTTCAACAGACAAGTAACGCACATTTAACTAACTGCCAGTAGATTTTAAGATGCATTTCAAATTCTAATCTATAGATTTTACAAAAAGTGCCTGTTGACTGTCTATATGTTTTTCTCAACAGATTGTTAACCAATAGTCAGCTAACTTTCTGTAGATTGTGTTACCATCTTCTAAGTTGTCTACCAACTACTCAAAATCAATGTGTCAGTTGAAAGTCTACAGTCATGTCAACTTATGATCAAGACCATATTACATCATCCTTAATCAAGAGTCTCAAACGTATCAGATTAATAAATATTTAACACCTCGTTTTTATCAAAATCACTAGTTTAATATCTGTTGATAGTCAACTAAAGATTAGTTGCATATCTTTTGCTTTTCAACTAATCTATAGTTTAGGATCAGCAGACTATTAGTAGACATTCTCAACTAAACATTTGTAGATATATTTTAGGACCATACAATTAAAGTGAAAAACAGTTGATAACAGTAGAAAGTCTATAAACTATCAACAGATCACATACAGTCATCCATTAATTATTTGCAACATATTTACCATTTGAAATGAGAAGTCAATACCAGACAATGCAGTACTATAGAATAACTATGACACTATAGACAGGACATTAGAAAAAATTATTTTATTAACAATATATTTATACAACCCATTGTTCACTAGGGTATCAGATCTAAACTGTCTGATTATGTCTGGCAAAAATGACATGAAAAACAAAAACAACAACAAAACAAACATGCTGCACTGCATGGCCAGCACTACAATTAATCAAAGTCTTTACTATGCAGTGTTATTGAAGGTTTGTGTAGGGGAAAACAAACTAGGCCAACAACACCAAGGGAAACAAATAAATAAAAAAATAATAATAATAAAATAATAATAATTAATTAATTCTGCCTTTCATGACAGTGGGTATGCTAATCGAGTTAATGCATCATCAACATTTACAGAAAGATCTTAAACTGTGGTTACCATTCCTTATGTCCTTGAGAAGTCTTCCAAGTACACCATGTTTATGTCTTCTGGCCAACCAGTAAGTCCACTCAATAAAGCAGAGTTGTTTTTTTAAGGCCTTCTCAGACCGATTCCCCCGCATACGCCATATTTCCCTTTTGTACGTCTGCCATGCTCTCTCAATGTTTTGAGTGTGTAGTCCTGTTTGTGGATCGACATAGTTCTGGCTGTGGTTTACTCTGACATGCTTGTAGCCCTCCTGGGAAAGGCTGGCGTATGCTCTCCACTCATCACTCACAACTAAACTTTCTCTTTTGACATGTTTTTTGATTATTGGAACAAGGGTCTGCTTGTTTCTTTTCTTCACAAGGCGAAGAATTGGACGTCTGCTTGCCGCTTTGATTTCAAGTATACCAAACACCCACGTTCGCATTCTCTTCCAGGTGTTACCGAAGTGTCCTCTTGCATACTACAAAACAGTATCAACAGTGTTAGAAAATAATCAAAATAATCTCTTGATCCTGTAAAAATGTATTACTAGAAAGGTGTAATTATATGATAATACTTTTTTTTTCATCCAAAACTTTTAAATTCATTTTTAAGCAACTTTTTAAATTCTGTATAATACAATACCCAGTCAACACGTGAGATCAGGCGATGATCACAGTGACATCACACCATTCTCATACGCTGATCCTCACAGTGTGAGTAATATATGAGCTCACTGTGAACTCAAAAAGATGAGCGGGGTTCTTATTTCTGCCAGACATCTACAAAAGAGCTTATTGAGAATTAACAGATTCAGATGATGATTTTATATTGTTTTGTTTGACGTTACCATCGTGGTGAGTAGTGTTTGCTTTAGTTGGGCTCTTGACCCTTGACTTTATAACATTATATTTTTTGTGTTATAAAAGCACATTTGTTACAGTATAGGACCCAGCAATGTCAATCGTTTATGAAGGATTTTAAAGGCATGATAAAACACAAACATTTTGAACTACTGTCATTTAAACACAAAGAGAGACATCAAGAATCGTTGTATGAATCTCAACAATGGTGACAATCAAAAGCTTCATGCTGCAGTGCATGCTGGGTACCTGGTCTCTGTGCAGTGAGTGCACTTTGACCTCACATTAGTATGAGCTTACAGTGAGGGTGCTGTGAGGTTACACTTTTAGCTCACTGTTACCTCACATTGTGACCTCATCACGAGTATCCTGTGAACTCATGGTGACATCACTGTGAGATCAAATTGTTGACTGGGTAAATATGCTTACAAAATAATAAAATAAGAAAAAAGTAAACAAAACTGATTGACATCTTTGGGGAAAGTGATGTCCACCCCCACCACTTATGAATATCCTAAACTACGATACACAAACTGATGTTAGCTCTTTCAGGTTCTACAAAATTTAACACGTTTTGTCAAGTGCATTGCACATTTAGATTACATTACCTTGCGTTTATGACAGAACTTGCTCTCATCAATGTGAACAACGACATTAACTTTCTGCCTTTTTTTCTTTCGGTGTTTTTCCAGGCTTTTTACACACATTCTTCTGAGTTTCGTTGACATCATAGAAAGTGCTGCTGTGCTCTTTGCAATACCATCTTGAAGCATGTCTACTTGCCGTAGATGTAAACCCTGTGCAAATCTACAAAGGATTAACCAAATTGATTACCATTAAATAAGAACAGTATATTTCACATACAGAAAATCTATGATTTATGAAATAGTAGACTGCAAAGCATAATTTGTTGATTGTATTTTGGACACTAGTTTTTTTTTTTTTTTTTTTTTTTGACTATTGACATTTTGCTGCTCAAATTCTAAACATAACAAAACATAAGCATAAAAACACATTCTGTCCACCAACCATAGCTGACTAAACAGTACTGTATAGTACAGTAACTAAAAGTGATGCTCCTTGCAACACAGTGCCACATCTATACAGTCACCACCATAATCTTCTGTTAGAAATGTACATCACATAGTTACAATTATGGTCAAAATGTAGGCAGCTTGATACAATTTTAAAAAAATATATATATTTTTTTTTTACTTTTTGGTTATTGTAACATGTATGGCAAACTACGGTGACATATTACAGAACATTCTTTTGTAATATAATGCTACCACAATATCTTTTTTAATCCATGCCAACATAAGCTATTATAGCGTATGATGTAGTGCAATTGTTCTATGCACTCAAAAGCACTATACAAATAGTGTAATATTCCAAATATAGTTCCTATGAAATGCACTTGCATTGCTTACCTGTGAATGTACTTCATCCATGTGAATAGACTGCAGTGTGATTGTGAAAAGAGTGACTTTGACCTGACACTTCTTTTCAACCACCCACATATTTTACGTCGACACTCCCTGGGAAGTTTTAGGAAATCAAATTGAATGATATACAAAAAATTGTAACATTTGTCTTTCAACACACACACACACACACACACACACACACACACACACACACACACACACACACACACACACACACACACACACACACAGTAAGTTATATATATATGAAATACAGGTGTGTAAAGAAAAACAATAAATTGATTATTGTGCTCATTGTAACATTTATATACTTAGTGTGTTTAAAAAAATAAAATAAAATCTGTAGTATTATATATATATATATATATATATATATATATATATATATATATATATATATATATATATCTGGGCAGCCCATGTTATAAAAACTCTTATTTTGAAATATCTGTGTTTTTACTACTTCCAGCTGCTGGCTAAAAATTGAAGTAAAATCATGATAAGAAATTGTGCTCTTAAAAAAGATCTACAATAAATTACAAGATGAACACTGCAAGTACTGTATACATTGTCATTATTCATTAACCGTAGATCAAAAGCAATCACTGTGTGATGTATCAACTGCTCGGAAACCATTTATTTAAATAATAGCTTTTTGAACTTTGATACTTTTTATTTATTTTTTAAGTTTAACACATTAAGCCATATAGCGATTCTAGCTTTTCCTTCCCCAAAATACCATTTCAAATAATTACTAATATTTTTTCATACAATTTATATTTAAAAGTTTTGATGACCTTAAATTGATTAAAAAATGAATTTAAGACTTTTAGCAATTATTAATGTAATTCCCACCTACAAGAGGAATAGCGGCATTCTACTAATATAACTTACTAATGTTTGCTAAGGAGGAAACCCTATCTGCAAGGTTAACTACCTATTGCAAAACAAAAATTTGAACCTATAGTTTTCAAGAATTTATTCTTACCAGATGTAACAGTCCTTGGTCTGGGAGGGAACCATGTTCATTTTATGCCCGCAGTTTTTGCATTTAATTTTGCGTTTTAACAAGCCAATCATTTGCAACCATTTGATTAATTTTAAAGATGATTTTTTAGTTTCTCTAACATAAACTTTAGTCAAAAGTTTTCTCTCCAGTGAATCCATAGAGCCGGCAGATCAAGCAAGGACTGTTACATCTGGCAAATGAAACCTCCAGAAATTAACCCTTTTGTGAACCACTTGGCTGAAAAGCTTAATGCTTCATGAAGCTTCATTTCACGATCACTACATGGTAGCTCAAGCTGGTTAAGGCCACACACCCACCCTCCACCTTGCCCCGCCTCTCTCCTCCTCATTAGCATTTAAAGCTATAGACACAGAAATGGCACGTCCTGAGGAAAGCTCATTGTGGGACTGGCTCGTAGTGGCTGAAATTCTGCACTAAGGCTGAATTTCGGGAAAAAGACTTACAGTACAGTACTAGGGACCACTTAGGCCTATATAAAAGCATCCAAAAAGCAGCATGTCATGGGACCTAAACGTAAATCTGCATTAGAAACTTAAAACTTTATTATCATACAGATAATAACTTTATTATCATCAGCATATTCAGATAAACAGATCAACTGTGAACATCGCTAAACACGCTACTAAAAGTCACAACAAAATAGCAAAGCAAAAGCAAATAGTAAGAATTAAAGAAAATACTAAGACAGCTGCATAATTTATTCATGTTGCATTGCATGCTGGGAGCCATGGATGAGTATTGATTGGTGCTCCCAGAATGCACTGCAGCATGGAGCTTTATGTTGATTGTAACCATTGTTGAGATTCATTCACTGATTCTTGAAATCTGTTTGATGAAAAAAAGCAAAATAATAAGTTTAAAACGTGTTTCAGAGTAATCTTAAAACTGATCGCTTCTCGGCCTTTTGGCTAAGATCTCGCGGTCTGGTCGGACGGTTGGGACAGCGATCGCCTCTTGCAGGACCGTTAGGCTCGTGTGTGGCTTGTCACACGAGTTCTCACTCCTCAAGAGGTAAATCGACAAGCGGCTTTTATTGGATTCGACTCTGTCTGCGGAGAATCAACTCTTTTTAAGGTAAGGTCTTAGCTTATTTATTATATTAATTTATTTTTGTTTTAACGTATTTATTGTGTAATTTATTGTCTTTTTAGCCGCTGCGTGCAGGTGGTGCCTCCACCATGTCGGCTGCTCGTGCCGGCGTGCGGAGGCACCACAGCGTGCGCTTTTTATTAAAAGAAGTTGAGGGGAAGCTCCTGGGGATGTCGCGACTCGATTTCTCCAGGAAGCTGATCCAACACACTCTAAATTTTAAACCTACGGATCTGAATTGTTTGATGACGCTTCCCTGGAACAAAGGTTTTGATGTGAGTTTTAGATCCGCTACTTTGTTAAAAGATTTCTGGCAAAGGTTTGATGCATGTAAGACCCAGTTCTCCATGTTTTCTGTTGAGAAACTTTCTGACAATTTACTTAAAACAGTGATTGTTAGAATGTTCAATGAAACAGTGAGTGGAGATGATATTGCTGTATGGCTGGGTAGATTTTGCACGGTCCGCAGTCAGCCAGTCAAGGTAGTAGATGAAGACGGTATCTGGAATTGCGCTTGGAGAGTTCCCATCAAACAATGGGAAGATCCAAGCGGATTCCAGGGTCTAAGTCAGATACCCTCAATGATTGTGCTGGGAGAGAACCGGGGCTACATTCACTATCAAGGAATGCCCAAATTGTGCAGAAAGTGCGGCAAAATGGGACATTTAGCCGATGCATGCCAGGAGTTAATATGCGGGAAGTGTAGAGGAATTGGTCATGTCTTTGAAGAATGTACCATTGGCAGGCGGTGCAATCTTTGTGGTGACACAAACCATCTCTACAGAGATTGCCCCAAGAGTTTTGCCAACAAACTGAAAGGCAACAAAATGGCCGCCCCACCAGAGGAGAAAACAAACACACAAAGAGAGGAGGCGGAGCCTGAGGTTTTGGCGGGAAGTTCGGGTTTCCCGCTGGTGGGGGATTCGAATTTCCCGCCGGCCTCGGGGATTGGCCAAGAAGGAGGAAGTGGGGCGGCCACAGGGGAGGAGTCGGTTTCTTCAAACGAAAAGGAAAAGCTCACCGGCGGAGAGGAGAGCGTGGAGGAAACTGACTCCTCCCTTGAAACGGTATCGGACATGAGTGAGAAATCATGCGGGAGTGAAACTGAGTGTTCACTCCCAAATGCTCAGGTGCAAAAAAGACCTGCGGGATCTTCTCTGTTTGAAACAGAGGAGAAGAAAGCTAGGGTAGCACATCGCCTAGATAGTTCCAGTTCGGAAGATCTAGAGCGTTTGTGGCCCCTAGAATCCCCAAATGAGGTTTCATTTTTGCATTTCAAGCTGAGATCATCGTCACCAAAGGAGCCGCAAGAGGGTCTCTCTGTGGCACCTGAGGTGGCGAGCACTTGCCTTCCTGATCCCAGTCCTTCAGGGGGAAAAGAATGGCAAGTGCAACAAGACATAACTTGATTTTAAATGATACCTCTGTAGTTTTATTCTTTTAAATATGTCTTCTTTTATAGTTCATACCCTTTTTATCCCACTGCTCATGACTCTCACTATCTCCACCATCAATGTGAGAAGTGTGAGATCCCACTTAAGAGCACAGAGCATTTTATCTTTTTTAAAAACTGTTAAATCTGATGTGTTTTTATTACAAGAGTGTGTTTTACCCTTTTTAAAAAATTACAGGAAGTGGGAGGAGATGTGGACCCATGGCCCCTCCATTTGGAGCGGGTCAAATTTTAACAGAAATGACGGTCTTGCTATTTTAATTAACAACCCCCATATCTTAAAGTAAAGGGGAGCACAGTGGTGAGAGACGGGCGGGCAATTTTAGTAAACCTGAACTTTTTAGGAAAAGATTTTAAGGTTCTTAATGTATATGGTTTTACTGAAAAAGAACATAGGTATGATCTTTTAGAAGACCTGCAGCCCCACATGCTAGGTAGGGCTCCCCTAGTGGTGGCAGGGGATTTTAATTGTGTTTTATCGAAAAAAGACAGGAAGAGGGTAGGGGAGGATTTTAAAATAGACAAAACATCGGTTTTATTACAAAATTTAGTCAAGGATTTTAAATTGGTGGACTGTTTTAGAACGCTGCATCAAAGAGAGGAGGGCTACACCTGGTTTAGTGGTGATGGTACCAGAGCCTCTCGAATTGACTATGTTTTTACAAGGGACTGCCCGCCAACCGATGCAAGATTGAACCCCCTCTTTTTCTCTGATCACATGATGCTATCTTGCACCCTTTCATTTCCCACGGGTGTGACCATAGGAGGAGGGCTGTGGAAGCTGAACTGCTCCCTATTAGAAGATGAAGAAGTCGTTAGAGAGTATAGGGAGCAGTTCAGCCAATGGCAGACCCTCCAAGACTTTTATGAGACACGAGCACAGTGGTGGGAGATGGTAAAGGACCGGACAAGACAGTTTTTTAGGAAGATAGGAAGACAAAATAAGAATAGGGAAAAGCGACGCATGATGGAGCTGCAGAAGAGACTACAGAGGTATTTTAATCTTTTAAATAATGGGATCGATTTTAGTGAAGAAATTAAAGAGGTAAAAAATGAAATGTCAGTGTTGTCAGAAGCCCAGAGCAGAGGTGTGATTTTAAGATGCAAAGAAAGAGAAACAGAAGAAGGAGAGAAATGCACCAGATACTTTTTAAAAAAAAATTTAACACAGGGTGGGTCATTCTCTACTTTAAAGACTTTTAGTGGGAGGGAAGTTAATAGCACAGAAGAGATTTTAAGGGAAACTGAAAACTTTTATCATAATTTATACTGTCCAAAAGAGGTCCACAATAGTATTTTAGGGGAAGTTTTAACCTTTTTAGATAAAACGGTAAATAACCCAGATGTGCTTTTAGCCCAGGATTTTACACTTTTAGAACTCCAAAAAGCGCTTAAAGGTTTTAAGAAGGGGAAGTCCCCAGGAATGGATGGACTTCCCCTTGAGTTTTATCTGACGTTCTGGGACATTTTAGCACACGACCTATTGACAGCTTTTAAAGAATTCGAGACTCTCGACAGCCTTCCCGACAGTTTTAGAGTAGGGACAGTTAGACTGCTACATAAAAAAGGAGACAAGACTGACTTGAAGAACTGGAGACCGATCACACTTTTAAACTTTGATTGTAAACTTTTTAGCAAGATTTTAACGACACGGATGTCGACTGTTTTAGAGGACGTGATCCACCCGGATCAAGCGTGTGCTGTGCCCGGAAGAAAGATAACAGACAGCCTAGTGCTGATTAGAGACACCATCTGTTATGCGAGAGACAGAAATATTCGGCTAATAGTCCTAAATTTAGATTTTGAAAAAGCATTTGACCGAGTCTCGCATCAGTACCTTGTTCAGGTACTGAACAAAATGGGATTTCCAAAGAGGTTTATAGCCTGGGTGGGACTGCTGTACAAGGGCATAGTCAGCAAATTTCTAGTAAATGGGCATTTATCCAAGGCTGTGAATATCCACAGCGGTGTCCGTCAGGGGTGTCCTTTATCTCCTCTTCTGTACGTGGCTTGTATTGAGCCACTGGCACAGATCTTGAGAAGGGACAAATGGATCAAAGGACTTCACGTTCCTGGGACGGGCGGACTGACAGCCACTTGTGTTTTATATATGGACGACGTAACCCTTTTAGCGACGGATGTTTTATCGGTACGAAGAGCAATGGACTTGACTGACTGGTACGGTCGGGCCTCGGGCGCCAAACTTAACAGAAACAAGTCCGAGGCCCAGCTCTTCGGGCCGTGGGGAGACGTGGACACAGGTGGACTCGACTTAGCTTTTAAAGACAACGATTTTAAGGTTTTAGGAGTGAAATTCGATAGAGAGGGAGGTGGACGGGAAAACTGGACTGACTTGTTAGGGAAAGTTAGACAAAGACTGGGGTTTTGGGGACTGAGACAGCTGACGTATGAGGGCAAGGTTTTAATTTTTAAGTCAGTGATTTTACCCGTGATTTTACTTGTCTGTTCTGTTTTTAGTCCACCCCGGAGTTTCCTGGCGCAGCTGGAGAGGGCGGTGTTTTACTTCCTGTGGGGGTCCAAGTGGGAGCGCCTGAAGAGAGAGGTCGTGAAGAGAAAACCTGAGAATGGAGGAAAAGGCCTCCCAGACCCCCACCTGTTTTTAGGCAGCCGCTTCACCGCCCTGCACATTAAATATGCCACGACCCCATCCAAAGAAAACAAGACGGCTGCGATGACGCGATTTTGGATGGGGTCTTACTTACGAACTTTAAAGATTTTACCCATTGATTTAAAAACCCCAGTGTCTTTTAACTTGCCCAAAGAGTATTGTTTTATAAAAAAGTTTTTAAAGAAATACCTTTTAGAGAATGAAGATGTCACAGTTTTAACTAACCACAAGCATCTCGTCTCTCTTGTGCAGGATCGGGAACCGGTGAGTCCAGTTCCAGGCCTCACACTAAGTGAGGCCAAACAAGTCTGGAGGAACGCTTCTCACCCCGCTCTCCAGAACAGGCACAAAGACCTATCGTGGATGGTGGCTCATGAGATCCTCCCGGTCAGGGCGGTTATGCACTCCAGAGGCATGGCCAAGAACGCGATCTGCCCTCGGTCCGGGTGCAATTCCCCGGAGACCGTCCGACATCTGCTCTGGGAGTGCGGCGCCGCGCGGGCCCTGTGGGCCAAGACTGGCCCCCTGTATTTCCCGTGCCTACCAGCGGGTGGGGCCCAGTTAGGGTACCAGCTCGCCATCCTCGGGGTGGGCCGGGGCTTGAAGGGCTTGACATCACAGGAATTTACCTCGCTCTGGCTCACCCTCACCGTCATCAAGGATGCCATCTGGGCCACCAGAAACCTGCTGGTGGGGAAGCGCGTTACGGTACCCCTCCATGCATGCGAGCTACAGGTAACATCAATGCTGCAGGGGTACCGGACGGCGATATTCGGACGGGGGGGTCGGGGTCGCACGGGAAGGGTCCCGGCCGCCACCGTTCCTGGCCGCCCGTAGATGCACCCTCACCACTCTGGCTACGGGAACAGCGGGCCAGCGGGCCGGAGGAGAGGGGATCTCCGCTGAGCCCAAAAAAACAGCATTGCACACACCTGTTCTGGGGAGCGGGGTGAAGACGGATTGTTAAGGACTCACCCCCGGTCTTGCACAACAGATGACTTTTAAGAACTTCTTAATTGGTGTGTTTATTGTGTTTTTTCTTTAAAAAAATGGAATTGGTTTTATTGGAAAACAAAAACAGAGATGCTTGTTTTAAAATGTATTTTATTTTTGTGACACTCACACCTTTTATCACACACACACACACACACACACACACACACAGAAAATGGACTCTTAAAAAAAAACAACACAGACACAATGGTTTTAATTGCTTGTTTTTAGCAATTATTGTATTTCCCTTTTAACCATGTGTATTTATTCAATTTATTACTGCTTGGTTTTTAAATGTGTGTTTGAAAATGGAAAAAATGGGTGTTGAGATGTACAAAAGAAAACTGTGACAATAAACTTTTTTCGAAAGAAAAAAAATCTTAAAACTGCCAGATCTTAAACTATGTATATCATAAACTCAATAACAAAATTAACTAATAAATCTACCAGTTACTCAAGCCACTGTTCACTGATTACATTTTTATTGAAATGTAACCAGCCCTTGGTCACATTTTTTATTTTTTACTATAACTAACATGTCTAAACAAACACACAGTTATGGCAGCCAATGAAATTATAATGTTTTAAGTCAAGGGTCAAGAGCCCAACTAAAGCAAACACTAAACTCGATAATGGTAATTCAAACAAAACTAAAACATCAACATCTAAAGTCAATCTGGTTAGTAACGCTGTTTGTGGAGTTGTTTAATCATCCTCTGCTGAGATCTTGAGAGATTTAATGTCTTCTTTTATCTTGTGTTAATTTCATCTAAGGCTGTGGCTGAAGTCAGTTGTAGATCTTGTATTTCTGCTCGTCTCGTCTCTTTTTTTCTGTTCTTCTTTCTCTTTCTTTCGATGATTCAGTTTGTTAACAGCAGGTGTTCTTCATTAATGCTCAATCATCACTCAATTACTAAACTAATTATCTCATTAACTTTAACACTGCTTCAGTGTTACTTTTTTAACACTCTGAGTGTGGATTATATATACACTGGGAGTGTTGATTTAACACTGGAGGTTTTACTGTGTAGCAAATTCAGACGCAAGGTTAGAAATAATATTAGCAGTAGCATTAATAGCAAGTAATATTATTATCGCTGCTTATATAGCAGCGGTAGCAGAAAACTCTTTAGTTGTATGACATTTTATTGATAACGCATGGAGGGTAAATTAACTCTTTAAAGTGCATTTATTATGTTGCTTATTCAACAGGAGTTACAGCAGGTTTCGTGCAGCAGCAGTAGATTATGCTTTGCAAATTCTGATTAAATATTACAACCGCAACAGCTCACACAGTAATTCCTACTACAACATTCTGAATATTATTAACAGCAACAGCAACTTCAACTCAGTATTGAAATGTTAGTGAATATTATCAATAGCAGCAGTTACAGAAATTTTGTTGTGTTGGCCATATCACACTGCATACATTGCGGACAGCTTTACCTATCGTAACGGGTCTGTTGACTTTGTCATGTTCTGCCGCTCACATCTGGCGTAGGCACCGTGTTAGAGTAAAATAGGCATTTGCCTAGCTACTTGCCTAATTAACGGTGCTCTCAGCAGTTCAGTCTCTTGTGTAGCTGTAGCAGCTGGCATAGGCATTCAGTCATTGAGCTTTTCTCAGTAGCAGCATGCACAGCATTTCTATGTTACAAATCTTAATTTGGACACAATTAATATAAAAACAGACAACTGCATTTAACTAAAGTCACTGTAGTATCTTGCTCAAGACCATCTTGGAATGAGCCATGCCTTTAGCAATGATGTTGATACAATGCAAATATTATTGTTCTTAATAATATGCTATATAATCATTTTAAATTATTAAATTAAAAGCTGCTGCTTTTGAAGCAGAATTAGACCTGAGCATATTACACAACTACAGGGTGTACAGTGATTTATTCTTTCGCCAAATATTTTGTTAGCTTATTAATAAGTCAAAGGTAAGTATATCCATTGCATTAACGTTGATGAACGTTGATGAACGTTGATGAACGTTAATGGGGGGGGGGGACTCTTGAATGACAAATTTATAACTATTTGCTCAGACTGCTGAGCCTGGTTGCTACTTCATCTTTCAGCCTGCAGTGTGATTCCTGTTTGTTAAGGACACACATAGTGTACGTCTCTACCTAGGTAAGTTTGAGCTATTTGCTCAGACTCACATAGTTATTTAGGTCATTAGCAGTGGTGCAAGTAACGAATTACAACTACTCACATTACTTTAATTAAGTAGTTTTTCGGGTACTTGTACTTTTTTGAGTATACTTTTAAAGCTGTAATTTTACTTGTACTTAAATACAAATTAAGCAAAATAATCTACTTCATTACTTTTAAGTCATTGTTCGTTACTGAATATGCCCACAATTTGAATTGTTATTCCAACCTTTGATGGCACTTCAGTAGCCAGTAAAGACATCCGGAAAGACCGACAAAAGCACTGATATCTATAGCCCTGATTGGACAGTGAGGGAGCTCAGCGTAATTTATGGACTCAAAGTTTGGAGAAAGAAACTAAGTGAAAATGTTGTCATAAATATCTATATTTTGATACTGCTACTGAAATACCTGACATGGTTCCATTACTCTTTTTCCACAGTAAACACACCGATACATGCTGCATCTCTCTCCTCTCCAACATCCGTCTCCTGTCAGTTAGAGAGTCTGAATGTCCACGCGGGATTGCAGGTATTCCGCATAATTTTAATAATTACCACGCAAATGTGGCGAGCGCTTTATAGTAACATGAGAACACAGTCATTTAATCGTAGAAAACTATGCCTGACCGATCACAAAGCTACAGGAAATTTTATTGGTTGTAAGTGAAATGCACCAGAAAGTCTTTCAACAATCAAAGATGGATCTTTAATTTCTTTACAATTTAAGTTTATGCTAGAAATGTTTCAGAATGGGATATTTGTATGATTTGTATATGTATATATATCCTAGTCTGTCTAACTGCATGACTACATTGTACAGACATTACAGGTCAAAGCCATCTGATGTTCCAAATGGAATATGCTCTTAAATCACTGCTTATAAAAATTCAGTCTTGTCATATTTTGAATACCTCAACTGAATTGGTCATATGTTTTATAACTTTATTACTGATTGTGTATTTTTTTGTAATCTTGATTAAAGGGGGGGATCTTTAATCAAAAACTGAAAATTTGTTTCCGCTCTGGAATGGCGTTCTCGCTCTGATGACGTCAGATTGATGGCTTGGGGAGAATCCTCTTGTTAAGTATGATGTAAGGACTGCTGTTTCCGGGTCCATACCTCTACTCGTTTTCACTTGAGAATACTATCTCAACGGCCATTTATGAGCACTATTTAAAAAATATCACATATTTAAGCTAAGCATTTAAAAAATTGCTGTGCACACTACAGTCTCCGTGCTCACAGTGTCTCAGACACTAATATGTTAGCTGAATCACTGTCTGGTCATCTGGGATTTCAGTATGGAGATAAAGGTTAGGATTATAATTTTTCAGTATTACATGACCGTGGGTGTATATTAGAAAAGTTTGTTGTCTTTCTGGGGCATCTGGCAGAGCATTAGGACACAGAAACAGTGAAGCGTGATGTCAGACGTAACAAGCAGATATTCTTAAGCACTCCTATCCATCCGTGAATCTGCTCTGAGCAAGAGGTGGAGATGAGGTGCACCACAATGAAGCCCTGCCCTTTATTCAATACTCCTTTTCTCTTGGAAATACATCACAACACTGAAGTCAGTTGCAACTTGGTTTACGGGTACTTTAAAATAGATATTTTTCAAGGTATCGAAGTTAGAAAATCCTGTATCATGACCTCTAATTCAAATACTTTGTCAATAAGATAAAAGTGGGTTTTGTTCAAAGTAGCTATTATCCACATAGATCTTTGATACGAATTAATATGTTTTGGTAATTCATTAAATATCACAGGCTAAAAAGTAACTAGTAACTAGTACTCTGAGTAGTTTTTGAGAAGAGTACTTTTTACTTTTACTTAAGTACTGTTTTCACCCCAGTACTTTTACTTGTAATTGGGTATTATTTCACCAATGTAAAAGTACTTGTACTTAAGTACAAATTTTCAGTACTCTTTCCACCACTGGTCATTAGTTAAATAAGCCTAAGGGTACAGCACCCAGGTTCACATTGTTAAGCCACTAGTTAATTTATTAGACACACATTTAACTCAGGTCACTAGTTTAAGCTATCTGGTCAACCGATCAGGTATACACAGTAATAGTTCACTAGCATTAAGCCATTCAGCAAAGCTGGCCCAGGCTCACATAGATAGCAAAGCACACAGTCTCACGGCTCTCCAGAGCAGCAGCATTACATATGTCTTGGCAATAGATCTGCTTGTTCTGGGGGGTTTTACCTTTAATCTTCCTTCTGCCTTATAGGGATGATTTTATGTATATTATTGTATAGCAGCAGCATACGTATTTAATTATTTTGTTTTCTTCTTCCAACTTTGTTGAGGGGTTATTTTATATGCTGATTGTGCTGATTGTCTTAAACACATATTATATGGTGGAAATGTTTGAGCTCATATTAGGGCCTTTCGCACTACAGGAACCTTTTCATAGTACCCAAACTAATTGTGGAACTACCCACATTTTGGCATGTTTGCACCACAGGAACTAGGAACTGTGTTTGGAGGAACTAACTTAGCTCCTATTTCAGAGTAGGGTCTAAAACAGTTCTAGGAACTATCCATGACATAAGTGTACGCTGATTGGCTAAACGCGTACGAAAACGCCCTCACCCGCACTAAAAGCCTAAAACTATATTATCATACAGATTTCAAGACTCAGTGTATGAATATCAACAATGGTGACAATCAACATATTCAGATGAAAAATTCAACTATCAACTGTGAACATCACAAAACACGCTACTAAAAGTCACAACAAAATAGCAAAACAAAAGCAAATAGTAAGAATAAAAGAAAATACTAAGACAGCTGCATAATTTATTCATGTCACATTGCATGCTGGGAGCCATGGATGAGTTTTGATTGGTGCTCCCAGAATGCACTGCAACATGGAGCTTTATGTTGACTGTCACCATTGTTGAGATTCATTCACTGAGTCTATTTGATGAAGAAAAGCAAAATTTTCAGTGCAGCATAAGTTTAAAAAGTCTTTCAGATTAATCTTAAAACTGCCAGATCTTTATGTATATCAAACTCAATAACAAAGTTAACTAATAAATCTACCAGTGACTACACTAAGTTAAGTCAATTACTCAAGTCACCATACACTGAATTTTTTATTGAAAAGTTTTTTTTTTCTTTTTAACACGTTTAAACAAACACACAGTTATGGCAGCCAAAGTAATTATGATGTTTTAAGTCAAGGGCCAAGAGCCCAACTAAAGCAAACACTGACCTCGATAATGGTAACTCAAACAAAACTAAAACATCAACATCTAAAGTCTATCTGGTTAGTAACGTGTGAAGCTGGTGATGCTGTTTGTGGAGTTGTTTAATCATCCTCTGCTGAGATCTTGAGAGATTTAATGTCTTTTATTAAGCTGATCAAAACAGCTTGTAAGAAATCCTTGCAAAATGTATAGAAAACATTTTATATAGATTATTGCACTGTGGATTCACATGGCTGGTATAATCAATAAAGGAATTTTAACTCAGAAATCAGAGTGTAAATGAATGCAGGTCAAATAATCATTATCATCACTACCACCTGATTAACTTTGCTCTTTGCAAAAGTCTGGATTTTATAAATCAGTTATAGCAGCCAAACAAGACATTGACCACTATAATGGTGAATTAACACCACTGCAGTGTTACTTTTAACACTATGTAGTGTGGACACATATAGAAACTTGGTAGTGTTAATATAACACTGGGGATTTTGCTGTGTACTCGGAATTTGTGCTCTGCATTTAAACCATCAAAAGTGCATACACACAGCAGTGAACACACACACACACACACTGTGAGATTAAGAATGTAAGATTCAGTAAGATTGTTATCCACGTCGGCGCTAATGATGTTCGACTTCGCCGGTCGGAGATCACTAAAAATAATGTTAAAGAGGTGTGTGAACTTGCAAGTACGATGTCATACACTGTAATATGCTCTGGTGCGCTCCCTGCTTACCGGGGTGATGAGATTCATAGCAGACTGTCGTCACTTAATGGCTGGATGTCTAAGTGGTGCCCGCAAAATAACATAGGCTTTGTGTACTACCACCAAACACCAAAAGGGATGGTGTTCATCCCTCCTGGGGTGGTGCCGCTCTTCTCTCTAGAAATATGGCACATAGTCTTAGAGTTTGTACTTGACTAACTGGAGCCCAGGTCAGGAAGCAGACAGACTGGCTAAACCGATCGTCTGCTAGCTGCCTCATGCCACAGAAGTCAGTTAACTCTCAGCACATAGAAACTTTTTCACCTAGATATCACCCTATAGAGACTGTGTCTGTTCCCCGAACTAGAAAATACAGAAAACATCCAAACCAAAGTAATAGTAACAATTTAATTGATGTTCAACAAATAAAAAAATGATATAATACAGATAAAGACATGATAAAGCTTGGCTTATTGAATATTAGATCCCTTTCTACAAAAGCACTTTTTGTAAATCATATGATCACTGATCATAAACTAAATGTGCTCTGTTTGACAGAAACCTGGCTAAAACCAGATGAATACATTATTTTAAACGAGTCTACCTCCCCAGGACTATAGCAATATTTTCAGTATATTCAGTACTTTAAGTATAATTCGTTCGAAGTAATGGTGCTTCATATAACATTATCTAGAGAAACAAGTATTAATGATAAATCCCCTGTGATGTTTGTACTGGCTACTGTATACAGGCCACCAGGGCACCATACAGACTTTATTAAATAATTTTCTGATCTTCTATCGGAGTTAGTGCTGACTGCAGATAAAGTCCTAATCGTTGGTGATTTTAATATCCATGTTGATAATGAAAAAGATGCATTAGGATCAGCATTCATAGACATCCTGAACTCTATTGGGCTTAGACAACACATGTCAGGACCTACTCATTGTCGAAATCATACTCTAGATTAAATACTGTCACATTGATGTGAATGGTATTGAATTTCTGCAGCAAAGTGATAATATCTCAGATCATTATCTAGTCTTGTGTAAACTCCATATAGCTAAAACTGTAAATTCTACTCCTTGTTACAAGTATGGTAGAACCATCACTTCTACCACAAAAGACTGCTTTGTAAATAACCTTTGGGCTCGAGACTTTAATCTTTGCAACTTTACAGATCTCATATATGCACAAACAGCTTGTAACACTCCAAAGACAAAGGAAAACATGAAATCGCATCATATGACCCCTTTAAACATTAAGATTTGTATTCATGGAAATTACTAAAGTAGTCAAACCTGTTCATAAGATGGGGTGTCCCAATACTTTTGGCAATATAGTGTATTTAAGGGGCACTATAAGGGGCAGTTATGGTCTAATGGATAGAGAGTTGGACTTCGAGTCTCAGGTCTGGCAGAGATTGTAGGTGGGGGGAGTGAATAACCAGCACACCAAACCCCCAACTGCTCCCGGGTGCTGCAGCATTGGTTGTCCACTGCTCCAAGCAGAGGCGTTATGCCCATTCAAAGTGAGGGGGCACGTGTCCCCTCAGATTTTTGAGTTAAGGGGATTTTGAATGGATTTTGATTTTGAATTATAATCATACCAGCGTGATTAGAGCGTTCAGTGCGTCATATTATCAGCTGCTAAATTCAAATCGTTCGCTGGCTGGCGTTGAGCCAGAGACAGACGCGTTTGTGCAGCACTGCGCATTATAACCAATCACACACGATTCTGTTGAGCTTATGAATGCAATGACCAATCACAGGAGTCATCGCTAAAATGCCGGCGTTTTCTTCACTTGCTCGCTGATTGAATAGCCTACCTCTTTCTGGCAAATTATCTTGTCAGAAACAACAAAGTGCAAATGTGTGTACGAATATGTAAGTAAGATATTAATTTCATAGTGTAAACAGCTTCAGTGATTTTAATGGATTTTCTGAGAGTGCTTGAACACTAGACTGTTGGTGAAAATGTTCTTTGCTCTCTTTCTGTACAATGAAATCGTTATGATTAGTAGCCTAACTTACAATGTTTTTATTCACATTAACTTTCAATGTTAAATTCACATTAAATATAAAATCAGTTGTATTAAAATGTTATTTCATGACACCCATATCTGTTAATTAAGTAAACCGACAGGTTTTTATGCAATAGATTACATTATTAGGTTACTTTGACCATCGGCCACTAGATCAACTAACATAATCTATAAAGGTGAGAATCAAGATATTTCATGATGTAGTTAATGCGTTTGGGAATGTTTCAAACGCATTAACGCGAACGCATTAACCCCACCTGTAAGGGGTAGGTTTAGGTGTAGGGTTGGTGTAGGACAATAGCACATACAGTAAGTACAGTATAAAAACTATTACACCTATGGAGAGTCCCCACAAGGATAGCAAACCAGACGTGTGTGTGTGTGCGTGTGCGTGTGCGTGTGTGTGCGTGCGCGTGTGCGTGCAGGCATTTGGATGGGTTAAATGCAGAGCACAAATTCTGAGTATGGGTCACCATACTTGGCCACACACCACTTCCCTTTCCCTTGCCATTTTATTTGAAGTGGAATGATCAAATTTAAATGCAGAGGAACTTGTTTGACTTACGTTCTTCTGTGGAATCTGTGTTTGTAATAAAACTGTTTCAGTTCCCATTGTTCCCATTTGTGCTGACTAAATATTCAAATGAAGTCAACAGGAACCAAAACTTTTTTCTTGCAGCCATTTTAAAAGTGTGATGGGGGGAGGGGACAGTTGTCAGGTGATGTGACCCACAAAGGCAAATAAATGATGTACATAATGAACAGAAGTAAGTACATGCATGTTCATATAATAAATTATAAGTAGAATACCAATTGGTATTTTAGAGCACCCTACTGGCAATTTTGGAAACATGCCATGATAGTTTACAGGAAACTATTTTTTGATATCATACTCAAATTTGAAAAATAACTTAAGGACTTGGGATTTTGAGACTACTGCGGACATCTATATTTGAGATTACTGTGGACATCTTTATTTTTTGATGAAATAAAATACACTTTTTATGGACTAAAGATATTTTATGGACAATATATCAGTTACACTACACTTGAACAATAACTTCTATCTTTTTTTCTTAACAGTTAATCTCTTAAGGATAATTCTACTCCAGACGCGATCAGCACGACGTGACAAAAGCAACGCGACGTGACAAGGTTCTAATATGTTCTATTGTCTTTTGTCGCGTCACATTGCTTGCATCCAGTGTAATGTTAGATGCGGCGTAGTAAGTTAAATCATAACATGGAAATTTGATCACGTGAATCGTGTCATCACGACATAACACATATTTACAGTCTGTGTGTGTGTTTGAAAAAAAAAAAAAAAAAGGGGGGCATAGGCTTAATCGTCCTGTGATTTTTTCTGGGGTGCATTTTACCCCAGACCGCCAAAGAGGAAAGAAGTGAATGAATAAAACTGCGAGAGAAATGGAAAGCTCATGGCAGACATGCCCAAGAGATGACTTGCCTTGTGATTGGCTGAATGTTACTCAAATCTAAGTAACAGATCAGAGAACGCAGGTCGAAATATTGGCGGTGTGTCAAAAAAAGTGCGGGAGACAGAATCACCTGTTTCTAACAGTGCAGGGGACACTGACTGTATTATAAGCAAGATGAGCATGGACATTACTGATGTTTAGCACCTGAATTGAATAGCATTTCTGAAGACAAAGATTATAAATTTTTGACACAGAGATACAAATTAGGTCTTTTATATTATGATTCTTTGCACTGCATGAATAGTGTGGCTTTTGCGTCATAAACCACACACTGTCTGTGCCTTGTCTTACTTGTCTTTGTTTACTGTCAACACTGTATTCTTGCTCCTGATCTAATGAAACAAATGGAGCCCATTCCAAAAAAGGCGCTGATATAGATTTTTTTGGGTCTATTTTTATTCTAAGATAACTATGACTTGCAACTTACATATTGACAAGTTGTTGAAAAGACCATCTAAAAAATGTGACTCAGCACAGTTTGTTGTGAATGATGAGAATAGATCTGTGTATGTTTTACTGCCCTTCCATCCTCAGGGGCCCAGTAGAGTCCCCTGGAAGAGCAAAACAATTTAACATTTCAAATGGCTGTATTATAATTTACAATTACAATTATAATTTTTTTAAACAATTAGAATTTTCATCAAGAATATATCTCAGAACCACTGTGGCTTAATCATCTCATTAAAATCAGAGCTAACACTGACTCTGCATGAACACAAACATACTCTGAGACATGGTGCGTGTTTGTGATTGTGATTTTAGTTACATTGTTCTGCATTTAGATGGCGACAACAGACTGTTTTTATGAGTCAGCACTGCAGTAAATGCTTTTCTAAACGGAAGTTATTTTTACTTACAACAGCAACTTGACACAGCTAACAAATGCTCTGAGGAGCACTGTCATCAGAAATCAATGAAAGGATATTGATGTTAAGACAAAGATAACTCTTTCCTCAGTGGACATTTAAACTTAATTGTAAAGTTAGGAGAATGAGATGCCTGTAACAGATGCAGGTAATCACAGTCGCTCAGTCCATCTCTCTATCATAATGCTTACTTTACATAATATAGCAAGCTTTTACTACAGTAACACAATAAGTTTTCAATGAAGCAACTCAAAGTTCCTTCATTACTATTTCTAAAGTGATGTTTTGGAATTAGTAATGGAGACTTGGGCTGAGCTGTTAAACTGTAGTACAAATGTAGTTCTGCACAAAAGAGGGCTTTTAAAGATACTCTGTTGTTGTTTCTAAATTATTTACACACTCGTGCCGTTGAACTGTTGTATAAATACAATATCACACTCGTACAGGAGTATAAGTGAGATATGGCTGAATATCGCCACTGCTGTGATTCGCAGGCCGAGATATACAGCCATATCTCACTTATACTCCTGTGATATTGCTCAATATATATGTATGTATATACATATACATATACACATACACATACATAACAAATGTTTCAACTGAGAAATATTGAAATTTGATGCACAAAATGAGCTCATTTCAAATTTGATGCCTGCTATAGGTCTCAAAATACTTGGGACGGGGGCATATTTACTATGGTATACCATCTTCTCTTCTTTTCAAAACAGTTTGAAGATGTCTGGGCATCGAAGTTATGAGTTTCTGGAGTTTTAGGTGTGTTGGAATTTGGTCATAAAACAGGAAATCATTGTAAGTTTATTATTATTATTATTTATTTTATGTTTAACTATAATTTAAACTATGCCCTATGCACTTTTGAGGGTGCACAGTTGCACTTTATTTTTGTTGAGGATGCACGTTTGTTTTTCATTTTTTGACTAATGTCAATGCATTTTATTTATGTATCAGAAAAACATGTGACTTAAATTCTATATAACTTCACTAAAAAGGTTGAATAGATGCATTTCTTGAAAATCATCTATTGCGTCAAGCCTTAGTTTAGAAACATTTCTAAGGCAGAAAAAGACTGTTCTGCAAACATTGGAAGTATGATTGGCAAAGTACATTTCGCTATGAAATAGTGCTGTCAATCAATTAAAAAATGTAATCGTAGTCATGGACTGTGATTAATCATGATTGATCACAAATTTAAAATACTAGGATTTACCTGTAAATGTGTTGAAATAAAGAAATGCATGACAGACAAACTAGTTTAAGGAAACAGAACCTTTAACACCTCCGCCAGGTATGAGACATAATCCTTATTATTTGTTTGTTTGTTTTTATTCAGCCATTATCAGCCTTTTTACTGACAATAAAACGTTTACCAAGCCACATCGCTTCAATTCCAGTATACATTTACCCAACTATTATCAAAAGTATTTCTAAATAAATACTACAAAACATTTTCTTGCGACCTTACATGAAGTATTAAGATAAAATGCATTATGAAGAAGAATTGGACCTGTTCTGCAGGTGAATTAGAGCTAATATTAGCATCATGCTTCATAAGACAATTTATGAGGTTAATAGTACACTTTTACTCAGAACTCACTTCAAACCACCATCGAGTGTTTGTAATAACTTCCTTTTGCGATCACATGTGGAATTTGGTCGTTTACTGTTGTTAAAATAGGCTACTTATAGCCTTTTTTATCGCTGTACAAATTAGCATTTCAGATGTACACATTCCTCTCAAGAAAATCACATACAAATATCCAATCGCAATCATGTGTTTATTATCTTATATAATCTATAGTGTCTGTTGTCATGTTTATTTCTGCTGTATAAAAGCCTTAACATGTGCCCTGCTGAAACTCACGTTGTTTGTGATGTTACCACCTCCCCGTTCTTAAGCTGCCAGGGATACATTCCAAGTATAATACACATTAGTAAAAGGATCTTTTTTTATTTGTCTATATACACTTTGTGCGATCGTGGTACATTATAAAATTAGCCCAAAAAACCGCAACCCATGGCTCTGTAATTTATCCCGCTACGGTATTTTCAAAATAGCCAACTTGTGCCGTTACCCTGGCAACACTGGTTCGCTGTACCCTCTTCACACAGTGATAGATAACATTCCGCGCTGTGATGACAGCAAGAAGTTGGCGTCAAACCTTATCAAACAATTAATTTGGATTAAAAAAATATTAACACGTTAAAATTTTTAGATTAATCGCATGCATTGATGTTGACACCCCTACTATCAAATGTAATCTTAACCCTATAAGATGATGTAACACAGTGGTCTCAAACTCAATTTCTGGAGGGCCACAGCTCTGCACAATTTTGCTCCAAACCAAATCAAAACCACCTGATCCAGCTAATCAAGGTCTTCAGGATTACTAGAAACTTCCAAGCAGGTGTGATTTGGAGCTGGTTGGAGCTAAACTCTGTAGAGCTGTGGCCTTCCAGGAATTGAGTTTGAGTAACATAACTAACATAACCTCATAACCACTAACATAACAGTAAATCTATAAATACAAGTTAAGTTATATTCACTTCCCTAATGTTCTGAGTTTGTTGATGCAATAACCACACCTCTTTTGTGAGAATTGAGAAGTCAAATACTGACCTTTCAGTTTTGAAGCTGAACGTAAAGACTTTGCTAACTTGGCAAATTGAGAAGTTTCGTCACATCTGGGGAAATATAAAGCTTATTGGATTTTATTAATAACTTGTTTCATGAGCTAACAGGAAGTCACATGCAAAAGACTGAACTTTTACTTCTCCTTTTATTAGATAAATACTGTGTAGACTCAGTCTCATGCAAGCATTTTCAACAAGACAATATTTGACAAGAATATCTAGGTGAGTCAATATTTTTTATTTTATTTAATTTTTCTGTGTTTTCTGTTTTCTATTATACATATTCTTAAAACAATAAATATTAGGGCTGGGTTTTGACACAAATTTCACGATTCGATTCTCATTCACAAGCTTGTGATTCAATTCAAATACCAATTTGATTCGATTCGATTCAGTATCAATTATTTTGGATATATATCAGGTACAGTACATGCCAAACTATTGCTGTAAAATATACATGAGTCAGTTGGTACTACATTACTATACTTGGGTAAAGTTGGTTTTATATTGGCACATTCGGACTATTGCATTCAATTTCTTTGTTAATCACACTACATTGAACATTCAGCGGACATTCACAAGTAAATATAACATTAAAACAATACTTGCGCATTTTGATCGATTGTGAAAAAAAATGTAGTAGCTTACAATGATGTTGCTGATTAGAATTTGAAAAAAAAAAAAACCTTTATTGCACATATAATTAGAAAGTTATTGAACGTGGAAATGTGTGAATGTTGTGAATGTGCGAATAAACCAACTTTACCCAAGTCATTACTATAATATTGAAGGTTAAAATTGACTGATTTGTTAAAATGACACTTAATGAAGTTTTTAAAATAATAAAGTTACAATTAGCCTACATAATAATTCTACTTAAATTTGTTTTTTTGGAATTATAAACATAATGTGGCAGTCATAAAAACTTGATGGATTTATTCAAACATAAATTAAACACTGAAGAACAGTAAATGAATGTTATATGATGCCTATATTTAGAAAAATGGCACTCTCTACAGTTTATTTTTCTTTATTTTTTTTTTTATTTTATTTGACTAATGCGTTTATAATCACCTAATATGTTTTTTCATGAGGTAAATCTGACATTACGTGACATTGTTTACAAGCCGTTATATGACGTCTTTGCGCAGCTGAAACCCTGATTGAGCGATTACATGAGACAAGATACGGATTGCAAAGTTGTACTCTTTCTTTTAACTTACATTCGGATGTTTAGTCATGTAGATTTCGTGCTGAAACTGGTATTAATGTGGAGGAGATGATTGGTTCACGAGCGCCTCGTGCTGCCGCGTCTGTTGGAACTGAGGCGCTACAGTGATCTGTCTCTCCACATTAAACAGCGCCAAAAACAGCATTTATTGTTTGAATACTGCAATACAATGGACAGAATTTGAAATATGATACTTTGTTTCATATTAAAAGTACCAAAGCACAATGCTTATTGCATATATTGGATGGGAAGTGCCCTTCAACGTTCCTTACATTAACTGAAAACAGACTAGACTAATCCATTCTTGGGATTTAAGAATCAATATCGTTCCGTAAAAATGAGAATCGATTAATATCGAGATATGGTATTTTTGACCCAGCCTTAATAAATATAAAAACTTAAATATTTACTATACAGTGAAATCTATCTCTTTTTTTTAAAATGTTTATTTACCTCAGGTAACTACGTTTCAAATTGTAATTCATTATTCTATTAGATTTTAATTTCTTTCTTTATTTTCATTTTTTTGCTGAAAGAAATGCATTAACAAAAAAAAAGAAAGGCAAAATATTAAATGCCTTGGATGAATATATAGTTAACTGCCTCATTGTTTATTCTCGCTGTCTATAGTTTGCAAAATCATTTACACACGGCACATGAACCTCGATGGATACTGATGTAGAAATCGCTGTTGTTGGCATTGGATGCCATTTTCCTGGAGGTAATTGTTTTTTGGAATTTACAGTGTTTCATTATTTGTTCATGCTATGATTTTGGCCTAAATTGTATTTACGTTGTATGTTCTCATCTATTTTAGGTGAGGGACTTGAAAACTTCTGGAGAGTCCTACTTCATGGAGAGAACTGTGCTGTTCAGATACCAAATGACAGGTTTAATCTGTCTCAATGGTATGATCCAGATGAGAGTAAAGCAGGAAAGATGCACACAGCAAAGGCAGCACTTATTGATGGGTAAGACTTCAATTCATTTGAACTTATGATGCTCACTTATGTTGCTCAAGTTCAAAAATGGTCAAAATTGAATAATACATGAGCATTTATCAATCAGTCTCTGAAAGACTCTGAAATAAGAAAAAAAAAAGTGTATAAATCACTTGTTTTTCTAAAGTGACACTGTCCAACAGTGACACCAGCAGTTAGTAAACAAAGTTTCAGTGGGAGGCAGCGTCTGTCTTGCCTCCCTTGAGCCCAATGAGTTTTAATAAATCCCCTAAAGCAGGATTCCTCAAATCCACCCCTGCAGAGCTGAGATCAAACTCACCTACCTGCAGTTTTCTATTAACTCTGCAGACTTTGATTAGCTTGCTCAGGTGTCTTTGATAGAGTTGGAGCTGAACTCACATTTTCCTATGATTTGATGAACTCAATGAAAAATCGACCAGATTTTTAGTGAGCAATCATCTCTGTGAAGTTAAAGGTACATCTCTGTGTCTGTGAGCAACATGCACCTGCAGTCAGGGCTAGAATAGGATTTTAATGCCCAAGACCAACTCCTACAGGGTGGTGTCCAATGAAAAAATAAAATTAATAAATAGAGCCAAATCATGGAAACTGAAAAGACTGACAATTTTAATATCAGTGTCAGATAAGAGTAAGATGTGTATCTAGATATTTTTTCTCACTTATGCAACTTTTTGAACTCATGTGAAATTCACTTAAACATTTTTTTTTTTTTAATGAAAATTAAATATCTAAATAAATAATTAATTGAAATGCATACGCCATAAATGATGCAGGCAAACATCCTTCTGTAACGTCCACATCTAGAAAACACACACTCCCTCCTCTGTTATAAACACTGAAGTTTTTTTTTTCCCCGTCTGAATCAATACATGAAATCACAGATGTTGGATAATAAGAATTGTAACTCAATGTTATTTATAAAACTAGTCTTGTCTGACTAGTGATAGAGTATGTCAGTTTCAAATGAGTGTTAAGTTATCATTTGCAGTTCAAAACTTTTATACATACATCAGTATTTATTATGTTAATATATTATTATATAATATAATTTAATTAACCTAATTCTCAAACCAATTATATGCTACTCTGTTGTCAGTGATTATTTATTTATTTATTTTTTCAATGCTGTGAATAATAATGCAGGCAAAAGCATTGATCTTTGAACAGGCTGAAATGCACACATCAGTGAAATTGTCTAACCTATCAAGATCAGGGCCCAAAATATCTTAAGGCTAAAAGTAACAATCTGCCTCAGAATATAAACATTTTATAAACAATTGAGCATTTAAAAAGGTATCACCTTTAGGGATTGGAGGTTATACCAACTCCAAATTTTGCTTTGATTATATCCTTTCCATTAACCAGTTGGGCAAGAAGTAACAGCTGTTCTTGCATTCAGTTTGGTTTTCTTTTACGTTTGCATGTCTTACTATCAGCCATGATTATTCTACTCTGTTAACTAAAACACTGTTTATATGCATATCCGCTACGAAATGCATACATGCAAGAGGCTGACATTTAGCTGAACATATATTTGTTTAATTAGTGACACTTAGCCTGCATTTTAAAATCTTTATTTGAATTTGGCAATTAATATTTTATTTTTAAACCTTTCTTTGAATATGGTAACATAATATTGTGCTCTACAATATTTCTATGAATAAATCTCTGAGAGAGACTATCAGCCAATCACTGTGCATAGTCAGAAAGCATGCTGACATCACCCATAGCAACAAGGTAAACCCCTCCCCCTTACTCTGAGCTTAAAACTTCTCTCTATTCCTTAGTTTGTCTCAGCAGCTTTGAGAATAGGTTTTAAGAGAAAACTCTCAGCTAAAAACTTTTACTGCTACTTAGGAGAGCTCTTAGTGATAAGATAACATGTTTTGTGAATACGGGCCCAGATGTCTTTAGCCCTGCTCCTTGTGACCCCCTTTCCTGCAAAGGTTATTTCTTGTGATGGTGAAATGAAGCTTCATGAAGCATTAAGCTTGGTTCACAAAAGGGTTAATTTCTGGAGGCTTCATTTGCTCACAATACCACCTGGTGGCCAAAGACTGTAAAACAAGCAGATATATTTCAGACAGAGGTGTCAAGTCCAGGGGTCAGAAAGTAAAAGTCCTGCCATGTGTTTATTCCACCCATGAACTCAGCAGCTGATTTCACCAGAGGAGGAACCAACCCTGCGTCCCGATGTGCATACTATCCACCCTATCTGCCCTAAATAGTACTGAAAATTACTTCTATCACATAGAATTTAGCATGGATAGTATGCACATTGGGACACAGGCCAAGTCATTCCTTTCAAGTCACAAACGAGTCTCGAGTCAAATCCCAAGTCCTCAAAGAGTTAAAGTTAATGAGATAATTAGGTGTCTAATTAAATGATGATTGTGTGTTAGTGATGAACACCTGCTGTTATTGAGAATCACAGAGGATCAGATGTTGATGTTTTATTGGCTAAAATGATGCCACCATCATGGAGATCAGTGTTTGCTTTAGTTGGGCTCTATATATTGGGTATAAGTACCACAAATCACCTCAATATATTTATACAGTTTTTTTTCTCAGGAACTCTGCAAAGAACAGGATGATTTTGGTCTTTCTAATCAATATTCATATTGGCCTGTTGTTTTCTGAGTGATGCACGGCCAGGCCAACCACAGGTAACTAGGATCATGTAGGGCAGGCGTCACAATTACGTCACAGCACTAACTGGAAGCAAAACAAAGGGAAAACTGGAGACAGCCCATTCAAACCAGTGCAGATTCGGCTACTTAAGGAGTTTAAAATATCATCTTGTTGTGATGTTGGGTTATATACATTTGTAATTGTACAATATTGACCCCAAATATAAGACAATGTTTTTTTTTCCTTGGAAATGCATCTGAAAAAACACGGTTGTCTTGTATTCAAGGTCTAGACTTTAACATGTCAATAATACACCCACAACAGTAGGTGGCGCCAAAAATGTATAAAACGAGTGTGCCATGAAATATGTCATGTGTGTTGTAAAGATCACGAGTGAAAACAAAAGAAAAAGAAAAGCTTACAGCGGCATGAGTGACTGTCATGTTAACCTGATGGGAACAAACTTCCTCTCTAAGGGATTTTATAACATAAGACAGTACCCAGATTTGAAGACTACAATAAGATTTCACTTCTAATGTTAATACAATTTTGGTAGGCTACTATGAGATGGATAGCCTAAATGTTATATAATTCAGATGGGCTACCTGTTATTTTTATGGTATATCAAAAAGTGTATATTTTTAAATGTCATTACCATAAAGGTACATTTTACCAGCATTTGCCATACTTTCAAAACAAAAATTAAAATAGGAAAAATGTGCAATATGAAAATAATTTAAGAAAAATGTGTTTTAAAGAGAAAAAAAATCAAGATTTGGTTTTCAAAAAGCCTTTTTCCAAAAGGCATGTCTGGAAAAAGCGGGGTCGTCTTATAATCAGGGTCGTCTTATATTCTGGTCAATACGGTATATACATTGTGATTAATTGTGGCTGGAATAATAATGTAGCTGTAAAAATAGCTGCCTGTTGAAACTGAAATGTATTTACATCTTCATCATGACTAGATAGACACGGTGAGTTTGTCTTTACTGTACATCATGTTAGACGTGATCCACCTCATAGTAACAATCCTGTCAGATCATCCTTTGAGTGAGAGTGTAACGTTACAGGTCGGCCGATCTGGTTTCATCTGTTAAAGTTAACCTTTTCGACATGTTTCCGTGTTGTTGTTGCTCAGCAATGGCATGGACGTGATGTTGTCTGGGGGTTTGACAAAAGGACGGTGGGCGGTGTTCAGGATGGTGACTGAAGGCGGTGACTGAGTAGTTTGGACGTCACCTTTTTACGGAAGTCACAAGGGCTCATAAAAAAGCACAGCTACTTTACGTAGGCTGTGTGCACTTTACTGTGGATTGATTGTTTTGAAACTTATATGGTAGTTACATAGCTCCTAGACCTCAGTTATCATGAAAAATAACTTCAGTTTTGACAATGCGGGACCTTTAAATGAGCTATTTAAGAATAATTACAAATGTAGCTACGCCAACCTGCAGCCCTAGGGAAAAGTGTGAAGAATGAATAGGCTAAATAGCTGTGTTAATGTGGACCCTCTTTATAGTTGAAATCATGAAGCACAGTTAAAATGAAGTCACATGTAGCCAGAGAAATGTCTGTGTCATCAAAGTCCCTTCTAGGCGAGTCACTTCACGCGAATCAGTCCTTGAAACGCCTCTCAGTTCGGCAGCGCAGCTCCTCTGTCCTTGAACGGGGAAACACTACTCCATCAAAGGTTATCACCAAGTCTCTGATTAAACATAGTCATTGTCAGATGTATTGGCGATTTTAATGACTGTCTCATAATGGTTTCTAAGCACACGAATCACCAAATTGCGTTTTCTCAGGCTGACCAGTTAATGCTTATGCGCTGTTCTAAACGCGCGCCTCAGAGCACCGACCGCCTCCACAGCAACTGGAGCCTCCAACAGCAGCCGGAGCAACTTCATCCATCAGCAACTTGCTCATAACTTTGCCACTCTGCATGCTGCACTCCTCCAGTCGGTGTTAACAAAAACTTATTGCTAGATAACGACTTTCAGACCCTTTAGAGATTTTCCCAAATGCCTAGCGACAAGCAATGTCTTACGTATATAGAGATTTGTCAGACAACATCTGGATTATAAATCAGAATTTAACACAGCATTTCAGTTACTATGTCAATCTTTCTGAAGGCAAGCCGTTATTAATTGGGGTAGCCGTTATTAATATGCGGGACATTGTAATCACTTAAGAATGCGCGTTTGCTTTTTACTTTCACTTTTGAGATTCGCGATCACACACAGCCTAATCTACTACGGAGCGGCACTACTTACCACACATTTAACAAGATTAGATGTCAGTGGTGCTCAGGATCGCTCCTTACCTCTCTCTGTTTATGTGGTAATTGAAATTTTATGTACAGTAATGTAATAGGCTACTGCTAGCAAGCGGCTAACCATGTTCCTTTTGTGGCTCCGTCGAACGCATTATTTGTTTTCTGTGCCTTTCCGAATACAGATTCGCTATTCGGGCACATCCCTATTCCACGCTGCTCAGAAATCAAACTGTGCTTAAGCAATGATACGTTTCCCATAACACCAGAGAGTATTAAGCATATTGACGATAACCAAAGGACTGCAATTTCCAATAACGAACAGAAGTTTGTTTAGCACCATATTTGCTAAAACACAGCTAGCCTTAACGACGAGAATGTCCCCAATGATAAACATAAATCCTGATAAACAGCTGGTTCCAAATAGTGACTAAATAGCATTAAGCAACAGCAGTTTCCAATGTTGCTAATACCTGATAACTTTAAGCATGAGTATGAAAAAGAAACTTGGCTTAGCTTCATGAAAACACGTTTGGATGAATGGAGAATGAAGTATATCCACATCTGTTGAGGATGCTGGATCTTCTCAATGATGTAGGCTACAACTCCATTCAGAGTGGGCCGATCTCGACTGAATTGTTTTTAAGTCACTTCCAAATCAAGCCGCTATACTGGTCAATGCGGCGAATCATGTGTTCAAAACACAACCGGAATCTGAAGCAAAAACTGTTTGGTCAACATGCTTTAAATCCGTTTGAAAGCTGTCCTGAGTGAGGGTTTGTGACGAACTAGAAGACTGTTGAGCAGTGGTGGAAAGTACTTAAGTAAAAGTATTGCTACTTAAGGAATAATTTACTTGAGTACAAGTAAAAGTATTGAAAAATAATATGAATCAAGTAAGAGTAAAAAAGTAGGGTTTCACTTTATTTTGATGGTCCCTTTAATGCATTCTATTGACAATAAGTAACATTGCACCTACATTTCTACCAACTCTCATTAGATTTTTAGTAGTGTATTAGTTGACTGGTAGGGTTAGGGTTAGAATAAGTTGACATATAGTTGCAAAGTTATTTACAGTCAGTAAAGAGTGTTGAGAGACCATCACAATAAAGAGTTAACAGATATGAAGCAGACAGTCTACTAATAATCTAATGAGAGTTTGTTGACATGTAGTTCCAACATTACTTAGTGTCAACAGAATGTTCAAAATGGACCATCAAAATAAAGTGTTACCAAAAGTAGCTTGCTGAAAAACTACTCAAGTTACTGCGTTACAAAGTACTTTAGTATTATTATTATTTTTTTATTTTTTTATTTTTTACCCAAAATGAGAAGACGTGAGCATTATGGAGCAGGGTTAACCCTAACACTCATGTACTGTAATATCTGTTTCACAAGTGAGACCCAGGGAATCCCTTGGAGAAATGCATCAGGTATCACTGCTGCTGAATTACATGCAGATAGAGACGCTTTGACTGATGAAACGTGGAAGACAATAAACACCCAATTGCAATGCAATGCTAATTGACATAGCTTGTATCACAGTTCAGAATTTTATAAAAAAAAAAATATTTTCTGTCTCACTGTGATAAGAAGCAACATGGAACCACAGAAGTAGGGGTGTCCCCCGACTAAGGATTTTCATAGTCGAATCGGATTTTTCGAATCATGCCGATAGTCGACTGATAGTCGAATCATATATTTGGGGGTGGAGCAAAATACATACTAAGAATCAAGTCAGACATACCACAGTCATAAATACACACGGATGCCTTGCAGATACAAACGGGATAAATAATGTTTTATGTTTTGATTAAAAGATAGTTAACATTAAATGTCAGCAAAGCCCTTAAGAATTTACAACATTTTTTTTTTTTTTACAATACGTGCTGAAGAGGACCAGTAGAATGAAGCAGCAGGTTTTTAATAAATGGGATTTAACTCATTTATCTCACATAGAATACGCTTCGTTATTTATATAGCATAACGTTAATATTACCACTTTAGGCTATCTGCACAAAATGCCCCGAATGCACATGAAGGCGTCTGCGTGGCTCTGAATGAACTCCTCTTGTGGACGCGTTCTTCACGCAATAACATGCAGAAACACAACTAAACACTAAAAAAATCGCAGCGTTTTATTATAATAGTGTTCTCTTTATAATGCTATGTACAGTATATGACAGTGCCAGTCATAGTTATTAATATTCTGCATTGTTGTCCTGCTCACACTGCGCGCTGAAGAGATAATCGCCGTACTACAAATGAATCGCTTTACTGTAGTGTAACTCAACCAAATGCATCTTATACGAGATATACACGATACAAATAAACCGACTGAAACATTTTGGAACCACTTATACCCAACCTGATCGAAAACTATTCATACTATATTTATTACCTGGAAATGACCTGAAATTAACTTTTTTTCTATTTTTTTTAGCTACAGCCATGATGCCTTTGTCCATATTAGGGAAGTCCTGCATATCTTATGTTATTATATATTACTTCTACAAGGCCGTTTTGGACTCTCGGGTATGAATGAAACATGCACTGCATGTTCACATCGTCTCGTTTTAGATATGAATATCATCCGGTCATGCATAGACTATCACGTTTCTTCACCCGTGTGCATACACATCCAACGCACGCACACAGAAAAAGTGATTTAAAATGCATCTGACTGACAGATAAATCATGGGTGATCTATCAGCCAGATGCACGTAAAAATGAATGCGCTCTGATTTCAATGCTGTTGTTAATGTTGAGGTTATTTTAGCTTCATACATTTAGTTAAACTGCACTGTCAAAGAGGGTGATTTGTTTTTCCATTCCACTGAACTGTGTGCATGTATTTTAGACACTTAAATTGTTCTTGCTCCATCCATGCAATAATTCTATCAATCAAGTGTTCTATTTACTTATACTGCTGTGTGTGCTCTGGTAATATCAACGGTATGAACCCATTTCAGGAGCTGAGAGAATTACGATTTAAAACTGATGCTGCAGTCACGTCGTGGTCTGCCTGAACTACGCTTGAGCTCATTCGTTGCTCAAACTAGATTTGTGAGTGGGGAGGTCAACCTTAGCTCCGCTCCTGCATAAACTGGAAATATTAATTGCATGCGTTTACACGCTAATTTTGACAGAACTAATATAAATATTTAAATTAAAAATCTATATTAACTCATTAAAGCGAAACTTCTTTCACTAAGAAGGTTTCAATATATTTTGTACATGTATGAAAGAAATATATTCAAACTGGCTTGTAGTATGTGAAGAGAGTAATGCTGTTTTTGGAGTTGTTTAGTCATCCTCTGGTGAGATCAGGTTTGGTTCTAGAATTTAAATAGTTTAGCACTCAGTGAGAATGTGTAGCAATTCTCTTTGTAAACTGGTACCAACATATTTTTATATAGTAAGTCAAAATTAGCCTAGTCTGTATTGTGAAAAAGAGTTATACAAATATATGTGAATTACCAGTACTTAAATTGGTACCTGTCATGTGTAGGTTACAATAAGTTGTATTTATTCGCAGCAGTGGAAAAAACACCTAATGAACACTTCCAAGGTAGAACTAGTAAACAGACTGGGTGATGTTTGGCCACACTGGATCACTGAATGATATATACCAGTGGTCACCAACCTTTTTAGCCCAAGATCCCTGACCTTGGTCTTTATGAAAGACAAGATCTACCTATTAAAAAAACTGATAGAAAAAGACAGCCCAGGTTGTACTTCCAATTTGAGGCCTTTTATTTAGTATTTTAATGAGTGATGCACCAATCATGATTTTTCATGGCTGATTCAGAATCCTTTTTTTTTTTTTTTTGCCATTTCCGATACTTCTTGCCGATTTTTTACTTAGTTTTTTTTTTTTTTCAAACTAAGAATATTTATTGTTTATTTACTCTATAACAAGCTAACTGACCTTAAAAAATATCTGTGGCCATGACTGCATTTTAATCAAAATCTAAACCAACATGCTACACACGTTGCATGAGTAGTTGTTTTTGATTTGAATTAGATTATTTGAATTGTGTAATTTCAAGACTGAAAGCAAAAACAGAATGGTCTGACTTTATCTTTGTAAATGTATACTACATAAAACATGCCTGCACAGAAAAAAAAACAGCAGAAGTTCTGGATGAGATGCAAAATCACTCTCTGACAGCAGGTGGCGCTTATGGAACAGCAGAAATACAGTGTTTCCTTGATTACCACTGTAAACAAAGCAGCGCTGCACTTATAAATATTACTTGAAATGTTTCTGAAGACAGTCAGTTCAGTGATTTATATAACCCTTCACTCCCAATCCAATATTTATATTTTCTTCCTGTATTTTGAGCATCATGAACAGTGAACTTGCTCTGCCTGCTACAGTATTTTCTCTTCATGTCCATCTTCAGTGTCTCTGGCCTCTGTTAACATCCTGTTTACAGACTCAAGCATGATGTACAGTACTTTTTATCACTGTCCCAGTAGCTCCCAAAAATAATAGAAAAATAAGTACAAAAATTCTGTAAAAAGGCAGGAGAAATGTAATGTGTTTTTTGTATTTATTTTTGTGTTTTTTTCAGGAGCTACTGGGACAGTGATAAAGATCTACCAGTCGATCGTGATTGACGAATTGGCGACCTCTGATATATACATTTAGTTTGAAGCAGTTGGTAGAAAGCAAAAAAGATTGTTTTGTTTCCAGAGTTACTCTGATGGAATAAATAGTAATTTAAGAGATCTTTCAGTCAAAAAAGATTGTTGTTCTTTGCTAATGTTGTTACAAACCTGTATGGCTTTCATGCTATTTTGCTTAATGTGGATTTTTCCCACACAGTTAAAGTCAATGAGGTTCAAGGTTGTTAAGAGCCCACTGACATTCAAAGTATCATCTTTCATGTTCTGCTGAAAAAAAATAAATCATACAGGTTTAGAATTACATCATGTGAGGATGAGTGATGATGGAATTGTCCTTTTCGGGTGAACCATCCCTGTGGTATCTGAACTCCAAAAAAGCAATAACCCCATCATTTATCTTTTATTCTCTGTAGCTTGAACGAGTTTGACCACATGTTCTTCGGCATCTCTAATGCTGAAACAATCACCATGGACCCTCAGCACAAGCTTCTGTTGCAGTGCACCTACAGGGCCCTAGAGGATGCTGGGATACCAATGGAAAAGGCCAGTGGAACGCGAACAGGAGTATTTTTGGGTAAAAAATATAAGCTAAATATAAGTTAAATTAAAAACAGTGACTTTTGCTGTCTTTTGAATATGCACTTACTGTATGGGAAGTAATTTTAAGCAACCTCAGGTTAAGATGCATTGCAAAATAGCACATCGATTCTCTCAGTAATTCCCTGCTTAACAAAAGGGATCGTCTCTGGTTACTTGACTGTAACCCTGTTCCCTGAAAAAAAGGGAACGAGATGCTGTGCTCAAAGCACTATTTGGAACATTCTCTTTTTGACCGGTTGTTGAAGAACGTGTGTCAAACACGCCAAACTTTGGCTTAAATAACCTCGGTTAGGTAACGTCACTCGATTACGAACACCTGGAGGTTATAAATCGATGTGATGCAGAAACATCCTCAGGTCAAACTTTTGTCTGAAAGGACGTCCAGTCATGGTTACAGTGCAGCATTGAGGCGCAGCATCTTGTTCCCGCTTTTTAACCCGAGACGTTCCCTTATCAAAAGCTACTCTCGATGCTGCGCTCAAAGCGCTATTGGGAAAGAGAATACCAACGCAGCTGCACTGGAAGTGTCTGGACCCCCAACGTTGTGTAGTGTGTGCGCACAAACATTGAAGAGGTCTCAGACATGACTCTAGGATGTCGACTCAAGGTCATGCGAGCCCGGAGTAACATGAACATCCAAACTATAGAATCTAATAAATGTGTGCGGAGAGGACCAACCTGGCACATCACAAACTTGCTGCAAGGGGACACCTCTTGCCAAAGCCACTGAAGATGCAATCCCCCTGGTTGAATGGGCCCTTACACCTAGAGGCAAAGCTTGACCACACACCTCATAGGCTAGGGCAATAGCATGCCTCACCCAATATGACATAGTCTGTGGCTCCGGTGTCGTGAACGGCGGAGGGCAGAAGGCTTCAAGAACGACTGGATTTATGGTCCGGAATGGAAACTAAGTAGGGTGAGGATGCAAAATAGCTTTTACCAGCCCAGGGGCAAAATCTAGGCAGGATGGCGAGACTGACAGAGCCTGAAAATCCCCAATTCTCTTCAGAGAAGTAATAGCTGTTAGAAAAACCATCTTTAGGGTCAGAAACCTGACAGGTGCTGACTCTAGTGGTTCGAAAGGGGTGTCCACTAAGCCCTCAAGCACTATAGCTAGGTCCCATGAAGGAACTGCCGCTCTAGTGGGCGGCCTCAACCGCTTAGTTCCTCGAATGAAGCGGGCAACTAGAGGGTGTTTCCCCACCGAAACCCCATCAATCAGAGCATGGCAAACCGAAATGGCGGCCACGTACGTTCTGAGAGTATTAGGACATGTGCCTGAGAACAGTTTTTTTTCGCAGAAACTCCAGTAATGAAGTAATCTGACAGTGAACTGGATCTGCATGGTGTGTCATACCCCAACTTTCTAAAACACGCTATTTGATAGCATAAGTTCTTCTAATGGTGGGAGCCCTAGTGCTTAGAATAGTCTCTATTACATTGGCTGCTAGGCTGGTTTTTCTTAGTTGGTCTCCCTCAGGGGCCAGACGTGAAGGTTCCAGTGCTTGGGCCGGGGATGAAATATTGTCCCCTGTGCCTCAGAGAGAAGGTCCCTCCTCACTGGAATCGCCCACGGCGAGCCGTCGAGGAGAGATATTAAATCTGAGAACCATATTCTGGTCGGCCAACGGGGCACTATCAGTAAGAGGCGAGACCCCTGTTGACGGACCTTGGCCAGGACTCCCAGGAGCAGAGCAATCAGAGGAAATGCATAAAGACGCAGTCTGGGCCACACATGGGCAATCGTGTCCAGGCCCAGGGGAGCTGGATGAGTCAGAGAGAAGTAGAGGGGACATTGTGCTGTCTCCTGTGAAGCAAAGAGGTCCACCTCTGCTTCGTAAAAGTCTGCTCCCACATTCATATGCCCGGGAATGTAAATCGCCCTGAGGGACAGGAACTTGTTCTGTGCCCAAAGCAGAATCTGTTGCGCTAGCTCATTCAAGCGGTGCAACCGCAGTCCGCCCTGACGATTTATGTAAGAGACTACCGCCGTGTTGTCCAACCGCACTAGGACATGGTAGCCTCTTAACTGCTGGAGGAAGTATTTCAGAGCCAGAAATACAGCCTTCATTTCGAGGCAATTGATGTGCCATTCGAGAAGATGACCTCTTCAGATCCCTTGGGCTGGATGGCCATCTAAGACCGCTCCCCAACCCCTGAGGGATGCGTCTGTCGTTAGCATCTTGCGATGACAACACAGACCTAGAGTGGGACCCAAAGTCAGAAACCGGGGTCTGAAACACATAGATAGGGTAAGAAGCCCCCAGCCATATAACCCTAATTTATCTCTGGGGATTGGCCCTTGGATGAAATCCACTGGCTTTGAACCACAACTGAAACGATTTCATGTGCAGGAGACTCTAAGCTATCACCGTGAATGCAGCTGCCATGAGACCTAGCACTCTCTGAAAGTGATGAACAATGACTTTCTGGCCTAGCTTGATGTTCTTTAGAATGTTTAGAATGGATTCAACGCCTGCAGGAGACAGCTGTGCCCGCATCGCGATTGAATCCCATACGACCCCCAAATATGTTGTCCTCTGAGCAGGAGAGAGAACGCTTTTCATGCCGTTGAGTCTCAACCCCAGAGATTCGAGATGAGCTAGGACGACATCCCGATGTCGAAGCGCTAGCTCCTGGGACCAGAGTTGTAAAGTCCAGGGGTCAGAAAGTAAAAGTCCTGTCATATTTTTGTTCCACCCATGAACTCAGCAGCTGATTTCACCAGAGGAGGAACCAAGTCATTCCTTTCAAGTCACAAACAAGTCTCAAGTCAAATCCCAAGTCCTCAAAGAGTTAAAGTTAATGAGATAATTAAGTGACTAATTAAATGATGATTGTGCATTAGTGATGAACACCTGCTGTTACTGAGAATTACAGCGGATCAGATGTTGATGTTTTAATGGTTAAAATGATGCCACTGGAAGTGTTTTGCTTTTAAGCAATTGCAATATTGTTTCACAACAAATATTTGCACATTGTTGAATTAAAAGCTTGAAGCAAATGAGTTTAAACTTTCTGCTTTCATTCACTTGAATGAACATCTCTCCACCTGTAGCTGATGTGTGGTTGAGGAGAGCCCCCCACATGATTGTAAAGCGCTTTTGGTGTGTTTCAATACACAGTAAAGCGCTGCATAAGTGCCTCATTCGTCACAAAGATATTTCTCTTTGATAATATCCAGCCGTTTATAAACAAATTGTCACCTTAATGCTTAAATATTGAAAAACAGCAAAACTGTGTCACTCAGGCTTCTAGACGTGAACACTTATCATAGGATCCTCAACAATGGTGACAATAATTATTCATGCTGCAGTGCATGATGGGAGTTTTTACTATGGTGTTACCCAGTATGCATTGCAGCATGAAGCATTTTGTTGATTGTCACCATTGTTGAGATTCATATGCTGGCTCTTGATGTCTCTGTGTGTATAAATAGCTCTGGAGTTTTAATATTTATGTGCATTACAGAAATTTAAAATTCATTCAATATAACTATTAGAGCAACATTTTTTCACAGAGTTTCACAGGGTTGATTATTGAAAACCTGAACATATAAATAAAAGAAAAGAGTTATTTTGGAGGTAAACAGGTCGGCGCCTGATGACTACCTCATCACATGACAACAGCTATTAGCTGCTCACTGTATAGCACTGATCTCTCTGCTTTATAACAGCACATGCACTGCTGCAGAGAGAGATCTGACACAGAAGTCAAGGGTCAGGAGCCCAACTAAAGCACGCATTGATCTCTGTGATGGTGGCGTCATTTTAACCATTAAAACATCAACTAGTTTGTCGGCGTCGGCTTGGTGTGTACCGGGGCTTAAGGGCTGGTAACTGAAATAGTGCTTGTCAGAGCCCTGCAACTATTGTTGCCTTAATGTTACCTTATGGATAAAAGCATATCGCCAGCTAACATGTCTAATGTGTTTTTTTGTTTGCTTGTTTTTTTAGGCCTAATGAACAGAGACTTTGAGCTAAGAAATGTGAGGATTAAGCCAGTAAACATAGACCACACCAGTAGCACTGGTCCCGCTATGAGCATAGCTGCCAACCGCATCTCATACATATTCAACTTCACTGGCCCCTCACTGTCCATTGACTGTGCCTGCTCCTCATCCCTCGTCGCCCTTCACTTAGCTTGTCAAGCCATAAAACAAGGTAGTCTTCAACAATATGTATGTAAACCCTGGGCATAAACTTATTTGCATATTTTAAGAGGATTTTGAATATATTATATATTATTATATATGTGTTAATATAAAGTCCTGTGCAAAAGACATTAGATGTTTCATGTATTATGATTTTATTTTTTTATTTTATTTATTTATTTACTTTAGTGTGCCATTAGAAATATCAATTGCAGATTTTCAGACATTCCTTTTGCAATTAGTGTAATATTGAAAAGTAGTCCTACAGCAGATGGTATGACCAACACGAAGACAGAAACAATTAAGACTAAAGTCTAAATGGATAGCATAACTGTGGCAACTTCAAGATGAATGGAACAACCTATCTTTAAACTATTTTATAATAATAATAATTGTGTGCAAAAAATCTGGGATACCAAAATGTCTGTGAAAAAAACATCTTTCTATACACACATTTGTCCCCATCAATTTATTTGAGACTGGTTATGTGCCTTAGTAAAAATTTTGATGAAGCAAGACAAGCTATAGGTCCTTCTTTCTAAAATTTATTAGCCAATTTGTGTGGTTATCTGTGTTCCACTCAACAGGAGATTGTGATATGGCCTTGTGTGGCGGTGTGACCTGTATTTTGGAGCCGACCATTTATGTGACTCTCTCCAAGGCAAAAATGATCTCCTCCGATGGAACGAGTAAACCGTTCTGCAGCAAAGCAGATGGATATGGCAGAGGTGAAGGATGTGGTGTCGTTCTTTTAAAGCCTCTGAAAAAAGTAATAAAAAGATGTCTCATATAATCACAGCACAATGACAGCAATGTATCTAATGATGAACTACAGCAAGAAACACTCTTATGTTATCTGTATTATGACAGGCTCTTGAAGATCATGACCATATTTGGGGTATCATCTGCAAAACTGGAGTAAATCAAGATGGCCACACTGTTAGTCCAATCACCAAACCATCCATGGTACAGCAGGAGGAGCTGCTTAGAAAAATGTACTCAACAGAGACTGACCTGACTAGTGTGCAGTACATCGAGGCTCATGGAACTGGGACTCCAGTTGGAGATCCAATAGAGGCAGGTAGTATCTCAAAAGCCATTGCCAAAGCAAGACCTCAGAAGTCAGGGCCACTTATCATTGGATCTGTTAAAGGCAATATTGGACACACAGAATCTGCTTCAGGTGTTGCAGGGCTCGTAAAGGTTCTTTTGATGATGCAGCATGAAACCATTGTGCCATCATTGTTCTACTCTGTGGAAAACTCCAGCATAGATATTGAATCTCTCAATATGAAAATCCCCACCACAGCAGAAAAATGGATCAGTGACAGCAGAGCAGGGAGGTCTGCAGGAATCAATAACTTTGGGTTTGGTGGAACAAATGCACATGCAATTGTCAGACAATATGTGCAGACAAAAAAAACAAAAGCTCAGCTGATCAGCAAATCCCATCAGCATTTTGTGGTCTCTGCAGCCTCCGAAAAATCCATGAAAAACATAATTGGAGATACAGCAGAACAGATCAGAGCAGGGAAAATATCAGATCTACAGGAGTTACTGTACACATCTGCATGTAGAAGAAGTCACTTGAAGCACAAATACAGAAAAGTATTTCAAACGTCATCACTGGCAGATCTGCAAGAGAAACTCACTGCTGCTGTGGAGAAAAAGCTTGTGCCGTCAAAGACAGACTCCAAGCTAGTTTTTGTGTTTTGTGGAAATGGTGTGACATATCAGGGTATGTGCAAGCAGCTTCTAAAACAAGAGCCAGTTTTCAGAGAGGCAATTGTGAAGATTGAAACTCTGTTACAAAGCTATAGAAGTCTGAATCTGATAGAGATGCTGGAAAGTGAATCTGAGAAAAGTACAGAGCCATCTGATCCAAAGATTGTCCAGCCTCTTCTGTTTGCTATTCAGGTAGCTGTTGTCAGACTTCTGAAACACTGGGGCATTAGTCCTGATGCTGTTTTGGGGCACTCTATTGGAGAAGTTGCTGCAGCTCATTGTTCTGGTTTGTTGTCAATTGAAGATGCAGTGAAAGTTATCCACTATCGCAGTTCTTTGCAAAGCACTGTGACAGGAGGGAAGATGCTGGTAGTCAGTAATATGGCTGTTTCTGAAGTCTTGAAAATTCTCCCATCTTATTCGGGAAGGGTTTGCCTGGCTGCTTATAACAGCCCTCAGTCATGCACCCTCTCAGGAGATGCAGATGACATTGACAGGTTGCAACAGAATTTGAGAAACTCAGCCAGTGGAAAAGATTTGTTCCTTCACATTTTAGATGTACCTGCAGCATACCACAGTCACAAGATGGATCCCATTTTATCAAAAGTGAAACAGAGTATAGGCTCATTGCAGGCACATAATTTGGAGACAGAATTGTTTTCAACAGTGACAGGTGTTAGTTTGTGTTCCTCAGATTTTATTACTGGTGAATATTGGGCAAAGAACATCAGACAGCCAGTTGAATTCGAACAAGCTGTAAAGTCTGCAACTCAAAATAAAAGTAATGTGATATTTGTTGAAATTGGCCCAAGAAGATCTTTGCAGAGGTACATTACTGAGACTTTGGGAAATGACTTCACTGTGATTCCCTCAGTGCAGCCTGATAAAGATCATGAGACAATGCTCGCTGTTGTTTCCAAAGTGTTTGAGTTTGGGGTCATAGTGGACTGGGAAATGTTGTACAAAGGTTTTGAGACTCAACCAATTCCCTGCCCACGATACCAATTTGATTGTGTGAAGAGAGGTGGTTTCGCTTTACCTTTGCAGTCGATCAGTCCCACTGGCAACCATCCAGTAGTGACACGAATGGATACAGACAGTTCAATGTTCAGCTGTGATTTATCCTCTGAATCAGTGTCCTTCCTGAAGGACCACAAGCACGGTGGGGTTGCCATAATTCCTGGGGCATTTTATGCAGAATTGGGTTTAACGACTTACATGGAATATGCAAAACCTAAAGTTCCACTAAATTCTCTGCAGCTCAGCATAACATTCCAGAGTCCATTCGTTTTCACCCAGAATTCCCCAGATATAAACATACATCTGAATCATTTAGATAGTTTGGCCGATAACACATGTAACTTCAAAGTACAGTCTACTTCTGCAGTCTATGCATTTGGCACAGTAGGAGCAAAACCAGGTAGGATGCCTGAAGAACAGTTCATTTCATTAGACTGTATTTACAAAAGATGCACATTCCACATGACTACTGAAGAACTCTACAAGCATCTAAATAATATAGGATTTGAGTATGGGTCTGTCTTCAGAAATAAGGCAGATGTTTATTGTGGGGAAGAATTTGGAGAGGCTATATCTATTGTGAAGGTCCCAGAGGAATTACTGCCTCAATTACATGACTATCACCTTCACCCTGTGGTCTTGGATTATGTCATGCAGCTTGTTCCTGCAACTATACTGCATGATCTATCAACAAGACCCATATATCCTGCACAAATAGGCAGCCTGACTGTATTTGAACCACTGCAAGAGGAGATGGTTGCATATCTGAGAGCAATACATGTGGGAGAAGATGATTTTGACATTTGTGGCTGCTTGGCCAACAAACAAGGTAGGGTCTTAGTTGAACTCAGGCATGTGAAGATCAGAATGCTAGGAACTCGTTGCCAAGTAGTCAAGGAGTACTTTTTCCACAACAATTTCAGTGTCATCTCTGAAGTTGCCACGCTTGATACACAGATTAAGGCACTGGTCTTTTCTGACCAGGTAGGGATTTCTAAACCTTTGCAACAGTACTTGGACCCAACATCTAGATATGTTTCTTATTCAAATGCAAACATACTGTTAGAAGATGGAGTTGAACTCCTTTTGTCAAATCTGAAAATTTCAAGTGTAAAGAAATGCTTCCAGGATATTTTGTTCATGTGGGGTGATGCAAACCTAACCTCTCTCGAATCAGAGAAGGTTTTGGATATTATGGCAGATTTTTGTGAGATTTTCCGAAAGCTTGTCAGATATCTCAAGGCACTTCATTTCCCAGGTGATATCAGAGTAGTAACTTATAGGTTGTCTGGGAGCAAAGTGGACCACATAAACCCTGGGTTTGTTCTGTTAGGCATGATAAGAGCATGTGCAGCTGAGTTGCCAGAACTTAACTTCCAGCTGATTGACATGGGCTCTGCCACTACTGAAGACATCAAAGCTTTGGTTCAGGTCCTCAGATCATACCCCTGTAACAAATATCCAGAGCTAGTAGTGAAGGAGGGCAAAATTCTCAAACCCGAAATCACCCACACACCTTTGCCAACCATGGCAATCTCTTCAAGAAACCTCAACATGTTGGATGAAGAAGTCTTCATCTTGCAAACATCTGACCCATATATAATGACAAATGTGTCAGCGACTCAAATGGATAATTCCATTAAACTGATTCAAGGAAAAAATATTGAGCTTCTTCTCAGTAAAATCTGTGTTCATTCATCAGATTACTTTCCAGTCAGCATTTCTGACCTGAATTATGGTAAGACACTGTACTGGAACAAGCACACAAATGAAAACCATAAGCTCTTGGCCCTTGACTTCAGTGGTATTGTCACAGCTGTGGGTAAAGATGTCAGCAAATTTAAAGTTGGTGATCATGTTGTGTCTTGTTACCCTGTGGCTGCCACCACTAAAGTAGTTCTCCCAGCCACTGTTTGCTGCAAAGCAAAAAGGCTTTCATTCCTGAATGACATCCCTTGTGTCTCTTACATGGTACTGGCTTGGAAGATCTTCCATGAGGCTTTACCTAAATCTAAACAGCAAAGGAAACTGGGTATTTTCTCCACTGTCCCTGACTCAGCTTTGATGACTGTTTTAATTGCTATTGCAAACAGATCAGGTTGGAATGTCCAAGTGAGCACGCAGGCTGATCAGCTGTCTTGTGATTTTAGTGAGGTTGTGGGAGCTGTTCTTCTACCTCCTTATAATGTAGAAACCATTGAAATAGTTAGCAGTCTTAGAGGCATCAAAAACATTGTTCTTGTATATGACAACAAGATCGAATTTCCATTCAATACTATAACATTTCGAGGTACAAATGAGGAAGTCCGCTTCCATGCCCTTCTCATATCCCAAATAATGCAAAAAGGGTCTCTGCAAATGCAAATGCCACACATCTACCGTTGGCTGAAATCCATGCATTTGGACAGAAAGTATTTTTCTCTGGACACAACAGCTGTTCAAAGAGTGAAATCTCAAGACACTGATCTTCTGTCAGTAAAAGAATCTGAATCATACTTCAGATGCCAGATCTTACCCATTATAGCCCTGAACAGTGATGCCAAGAACCAGCTGTCTGACATTCCAGTGATACCCAAACACAGTCTATTCCAGAAAAATTCAGTCTATATTGTCACAGGTGGTCTTACGGGGTTGGGCTTTGAGACTGTAAAGTTCATTGCCCAGAAAGGAGGAGGAAACATTGTCATTCTGTCTAGGAGTAATCCAAACCCTCAGATGCAACAAGAGATAAGTCAAGTCAGTAGCCTTTGGGGTTCTGTCATTAAGTCTCTGCCATGTGATGTTTCTGTGTCCAAGCAAGTGGACCAGACAATTGATAATATTGGAAAACTATTTCCATCCAGTCCCATCAAAGGGGTATTTCACAGCGCGGTTGTCCTGCATGATGGGCTGATTGAACGCCTTGATAAATCTCTTTATGAGAAAGTCATGATGCCAAAAGTGAATGGAGTGTTGAACCTTCACCGTGCTACCATACAGTGCAGTCTGGATTACTTTGTCTGTTATTCCTCCATCTCTGCCTTCACTGGCAATCCCACGCAAACTAATTATGCTGCGGCTAATACATTCATGGACACTTTCTGTCAGTATCGCAGAAACATTGGGCTTTCTGGACAGTCCATTAATTGGGGGGCTTTGAATCTTGGTCTTTTGTTGAACAAAGTCCATATCCAAAGATTTATGGAGGCAAAGGGAATCATGCTTATGGAGATTCCAGAAATCCATGAAAGTCTTGAGCAGTGCCTCTTGATCAACAAACCTCAACAGGTTGTATGCAAATTCAATTTTAAAAGCAACTGGAATAACATTTTCAGTCAGAACAAATCACTAAAGATCCGCTTATACAAAATAGGAGAGGAAGCCATAATTAAAAATGGACTAAACATGTCTAGCACTGAGCAACCCATGACCCCATCCTCACCACGTGATTATCTGAGGTTCATGATCAGCGAAACGATTGGTGTTGAGATGGACGAGCTGAACGATGATGTTCATCTTTTCGATTTAGGCATTGACTCAATGTTAGCTATGACTCTGCAGAATCTTATCCAAAATGATAGAGGTGTGAATGTCCCTCTAGTGACTCTGCTGGATCCAAATAGCACACTGGCAACTCTCATTAAGATTCTGGAGGAGAAGTGTGTAGATGAATATCAGGGTGAATATGAGAGCAATTTGTAATTTCTCTAAAGCAGTCTTGTAGTCTCAAAAATGACTTTCTTGGAAATTCATGACATTTTGATCTGAAATGAGGTACAGTATAGTTAGTACTATAATACTTAATTAAACAATGCACTCTCATAATTAAGTTCATTGAGTTTAAAAAGGTTAATATTGGCAGATATTCCAAACTACTAAATGTCAGTAAATTCCCTCCATTCTAGAGAGGCAACTCTACCTACTCTGTGTTAACACCACATATCATTAAAGGTGCAGTATGCAATATTGACAGGTAGCATTATTTTTCAGAGAAACAGCTATGTTAACATAACATGATTCCTTAATATCTACAAACATATTATGTTATTTTTTTGGCTTAAGAAGAGTCAAAAACGTATACAGCACCTTTAACGTAGCAGATTGAGGTTCTGCAGACGGAGACTGAACATTGTTCATTGTTTTAGCGTTGTTTTAATTTAGCTTTTGTTTTTGAGATTACACTAGGTTCAAACACACATTCAGCACTTCTCTTCTGTTTGTTAATTGCTTTCTGTATATATTTTAATGTACTTGAAACCAAAGCTGTATGAGTGGAAGATATGATGATTAAGATTATGATTATTTTGTTTTATTGTTGTTACTGTTGTTGTTGATTTGTCTAGGTAAAGAGATCATGAAAAACATGTTTGTTTTTTTTGTTTGTTTGTTTGTTTGTTTTTTTAAGTTGGGTCAGAGGTAACAGCAAATATTAAATGAGATCCTTGAAAGAATGAAATCAATTTTAATCAAATAATTGATCATGTTTTTTTTTTATGCTGAATGATTTTTAAAGTACTGCCTACAATGACAATTGTAAAGATATGTTAATGGATTATTCTGTGAATTTATTTTATGTATAGATTGAGACTTTCTGTAGTAAATACAAGTATCATAATAATTTACAAAGTAAATGTTGAATCAATAATGCAAAATGAGATGTCAATATGATATGATCATTTATCAGTAAAACTACAATGAAAAGAGTAACTGTAATTGTGGGTATATATGCAGCAATATTGTTACTGAAGGCAAATAAAGAAATGTTATTAGGTTAAATGTCTGAAAATACACCTACAAGCCACTTATGTGTCCTTCATGTGTCACCTCTGTAGCACAAATTATTTTTTAATAGGGTACTGATTTAATTTGTTTGGTAACTTAATCTTATTCTACTTGTTTTTATTCTGTTGTTTTAATTAGAAATGTTAAAAAAGCTCATATATATATAAGAAATTATTTCAAATTTAAATATTTTACAAGAATTACAGCAAAAACCAGTTTGATGCAAGAATATATATTTTTATAAATATTTGAGAAATTCAAATTCCTTTGAACAAGACTGCTCAAAATGGTCTAAATTTATGAAACCTACACATTCAAAACCTCATTACTCTGATTGTTTTAATGTAAATGTTAAGTGTAAGTGAAATGTTAAGTACTGTAAGAGGTCTTTCATGATGCTACCTATTCTGGGGTGTGAACTTGATAGGTGCTTGATATAAAATAAACGGTACTTTAAAAAGTCCTTGAATCTGGTGTTCATGAGTGGGAACCAGGCCCGTCACTACTACACCTTTAATTACTTAACTGCAATGTTTATCTTATTTTAGTGAACTCAACTGAAATAAGTTCAGAGCACTCATAATTGTTCATTTTAAAAACTTAAATGTCTTAAGGCAATAAGTTTCCTAACTTGGGTTTTTAAGGCAATCGGTTTACTCAAACGGTTTGAGTTACCCTAACTGTTGGGTTTTACAGTGTGTATATAATTTTATACTGTAGGCTTTCATATAGCTAAAAAAAAGTTGTAAACATGTCGATTACAATGAATGCTTTTGAATTGCTGATTCACACTGATCTATGCAGCTTTGCCTTTTTTAAATTATAATTTTGGCTTTTATAGAGGACAGGGGATAGATGCTGGGAATTCCCTTATGGAAAATAAGTTTATTCAAGTGTGCTATAAGTATACTTCTTTTAAACTAAAAAAAAGAAAAATAAAGTATACTTTAAGTCTACTCATTATGTACTTCTCATAAATATACTTAAAATGACATTTGAGTATATTTGACTTATACTTATATATTTGAGCTATACTTGTGCTCCTATAATGTGGTAGGGAGCGCTAGTACACATCTGTACAGGATTTACAAACAAACACAACTGAAGAAGAAACCTAAACAACAGATGCTTCCACGTGTAATCTAACATAATCATTATGTCTTATGCAGATGAAACTACACAAGCATAATCCTTACATAACTTTTAATTGTAGTCTGTAAACAGCACTGGAGCAGATCACACATGCACAGCAATGACACACCAACTCTCCTCTCCGACAACATCAACTCAAAGGGAGTGGCGTGTTTTTGAAGAAGAAAAAAAATGTCGGCTGCGTCTGAAACCGCATCCTCAATGAGTAGGTACTTAATTTCAATAAGCACTTACTTAACGAGTGCTAAAAGAGTACATACTTTACAGCCAGATCTGGTTGTCAGTTCTACAGACTCAGGGATAAAGATAGTGACTGCATCTTGCTCCCACTGCCATTCATCATTGTTCTGCTCTTCTTCATATGTAATACTGCTCTTCTCTTTCTCATTGCCCTAATCTTCCTCATGCATTTTATCACCACTAATGTCACTGTTCTAGTCTTCATTGCAAGACACTTCCGGAAACAATTATTGGTCCAAAACCTCAAAAAATAAGATGCAAGTTTATTAATTTGAGTCTTGATGGATGTGTTGTTGCATCATCTAGAAAAGTTTAGAACACAGATCTCATTTGACTGCAATCGGTCCATTGAAAATCACATGTAGAACAGTCAAGTCAAGTCAAGTCACCTTTATTTATATAGCGCTTTTACCAATACAGATTGTGTCAAAGCACTTAACAGTATCAAATTGGAGGACAGAGTGTCAGTAATATATAATAAGATTAAACACTCATTTTTCAGTTAAAGGCATTTCATTATTGTATTCAGAGAAGTCATTGTCTAGCTCAGTTTAGTTTAAATAGTATCTGTGCAATCAAATCGGCAATAATCGCTAGAAATTAGGTGTCCCCAACTGAGCAAGCCAGAGGCGACAGCGGCAAGGAACCAAAGCTCCCTCTGTGACAGAATGGAGAAAAAAACCTTGGGAGAAACCAGGCTCAGTCGGGGGGCCAGTTCTCCTCTGACCAGACGACACCCACAGTTCAAAAGTTTCAGGTTCTAACAATAGTAGTATTATGTAGTTAGGTATTTTATTATATTTTTAGTTATATTTTTTAGTTTTATTGTATTTTAATCGAGGTCTCCGGGGGTCATCTGGGTGTCCTGGCCTCCGCTGACGATCAGGGCTGCAGACATCATCTCTTGGTGCTGATCCACCATCTGATCATAGGAAAGAAACAGATAAATATTAGCGTAGATGCCATTCTACTTACGATGTAACGAGTACATCGTGTGTTATGGAGAGTGTTCCCGGTTCAGGTTGATCTAATTAATGCAGCCTAACAATCCTTTAACGGATTTGAATAATAGAAGCGTATTAGTGTGTTATGTGTACGCCAGGATAAAGAGATGGGTCTTTAATCTAGATTTAAACTGACAGAGTGTGTCTGCCTCCCGAACAGTGTTAGGTAGATTGTTCCAGAGTTTGGGTGCTAAATAGGAAAAGGATCTGCCGCCCGCAGTCGATTTTGATATTCTAGGTATTATCAAACGGCCAGAGTTTTGAGAACGCAGCGGATGTGGAGGACTATGCGATAAGAGCTCGCTCAAGTACTGAGGAGCTAAACCATTCAGGGCTATATAAGAAATTAACAAGATTTTAAAATCTATCCGATGTTTGATAGGGAGCCAGTGCAGTGTCGACAGAATAAAGCATTACAATAGTCTAACCTTGAGGTCATAAACGCATGAACTAACATTTCTGCATTTGACGTTGAGAGCATAGGTCGCAATTTAGATATGTTTTTGAGATGAAAAAAACACAGTTTTACAGATGCTAGAAACATGGCTTTTAAATGAAAGATTGCTATCGAACAGCACACCTAGGTTCCTGACTGATGAAGAAGAATTGACAGAGCAGCCATCAAGTGTTAGATAATGTTCTAGGTTGTTACATGTGGGGTTTTTAGGTCCGATAATTAACACTTCTGTTTTTTTCAGAATTTAGCAGTAAAAAATTACTCATCATCCAGTTTTTTATATCGGCTATGCATTCCGTTCCAGTTTTTCAATTTGATATGTTTCACCAGGCTGTGAAGAAATATAGAGCTGAGTATCATCAGCATAACACCATGTCTCCTGATAATATCTCCCAAGGGTAACATGTAAAGCGTGAAAAGTAACGGCCCTAGTACTGAGCCTTGAGGTACTCCATACTGCACTTGTGATCGATATGATACCTCTTCATTCACTGCTACGAACTGATGGCGGTCAGATAAGTATGATTTGAACCATGCTAAGGCGCTTCCACTAATTCCAACAAAGTTTTGTAGTCTATTCAAAAGAATGTTGTGGTCGATAGTGTCGAACGCAGTGCTAAGATCCAGTAGAACTAATAAAGAGATACAACCACGATCAGATGATAGAAGCAGGTCATTTGTAACTCTAATGAGAGCAGTCTCAGTGCTATGATACGATCTAAATCCTGACTGGAATTCCTCACAGATATCATTTTTCTCTAAGAAGGAATATAATTATGAGGATACTACCTTTTCTAGTATCTTTGACAGAAAAGGGAGATTTGAGATCGGTCAATAATTAACTAGGTCTTTGGGGTCAAGTTGTGGTTTTTTAATGAGAGGCTTAATAACAGCCAATTTGAAGGTTTTGGGGACATATCCTAATGACAATGATGAATTAATAATAGCCAAAAGAGGATCTATGAGTTCTGGAAGCAGCTCTTTTAGTAGTTTCGATGGAATCGGGTCTAACAAATTAAATGATGATTGTGCATTAGTGATGAACACCTGCTGTTACTGAGAATTACAGAAGATCAGATGTTGATGTTTTATTGGATAAAATGATGCCACCATCACGGAGATCAGTGCTTGCTTTAGTTGGGCTCTTAGCCCTTTTAATAAACGAAAGCGGATTGCTTTTAAGCAGTTGCATTATTGTTTCACAGGAAACATTTGTGCATTGCTGAAGTAAAAGCTTGAGGAAACAGGTGAGCTTACACTTTTGGCTTTTGTGTTCCTTGAATGACCATCATGAAGGTGTTTCTCTGGTTTATTGACTGATAGTCAGTTATTACAGAACTGCAAAAATGTATTGTTGAACAAATGCCAACGCAATACTTAAATATTGGAAAAAAAGATTATATTGCTCAGGCTTTTAGACATGAACACTTGTAATACGATCCTCAACAGTGGTGACAATAATTACTCATACTGCAGTGCATGATGGGAGTTATTACTATGGTGTTACCCAGCATGCATGAATAATTTTGTTTGTTGTCACCATTGTTGAGATTTATATGCTGGTTCTTGATGTCTGTGTGTTTCTAAATGGTACTAGAGTTTAAATATTTACATGCATTACATAGACTTGAAATGCATTCACTATAACTACTACAGCAGTAGTTTAGACAAAATTAATTATTTACATATTAAATATATATATATACATTTTGTATGTAAACAGGTCAGCACCTGATGATTGCTTCATCATATGAAAACAACTACTGCTTTACAACAGCACCTTCAATGTTACAGAGAGAGATCTAACACAGGAAGTCAAGGGCCAAGAGCCCAACTAAAGCAAGCACTGCTCTCCATGATGGTGGAATCATTTTATCCAATAAAATATCAACATCTGATCCTCTGTAATTCTCAGTAACAGCAGGTGTTCATCACTAATGCACAATCATCATTTAATTAGTCTCTTAATTATACGGATACGGATAGGGTCTGGACCCGATCCGGTCCGGATCCGTAATCCTTATCTGTTCCGGATCCGCGGCGCTGTGCAAGTGGACTCCGATACGGACCCGTTTTGCAGATCCGTTCCGGAGTCTGTGGTACCTCCGGGGCGGATCCGATCCGATGTCATTTTGCTATCTGGGTACTAATGCATTACTGGGTCAATGTCCTGCTCAATAAATACACACACAGTAATTATTATTTGAGCTGTTTAAGCAATTACTGGATAGGGCATAACATATTGTTTTATTATCTTTAAAGGCCAGAATCAGTCACCAGGACAAGCCAGCAGCCTAATAAAATACATTTTACCTAATTTATTCTTTCCCCAGTTATTTTATCAAATAGGAAGATCTTCTGTCTACTACATTTTCAGCAACCTTAATGATATAAAAACAAGGAAAGTCTATTACTGTTTTTTCTGAATGCTTATGTCGCGGTCCTACTCACCCCGCTCCGAGCGGGTTTTGAACTGCGGTGTCTGGCGTGGGAGGTGGGCGCTCTAACAAGGAGGCTAAAGGCCATAACCTCCAGTATCAGTCGCTAGAGCACCTCTTGAGATCGGGGAGTGAGGTTTTACCTGCACAGCACTCACTTGCTGGCCTCTGCTACACTCACCCCCCTAAACCTCACTCCCATCCAGGTCACGGCAAAATTACGATTTTTTTTTACAGTGTAGTTGCAAATTAATGAGAATTAGTTGATATTTAGTTGACATGTAGTTACAAAGTTACTTATAGTTAGTAGAATGTCTAAAGTGGACTATCAAAATAAAGTGTAACCGCCTTAACATATGTGCTCTGCTGAAACTCATGTTGTTTGTGATGTTACAACCGCCGTTCTTAAGTTTCCAGGTATATTTGAATTTTTATTTGTCTATATGCACTTTGGGTGACCGTGGTACATTATAAAAGTAGCCCAAAAAATCGCAACCCACGGCTCTGTAATTTTCCCCTCGACTGTATTTTCAAATAGCCCACTTTGTGCCACTGCCCTGACAACACTGGTGCTGTACCTTCATCACACAATGATAGATAACCTTCTGTGCTGCAATGACGGGAAGACGCTGGGGTAAAACCTTATCAAACGATTAATTTGCGTTAAAAAATATTAACACCTTAATTTTTTTTTATTAATCGCATGCGTTAACACGTTAACGTTGACACCCCTAGTTTTTACAAATGCATTACAAAATTTTGCAGCAATGCAAATAAATTTAGATAATTCTAACTCTTTTCCTTACAAACATCATGTACTTGTATTATAACCTAGCAGGCCTGAATGGCCTCATGTGATTCCATTACGGTACAATGTTGCCTTGAGGCAACATTAATTTTTTTTGTAGTTTCCTAAAATACATTTGATGATATATAATGTAAAGTTTTTGAAAATACTTCTTTACTTATCAATGAAGGTGACACAGATTTTTTGTAGGCAAATATATGGATGAAAATTGATGATAAATGCACTCTTCATTGGAGAAAATAGGGAGTCATGCGCTGCGCAGAATGAACACTGTGTGACATCAAAGTACCGCGAGAGCGATAAGAGAGCAGACGGATCCTTATGCTTTCGAATTGCTCTCGCGGTACTTTGATGTCATACAATGATCATTCTGCGCAGCGCTGCTTCAAGTTGAACGCGCCTAATGGAGGCAAAATGTACATCTGTGGGTCATGTGACCACTTTTTTGCATTTTCATTGATTAGTATTTGAGTTCTACTACCTTGAGATAGCATTTATCAATTAAACGTGTCTCATTTTATTAAAAAACCCTAAAATAATGTATGTTGCCTGGAGGCAACATGGTACCATAGAGAATGACCTACCTAAATTAAAATGGTAACAGTTCCTGACAACAGTGTGTTACACGCACAATTTAGGTATCTTTGGAAAGAAGACACTTTAGGGTTTACTATCCATCATCCAGAGTTGATAATACTCAAAAAGATAAAAAAGTTGAAGTGCCTTGAAAAATGTTTTACCACACTGAAGTGTTTTTTTTTTTTCATATGCAAATACATGAAATCAGTCCTGGAGCAATCCAAAAAAGTAATGGATTGAAAGTCACATGTCTCATGAGTTTATATTTCAAATATGAAGAAGATGTCATGAAAAATGAGATTCCTGCAACCATTTTTCTGAGACTATGTCTAGTCCCCCACCCCCCATCCGAGGAAAAATAACCACCAAATGTATTGATGAGTTCCACAAACTATTAGTTATCATACTTACCACTGCATAGTTTTTTTAGTTTTTCAGTTATAAAATGATAGACAGGATCTTAGACATCATATAAGTGATTTATTTGAGCGCTAGAAAAATACAATAAGAATAATTTGAGTAATAGAAGAAAACAGAATCACAAGAATGTTATAGGGCTCGTTCTCTTCCTCACCACTAGGAGCACTAGAGGGCCACATGTTTTTGTATAAATCATGCCATATAGTAGAAGGAGTGAGTGCAGCATGCAAAAGCTAAAGCATAGCTTTGCCGTGTGCTCCATAAGTCCTTATTGGGAAACATTTGTTTTAATGCTCAACTGAAAGTAAGTGATGTTATAATGTGTATAAAATGTCTAACTTATATTCTTATTAGTTTTTGGATTTGTTTGAATTATATTATTGAATTGTTTATTTAGTGTGGTTTCTTTTGATTTTTGTAGAAGGACTTTTTGTGTTATCTGGTGGGTTATGGTTCTTGTGGTGGAGAAGGTAGAGGAAGTTGTATGCTTTCCTTTATACCTCAAAGCTCTTCAACCATTATTTGAGATCCCTTTTATATGGATCTTCCATGAACGTTGTTGTTTGAGCACAGCAGGCATATGGATTTAGGCTGGAGGATGTACTGGATATTGTGAGAACTTGAATGGAATCCAGATAAGACTTTATTTACTCTATAACACTTAATCGAACATTCATGGATATTGATCTGTCTTGAACTCTATTTACGTTTTTGTTATTTGTAAGATCAAATGGGGAGTTATTTTTTACTAAATATAAATTACCAATATTTTGCATTCAATGAGAGTCTCTGATTTATGTGGATGTTTTTTTTAAGTGGATTGTGTTATTGCAGTAGGTTTCCTTTTACAAATAATAGTTAAAGCAGAAACTGTTATAATACTCAAGTATATACTCTGCCATACATACACTGATATTGCCACACATGTTCATACAGTCATCAATCACGCGCTGATGTGCATCCATACAGATGATAATAACTTGTGACTTAAACAGTTATGGCAGCCAAAATAATTATGATGTTTTAAGTCAAGGGCCAAGAGCCCAACTAAAGCAAACACTGACCTCGATAATGGTAACTCAAACAAAACTAAAACATCAACATCTAAAGTCAATCTGGTTAGTAACGTGTGAAGCTGGTGATGTTGTTTATGGAGTTGTTTAATCATCCTCTGCTGAGATCTTCAGAGATTTAATGTCTTCTTTTATCTTGTGTTGATTTCATCTAAGGCTGTGACTGAAGTTAGTTGTAGTTCTTGTATTTCTGCTCGTCTCGTCTCTTTTTTTCTGTTCTTCTTTCTCTTTCTTTCAGTGATTCAGTTTGTTAACAGCAGGTGTTCTTCATTAATGCTCAATCATCACTCAATTACTAAACTAATTACCTCATTAACTTTAACACCGCTTCAGTGTTACTTTTTTAACACTCTGAGTGTGGATTATATATAGACTGGCAGTGTCAATTTAACACTGGAGGTTATACTGTGTGCGAATAAGATTGCAGTTTCACATTTTGCATGTGCATAACAAAGTGAATTGTTTTTTACATGCAATGATACAAAATAAAATCAAACAAGATTTGTAATGAAGAAAAAATATTTAGACAAATAAGAATGAATGATGTAACCCCACAGCACATCTCTTGTGCGTGGCACTCCGCAGCATGAACCAAATCTTGCACTCCACATGAATGCAGTGCAGATATCGGCACAAGTTATGTGAAACACATGAAAGGTTTAAATAAGATAATATTAACAATGAACATTATATGACTTTTAAGTTAGTTTTGACTATTTGTCCTTCAATCCACCTTGTGCATTTCTGACCCGCACTGGGCAGAATCTCTGCGATGTTCTCGATGAGATTTAAATTTCTAAAATGTTATGATATGGAAAGCCTGAAACAGATCACAGTAGTATAGACCTGCAAAGTAGGTTATCAGTCATCAGCATGGTTATTATGAGAGGACTTGAGTTTAAACAAAGGACGTTTTATTAATCCGTCCCTTCTATCCAGTTTCAATGATTTAGCTTAATCGTGCCAAGTTTAATTTATCCGTTTCTTGTTTTAGTTAGGCCTAAATAATGGGAGCGAAATTATACAGTACCTCACGTTTTACTAAAATAAAGGAAATAATTCATAAAATATGCAACAATTTCTTAATTAGTGAACAGATATATTTTTCCCACATAGTTATTTGTCAAAATAAAGGACAGGTAATGAATAACAAAGTAGGACTATGTGCGTGAAAAAAATGCATACTGTTTTATTAAAGGAACTTTAAAATATAAATTAAAAATGTATTTGTGACAAATATTAAGTAATGTGAGAATATTGACATTTAGCATATTAATCCTTGTATGCAGTCTAGCCTGAAATAGGCTACCACTTTTAATGCTTTAAATGCACATAATATAAGTAGGCTACTAAATTTGCATTGGTGAATATGAAATATTTTATCTAGGAATACAGTGTTTGTCTTTCATTTTCTGCCGACTGCAGCCATCAAATGTAACACATTGGCGAGGCAAAGCTGACAGCTATTTGTGAAAATGCGCTTTGAAGCTTTGCTTGATAACTTGTGGTTAAAACATCACTCAGCGGTCAAAAGCTGCAAATGCATTTTTCAGACGCAGCAGTGGTGCCCACGGCGGTAAAAAGCACATTCTGGTTGGCCACCTACTAATTTTTATTTTTTTTCTGGTTCTTGAATCTGATTGGCTGAGAGCCTTTTCCAGCAGTGCAATATTCCAGTAGTATCATGGCCGTTTGCATAAACTGCTTAGAATATCTCTTAGCTGCTATTGATCAAACTAGTTCTTAAGGCACAGTCTTAACATAGTGGCTATGTACTGTATATGCAACTGGCCCCAGAACTCTAACCGCTTCACCGTTTGTATCACTCTGCTTATTGTCAGATCTATACTGACATCAGGGACCACAATGGAAACAAGTTTTATTTTAAACTTTATTGTGTTATCCTTGACAAATTGAGTGTAGTCACTACTTGTTTTTGTAAAATAAAAAAAAGAAAGAAAGACAGACATACAGCATTTGTCTTAGTGAATGTCAATGGCAGAAGAGCTAACCCACTATAATCTCCCTTATCAGACACACCCAATAAAGATCTTTCAGTCTCTACTAATGAGCTGAATCAGGTAACCATTTTGCTTGAGAACATTATGGATATGCTGGTCCACCAGCTAGACTAGCACTATTCCAGCACAAACCAGGCTGGACCAGCTTGGAATCCATGCTGGATTTTTCAGTAGGGGCATGACACAAGTGTGTGTTCCATCGACGTTCTGGGGTATGGATTATATAATCTGTATCACATATGGACCTAGAAATTGTTCAGCTATAGCAGAACCAGGGGGATCATGTATAAACATTACTGTTTTCCACGCATGTATCTGGATTTACAGTATAAAAAATTAATTTGGCGTAAATATGTGTGCACCGTACAGATGCTCTTGACTGTGCGTATGCACTCTTTTTCCTGGAGTGAGAAAAGTAATGAAGTAAACAAGGATTTTAAACTCTGTTTTCATTTTGATATACACATTTACATTAAATATTCCATTCTCATTAATGGAGATAAGCACTGAAATTACATAAAGTCATTACACAGAAGTTAAACCAAAATTATATGATTTTAGATATACTGTATTTGTAGTTGATGCGTTTGATCACTTTTCCTGTGGCATGCTATGTTTTGCAGCATGGAGTGCTATAGGTGCACATTAATTCATATTTAAACTAAACTGCAGATCTCATATTATGGGATTTTATTATTTTGTTTATATATTTTATTTTTTTTAGCAAGAACAATGATCAATGATGCACATTTACTTCGATATTATGGTCGGACACTGCTGGATATTCGGTGTTCAAACAGTCCATTGTCCAGTTTGAATAGGACCAATAATAACTTACTGTATAATCGCAGCTGCACAGACGTGTCGTCGTGTGAAGGCATCTCCACAACATTATGAAAAATACCACTGTATTTGAAGGATACAACTTGAAAAAAATGGTAAGATTTGCGTGTTTCCTTTTTAAAATACGTTGTCAGTGACACGCCGAATCAAACAATTGTATTTACACTGCGATATAGGCTTATCTGTTTCCACTAAAAACAGATAAAAGATGTTGACCTTTTCAGAAAAACTGCATGAATTTAATTTGATTTGAATTGTTTAAAACAATTGAAATACTATTTGGCCAGTGGAAAAGAATGAGGTCAACTATATTCTAAAATAGGCTATTTATGTGAGAACTTCACAGTTTTGTTTTTATGGATAATTTGATATATTTATTCTAAAATATACTGGATGATTTTGGCAATAAAAATTGTGGCACAAATGGCATTTAGTATCTCATATTTCCTTAATGTCTTGTACCTTTAAACATAGTATCATGTGGATGGGAATATGCATGGAAATGATATGCAGATGAGGTTATGCATCGTAAAACTAGGTGCTGTAAGCTCCATATATGGTGATGTCGGGGTGGAGATGCACGTATGCACAATCTTCCGTATGCACAAGGATTTTTAAGCAGGTTCTGGCGTAAATCTGAAAACTTTTGTGCATACACAAAATCTAGCTTTTGTGCATACGTACACTTTTAGGATGAAATCTACATAAAAAGTTTTATACATGAGGCTCCTGGTGAAGGAAGCAACACTAACACTTTCTTTCCCGGTGTAAAATTACATGCAACGACTCACTTTTCAAACATTTATGTTTACATTTATTTATTTAGCAGACGCTTTTATCCAAAGCGATTTACAACTGAGGAATACAACAAGCGATTCATCGTAAAGAGGCAAATAAACACAGGAAGCGCTCGTAATACAAAGTTGCAGATTAGTTCACTGGTTCAGATTAGTGAAAGTACTAGATAGGGGAAATTAAGGAAAGAGAAAGCAAAGTTTTTTTTTTAATTATTATTATTATTATTATTATTATTTTATGATGCAGTCAGATGTTGACGAAAGAGATGAGTTTTCAGCTGTCACTTGAAAATTGTCAGAGATTTAGCATTCCAGATGGGGGTGGGAAGATCATTCCACCAGCCAGGAATGGTAAACGAAAACGTTCTGGAAAGTGATTTGAACCAGATTTAGTTTGTGGGAGTGGGCCAACACAGTCTAAAAGAACGCGTTCAAATGGTTTACCTACAGCTGGAATAGGACGAAGTGGAGCAGGCAGCACAATTTGATTGGGCTTCCCCACAATTTGACAAGTATGGCAAGTTTTAGAATGTCGAGGCGCATCAACCAAAACCTTTTGCAGCACTAGGGGTAGGCAGTATGACCAAAATTGTATTTCACAGTATGACTAGTTTTAATTTTACAGTAATGATATATTTCACGATATAGTCATTGATGTAGTTAATCTGAAAATCAACAAAAATGACTTCATATAATTACTCAAATAATTTAGATATGAAAAGTACTTCACCTTGTTTGATTTTTTTTTTTATTATTTAGTAAAAACACACTCAGCTTATAGATTAACAGCCCCTGACTGATTGACATTAAATGCAACTTGTAGATGAAATTAAACTTTAAATAAAGCGTTTCTGAATTATTTTTAAATCTTATGTTATTATTTCACTTCAGTCAGTTTATAATATCTAAATATTTTATATTGAAATATTCTATTCATAATAAATTACATGTACCTTCTTTTAATTTTGTAGGATACTATTAATACCAGATTTATATTCATTTATTTCATGGTATCTGCTTATTATACTGTGTTTTAAGGGGTGTGCTTTGCTCTTTTTGTGATAACTGGCAACCCTTCACCTGGAGCTTTAATCAAGAGAGGGAAGAGTCCAATAGTGACTAGAAGGAGAGCAGCAGTATGCAAACTGAACATCAGCTACTGTTATTTAAATTATACACACCTAATAACTTCTTCATTAATTGATTCCAGCCCAGTGAAAATTGACACGTCACGCAGCCACTCATATTCGCCTCTAGATATAAAAAAAATGATTTAAAAAGAATTTAAAACAGTTAAGAATAGAAAGTGATCATACATAGTGCAGTCAGTTCAGACGTAGCACAGTGCTCATTTAACAAATGCACAGCTAAACAGATGAGTTTTGAGTCTGGATTTAAATGTGGCTAATGTTTTATCACATCTGATCTCTTCTGGAAGCTGCTTCCAACTGCGGGCGGCGTAATAGCTAAAAGTAGACTCCCCTTGTTTTGTGTGAACCCTTGGTATTTCTAACTGACTCGATCAGAGTGGTCTGCAGATATGTTCACTGAATATAAACCTAACAATGTATTCAGGTCCTACGCCATTAAGTGATTTATAAACAAGTAAAAGTACTTTAAAACCAATTCTAAATGTAACTGGAAGCCAGTGTAAGGACCTGAGCACTGGTGTAATATGCTCAGATGTTCTGGTTTTAGTCAGAATCCTGGCAGCAGCGTTCTGGATGAGCTGCAGCTGTCTAATGGTCTTCTTTGGAAGGAGACCATTACAATAATCCACCTGCTGGTGATGAAGGCATGAACAAGTTTCTCCAAGTCTTGGCTGAATGAATGAATGAGGCATTTATATAGCGCTTTATTGTGTATTGCTGTACACCCAAAGCACTTTACAATCATGTGGGGGGTCTCTCCTCAACCACCACCAGTGTGCAGCATCCACTTGGATGATGTGACGGCAGCCACAGGACAATGGCACCAGTGCACTCACCACACACCAGCTACAGGTGGAGAGGAGAGAGAGTCATAGAGCCAATCAGGTGGATGGGGATTATTGGGAAGCCATGATAGACAGGGGCCAGTGGTGGGAATGTGGCCAGGACACCAGGGTAACACCCCTACTTTTTACATGTTATGGGATTTTTAGTGACCACAGAGAATCAGGACCTCGGTTTAACGTCTCATCCGAAAGGCGGTGCTCTTTTTACAGTATAGTGTCCCTGTCACTGTACTGGGGTGTGAGCACCCCCTACTGGCCTCACTAACACCTCTACCAACAGCAACCTAGTTTTCCCAGGAGGTCTCCCATCCAGGTAGTGACCAGACTCAGTCCTGCTTAGCTTCAGTGGGCAACCGGTCTTGGGCTGCAGGGTGATATAACTGTGGCCACAAGGCAGTAATTGCGTAGTTACTGATGCAGTGAAAATCTTTTTACTTTTTTTCAATCATACTTGTATGTTTGCTTCTGTAACCTGCAAGAGATATGAGTTGAATTGGTGCTTTTAATGACTGCATAAATCAGTAGGTTTTTCTTCATGGACTTAAGCAAAATAGTTCTCAGTACCCTTATGTTCACATTATTTAATCATTATAAATATTAGTTTATAAACAAATGGCAGTTGGACAATTTAAGTGCAGTCGGTTTCAAATAAAATGAGTTAACTGAAAGGTTTGTATATTAACATTGTATCCAATAAGGAAATACAGTTTTTCACTGTAATTTTAAACAGTTCTGTAAATCCTAAAATGCTGCTACTGTATTTTTCATGGTAAAGTTCTGGCAACCACAGCTGCCGGTATTTTACCGTAAATTTAACAATTTTTTTTTTTTTTACAGTGTACCCCGAACAGCAGCAGGTGTTCATCACTAATGCACAATCAATTAATTTAATTAGTCTCTTAATTATCTCATTAACTTTAACTCTTTGAGGACTTGGGATTTGACTGGTTTGTGTCTTGAAAGGAATGACTTGGTTCCTCCTCTGGTGAAATCAGCTGCTGAGTTCATGGGTGGAACAAACATATGGCAGGACTTTTACTTTCTGACCCCTGGATTGTCCGCCTCTGCAGATGACCGTGTGTTAGTGATGTCTGACAGCTAAACTAATGTAATGTGGACTGTTGCTATGTGTGTCTGTAGGTTGTCTGGCTGTATGGTGACAGAGGAAGGCTGTGGTTATTTGTCTTCAGCTCTGAGTTCAACCCCCTCACACTTGAGAGAGCTGGATCTGAGCTACAATCACCCAGGAGATTCAGGAGTCAAGCTGCTCTCTGAAAAAACTCAATAATATGGACAAACTCTGGTATGTTGAGCAGCAAGTTTTTAGGTTTTGTTATTTTAACTACTCAGTGTCTCTATGTAGATAGAAGTCTAGGGGTTTCTAGAAGACAGAACAATATAACAGATTTAAAGAGCAGTAGTCTGAGCCCTGCCACACCACCACAAACACCAAGAGCAGTATTAACTGAAACAAAATAACTGAGCAACCATATAAACTCTTTTTTTTTTAAAGTTATATTCATGCCTTTAATGAAAGACGACAGTGGAGAGCAATGTAGCTTATATTGAAATTGTTGATTTCATTTGGTTAAATGACAACACACAATCAACAACTAGTTTTTTAAACTCAAATACTTGAAAAAAAAAAAAATAAATAAAATAAATAAATAAATATATATATATATATATATATATATATATATATATATATATATATATATATATATATATATATATATATATATATATATATATATATATATATATATAATTAGTACTATTTACCATCACATGCAGCTGTTATTCTTATTTATTAGAAATATACATTATGTATAATAAACTCTTTGGAGTATATCAAGCGTAGAAGTAAATAGCCAAATATAGAAAAAGACATTCACACCCATGAATTCACCAATATGTCCAAAAATAAATTTTAAAGCAATATAACTCCATGTTACAGTTTAAAAGCGATAGCTTTCTCAAGAATGACACTTTCCATAATTTACACAGTTTTATTTTGTACCAGAATTGTGAGTTTTATCTTCATTGAAACACAAAAGGAGGTTTAAGGCAGAACATTAAGAGACTAACAGCCTCAGGCCCTCAGTCAGTATTTACTATTAATGCATCTTCTTTTTTTTTAATAAATGAATTGTGAATGAGACAGAAGACTCTCCTCAGGGTTCTTTTTGACATTTTCAGTATGCTTTCTGGCATAAACAACAAATAACTTTGGCCAGCTGTTTACCAGTTAGTTCAGCCAGAAGACAGACAGACAAACAAACAAACAAAAAAAATGTAAACCTCGACCAAACATTTTCTATAATATTTAAATACAGTCACCTTTATTTATATAGCGCTTTTACCAATACAGATTGTGTCAAAGCACTTAACAGTATCAAATTGGAGGACAGAGTGTCAGTAATATATAATAAGATTAAACATTTAATTTTCAGTTAAAGGCATTTCATTATTGAATTCAGAGATGTCATTGTCTAGCTCAGTTTAGTTTAAATAGTATATGAGCAATCAAATCGGCGATAATCGCTAGAAATTAGGTGACATAACCAAATGCTAAACCTAATAAAATAATGATGGCATCCAGTGGTTCTCAGCTCTGGCCCTTGAGATCCACTTTCCTGCAAAGTTTATTACATTTGATTTTATTTATTTTTTTACTTCCCATCAGATAGCATTAATCTGCCTCAGTGTATTTTAAACGCTTTTGCTCTGGTTTAACTTACATTCTGCATTAATTGAAAAAAAATAGCATAAAATGTGTGTAGGTCACAATAACTACTTTTTGGTGGGCGAGAAATAATTGTGATAAACAGTATTTTCATTTAAAGATTATTTTATGGCACTGACAATATAATGCTAATATTTCAGCAGTATCAGCACTGGGACTTGTCTGTGTGAACTATACAGGTTGTCAGTGCAGTTTCATTGTTAGACCAGTAGATGGAGGCAAGGGACTGTCTTTATGAGTGAGTCATCATCAAACTGTAGTGAAGGTGAAATTAAGCTTTATGAAGCGTTAAGCTGGGTTCACAAAAGGGTTAATTTCTGGAGGCTTCATTTGCTCACAATACCACCTGGTGGCCAGAGTGTAAAACAAGCAGATATTTTACAGTCAGAGTTGTAAAGTCCAGGGGTCAGAAAGTAAAAGTCCTGCCATGTGTTTGTTCCACCCATGAACTCAGCAGCTGATTTCACCAGAGGAGGAACCAAGTCATTCCTTTCAAGACACAAGCAAGTCTCAAGTCAAATCCCAAGTCCTCAAAGAGTTAAAGTTAATGAGATAATTAAGTTTCTAATTAAATGATGATTGTGCATTAGTGATGAACACCTGCTGTTATTGAGAATCACAGAGGATCAGATGTTGATGTTTTATTGGTTAAAATGACGCCACCATCACAGAGATCAATGTGTGCTTTAGTTGGGCTCTTGACCATTCTAATAATTCAAAGTAATTTGCTTTTAAGCAATTGCGATAGTGTTTCACAGCAAACGTTTGTGCATTGCTGAATTAAAAGCTTGAGGTTTGACTCTTTTGAGCTTGAGTTGAGCTCACACTTTCTGCTTATAAATCATTTGAATGAACATCATGACAGTGTTTCTCTTTGGTTTGTTTACTGATGTTCAGCTGTTACTGAACTGTGAAAAAAGTCCTGTTAAACACATGCCACTATAACGCTTTAATATGGGGAAAAAATAACTGTATCAGCTCAGGCTTTTAAACATGAACACTTATCATATGATCCTCAACAGTGATGAAAATAATTTTTCATACTGCAGTGCATGATGGGAGTTTTTACTATGGTGTTACCCAGCATACATTGCAGCATGAAGAATTTTGTTGATTGTCACCATTGTTGAGATTCATATGCTGGTTAGTGATGTCTGTGTGTGTCTAATTAGAATAAGAGTTCAAATATGTATATGTATTGTGTACAGTAGATTTAAAATTCATAACTATTACGCCAATACTTTATTTGTGCGCTGTAGTTTCACAGGGTTTATTATTCAAAACACAAACCTATAAATGACACAAAAAATATGTTGGATGTAATCAGGCCAACACCTGATGATTATTTGTTTGCGTAAAAGCAGTTAACAGCTGCTCACTGTATTGATCTCTCTGCTTTATAACAGCACATGCACTGCTTCAGAGAGAGATCTAACACAGGAGTCACGGGTCAAGAGCCCAACTAAAGCAAACACTGATCTCCATGATGGTGGTATCATTTTATCCAATAAAACATCAACATCTGATCCTCTGTAATTCTCAGTAACAGCAGGTGTTCATCACTAATGCACAATCATCATTTAATTAGTCTCTTAATTATACGGATACGAATAGGGTCTGGACCGGATCCGGTCCGGATCCGTAATCCTTATCTGTTCCGGATCCGCTGCGCTGTGCAAGTGGACTCCGATACAGACCCGTTTTGCGGATCCGTTCCGGAGTCTGTTGCTATCAGGGCCATCATGGCTTTAGCTGTTCATTTCATGGTCTGGTTTCATTTGGTTTAATGTGCTTTAGACCAGTTCAGTCTCTGTGAAACCAAACAAGACCAGTGGGAAAATCCTGAGCAGATTGAGTGATTTCTTTCTTGTCTTGTTATTTGCTGTGAGATTTAGTCGATCCGTGACAGACAGAGTCTGAAAGTGTGTGAGAGCTGCAACTCTGATGCTATACTATTCTAACATGTTTAGCGTGTTGCAAACATCTAGAATATTGCTAGTATGTTTAAAGCATGGTTTAACATGTTGTTTTATCTTGATTATATTGTTTGCAAAATCATTGGAAGCCAAGATCATGACCGAAAATATAATAATATGACTCTGTGTGTGTTTTATAGTGTGGATCATGGAGGAGAATCCAGAATTACAGCAGGACTACACAAATGTATGTACACACACACTACACACGCACGCACACGCATACTGTTTTTTTTTTTTTTTTTGTGGTTTAGCTGGACTTTGATAGCCAAACCAGTTGTATGGTGATTTAAGGGGACAGACCTTTCCCAATGCCCTACAGAGATGATAAAACTATCAAAAAAATAAAAAATAAAAATCTGCAGATGATGAATCTGGCTTAGAATTTTCTCTACACAAAATAGAGAAATAACAACATGATATTTTGGTGGTACTCAGGGACAGCCACACCCCTCCTGAAATTTTCCTGCCCATTACATAATTGGGATTTGTATACTGGTTTATGAGGACACTCATTTTACAATACACAAAACATGTCAATTCCCAGGATTACAAAGACCAATGTGTTTTAATAATCTTTAATGAGCCGAAAAGAACGCACATCACACCTCTGTTCATCAGTTTGCACTGCTACCAATAGCTGCTCGCATTAAATTCAAGGCATTAATGTTTGCCTACAGAACCACCACTGGCTCTGCACCCCTTTACCTTAATTCATTACTTCAGAACTATGTGCCCTCTAGAAGCTTGCGTTCTGCAGGTGAACGACACATTATTGTGCCATTCCAAAGAGGCACAAAATCACTTTCACAGACTTTTTCATTAACTGTTCCCATCTGGTGGAATGACCTGCCCAACTCAGTCCGAGCAGCTGAATCCTTAACCATCTTCAAGACACGGCTAAAAACTCATCTCTTCCATCTTTATTTGACCCTCTAACTCTTGCACTCTCTATTCTAATTTTATTTAATCTATCTGTCTTCTTTTTATTTAAAATAAACAAACAAAAAAAAAAATCACACACACACATTTGACCCTCTATCAATTGCATATTTATTCTCTAACTGCTAGCTTTTCTTGTAAAACTAACACTAGATTTTTTTTTTCTATTCTATCTACTTGTTTCATATATATAAAATAAATAAATAAATAAAAAAAAATAAAAAATAACTTTTCTACGAGTTAGACTTTTAACAGCACTTGCATGTTGTTGCTCTTTTGTTGGTTTTGATTGCTTCTAATGTCATCATTTGTAAGTCGCTTTGGATAAAAGCATCTGCTAAATGACTAAATGTAAATGTTTTACAGGGACATGTACATACACAACACACAAACATGACACTATGCTGCGTTATCAAGACCAAGGTGAATAAAGAGTGCCTGATCTTAAACAATACACAACCGCTCATCTTCCAACATTATAGGGACGAATGTGATTTACTAGCACAGGACAATACACAACACACAAACATGACAATATACTGCCAAGACCAAGGTGAATAAAGAGTGCACAATACACAACAGAACTCACAGCACTAAAGGGACCAATGTCAATGTGTTTTAGAAGTGCTTTAGTTACACCCTAAATTAACAACACAAAACATTTCCATGTAGCATGTATTACAATCATGGCATGGCATTTCAGGGGGAAAAGTGACATCCACAAACTTCCAAACATGGACAATAAAACACTTGTGTAAACTTTAAGAAAATTAAAATAAAACAAAAATGTTTTAGCCTTATTGAAATGCAAGAACATAAACCATTCAAAACTCTGCAAACATTTACAAAACATTTAAAGGCCAGCTCATGTTGTGAAGATGTCATTAAGTGTTTCTGCTTCTTTCCATGGATTCAAGAAGAAAGAAAACATAATCAGTAGTCAAGGATCTTGTTTTACCATAGAATATCAGTGTAGTTGAATATCTGATGTTGGCACAGTGTTCTGTGGAAAACAGCTTGAAGAGACTGAAAGTCAGCAGGGTGCATCTGTGGTGCAGGTATCTGAGGTGAAATACAAACAACCAAAAAAAAAAAAAAAACCATTTGTGAGCATGTTAATATATATATAGGTTTTGTAGCCATAGACTCACATCGCACTGTAAGAAATTTAAATACAATCATATTCAACATGTTTTACTCGATTTCAAACATTTTAGTCAGGAATTATAGTTTGGGAAAACCCAACTATGATTTTGTAGTTATATAGCCTATAGTAGCCTATGTATGATTTTATAGCCTATGATATGATTCTGTAGCCATAGACTCATGCATGCTTTGTACTATTGTAAAAAAAAAAGATTTTATATGAGAAGTTATTATTGTAACAGAGTATTAATAATAAACATGGTCTAAACATTCTTAAACGCATAGCATTCATCACGTTGTAGTTTGGGAACAACCCAACTAGTAAATGTGTTCAAGTTTATGTCACAATAACACGTTAACTAATGCAAAAAAGAAACATTACTTACTCGTCAGATTTATCTCCTCTACTGGATTAAATCTTGTTCTTGTTTTGAGGGAAATTCTACCTTTACTCAGCGCGTCTTCTTCCTGAAACGAAAAGCACAAAGTTTTGCTGTTATTGCGAGTGTACACAAATAAAAGTAGACACTTAACAGTTTTGATTGATGTATTGCTCTTATCTGTACGATCAAAACTGAAAGTGTAATTTGAGTTCTTTTCGGCGTTATCATGAGAAGATGCCACAAAACACGTACCGTGCTCTCTCACTTATTTCAATCCAGTCTGACTTTATGTCTTTCATACTAAACTTCTTATTGAGAATTAACTGAGGTTTAGATGTTGATGTTTTATTGAAAATAATCAATAAGTCACCATTGTGGAGATAAGCATTTGTGTTAACTGGGCTCTTGATCCTTGAACATCAGTTTTTCTCTGACTGATGCAACTGTGTTTTTCTGAAGCACATTTGTTATAGCAATAGTTGTGAGAGAAACTCAGATCAGATGATCATATCAGTTGTGATCCTGTCTCAATTTCTGCATAATGATTTAAAAACTAATGAAATTTCTAAGCAGGACAACACCTCAAAATGTGAAACTAATAAATCTAAATAATAAACTTCAGATGTGATTTGTGATCATTACTTGATCATTACTCAAGCACTTTCAGCTGCATCAAATGTATTTTAGAAAAGCACGTTTACAGCAACCAGAGAAAACTAATGATAAAAAGTCAAGAGTCAAGTGCCCAACTAAAGAAAACACTTATCTCCACAACGGTGACTTCAAACGTTATAATTGTCAATAAAACATTGACATCTTCACTTAAGTAATTTTACCTAACTGGAAAAATCAAGTTACATCTACTAACAGTTATGCTTCAGTAAAACCTGATTTTTTTTTTTTTTTTCAGGTTGGTTGAATTCAGTAATAATCAATAACCTTAAATGTATTTCATTTAAACAAAACCAGTTATTGTAGCTGTTACCAGTTGACATACAGTTTCTAAGTTGAACCGACTAAACATTTTTTTTTTCAGTGTGCTTAAAAATGCAGTTGCATTGGTTTCATAGTAATTAGTTTTCTTGATGAATAGTTAATTTATTTTTATTTTTTTTAACATAAAATAAGCTCTGCTCTGCTTCAGTCAGCGATGGCTTGAGAAGGACAAATCCAAATTATGGTTAAAACGAGAACTAAATACTTGAGTAGCCTCCTATACATCTGTGGTGCAGGTATCTGATGTGAAATACAAACAAACAACCAAAAAAAAAAAAAAACATTTGTTAATATCAGCAACATCTGTATGTGTGTGTGTGTGTGTGTGTGTGTATAATATATATATATATATATATATATATATATATATATATATATATATATATATATACACACACACACACACGTACGATAACTAAATACTTGAGTAGCCTCCTATAAAATCTGTTTGTTTTTTGTTTTTTAATGGAAGAGTCTGCGCTTTCGAGCCATATAAAAGGTAAGCAAAAATGCCCCTGCTCAGTTGAATTAAATATTTTAAGACTGTCACGATTAAAGTGAAATGTGAAATAGGGATGCAACGATTATAGATTTTGTTGATACGATTATTGTCTGAAGAATAATCACGGTTTTATGATTATGAAGATTATTATGCAGTTATTCATTTCACATTACTAATGTGTAAAATCACATGAACACTCTTTAGATATTAAAGTGTTGTTTATTGCTGGCTTTTAAAACAGAAATAACACAGCTAATAACACAGCACAAAATAATAATAAACAAAAGACAAACAAAAGTCCATTGGAATTTAAAAAAGGTGACCTCTGCTATGTAAACATCCATGTCAGTATTTCTCTTTTGAAAATAAATAACTAGTAAATAACTAGGATAGTAAATAACATACGACTATACGACTAATATTAACTTTATTTATCCCACAGGGGAAACTGTTACTAATGATGGAAATATACTGAAATATTATTGTAATCATCATCTGTATGTATTCATTTGAATAATCTTTATAATAATTCATATGATTTTACATGTGGCCTGAGAAAATCATGTCTATTATTTTGGTTTGTGAGATCGGAGATAGTGCTGCGCACGTGTACGTACAAACATTCAGGAGGACACAAACTTCTTGAGAACGCTGCCCTGCGACTTTTATTAATAAAATAGATGAAATAGCCTACTGGAGAGACGCACAGATGCAGGTAGGCTAATTCAGTGGTTCTCAATTCCAGTCCTGGGGGCCCCCTGCTCTGCACATTTTGCATGCCTCTCTTACTTAGCACACCTGTTTGAGATCATCAGCTCGTTAGTTCAGTTCATGGATCTCTCTCCTAACAAGCTGATGATCTCAATCAGGTGTGTTAAGTAAGGGAGACAGGACTGGAAGTGAGAACCACACAGGCAACCGTCACCTCTCGCGCTCTCTCTCTCTCGATCGAATAATTCGTTCAAGTAACTAAATGTTATAATTAATTAATTCAAATAAATGTGATCTTACCTCACTATTCCATCTTTTTCTGATCTGAAGCAGGAAGAATGCTGAGCTAAGGAGCTGTAGCTTTGCATCAGGGGGTTATTGACTTCACGTCATGCATTAAAATCGTTCAATGTACAGCTAGCCGTGCATTATCTCCTATGTATTCACTCTTTAGCAGCATTTTTTACAGCAATATTTAAATGACCCTGGTCATTCTTGGTGTTCCCAAAATGGTCCCACAATATCGACAAGCATTTCTCTGGTGGAAACAAAGTTTCGCCGTTTGGTCCGCCGTTTAAGTTTTTTAGTTTAAAAAACTTAAATGTTTTAAGGCAGTCAGTTTCCTCAAACGGTTTGAGTTAACCTAACTTGTTGGGTTTTACAGTGTAATAGATTCCATTATTAGGTTACTTTGACTACTTTGACCCCCACCCGTGCCCCCTCAAAAATAATGAGTGCATGACGCCCCTGCACCCCAGGATTCCCCCAACAACCAAAACACTGCTTAATGCAATAATACAGTGACGGAGCAAAGTCAGTGTATGCCATATTGATCTACAAAATATACAACATTATATCTTCTATAAATAACAGGCACATGTATGGAAGCCCATTTCCACCACTGAATAAAAAATAAAACAAGGTAATTGCGACTTTATAGCTCACAATTCTGAGAAAAAGAGTCAGAATTGTGAGATATAAAGTCACAATCGCAATTCTGACTTTTTTATCGCAATTGTGACTTTGAACTCTCCGTGTAAAACTTTGCATCAAAATGAACCGGATGAATGTTGCATAAAAAATATGATTTTTGAACAAACAAAAAAATTACTCATTGTCCATTTCTGTGTTTTGTGCTCTCAGTTGGACAGTACCATTACCGCCGGGCAGGGTGCGAGAGTGGGGACGGCACGCACAGACACAACATTCTTTATAGTTCTGAGTTTGAGGCAGCTTCTATCGCGTTATTTTAATAACGGTTGTCAAGTAAAGAGCGTATTATTGTAACACGAAAGTGAATATATGAATGCATGCAGGTGCATTTCCTTCACTCTCGTATAAAGCTCGGGGCGAGCTTTCATCTTTATGTTCTTGGTCTAGAATGATCTCCTCTCCTTTATTTAATGTTGTAAGAAGTTATCGACCAAGCAAGACATCCCCGATGAAAATTGTAAATAAATTAAGGATTTATTATTTATTAGTTAGTATTATTTGAAAATATGAGATGAAATAAAGCATGACAGAGTAGTGATGTTCTGGTTTGGCATCATCAGTAACAACATCTACTCGTAAGTCACTCAGAAAAGTTCTGATATGCTCTTGATGGACAGTCGGATTCTGCTGTACCAGCACATAAAGGCATTTCTGGAAATAAAGCTGCCGATGAGCTAGCAATAATAGTGTTACAGTAATATGTTTTTGACTTGACAACTGCTATTAAAATAACGCGATAGAAGCTGCCTTAAACTCAGAACTATAAAGAAATGAAGAATGTTGTGTCTGAAAGCTATGCGTGCCGTCCCCCCTCCCGCACCCTGCCCGGCGGTAATGGTACTGTCCAAATGCCAGCGCAAAACACAGAAATGGAGTCACTGTTATGTTTGTTCAAAAATCATATACGGAAACAACATTCATCCGGTTCATTTTGAACAAAGCACTGCGAAGCCTTACAAGGAGAGTCACATCTCGTGGTTTCCTATGGTGCAAGAAAGTCAGAATTGTGAGATGTAAAGTCGTAATTGCGAGAAAAAAAGTCAGGATTGCGAGATGAAAAATCGCAATTACCTTGTTTTATTTTTTATTCGGTGGCGGAAACGGGGTTCCATACCCATGAGCGCAGTAAGTGGCCATAAATGGCTAAAAGACCAAACTGCAACAGATGAAACCAGTGATATGCAACATGAGCTAGAGCTACTGCACGATGAGTGTTTTCTTAATAATGGATTTCTTTGGCAGAAAAACGGGGTAATATCTGGGCTAAATCCATAACTGTACATAGTACCAAAATTTGGTGTTTTATCATCACATCATAGGTGTAATATGCGGGTGGGACAAAGGGATGTACCTAATAAATCACTGACTGATATCATTGGTTTTAAGAAAAAATACTTTACAAGGGCGGATTCGAAACCAGAACCTCTGGCACGCTTAACAAAAGTTCCCGTCCTAGCTCATCACACACAAAAATAAATAGTTGATCTAGGTATTTATTCACTCACTCACACTCTCTCTCTCTCTCACTCACTCACTCACCGGTGACAGATTACACTGTAAACTACAAGCACTGCTTTCATGTCACTCAGAGAGCTGATGATATAAAACACTTCAGAGTGGTGTAGATGTTGATCTTGATCTGTGACGTGATTTTTCAAAGAGATTATATTAGTTTATGATGTACATGAATGGATTCAGATGGTTAAATATCAGTGCAGGTTTGGATGATTTTATAGTATTATATTAAAGATCATGTGTTTGTGTGGCTGATTTATGAATTTATTCCTGATTCCTGATTGTGATGTGTTTTCTCTCCATCAGATTCCCATCAGCTCACTCTGGATCTGAACACAGCACATAAAAACCTCCATCTGTCCGAGAACAACAGAGTGATTACATTCACTGGCACAGATCAGCCGTATCCTGATCATCCAGACAGATTTGATGATCAGTATCCTCAGGTGTTGTGTAGAGAGAGTGTGAGTGGACGCTGTTACTGGGAGATCGAGTGGAGAGGAGATCATGGTGTGGATATATCAGTGTCATATAAGAGCATCAGCAGGAAGGGACGGGGTTATGAGTGTTGGTTTGGACGTAATGATCAGTCCTGGAGTTTGATCTGCTCTCCTGACGGTTACTCATTCATACACAATGACATACAGACTGATCTCTCTGTGAAGCCCATCATCAGCAGAAGAAGAGCGTGTTATAGAGTGCATTATGATGATTCGTATAACAATAGAGTAGGAGTGTATGTGGATCACGGTGCAGGAACTCTGTCCTTCTACAGCGTCTCTGACACAACGAGCCTCATCCACACAGTCCAGACCACATTCACTCAGCCGCTCTATCCTGGGTTTAATGTTAGTCCTGGATCATTAGTGAAACTGTGTTCATGAATCAGAGAGATTCTACCCATAATGCTTTGAGCTGCATGATCAATCAGTGACAGATGTTATAGAGTCTCTTCATGACATTAATATGAACATGAATCAGAATAAATGTGTAATGAATCCTCATAGAGAGTCAGATCAGTCATTCATTCAGAAAATATTCATATGTTATCATTCATCTAATTTTTCTGAATTGTTTTTGTGCACAAATAATAAAACACAACGACAAATCATCTTTCGATCAGATTGTATTTGATGAAAATGTAATATGTAATCACTGTAGAGATGCTTTGAATCAATCTGTACAATAAAGCTGATGAATCTGAGAAATGTCTGAATGATTTATGAATCATGAATATAATAGATTCCTCACGAGACACATATAACATTAATCAGTTTAATCAAATATAGTTATTATAACTACAGTAAAGATGTATTACATTATTATGAGATCTTCATAGAAAGAACATGACAGAATATTTTAAAATATTTTATAATATTTACTAAATATTTACTTTTTTCATACGAGTTTGAAAGTGTTTTAATGACAATAGATTCATCAAAAATCAAATATTTTAATTACTTAAACATTAAAATGTGTTCAAATATGTAAAAACATTGCTGATTGATTTGAACAAGTGTAAATATATAATGCAAATAATACTTTAGCTGAAGTATTTGTGTCAATACTGGAGTAATTTTATTGATTTAACTATTATTTGAATTATAACAAACAATAAAGAAATGTTACAATTACAATAATCTCATTGTACTGTAAAATAAAAACCATTTAATAATAATAATAATAATAATAATAATAATAATAGTAAATGACCAAAATATGAATTTTATTTTATTATTATTTTAATTATAACAAATGAAAATAATGAAAATAAAACAACTATAAAAATATTCCACAATTCCAACAATCCTATTATACTGTAAAATAAAAAACTATTTAATAATAATAATAATAATAATAATAATAATAATAATAACCAACATATGATTTTTATTTTATATGAATTTATATTAGTTTCAGTATATAAAAAAGGAAATGTTACAGTTGCAATAATTCTACTGTACTAAAACAATAAAAATAAAAACAATGGTTATTTATAAATAATAATATCCTAAAATATTTTAGTTATTTATTAGTTATTAATTATTTAGTTAGTTTGTTCATTTTGATTGTTAATTCATTTTTAATTACACTCAAAAAAATGATTCGGTCTAAATTTACATTTTATGTAATTCAATTGCATAACAATTTTCCATCCATTTTGATTACATAGTTTTAACATAAACAAATCAATAAACTTAATGTGATTCATATGCATCATTCATACGTGAATGAAACAGGTCAGATTTATGTAATAATTCACAGCAAAGTCCCTACACTGCTCAGTGTTCATGTGTTTCCACACTACAGAGTGTTAAAGCAGAATTGAAGCAGTGCTGGAGTTAAGAAGATAATTAAGTGATGATTGGTCATTAATGATGAACAGCTGCTGTTATCAAGAAGAATCACTGAAGGAAAGAGAAACACAAGAAATACAACTGACTTCAGCCACAGACGAAAATGAAATCAACTGAAATAAAAGAAGACATTAAATCTCTCTCTCTCTTAAAACTCCATAAACAATGGAAAGTAATTAACAAGGCAAAGAAATTGTAATGTTTTAAGTCAAGGGTCAAGAGCCCAACTAAAACAAACACTGACCTCGATAATGGTAACTAAAACATCAACATCTAAAGTCAATCTGGTTAGTAACGTGTGAAGCTGGTGATGATGTTTATAGAGTTGTTTAATCATCTTCTGCTGAGATCTTCAGAGATTTAATGTCTTCTTTTATCTTGTGTTGATTTCATCTAAGGCTGTGGCTGAAGTCAGTTGTTGTTCTTGTATTTCTGCTCGTCTCGTCTCTTTTTTTTCTGTTCTTGTTTCATTTCTTTCAGTGATTCAGTTTGTTAACAGCAGGTGTTCTTCATTAATGCTCAATCATCACTCAATTACTAAACTAATTACCTCATTAACTTTAACACTGCTTCAGTGTTACTTTTTTAACACTGAGTGTGGATTATATGTACACTGGCAGTGTTGATTTAACACTGGGGGGTTTACTGTGAAGCACAGTCAGGATAGCACATCTACCCGCACACTGGGGAAAGTGGCAGGATAAAATGAATGAAGAACAACGTAAAGCACTGTGTAATATTTTTCTTCTGGCCTTCCACAAAGCAAAACATGCTCGTCCTATGTGTTCATATGAAGATGATATTACTCTTTTAAAGAGGCTTGGAGTAAACATCGGGAGTGTCTATCATTCAAGAGAAGGTGGTGCACGCATCAGACAATTAGTTCAGAACTGTGTGAAAAATTGAAGGCAGACGAATTTTGGGGTGTGCTCTTTGATGGATCAGAGGACATAACTAAAATGGAGCATGAGATTGTATACATCGTGTCTGTGTCTAGCAACGGGGAGGTTACCTCAGATTTTATTGGATTAATTCATTTGGGTGTGAATCGAACTGTGAATCGAACTTTTCCATGCTTGTGGCTCGGAGGAAGAATGGAAAACAAAGTTGTCTGTGTGCACAGATGGAGCTGCAGTCAACGTTGGAGTTTACAATGGCGTTGTCCCCAAATTATGTCAGATAGTGGCGATTGGTGACTCCCTTGTGCACATTCTGTGTACCGCACACACCCTCGAGAACTATGCTAAATCAGCTGATTGCGCGGTCCCATACTGTGAGACATTTAATCGCTCTGTTGTCAAGATGCTGAGCTTTTATTTGCAGAAAGGGGGCACAAAAGAACAAAAGAAACAGAACAGCTAAAGACGATATCTGAGAAGAATGGAATCGTGTGTGTGAAGCTAGGGAAGTTTCACAATATTAGATGGTCTGCCTGGAGACTCTGTTGAAAATATGGAGTAGCCACATGTGATGACAGTGATCTGAAACACATCTGCACAGTGTTTTCTAGCCAACATGCTTGATACTGGAAACATTTTACAGCATGCCTCCCTCAGGTTCCAGCAAGAGAAGATGACTGTTGGTGAAGGCAGAGATGAACTCATGGTAGCTACTGGACAACTGATACTTTAGCTTGACAGTGAAGGAGTTCAGGAAAGAGACGGTCTCAAATGCTGATGCTGATAGGGACAAGGTCGATCTACTGAGAGCTCTGATTCATGAGTTTGAAAACAGATATGTATATCTCAAGTCATGTGACCAGTTTTTAATTTTGGCCCCATGAAATGCAGAGCCTCCATTTTGGTAACACAACCCTCAGTAGCGTGCTTCAGAAATATGACGCCATCTTGTCTGTAGACAGAGACTCCACTTTAAGAGAATGGATGTGCTTAAAGCAAGCAGGAAAGCGTTTGACAGCTTCATCTGTGTATGACTTGGTCAACATAGTGAAAACAAGCAATTCAGATAGTTACTCCAACATTCACAAGGGTCTTCTGTTGTCCTTTACATTGCCCTTGAGCAGTGCTGCATGTGAGAGAGGATTTTCACATCTTAATATAATAAAAAGCAAGTACATATCCCACCTTTCACCCCTGATGCACATCCACTTGTCCAGAGAGACAACAGATACTTTTGACCCACAACCAGCTGTTGACTTATGGATGCAGGCTCAACCAGGAATCAAGAAGTAGGCCTACATAATCATCTACCATGCTTATACCAAATTAATATGACGAGGAGAGTAGTGATGATAACAGCATGAACAGTGTGAGTACCAAGCAACATCTCCAGGTTCTCCTTTGAGAACCAGACCAAAAACGTTAGGTGCACCCCTAATTATTATTATTATTTTAATTATAGCAAATTAATAAATATAATATTACAATCCTATACAATAAAATCCTATTGTATTCTAAAATAAATTAAACATAGCCCATAGAAACAGTCTGTAATGAGGCATCTAGGTATATATATATATATATACATATATATATATATATATATATCTGGAGCACACTAAACTTCAGCCACGAAACTGGCTAACTAGCACATTATTAGGAAAGGCGATTTGAGAGATTCATAAAAACCCTTATACTCACTTCTTCTGTAGATAAAGCTGGATCACGAATGATTCGCGTGAACATAGATGCATTTATGTAGATCAGGGATCAGCGGATTCCCTTCAAAGCGAAAGTAACATTAATCCTCTGAGTCTTCAGCGGCTCAGATGTCGGGAGTAAATGACGACTGCTATATTCATTATTACATCCAACAACAAAACACCTCAATCGCATAATCTGAGAAAAGCTTGTCTTCCCTGCACCAGAGGCGGACAGCTCTCAGCTCACTCAGGGCGGGTCTAAGGTAAGACGGCCCTGTCAATCAACTCTCGTGGGAGGGGCCTGTACAGAACTACATCATTCTGACAGGAATCTCAGAACAGCCTGATATGAGAAAGCGGATTTTAAAACACTGGGTGGATTTTTATCATAATAGGATGGATGTGTACACACACTTCCAACACAAATTTATGTTCAAACAACTTGTAAAGTGAATTTTGCATCCAATGACCCCTTTAAGATTTTATATATCGACTGCAGTATTATTTTGTTTACGCATACTTTACTGATTCTGAAAACCTTCAGCTACCGTTTGTTTTGCAGGTGTGTTTGGGGACGTGGAAAAAGTGTCAGTAAAGAGGGAGATTCTGTCACTCTACACACTGATGTCTCTGAAATACACCGAATATTTTTGTTGATGTAGATGTACAGATTTTAAAACGCTATTGTCCCTAAAATTGATGGGAAAACGCAGACAGTCTCATTATGTGATGTTGATGATGGAAGGTTTAAAGACAGACTGCGGTTGGGCAATCAGACTGGATCTTTGAACATCAGCGTCATCAGAACCAAACACTCTGGAGATTATCATCTGAAGATCATCAGCAACGAGACTTTTCTCAAGACATTCAGTGTTATTGTCCATGGTGAGAAGCTCAGATATTTTTACACTATTTACACTCTGTTTACATGGGCAAACGTATAATTATAGTGTTATAAAAATGTGCTTTTTAATATCTAAAAGTATATGTATATATTTATTTCTGTAGTCTTTTCCTTTCTATAAATCACATAACTGTTCCTGTTTGTTTTCCAGATGTGATTTTTGCATGGTTAGAAAACAAGAAAGAAGGAGATTCTGTTACTCTACACACTGGTGTTGCTGATTTACATGATCTAATACAGTGGACATCTGGACCTATGAATCCAGACAGTCTTGTAGCTGAAATGAACATGAAGATTCATGAGATCACACTGAATCCAGATGATGTATACAGAGGGAGACTACATCTCGAAAACCAGACGGGATCTCTCACCATCAGAGACGTCAGAACCGCAGACGCTGGAGTTTATCAGCTGCAGATCTCCAACAGTAAAGAAACACTATGCAAGAGATCCAGTGTCGTTTCTGGTATGTAGTTCATGTCAAATCACATTAAAAGAGTGTAATTTAGATGTTCCCTCGAAATGAAATTGTTCATGTGTTTGACCTCTCTTCAGCCTTCCAGATCCGGGTCTGTCCACTGGTTATATTGTTCTGATTTGTCTTTGTGTCCTGCTGTTAGTAGCTGCAGCTCTGGGTGTGATGTGCTACATGATAAAATACTCTAAAAAACTAAAAGGTGAGTGTTATCTACAGCAAGTATAGGAGTAGAATAGTTTAAATGAGTAATTTGTTTTTATATGACCATGTTTTCACAAAAAATTGCCTTTTGACTAGTTGGACAATTATTTTTATTTTTTTTTTATTCAGAAAAGAAGACTGTGTCATTGAAGGAGGCAATTCTGTCACACTGAAAAGATCCACCGAGATCCAAAGAGACGATGAAGTTGTCTGGATGTTTGGACCTCAAGAAATTTATTTATCGCTCAAATCCCCCAAAATACCAGTAAGATCTCATACAGTGATGATGAGCGATTCAGAGAGAAACTGCAGCTGGAGCATCAGACTGGAGATCTGACCATCAGCAGCATCAGGATCCGAAGATCACCGGCAGTAGAGCCACAAAAATCAAGAGATTCAAAGTTACTGTGCGAGGTGTAGAACTCAAATACTTCAAATGTCCTACTGTATTGTCTGTCAGTGTTACTTTATTTGTGTTTGAACTTTGTTGGGCTCTTCAGTGGGTTTTGAGTTGTTCATTTCCACATGTCAACATGTTTTATGTGTTTCTGTTTCTTTATGAAATGAAGAGGACACACAGAAATTCACAGAAGGAGAATCTGCCCATCTGCAGACCGGTGTTTCTGAACTACAGAAAGATGATGAGATACTTTGGATTTTTGAGCCTAAAAATGCCCTTATCGCCAAAATCGATGGACAGACTAGTAAGAGCACTGTCTACGATGTTGGTGATGATGGATTCAGAGACAGTTTGGAGATCTGAAGATCTCACCATCACAAACTCCAAAAGCACCGACTCTGGAGTTTACGAACTGCAGATCAAGAGAAGCAATATAGCCTCGTACAAGAAATTCAGCGTTCTTGTTTGGCGTGAGTAGCTCAAAATAATCAAAATGTTGATAACTATATTCATGTTCACATGTTTCTTCCTCATGTTTCTCTCGCTGTGGCAGTGAACTACAAACTGATGTTTCTGAGCTGAGGAATGATGGCAGGATACTGTGGGAGTTTAGCGATTAAAGACACTTTGAGCTGAAATCAACCGAGCCACCAATCAGACCACATTATCTGAAGGTCCTGATGGGAGATTCAGTTAAACCAGCGAACTGGAGATCTGAGCATCAGGAACAGCAGCAGAGCTCATTCAGACGTTTATACACTTCAAATCACCAGCGGCAAAAAGAGCACATGCAAGAGATGCATGCTTATTGCCCACGGTGAAATTTTGAATACATGCTTATTGCCCACAAAATTTGAATACATTTATGCTATAAATCTAATTTATAAAGCATGACACAATAAATTTTAAAAAATTACTACGGTATGTCCAGTAGACACATTTTGCACAGCAAATTTATACCGTAAAAGTGTGTTTACGTATTGTTAAAAGGTATAATGCAGCAAAGAAGTGATAAAAATGTACACAGGTATCTTTTGCGCAGAAAGAAGAAGAAAGGCAGGTTTTGCTTAAAATGTTGCTCTGAACGTGTAGTTCTTTCTTATGTGCAAAGCAAAAATCCATCATCTTGCCCTCTATTTAATCAGATGGGAGTTAATTTTGATGTTTGTACTCTTCTGTGTGGTGCTGGGATCAAATTAAAGAGAAGACTGAATCTGGAACGGAGGGAGGTTCAGTCACGCTACACAACAATACTGAAATACAAAAAGATGATCTGGTGCTGTGGACGTTTGGACCTGAAGACTCATCGGGGAAATAAATAAAGCATGTTTCTGTAGATACGATGGCGCTGAAGGGAAGTTCAGAAACAAACTGAAGCTGGATCATCAGACTGGATCTCTGACCATCACAAACAGAACACACTGGAGTTTACAAACTTCTGATCATCAGCAGCCGAGAGACCAGATACAAGATATAAGTTACAATCCACGGTGAGTAACATGTGCTCTTATTTATTTGGGCTTTATTTGGAAATCACATACAGCTTTAATTAAAATAATTACATTTCAAAATAAGTCTCTCCCACCACGTCATCACCACGAGCACCCTCACCTGAGTACTAATCACCTGCAGCTGTTCCTCATCACCGCAGCCTCTTACAGCAGTATATGAGCTCACACCTCAGTCCCACTCGTCGGCTGGTCTCGTCTCAATATAGTGGACTTTCCTGGCTTTCCTAAAAGCTCTGGATCCACGAGAAACTTACCTGTTGTACTTGCCTCCTGTTCTCCTCTGCAAATGCCTATCTTCCAGTACAGCCATCGCTGAGGTGTGTGCTCTACAACGGTTTTCAAGTATCTGTAAGCAAAGACTTTTCCATTAGTACCACGCTCATCTACAGTCAATTCAAGAAGGTCTCCGCACCTACCTTTCACTCATTCTGTCAAATAAAGCATCTGTCCCAAGTCTACTTCTTGACACTGAGCAGGAGGGCATCCCCTTAATACAAATATCAAAAACATAACAGTAATAGTAACTGTGAATTGCACTTTTTTTTTTTTTGTATGGATTACATACCCAATGAGAGTGAATTCATTATTAACTGTTTTACTTTGGTGCTTGTGGAATAAAAAGTGATTTATAACAGCTTGTATATATTTAGTTAAACATGAATTTACTTTACTACATCAATTTGTTATAAATTAACTTTATACCGTGTGGTTATTTGTTACTGAATGCCCTTCATAAGAAAACACGATTTTTATTATTTTATTTTTTTTCCTGACTGTTCTCTTTAAATTATCTTGGTCTTTGTACTCCACTACTTTTATTGTATTTTGCCTTGGAATCATTTATTTAGTTTGTTTTATTCTCATCTGTAAGTCATTTGGATAAAATGATCTGCTCAGTGAATAAAGGGTCATATACAGATGTTCTGTTGGTATTATTAGGCCTGTCTGATCCCGTCTGTCCTCTAGTGGACAAACACCGATTTAACTTAAAAGCTGTTAGTAAGTAATGTGTAACAGATTTTAATGTACTGTCTGCGGGTGATTTACTAATAATGCACACATTAAAGAACACAGACGCAGCCACACTCTCAAAAAGAATCTGTTAATTAATAACACATTTCTGTGTTATGGCCATTTTAACACATTGTGTGTAATTTTAAGTTGATCACGTGTAAAAAGAAAGAGAGAGAGAGAAACAACACAATGTGTTAACTATCATCCAATAACATATAACAGCTGCCTGCGTCATGCCATGGGTTTTGTGCAGATAGGGGAGCAAAAATAGGTTGTCAATAAAATACAATTATTAACCATTTCAAATAAAATAATGATGTTTGTAGTTCAAAACAATGTGTGCAAATATGTGAAGAAATGCATTCAGGCATTCAGAAAAACACAGACACACACTCCCCTCCCTCCACACACTCTCATGAGACACAAACGAGCCTAAACGCTTTACATTTCTGGAAATAATCATTTCTGAACATTAAACCTTGACTGTCAGTCTTTATTCACCTGTTTCTTGAGGTTTCTCGTTAAAACCCAAAGTAAATAGTGTAAACTACATCACTAATGTCATATAATAGCATGGTTTAATAATAGTGGGGCACATTGTAATGCGGTTCCTCATCTGCACAGCTGGACTTTACATCTGGTTAGAGTCTTCTGCCAGTTAGCGAAGCATTACAAATCTAAACTGATAAATAACAGATTGGAGATTAAAATAATAGCAGATTTGTCTCAGTTTAACGTGTCCCTATTATGGATTTTTTTTTAAAAGATCTTTCTTGCAGTGTGTAACACAGCTCTAAGTGAATGAAAACATCCTGCAAAGTTGTAAATCTGAAAGTGCACCGTGTATAAAGTTATTGTCTCTCAAAAGAGAGAGTCGACTCGGAGTCATTTATATATAATATACTAAACCGATCATTTCTTCTTCAGCTGTGCTTTGTGTTGCTTCAGACGAGGTCTCAGTGTCAGTGACGGAGGGAGATTCTGTCACGCTACACACTGATGTTAAAATGAACCAACAGGAGAAGATAATATATTTTAATGGTATTCGTATCGCTCAAATCTCAGCAGAGTCTGTACAGATGTTCAGTGTAATGAAGGCACTGAGAGATTCAGAGACAGACTGGAGCTGGACCCTCAGACCATCATGAACACAGACTCTGGACTTTATCAACTACAGATCAGCAGTTTTAAGAGCTTTGGCGTTAATGTCACTGGTGAGTATCATTTATTCTTTCAGGCGCAGTTTTCACAGCCATATATTTTGTTCACAAAGACAACGTTTTCCTGTGAACATTCATTTCTGTTGAGTTCAGCTGTTTTAGCTGCTGCTGCTCAAAAAGCCACCAGATGGCACCTTTTACTTTATAAATCAATAAAATACACCTGATGACCAAAGGTGTAAATTATCATCTAGAGATTATCATTGACTGACTGTCTGTCTCCAGCTGCTGTAGCAGGAATATGTGCTACTGTGATTCACAAACACATGCTGAGTATTACGAACAGATGAAGTACCAGCTTTATTGTGTGAAAAGAGCCTTTCAAATTTATATTTCTATCAAAATTAACAAAAGTATTGTTATTGTTCAAACAGGCATCAGAAACCAAAGCTATGACCACGTAAGATATTTTGTTGATGAAAATTATTTAGTTTTGTTTAAAACCATGTTGATATTGTTTATATGAAACTTTCTTTCTCCTTTGACATGTTCAAAGTTAAATAGAAATACTTTAATAACCATTTCTGTCCTTTAGTGTGATGTCATGTCCTGTGGTGTGACACATAAAAGAACCACAGATTTGTTATTTTCTCAAAATATCTTAAAAAACAGTTGAGTATTGCAGTAGGGGAGATATAAATATCACTCAACTTAAAATGGTATAATTTCCAGCAGTTTTGAACGGATGACAGCAAAGTTTATCTTGTTGTCAAAGTTTGTCTTGAAATTGTCCAACAAGTTATGGGGAAAAATGGTTAGTTATAATTTCATATTAAATAAATAATGTTATATGAAAATAAGTGTCTAACAATAAAGATAAATCTCTCTCATGATATATTAAGAGTTTTTTTTCTTTCTTAATTACACCACCATAGGACACATTTATGGTACAGTTCAGTAAAAATGTTTAAAAAAACAATGAAAGAATTGACGAAGTTAGTGACCCTTAATATTTTCTCAAAGATCAGACTTTACACTACATAAATATATGCATTTCTTCTTCAAAAAAAGCATTTTTACTGGCTATTAGTCAACTACCCATATATATATATATCTGTGTGTGTGTGTGTGTGTGTGTGTGTGTGTGTGTGTGTGTGTGTGTGTGTGTGTGTGTGTGTGTGTGTGTAAAAGTGATACTGAAGTTTCTCATCTAATCAAAATTCTTGTATGTTTAGTTTTACTAACACTTCTCATTCTGCAAAAAGCACTAACAAAACAAACTCTGAAAAATGCTGGTTTATTGGTAATCATGACACCATCAATTAGACATTCTTAGTAATGCGTCTAAGTTATACACTGTAAAAAGTGATGTCAACTTAACTTAAAACAATTGAGGAAACCCGTGGCCTTAATGAAATAATAATAATAAAAAAAAGTTAAGTGAACTTGATAACTTTATTTTTTAATTTTTTTTTTAAGGCAACGGGTTTCCTCAGTTTTTTAAAGTTAAGTCAACTCATCACTGTTTACAGAGTCCAAGCTGTTAATTTTTTTCTCTTGTACTTCCTCTTTCACATCATTCTCTCAGTTAGATATTGATATCTGATGCAGGCTATATCTTTCTAAAAAGTAGTGTAGTAGTCCATGGGCCCAGGCCACATTTTTCACTAATTGGTACCACCCAAGGTGGCAAATTCTAGTTTGAAGTCCATATCTCTAGATGATATTACAACATGATAACCTTTTGTTAGTGGTAGCTTTGTCACAGAAATCAGCCTTCAATGACACTAACCGTTGAGCCAAATAATGAAAATATCTTGTAACTTTATTTGAACAGAACATCATACAAAGAAAAACAACATAATTCTACCTTGTTCATGAACTTATTTGGTCATTGCAAACTGTTTCTGTTTATTCATCATCATCGTCATCATTATCATAGAGGTGCTGGTCATATAATTAGAATATCATCAAAAAGTTGATTTATTTCACTAATTCCATTCAAAAAGTGAAACTTATATATTATATTCATTCATTATACACAGACTGACATATTTCAAATGTTTATTTCTTTTAATTTTGATGATCATAACTGACAACTAAGGAAAATCCCAAATTCAGTATCTCAGAAAATTTGAATATTATGAAAAGGTTCAATATTGAAGACACCTGGTGCCACACTCTAATCAGCTAATTAACTCAAAACACCTGAAAAGGCCTTTAAATGGTCTCTCAGTCTAGTTCTGTAGGCTACACAATCATGGGGAAGACTGCTGACTTGACAGTTGTCCAAAAGACACGTTGCACAAGGAGGGCAAGACACAAAAGGTCATTGCAAAAGAGGCTGACTGTTCACAGAGCTCTGTGTCCAAGCACATTAATAGAGAGGCGAAGGGAAGGAAAAGATGTGGTAGAAAAAAGTGTATTGTACAAACAATAGGGATAACCGCACCCTGGAGAGGATTGTGAAACAAAAGCCATTCAAAAATGTGGAGGAGATTCACAAAGAGTGGACTGCAGCTGGAGTCAGTGCTTCAAGAACCACTACTTACAAACGTATGCAAGACATGGATTTCAGCTGTCGCATTCCTTGTGTCAAGCCACTCTTGAACAACAGACAGCGTCAGAAGCCTGGGCTAAAGACAAAAAGGACTGGACTGCTGCTGAGTGGTCCAAAGTTATGTTCTCTGATGAAAGTAAATTTTGCATTTCCTTTGGAAATCAGGGTCCCAGAGTCTGGCGGAAGAGAAGAGAGGCACACAGTCCACGTTGCTTGAGGTCCAGTGTAAAGTTTCCACAGTCAGTGATGGTTTGGGGTGCCATGTCATCTGCTGGTGTTGGTCCACTGTGTTTTCTGAGGTCCAAGGTCAACGCAGCCGTATACCAGGAAGTTTTAGAGCACTTCATGCTTCCTGCTGCTGACCAACTTTATGGAGATGCTGATTTCATTTTCCAACAGGACTTGGCACCTGCACACAGTGCCAAAGCAACCAGTATCTGGTTTAAGGACCATGGTATCCCTGTTCTTAATTGGCCAGGAAACTCGCCTGACCTTAACCCCATAGAAAATCTATGGGGTATTGTGAAGAGGAAGATGCGATATGCCAGACCCAACAATGCAGAAGAGCTGAAGGCCACTATCAGAGCAACCTGGGCAAAAGTAATTCAGGCAAAAGGAGCCCCAACTAAGTATTGAGTGCTGTACATGCTCATACTTTTCATGTTCATACTTTTCAGTTGGCCAACATTTCTAAAAATCCTTTCTTTGTATTGGTCTTAAGTAATATTCTAATTTTCTGCTTATTTTGTTCTACTTGCTTATAGAACAAAGATGGTCGGAGTAATCTCGATTTGAAAATGCATCAAATTAAACAAAGTTGCAATCATCGGCCATTTCTTTACTCATTTTCACACAGCTGAGTCATAGCTGAATAAGTCGCAAAGTGCTTGTGGCCTCCAAGGGTAACATGTATCAAAATAAACAGCAGGACTTACCTTTTCAGATGATGCTAGTGGCTTATCAGTACAACAAAGTATGGTGGAGTAATCTGGTTTTGAAACTAGCACCAGTCGTTGTTGTTGCATAATATACTATTTCATATACAGTTCATACATATTTTTTAAATTGCTAGGTCAAGGATTGTCCCACCATCATGGTTCTGATATCACCAGATTACAGATAGTCTTGTCTATCCTTATCTGAAAAGATATTCACATCAATATCTTTTGAGACAGATGTACAAATATAACAATTTAATAGATGCAAAAAATTGTTTTCTTTAATGTGAAGGCTAATATAAAATGTATACAACAAATATCATGTCAAATTATGGCAGATCTGGACAGCCCTGACTGTCCTGGAAAAATCAACATATAGCATGTATGGCTACCTCTTACAATACACAGCAAATTTAAAAGAGTGGATTTAACTCCCTCAGAGTTAAAATTAACACTTACCCAGAGTACATATGGGAATCACTGCTAAAGTGTTAAATTAACACTTTTGAAAGAGTTAACATTTTTAACACTCTGACAGTGTTAACTAACAAACTCTTAACATGTAAAATATCAAAACCAGAATGGATGATAAGAACACCAAAGTTGGTGTTGAAAGTTAACACTTATGGATTAACTGGTCAACACTGCACCAGTGTTCAGGTGAAAATTAAAAAATAAACCCACAAAACAATACACGTTTACATTTATTTATTTTATTGAAACATTGTAAATATTTTTCCCTGCACCAAAATGTCTTCACACTCAATGTTTTCAATACATGTAAAGAACATGTTCTTACAACAATTAAACATCATAATGTAGAAGCAAATCAGTGCAAAGACACAAAAAACATATTCTTATTTGGTCCATTAATGTCATAAGGTTTATAATGCTGACATTTAGGAGGTTAAATAACAGCATTCCATTCATTACCATAAAAGCTGAATGCATGTTAATGCTCACTAATCAAAGTCTGTGCTGGTGTTTGGACCTCCTTGGAGAGAATACTCTCATTCTTTTTTTCAGCACGATGAGATGCGTTTCTCTGCAGTTTTCAGCCAAGCAAGATATCCACTCCTATTTGCAGCATCACAAAACTGCCCCTGTAAAATTGAAAAATAAATAAATAAATATAAATACAAAACCAAAACAGGATCATTTCACATCCATTTATCAAAACTATTATCAGGTGAAATGTCAGAGACAAGTATGAACTGCAATACAAGAACTTCACCCAAAACTGAAAATTCTGTCATTATTTATTTATCCTCATGTGGTTCCAAACTTGTATGACGTTCAGTCTTCTGAGGAACACAAAAGGTTATATTTTGAATAATCTACAGAAGAAATACATGGGACCACTCTGATCCTTTTGCATCTTTTTAAAAAGCTTGATATTGATTGGCATGTACTGACATTATAAGGACAAGCAGGTCCGAAAAAGAAAAAAGCGCATACCAGAACAACACAAGGATGAGTAAATAATAACTTAAAGGCTTAGTTCACCCGAAAATTAAAGTTACCCCATGATTTACTCACTTGCAAGGCATCCTAGGTGTACATGCATTTCTTCTTTCAGACGAATCCAATCAGAGTGATATTAAAAATTTCTTGGCTAATCCAAACTTTATAATGGCACTGGGTGGGTGTTTCTGTTCAACAGTCCAAAACAAGTGCAATAAAGTGCATTCATCCATAATAAAACATTCCTCACACAGCTCTGGGGGGTGAATAAAGGCAATGTGTTCTTGTAAGAAAAATATCCATATTTAAAATGTTATAAACACTTTTTTCTAGCTTGAGCTAAATGTTGTACGTGGAAGCCTTTCCGGGCGGATGACGCAGGACGTCGGTGTAGTGCATGCGAAGTGACGAAAGCGGAAGAGCAGAGGAGAGAGCTAAACAAACGAATCACGAATTAGAAATACAAAACAAGAATTTGTAAAGAGAAATGTCGGAGGATTTCGATGTAAGCCAAGAAGAGAGTGGTTTGTCTTTGCTAAAGTAAGGAAAATTGAAACTGTAAACAAACGGTTCTCGTGAGACTAGCATAATTCACTGGAGCCAAAAATTCACTAAAGTCCTACATCATCCACCCTGAACGGTTTGCGCACACGACAGTTAGCGCAAGCTAGAGGAAAGTGTTTGTTTTAAATATGGATATTTTTCTTACAAAAACGCATTGATTCGCTACAGGTGGCCTTTATTCACCCCCCAGAGCCGTGTGAGGCACTGTTTATTATGGATGGATGCACTTTATTGCACTTCTTTTGGACTGTTGAAACAACAACACCCACCCACTGCTATTAGAAAGCTCGGAAGTGCCAGGATAATAAAATTTGAAAGAAGAAAGTCATCTAGGATGCCTTGAGGGTGAGTAAAACATGGGCTAATTTTAATTTTTGTATGAACTAACCCTTTAATTTTCATTTAAGGAAAAGCATTTAATTCACTGTAAATGTATATTGTAAAAAGAAAGTCTTACTAGAAAATGGGTCTTCTAATGACAGAGACAAAGTCACAATTCCAAGTGCATATTGATCTCGCCGCACTGAGGTTGGACGACTCCTATCAAAATGAATGCACATAAATGGGACAGTACATAAATAAATGACAGTTCAAGCATATCAAAAACTTACAGTTGATATTTTTTAGAAAGAAATCAGACTCTTTATTGATTGTCATGTTTATTTTAAAAAAACAATAATAATAATAATAATCTTAAAATGTGCAGTTGTGGCTTACCCATGTATTGGTGGCTTCATACTCTTCAAGCACATCATCTCCTTTTGATTTTTCTGTTAAGTCAGCATGAACCATCTGTAACAATGTTAAAGAACTAGTTTACTTAAAATTGTAATTCCAAACCCATACGACTCACTTTTGCTGAATACAAAACACAATTTAATACTTAAAGATAATAAGATAAAGTGTTTAAAGTAGTTCATTGCAACTCATGTGCCATTCTCCAAGACTTGTGAGGGCACAAAATCACTTTGAACGATGAACAATGTAATTCACTCAGTATAGAGAGTTTGAGTTTACTTAAAGTGTTATTTTCAAATTAATTCAATGAAAATAGCACTCAAATCCAATATAAGGACACATCAACATCATGAAAACTCAATTAATGCTTAATGAAATCACAAAAATTGGTCATGAGACACACAAGAACAAATGACTTATATTGTCATTTAGATTTGGGCAGTTTAACGTTACAGTGGTTTGATTTGACAATATGACGTTGCAAAATACATACTGTATTATAAATGAGGTAAAACACTTCCCTTCAAATTCAAATGTCATTTGTGAGAAACGTTTCGGATCGTTTAGGCGCGCACATCTATAGATATTGTCATAAAGTAATATTATTTTATAAAATATATATCGTAAATCAAGTAAAACACTTACTTTTGGCGTTTTCCTTGTTAAAACCAACTTCCTCATCTGCTCCGGAGCATCACGAGTGAACGAAAATATCTCTCTGAGAAAAAGTTTAAGAGTGCACAGCAGATGAATATCACTATAAATCAATATAATGTTATAAAATACATATAGTAAATGAGGTAAAACACTTACTTTCAGTGTTTTCCTTGTTAAAACCAACTTCCCCGTCTGCTCGCGCCGCGAGAGAAAGAAAATATCTCTAAAAAAACGTTTAGGAGAGCACAACACATAAGTATGGCTATAAATTAATATGATGTTATAAAATACATATTTTAAATGAGATTAAAACACTTACTTTCGGATTTTCCCTTTTAGAAAAGTCCTCGTCTGTTCCGCATCGCGAGTGAAAGGAAATGCCATTGAAAAACGTTTAGGCGCATACAACACATTGAAATAATTATAAAACGATATGATATTACAAAAACACACTTTGTGAGTAGGATTAAACACTTTATTTCGCTGTTTTCCGTCCTAAAATGCTCCGCATCGCGAGCAAAGAAAATGGCGTCTGTAAAAAATTTTTCAGACGGATTAGGCTCGGACACGAGAAAATGTCCCGGATGTCACTAATAACACTAAACGGTGTTAATAAGGGTAATTCTCCGTATTGACACCGGCCAGAGGGTGCTGTTTACTCTAGCTAGTGTTAATCCTTCACAATTCAACACCACAACTTTAACTCTTTACTCTAAAAGTCCGTAACACTGGGATTTCAACACTGGAGATTTTACTGTGTAGACTTCATACAAACCTGCTGTGCAGATACTGTAGGACGATAATGGCAAAAATAATGATTGTCCCAAAAGATTAGTAAAGCTACTCATTTGAAATGGTTACCATGTTTCAAAGTACTTATATGTACTCTACAAACAAACTGGTATCAAAGAGATTTTGCCACCTTAGGTGGTACCAAATTCTGGCTTGGCCCATGGACTAAATAATTTCATGTAATTTAATAATAAAAGTAATAATAATAATAATAATAATAGGCCTAATAATAAGAAGAATGTAACAGGCCTACATTAATTGGAAATGCTAAATCCTCTTCATATTGCCATTTTTTTTATGCTTTTGACAATAACTCTGGCTATCTACACATGCATGATACGATGCAAATCAGCACGGGGAGGTTATCACCCGCAATGTGTGCCCGTGTGGAAATTACTAGATATAGGTTAAATTATGCCTGAGTCTTTCTTTGGCATTCTTTCTGAGAAGTGATCTGTCGATTCTGCTAAACTGAAACTAAAACTGAAACTAAGCTATATAAAAACTAAACTAAAACTAACAATGAAACTAATAAAAACTTAACTGATTTGTATAGCAAATTTGAAAACGATATTAAAATAAAACAAGTTTAAAAATGTAATAAGCTTGCTCTGTTGTGTTGTAGATCAGTGTAATGGTGTTGAATCAGTTCTGCTGGTCTGTTTAGCAGTTATTGTTGCTGTTATGGTAGTATTCACTAGTACACAGTTAGTAAGAGTTTGTCTTTATTCTTCTGCTCGTGATCAGACTGTTCCCTAAACACTTCTCTACTATGACCAAACCTATAAAATACCAGTCAGACCTTTTCATGTTTATCTAGACACATATACACAATATCTTCATGTTTGTTCATCTTTATCATTATCAGCTCAATGTTCACATTGTAATGAGTTTTTCTCTTTGTGTTTTTAGTGCTGATTTCAAACATCTACTCTGGACATACTGAAGGTGAGCCAATTTGATTCATAATTGTGACCCTGCAGCACAGAAGCAGTCATAAGCAGCACAGCTGTATCTGTAGCAATAGACAACAATACATTGAATGGGTCAAAATTATACATTTATCTTTTATTCCAAAAATCAGTAGGATATTAAGATCATGTTCCATGAAGATATTTTGAAAATTTCCTACCGTAAATATATCAAAACTTCATTTTTGATTAGTAATATGCATTGCTAAGAACTTCATTTGAACAACTTTAAAGGAAATTTTCTCAATATTTAGATTTTTTTGCTCCCTCAGATTCCAGATTTACAAATAGTTGTATCTCAGACAAATATTGTCCAACAAACCATACATCAATGGAAAGATTATTTATTCAGCTTTCAGATGATGCATAAATATCTATTTCGAAAAATTGACACTCCAGACTGGTTTTGTGGTCCAGGGTCACATATTTCATCACATATGAGTGATTCAGTAACTGTTACAAACCAACTGAGAGTTGAGAAATTACTTACTTTTTATTATGATTTTAAATGCACCCTTTTAGCAAGTTTAATTATTCATGTGACAGTTCTGCGGTGTGACAAGAAACACACACACACACACACATATATATATTTTTTACTATTACTGTGAAATGGTGTTGAAAGTGAAACTGTTGGTAAACTTGTTGAAAACTTTCCCAACTCATGTTTCCAAATTCCCAATATATTGACATGACAATATATATATATATATATATATATATATATATATTGACATATCTTTTATAAGTGACTATAACAGCTATAGAGAACAGCACTTCAGTCTCGTCTGATTTAGCGTGTGTTTCACAGTCAAGTAACTGTGTTCATACAGTAAAGAAGCACAATATTTTCATTGTGAATTGTTGTCATTGTACAGAAACACCAAAAGCCAAAGTGACCATCAAACCTGCTCAACATGTATTCAGAAGAGATAGAGTCACTCTCAGATGTGACATACATGCTGAAGGAGTCTCTAGCTGGCGGTACAGCTGGTATAAAGACGGTTCGGTCTATGCTTTCAGTAGACTACAGTCTACAGACTACACATTCAGTCCTGACGCAGGGAATTACTCCTGTAATGGAGAAGACAGAGAAAGATCACGCGTCTCACACCACAGTGATGAAGTTACACTGACAGGAGGTGAGTTTGATCATCTCTTCACACACACACACACACACACACACACACACACGTTTAACATGTTATTAACGGGTGATTTCTCAGCTTCAGTCCCCAGAGCAGTTTTAAGTGTTTCTCCACAGACTGCACATCTTCACTTTAAACAGGCTACAGAAAGCATTATGAGCTGCTGTCAGACAGCAGCAGAGGAGCTGGAGGAAACTACACTGTCAGTTCTGCTGCTGTAAATCACACAGGAGTTCATGTGTGTGGAGCAGAGAGAGAAGAACCAGCCCATTACACATACAGCAACACACAGCCACTGTGGGTCACCGGTGAGATCAGACCGAACCACAGAAGGAGTGACACGCTGGACATTTTCCTTGATCTGTTTAGAGCTTGAAGTGTCTTGACATTTTATCCTGTTATAATATATGGCTACTTTTTAATGGTGTCAATGGAGAAAGATGCTTCTGCTGTCAGTAGTTACTGTATCTAGCAGGGCCTAAACAGACAAACTGACCAGTGAAACCTTGATTCCTGGCTTCGCTGCAAACATTTCCAATTCTAATGGATGAAAATTGTCATGAAAAACTCAAATATAGCTTAACATAAGTGGATTTCATGGAGAATAATCAAATAGGTCTAATCAAACCTATTTAATAAATATGGAGGTTGTTGTTGGCTGTCACAGTAGTCTTTGGCTCGCTTGCTGATGGCATAATGACAAATATATTAAGGTGCAATTAAGTTCATGAAGTTTTGAATAGAAATACTCAAGTGATGACTTCTGGATGTTTAGATATTAGCTGTCATATCTTTCTGAAAAGCTGCTTTGAAACCGTTTAAGTTGTATAAAGTGTTATATCAATAAAACTGTCTTGACTTGATTTCGTGATTGTTGCTGTAATTGTGGTCTCAGGTGTTTCTCCTCCAGTGTCTCTGATCGTCAGCCCCAGCAGAACTCAACACTTCATCATAGACTCTCTCTCTCTGAGCTGTGAGGACCAGAGTAACTCTGCTGGATGGAGAGTGAGAAGATACACAGACCACTGGGGGCTGGACGATTGTTCATCACGTCGAGGATCACAAACAGGATCTACATGTACAATCAGAGACACCATGCCATCAGACACTGGAGTGTACTGGTGTGAGTCTGAATCTGGAGAGAAACATCATCCTGTTAATATCACTGTACACCGTGAGTCTGTGGTTCTGTATTTATTCATTTCAAAAAGCCTTTGTTTTGTATTTCAATAGCTGGATTGTGATCTCAATTCAGTCACCACCGCTCTAGTTGGTCATTTACCCGCGTCATGTAAACAAATAACTGTTACATATTTCATAATGCTGCTCCTCATCGCTGATACTCTCTTACACAACAACGTGAAAGTGATTTTCTTCTTACTTTTAAGTCACATCTTGAGATTTTCTTGATTCATTTTAATTTATGGATTATCTTCATGTTGAATAGATGTTGCTCTGATTGTATGGGAAGAAGGAAGAACCTGTGAACATTCAAACCATTTCATAATAATATAAACACACACAAAACAAAATTAAAGCGGCAGCGCCTCTCGGATGACTGCCACATGAATTATTATTATTATTATTGTTTTTGTTGTTTTCATCACCACATTGTTGATACATTCTTACCATAATCTTCCTCTTTGTCCGTTGATGATTGCTCTCTTGGTGTGATTCTGGAGAGTCCTGTTCATCCTGTGACTGAAGGAGATTCTCTGACTCTACGCTGTTTATATAAATATTCAACCCCACCAAACCTCAGAGCTGATAGATCACTCATCCAGAGTCAAACTACAGAGACGATCATCTCTAACGTCTCAAAGTCACACGAGGGTTTCTACTCCTGCAAACACCCAGAGAGAGGAGCGTCACCCAAGAGCTGGATCTCAGTCACGGGTGAGACTATAAACACTATTGAAATGCTTCTGTGTAACATACAGCACTCATATGACTGCATTCATCTCAGCGTCCTCCAGAAGATCAGGACCTGATGGTCTCGATCCAGGGATAGTTGGAGTGACTGCTGGACTGACTGTCATGTTGTCTTCTTGGTCCTGCTGTGGCGCTACAGAGACAACAAAGGTTCATTTTCTGCCATATTAACCCTTTGATGCACAACATGGGTCTAAAATGACCCGACTGAGTTTATTTTTTCTATATCTTTGCAATAAATTAATTTCATAATTCAGAATTCCTCAATTAACTTGTTTTTGATCATCACAAATTCTTATTTTTCTCTTTTCTTTCTTACCTTATGAATAAAAATCATTTTTGTATCACTACCCCTGTAATGCACAACATGGGTCTAAAATGACCCGTATTCATTTCCTATGTTATTTCAGTTATGGATGAGTGTTTCTTTGCTGAATCTCTGAAATAAATGTTTTTATTCTTTTATTAATCCAGATAGTCTTTAAATATGTTGTTTTTGACTTCCACAAATCATTTTGTTTATTTTTCCTTCCTTATTTTATGAATAACAAACAGTTTTTGTATTTCTACATCAGTTTTACACACATGGGTCTAAAATCATCCATATTTACGTCCTATGTTATTTCAATCAAGCCTGAGTGATTCATTGCTGAATCTTTCAAAGAAATACATGTTATCATCTATTATTCCAGGTATTCATTAAATATTTTGTTTTTTTTATTTCTGCAAATCATTGTTTATTTGTCCTTTATTTACTTAATAAAAAAAAAACACGTTTTTGTATTTCTACATCAATTTTACACACATGGGTCACAAATGACCCATATAGAAACCTTTGATATTTGCTCATTTTTTTGCAAGTAGGAACATATTTACTGCAGAAAACTATTCACTATTCACATTTCACATTTCACAACTCAACATGGCTGATTTTGTATCATTGATGCATTTAGTCTTATTTTATCATTTATAATCACAGAAAATATTTGATATATTGTGAAAGATAACTGGACATAGGAAAAGGGAGAAAAAAAAAGTTTGGGAAAAGGTGGGCTCGAACCCGAGTTGATCGCGTCAAAAAACTGACAACACAGCTTTTTGGTGAGTAATCCCAAACCAATGGCGCTGTCTAACTATACCTACCTCTTCCGGTTTGTCTGATTTGTCCTTGTGTTTTCTGACTTGTGTTTTTTAGATTTGCATTTGCGTTCGTAATTTGTTATTTTGTTTTCAGAACTGTTTTGCACTTCTCGGCCACCGTACATTTAAGACTAGGATGCAATTCATTTTTGACTTTTTTACAATGACAGAAAGAGCAGTTATAATCTATATCCAGATGAAAACGCTCTGATGTTCTTTAGCAGAATATATTCTGTGAGCAATTTTAAAGGATACTTCTCTGGTTTTATTTGTAACACAATAACGACTAAGAACTCCCAAAACATGGTCCACTCAAATGAAGGAATCATATTAACACAAACACATTTAGATGAGAAGAGATAATAACAAGAAGATATCTAATCACTGGTTACTGCAGTCATCATGAAGTAAATCAAATTGATCTAAAAATGAAACTTTACTTCCTACTGTGTTACACCAAGAGCCGTGATTTCTGAACAGAGACAGAACTTTTACAGAAATAGAATTCATGACAATAGAATAATCTTTAACAGAAAAATGACTTTAAGACAGAGTTCATTGATACTCAAAAGCTGACCGTCAGAATTCAATAACTGATGAATTAATAATATATCAGATTCAAGCCCCTGTTTTTCTGGTGAGTGATATACTGTTATTCCAGATAAACATGAGCGAGAGAAGTTATGATTAAAGCCAAACACCTCGTCACAAGCGCTTGACTGTGAACATTACATAATACAAGAGCTATTTTCTTCACATCAAAACTACATCTAAGAAAAAAAAATATATATATATACCACTAAGTTGATTAAATAAATTGTTGGGGAAAATATTCCATATTGAGGAACTATTTTTAATAAAATGTTTCAGCCAGTTTATTTTAAAAGTGTTATTCAAAGTGGTCAAATCCACCCTGATCACATATGGATCCCATAATATATTTTTCTTGAAATAATGAGGTTTGTTTTTCCAAATAAAATGAAATAATAACTCGTCAAACTCTTTAGTAAATGTCTTGGGATCAAATAGTGTTTGGGGGGAATATGCAGGTCTTGACAAACCTTCAGATTTAGACAATAATACACGATCATAAACACACAAATCTCTCTGTGACCAAGAATCAAACTTTCTTTTTGTCCCGTTGAGAATCAGATTAAAATCAAGAGAAGCACGATAAGAGTTTTACTCCAAGATATATTACTAGCTCTTTAACTGGGACTCCATCAGTTTCTTTAAAGTAAAGTGCTAATATTAAGCTTGAGACCAGATTCCTCAGAGAAATTATTGATGGTAATAATTGCTTTGCTGACCTCTGCAGCACTTAAAAATAAAAGAGAGTTGTGTCTTCAGCCAGCTGACTAATTTTTAATTCATTCCCAAAAATGTTGATACCTTGAAAAAAATCACATAGCGAGAAAAAAGAAAAGGAGAGATCGGGAAACCTTGTGAAAAGCCCCAGAAAGAAGAAATCTCCCAGAAGCCCCTGAATCATGTTAACAGAGCTGTCTGGGGTTATAATCACATTTCTAAACAAATCTTTACATTTAACACTCTTATTTATTCCTTAATGGAATCCTTTTTAGAAAACATAGATAATAACACCTTTGTTAACGATGAATTTGGTAACATTTGGGAGAAAAGAGCTCAGTATTACAGAAATTATTGACACTATTAAGAAACTCAAGGAGAATAAATCTCCTGGTAATGATGGTCTTACCAATGATTTTTTAAACTTTCAGAGATGTCCTTTCCTCTTTTATTTTAGTTATGTTTAATGAATATATAAAGAACCTGCTTCTCTTAGACATAGAAATAACTTTATTAAACACTGATGCCAAATAGTTTCTCTTATTTTGTCCAGCAGGTAACATTAGTGTTTGATTCGCGCGCTCTGAACAACTGTTTCGAAACAAATGATTCACAAAAGATTCGAATCTTCACGAGGCCCGTCACTATCCTGCGCATGCGCACTTTCACTCTGGGCTCCTCCGTCCTGTGTGCCAAACCGAAAGTAAACTCAGAAAGGAAAAGCGCCGTTAAATCCAAAACAAAGAGACGAGTTTTGAAGCCTTAAAAACGGCCAGAAACAGCACACTAGAGTAAGTTGATTTATCGTCTTCTGATATTATTGTTTGTGTTGCTTAGTCGCGTCGCGGTGTTGTGACGCATGTAGAACTGAACAATTCATCTTCAGGATTATAATGATATCGAGCTCTGTGGATTCTGCCTTTAGTTCAGATTAATTTACGGATTCATTCCCTTACAAAAATAACTGCAGTACATTGAAGTACAACTGCAGTGAAACTGCAGTACAAAGCAGTATAAATGCAGTACAATGAAGTACAACTGGACAATTGCAGTATAATGAAGTATATAACTGCAGTTCAAGAGCAGTAAAACTGAAGTGCAATGAAGTGCAACTGTAGATTTGCAGTATAATGAAGTACAGATACAATATAACTGCAGTTCAGTGATATGCTGACATGCAGGTGAAGATATGCAAAAACGTCTAAATCTGTCTGATTAAATTTATTTAATTGTATTTATTTTTTATGATAATTTTTTTTTAAATAAAGCTCCTATGATTAGGTTCAGTAATTTCACTTTAATGGCAATGATGTTATTTTCATTGCTAATAAAGTCTTCTTGTATAGGCCCTGTACTGCAGTTATGCTGTATTGTGCAACATGTAGCAAGTGCTGTGGTTACAGTAGACTTGGCAAGTGTTTTTTATTTTTATTTATTTATTTATTTATTTTTGTAACTTAGACTTCCTATAAAATATTCGTACAAAAATATTTTTGTACAAAAAATACTTGCCTATGGAATATTTCACCCACATAGATTAATAACCCGCACGTGAGATCTTCCTTCGCGCCAAAGGTCGTTGTCCTGACAACGAGTCTCGCGAGCAGCGTCTTTTCCGTAGTGTCCACTGCAGGATGGATATAAAAGATATAAAAACACGTTTTGGTTTGACAACATCGTTCATATACACAATTAAAGGACAAAGACATAACATTACACCCCGAGGCCATTCACAAGTGCTACAAAAAAGAAACGCTTTCCGGAAAAAGTTCATCAGGCGAGGTGGAGACTAGTCGACTCATCCAGTTTAGCGGTGAGTATAATGTAATTTAGTTATAATTTTAGAGAGATGTAAAATGACTTGACTGATATCTTATGAGCAGAAGCTGAGAGGAAACGCGCTTCAGTGCTGATCTGTAGCGCTCGCGGGTCTGTGCGCGAGGAGCTTGTGATAGAAAGACAAACAACTGGTTTTTACTACACTTTTACTATAATAAACACCAACATCCAACACCAACAACCAGTGACAACCCTGTGTATGTATTTAACTCTGCTATGGCTCAGCAATTTGTTATAAGCATATCTGTAGAAATGAGTCGTGTCATTGTCCAGCTCAGTTCAGTTCTCAATAGCATCAGTACATCATTTACAATAATGGAATAAACTCGTGTATTTGTCGTGTAAAAATGTATTTGTTTGTTTGTTTCTTTCTAGGAGAGCATCAACCCCTAACTGACATGAGGAATAAATCACTGAAAAGTGTTCAGCGTTTGCAGCAGAGGAAGCATTAGGAAAGAGGAGAAGAGAGAAAGTGAAAAGGCACTCAACAGATGTTGGTGAGACTTTATTTCTGGAAATGCTTTAAAGGTCACTCACATTCTAGTTAGCCACAGATGTAAACCTGATTTTAGATTTTAGTCTAAAATAGTGCCATTTTAATATTCAGCAATATTATTGATCTGACTCACAGACACTATTGATGAGGACTGAACTGAGCTAGATGATGACACCACTGCTATCTAGATGCACTCAAATTATTTCATATTTGATGATTTTTATACAGTTAATCGAAATTAACTGAGTCTGATTTCAACTGAACAATGACACGTTTTACTGTTTAGAGCTGCTTCACAGCAGACGTGAATTCTGTTTGCATCATTATTTTTCTTTTTATCACTTTAAAGCAACTTTGAAACAATCTGTATTGTATAAAGCATTATATAAATAATGGCGACTTGACTTAAATTGGTTCAAATCTTCAAAAAAAGTGCATGAAACAGGCAACCTGAATAAACACAAAATACAGTTTATTAATGAAACTTGCCTTTGTTTTATGTTCATTTTCTTAGGAATATCTGACAATGTTTAGTGCTGGATATACTCAAAAATAGAATAAATCAGGATTTTTTTTCACAGCACTGTTCACCAGCATTTGTGTGCAGTAGTGTGACATTAATGTGTGCAAATGGACATTTTATCAGTGTGTGATTGCTATTTTCAGGAAAATGAACTAAAAAAAGACGACCAAAAATATAATTCAACAGAGGATGATGGCTGTGGTGAAACAAGCACTCAAATAATGGTGAGCAGTAATCTACTTTATTTAACTGATCTTTTATTAACTATTATCTTTATAGTTTATAATACATAATAACTGCTATTGTATTTCAGGAACTAAGACCAGTGGGAGTGCTGGAGAAATCAAGTCCTCTGTCGTCTCAGACATGGAAGAGATCTTCAGACATGAAGAGATTGAGGAGTTAAACAAAGTCAAAGAGCTAAAAGAAGATTTACAATACTAGTGCCATTTCAGTATGAAAACAGAGAGAGAGCTGAGGCAGTGGAAAGGTAATGAAATCTACTTATAACAGCAATTATTCTCAATGCTTAACACCAGCTCTCAACAGTTTTTGTGGACTCTTTGATTCTGTCTGATTGACTGGAAGGTGTGCATTAAAACAGTGAATGCAGATAATTATAATCAGTTCAGTCACCGTTCTAAATTAATGTGCGGCTTTTACTGTAGCACACACATACAGCCAGAACGCTAGACCTAATGAGCTGTAACCAAACAAACTCATGACAATATACTTGTTTGAGCCTCGAGTTTATACACTCGGGTAAAGTTGGTTTTATATTCACACATTCACAACATTCACACATTTCTGCGTTCAATAACTTTCTAATTATAATGTTGCCAATCATGGAATGTTGCCAATTAAATGGATCATAGTTGATCCGTCATTGTATTGATCATGAATTTAATGTTTTAAAATAAAGTAAGAGAAAAAGATACTTTAAAAATTACATTAAAATCACCAGTAGGTGGCAGCAAATAAGTCTTAATGAGCGAGTCACCAGAGTAATTCTTATTAAACGATTCATTCAAAATGCTTATTCATTTAAGAATGAAGCAAATCACGGTCTTCATGAATGGATCACTGAATCACTTTCTCAAATGATTCGTTTGGCAAAGAAACACTAAGTAAGCTGTTTTCATTCACATAAGAAATAAATAAATGACGTGAAAGAGGAATGAGTTTGTTCTTCGCACGCTGTCTGAAACGTCTCTGTGTGTGTGTGTGTGTGTGTCCACAGAAAACATTGAGCAAGTAATGTTACCGAAGTATTTCACCACTTCTCACGATGGAATCGTTTGAAATTGCTTGAGCGTGTAAACGAGCAAGACAAAACACGTGTTTTATAACTAATCTGCGAACCGGTGCGGACTGTTTCCCTATGGATCACGGAACAACTACGACCCATTTAACCCTATTAACAAGATTAGCTACGTACTTACCAGACAACATTTGCTGAAAACATTCGAGCACTTAATTTCTAGCAAGCACCTGTAACCGCCAACACAAGACAGCGTCACTACGTCACAGCTAGATTACTCACGTGTCAAAACTCTGCGTCCCTGAACAGAGCGCTTTCTGTTACTAACGTTAACGTTAATTGTTTTAGACCATTTGTAAACTGTTCTGCAATGACCAAGGACATTAAAATAATAATAATAATAATTGTCCAGGACAACAAGACTTTTTCCAGGACAATTTATGTTTTTCCAGGACTGGAGAATTGGTCATTAACTTTCCAGGATTTCCAGGACGTGTGGGAACCCTGAAAGAAACAGTGGACTAAACATGGGCCTTTCTTCACAGATCTTCAGGAAACAGGAAGTCAAGTGATGTCATCAGTCTGATTCTTATTTCAAAATAAAAGACTTTTGTTAAGCGGTAACACCAGTGACACAACTCCAGGGGACCACTGTTTTCATTATATATTTTATAATATTTATTGGGCTTTTTGTTTTATTATGCCATCTATTTTATAGTTATGAATGTATTATTGTATTTTAAATGGAAGAAATCCTGTTTTTGACCTCAAAATAAAGCACTTTCCCTCTGGACATGGCTGTGGGGACGAGCAGATTTGTGGTGCTTGGAATTCTTTATAATTAATTAAAAACAAATATTGCCACATTGATGGCTCAAGAAGGTGTAATTGTTCAAATAACATTGTTTCATTTTAAAATATAAAGAAATTGTGACCCTAAAGTGTTTTTCAAGTGTAATATTTCCGTAAAGGCTATGGACATTTCCATAGAATGACCCATTTAAAGTTGTAGTTATTTTGTTGTTTTTCTCATTTTATTTTATTTTTAAATTGGCTATAACTGGCTATAAGTTTTAGTTTTATATTTTAATTTACGTGAACATTTATTTCAAACAATGAAGGTTTTTTTTTTTTTTTTTTTAGCTAATGATAATTACTCTGGTTTGAGATAAATGTACTTCGCTGCCATCTATGGATCGGGCTACACAAAGATGTAAACATGTAAATATGAAATAGATCTCTTCTGTAGGCCGCGGCGATCAGGTTTAGTGATAGTTTGATTCTGACATGGCTACAGTGACCTGTGCTGGAAGAATGAGTGTGAATGCGCTACATTGCAGCCAAAAACAGGGAAAACGAGTGAAACATGTCAATTTAGGTCGAATTTGAGATTTTCACACAAATGAGTTCATTAAGCTCTAGTCTAGCAATCCCATGCTCCAAATATTAATTAAAGGTCTAAAATGATCTTTATTTGTACGGTTTCTGAGAGATCTGCCAAATCTTTGCTTTGTTTTGTAAAGTTTGTCCGTGGAAAGCGAAGCACTTGCGTCTGATGTTTTGGTTTTGAAAGGAACATGCAGGAGTCAGAAAATAATGTGCGGGACTTAATTGATGTTAAAAGAGTCATTAATCTTCTGGTGTTGTTCAGTCATTTTAGACCAAAAAAATAAAAATGTTTACAAATTAAAAAAAAAAAAAATGCTACTGGTACAAACTCTGTGACTTTTATGGCAGTCGCTATGTGACTTACACCATGGTATTACATATTATTATTATTTTATTGTCCACAAGGTGGAACAAATCTGCCTCGATTCAATGGATTTCAAATATGCTTGCTCTATTTTTAACTTACTGCATTAATTGATATATATATATATATATATATATATATATATATATATATATATATATATATATAATTATTTCTATCTATCTATCTATACTGTATATAATTATAGTCCATAATTTAGATATGAATATTATATATGTATATATATATATATATATATATATATATATATATATATATATATATATATATATATATATATATATATATATATATGTATATGTATATATATATATATATATATATATATATATATATATATATGTGTGTGTATATATATATATATATATATATATATACATGAAACACACTCAAAATGCTAATATTTATAAATAAATATATTTATTGTATAATATAAAATATTGTATTTTTGAAATGAAGTACAGTGTAGGCCTGTTCATTTCACAAAAGAATCAAACGATTAGACGTTCACAGCAGATCTTAATATACAGGCCGTCTGCCGCATTAATATTAATATAACAATAAAAGACAAGAGGAAATCACTCGCGGATCTTGACTGAACTGCTGTATTTGTAATGAATACACTAAAGACTATAAAGAGATTTTTACATTTGATTATTTGTTTTTATTATTTGAATGATTCTGTTCAGATGTGAAATGAAAAATGTAAAGCACTGTTAATTTAATTTGTTTCTTTCTTATATTTGTTCCAATATTTGCATGTTTGTTCTTATTTTTAATAACACAGATTAAATAACAAAACATAGCTATATTGTGATTATTAATATAGTAATTATTAAGAAAAGAATTGGAGGAAAAGATGCATCGTGATGCATTGAGAATTGTTTTATAGTCGAATCATTACCCTCTGAATCATAATCGAAGTGAAGATTCACGTCTCGTCACAATAACGTCTTCTGTGATTGGTCAAAACACCCTGCGCAGTGCATTGTGGTATCACGGAGGAAGAAGCTGAACATGTATTTTATAGACTGGTGTGTGCTGAATGTGGTTGTATTATCAGAGATTTTAAGGTACGGTTATTTGGTGATTTTGTTTTTGAACCTTCAGAAAACTTCTAGGCCTAGATTTCTCTCTAAATTGTCATTACTGACTCTATCAACTTCAAACAGGTGTAGAAATCCAACAAATAATGCATCCGCTTCTGGCTTCGCTACTGTTCGGACGCTCCTGCTTATTGCTCTGCGCTTCGCTCCCTATTTATGCACTTTTCTCAAATTTCTCTAAGATTTTAACTTCAGCATATCAGCACAGTGCTCAAACAACACAGTTTTTAGAAAAAGGAGCCTCTTTGCCTCTCACTGCCAGCAGTTTACATTCCGGAGATGGGAAAACACAGCTGCCTACATTCAAACAGACGGGAAAGAAAATGCCTCTCGTGGAATCTACTTGCTGCATGAACTGCCACAGACTTCTACAAAGGATTGCGGTTCTTGAAACAAAGTTACTTGCTGGACCTCCAAAACAGGTGGAACACACGGCAGATCGTCATCACGGACCCCCGCAGCATACAGCCGGTGAGTCCTGTGAATCTAGTGAATCTCAACAGTTTATATAAAGTGTAGAAGAACAAGCTGATCGACAGACTAATCGATGGCACAAACAGGGAGCGAGACCCAAAGGCACTCGAGACATCAGATTGTCACGAGTATCTCGTATTGCTGCCGTAGCATCCTCTACCCCGGATACGGCTATGACAAGACTTGTAAGCACTGGCATTCTACAACCCCCCATACATCTTGAGAACCGATTTGAAGCATTAATGAATGTGGGTGAGCAATCCCCAAATGTGACCAAACATGGATCGTATCAGCCAGCAGCTAACATCACTACTAACAGATGCTCGAGGTCGAGCAGACAGCGGCACTCAGCTCCAGTGTTGGGCACGTTACTTTAAAAAAGTAATTAGTTATAGTTACTAGTTACTTCTCACAAATAGTAACTGAGTTAGTAACTGAGTTACATCATTATAAAAGTAACTAATGACCAGGGAAAGTAATTATTGCGTTAATTTAAAAAAAAAAAATTCAAATGTCAAATAACTTGGGATGCCCCCAATATTAAATATGTTAAATTAATGAAATGGACACTAAAAAGAATAAATTATTATTATAAAACATTGTACATTAATCTACACTATTTATCTACTGACACTTAGTATCAGTCAGTCAAGCATTATAATATAATATTATGATAATTTAATATTATATGATGATAGAACTTTAGTAATTAGAATAACCAAGTATGAATGCATATTTGTCATCAATATAAAACGCACTAAGGATTAATGAGCTGCTGGGTTCATGAATATTAATCAGATTGTCTGCATTCGCTCGAATTGATTTGCTGAAATCAAAACAGGGATGATAATAGGTGAGCGCCGGCCAATGAGATTGTGGTTTGCGCATTAGTTCCGCCCACTACCAGAGAACCCGGCAGTTCTTAAAAGCTGAAGAATTCCAAAGGAACTCCATTATTTTGACAGGAAAATACAACACAGAATATCGTTTACATGTAGTGCGTCAATTCTGCATGTTATGAAAGACTCTCTTACTCTGTATCTTTCTTTGCATGCGTGTATGTGAGAGAAAGCGACGGCGAGTCGTGCGCTTCACACTAGAGTTTACGGTACGTCAACACTGCGCATCCATTCACATGAACTGAAAAATTAAATTGTAATAATATAATATAGTAACGCCACATTTTATTGTCAGTAACGGTAACGGCGTTGTAACGGGGGAAACAGTAATTCGTTTGATTACTTGTTACTGAAAAAATAACGCCGTTAGTAACGCCGTTTATTTATAACGCCGTTATTCCCATCACTGCTGAGCTCAGAGCGCAGCCGAGCCCAGGACTCTGATAGTTGGCGAATCTGTTATCAGAAACATCAGCAGCAGGACTACAACTACATGCTGCTTTCCTCAAGCAACCGTCTCTGATGTGAACAAAGAACTTCGGAACATTCTGATGAAGCACAAGACTGCAAATCGAATCATCATCCATGTGGGGAAGAATGATATTCAGAAAGAGCAGTCAGAACTGCTTAAGAAGGATTTCAGTGAACTCTTTGAAACACTTCAAAGACTTGAAGTTCAGTCTTTCATCAGTGGACCACTCCCAGCAAGAGGAACTAACATGTTTTCACGGCTGCTTGGGCTGAATACATGGCTACAAAGAACCTGCAGTACAAAAGGAGTCAACTTCATCGACAACTTCAATATTTTCTGGGGCCATAGACAGCTGTTTATACTGGACGGCTTCCACCCAAACAAACTTGGTGCGAGAGTGCTAAAGGACAATATCTATTTCTCCCTCCGTCATCCTTCAGTGGTGTGTGCCAATCCACTCGGCCTCAATGGCACACACACACCTGGACAGAGTATGAGTGACCACAGGACTTCATATCAGCCTCAAGAGTCATCTTGTGGTTGACACATCCCACAAGGACACTGATAACACCACGTAGCCAAAACAAGCTTTCCTCATGGAAACTATCCCGGCTGAGCCCTGCCCAACGAGCTGTTCACAGACAGACTGTGACGTACTACAACAGCTCCAAGACTCAGCACCCAAGGACAACTATCTGGAAAACAGCCAGGGAAGCCAGGACAACATTTCACAGCCACCGGAAACACCAGAGCCAGAGCCCATCTCACCAGACACACTGTCCCTCTCTCCAGAATCTCCACTTCTAAGCTTCTCACAGAAAATGGAGGAACTGGTGTATGCTGGGACCAAACTCTCCCACTCGTTCGCTGCAAGCCCCCAGATATCAACAGTTTTATCACGTGATAGAAAGTCTAAGGCCTTCTCAAGCCGTACGGCTGACCCATCTAATCTACGGCCTATAATGCGTCAATCTGAGATTGCTGTAGAGACAAAATGTAATTCCATCAAGTTAGCATTTTTAAACATTCGTTCACTAAAAAATAAATCATTTCTGATCAATGATTTAATAACCACAAACAACCTGGATTTTATGTTTCTAAATGAAACATGGCTTGAAGACAGCTGCAGTGCAACAGTCCTCAATGAAACAGCCCCTCCTAACTTTAACTTTACAAGTGTCTGCAGGACTGTTAGGAGAGGTGGAGGTGTAGCTGCTCTATTTAAAGATGTTTATCAATGCAAGCAAGTGTCATTTGGTCAGTATTTGTCCTTTGAATATCTAGGTATTGTGCTGAAAGGTTCTCCACACATTCTGTTTATCATTATTTACAGGCCTCCAAGATACTCTCGAGCCTTTGTTGAAGAGTTCACAGAACTGTTATCAATGATTTCCTCAGAGTTTGACTGTTTTACTATTGCAGGGGATTTTAATATTCACATAGATAATGCAGAAATCAAAACTGCAAAAGAAATGATAACTGTTTTAAACACTTTTGACCTGATCCAGCATGTGCATGGACCCACACACAATCGTGGACACACTCTAGATTTACTCATCAGTAGAGGTCTAAACATTTCATCCATTGTTATTAAGGATGTAGCACTATCTGATCACTTCTGTATTTTCTTTGATATATTGATCTCTGTTACCACTGAATCTAGATCTGTCTCTGTCAGAAAGAGATGCATTAACGATAACACTAGTGCACTATTTATGAAGGCTATATCTTTAACACCAAGCATTCCTGCAGGACTTCTCCTGGATTCTTTTAACTCAAAAGTTAAGAATGTTATTGATGATATTGCTCCGACAAGGGTCTGCAAGAAAGATGGCAGACAAAAATCACCATGGAGAAAATCAACAGCAGTGCAGAGTATGAAAAGACAATGCAGAAAAGCTGAGTGGATGTGGCGGAAGACAAAACTTGAAATTCACTATAGCATCTATAAAGACAGCCTTCATGCTTTCAATGTGGAACTAGCCACAGCTAGACAGACCTTCTTCTCAAACCTTATAAACAGTAACTTAAACAACTCTCGCACTCTTTTTGCTACTGTGGAGAGACTGACCTCCAAGTCAGATTCCCAGTGAAATGCTCTCCGACAGTAAATGCAATGAGTTTGCTTCCTTCTTTTCTGAGAAGATCAATAATATCAGAAAGGAGATTGGCATATCTACCTTTGCAGAGGTCACACAGATTCGACCGCAATTTCAAAAAGAAGTGACTATGTCTGTTTTTGAAGCAATTGATTGCAAAATTTTGAAAGAAATAGTACAGCACCTTAAATCATCAACCTGCTATCTTGACACACTTCCCACATCTTTTTTCAAAAGTGTGCTTCACTGTTTAGAAGCAGATCTCTTAGAAGTGGTGAACGCTTCACTTCTTTCTGGGACTTTTCCAAACTCCCTGAAAACTGCAGTTGTTAAGCCCCTTCTGAAAAAGCACAATCTTGATAACACAATGTTCAACAACTATAGACCAATATCAAATCTTCCTTTCAAAGGTAAGATTATTGAAAAGGTAGTTTTTAATCAGCTGAACAACTACTTAAACTTAAATGGATACCTGGACAATTTTCAATCTGGTTTCCGAGCACATCATAGCACAGAGACAGCACTCATTAAGATAATAAATGATATTCGCTTCAATTCTGATTCAGGCAAAATATCAGTTCTGGTACTACTAGATCTTAGTGCTGCGTTTGACACTGTTGATCATAACATACTTCTAGAGAGACTGGAAAACTGGGTCAGGCTTTCTGGGATGGTACTCAAATGGTTCAGGTCATACTTAGAAGGGAGAGGTTATTATGTGAGTATAGGAGAGCATAAGTCTAAGTGGAGATTGTTGTGATTATTATTATTTTTACTTTCTTATTATTTTTAATGACTATTTCACCTCCTTTTATGTAAAGCACTTTGAATTACCATTGTGTATGAAATGTGCTATATAAATAAACTTGCCTTGCCTTGCCACTTTGAAGTTTTTGCAACGGAAAATCTGAAAATAACACAAACAATTTTAGAAAATGTTCTGATTGTGACTCATTCTGCCAGCACGAGTCACAAATGTATTTCTGCTATAAAACCCCTTTAAACCCTTATTAAAGTGTCTGGTTTGTGATATTTAAATGATGAGGCCCAGATAACTTATAAACTTTCAGAAGGGGAAAACAAAATAAAGACTTGCAGTAATATGGTTGCATAAGCATGCATTATTGAACTTTTTCAAATATTAAATATTGAAGCAGCTCTCGTCCAGTTTCTCTTTCGCTCTCTCCAGTTACACTGTGATGATCCTGATATATGAATCACTGCCTGATTTGTGTTATTAATAGTTTACTGATCTTGTTTGTTTGGTGAAACTCATTGTGGAGGAAGAGCAGCTGTCACACATCTGAGAAATATAATGTGCTGCATGTGTGAGATTTGAGGGGTTTTCAGCAATGAACAATGAAACATCAGCTCTGAAAATGCTCCTCATCAGATGTCATGATCAGTTAGTTGATGTGTGTCAGTGACGTCACGTTACACACATCAAGCTCTGAACAGATGGATGCTTTTCTCCTGCTGCTGAAGTCAGATATGTTCAGTAAGACACAAGAGCATCAGTGAGCTCAGATACTGACGATGCTCATGAGGATCTTCTTCACTACAGTCAGTAAACCAGCACTTTATGATTCAGAAGAAAAGGATCCTGCTGCAGCTCCACATTCTCTTCAGTCTCATCGTGTGTGTAGCGCTAAGATTTACTGCAATAATCATCACAATATTATGTGTCATTTGTGCTCTTATGTCTCCATATGCAGGTGTGAAGTCAGTTTGTCATCATGGAGAACAGAGAGAGATCTTCATCTCCTGATCACAGCCGCGTGTCTCTGAAGAGTGACAGATCCATGAAGTATCCTCCTAAATTCAGTGATGGTCCAGTGACCTCTGACCCCAGGTGAGATATAATCCAGTGTTAGAGACAACAGACTGACTTGTAATAAATAAAACAGCCGACAGAACTAAAGGAAGAGTTATGTCTGTGTGTTTATCAGTATCTCCAGGAGGAAGAAGAGGAAGAGATCTTCATCTCCTGATCACAGCTGTGTGTCTCTGACGAGTGAAGCATCCATGGCTCCTCCTCCTGACCTCAGTGATGATCCAGTGACCTCTGACCCCAGGTGAGGATAAGTGTGTATTGATGATTGAACTGATTTATGGGAGTCAGAAACACACTCAATGCACACAGACAGAACTCGACACGATGAGCACATGAGCTCCTGCATTTACTTGTATGTAAGGAATAATTGACGACGGTTAAATTCTTAGAAAGTAATGCACACCTGAGGCCTGAAGTCAGTTATTCCGCTCATGGTTGCCACGCCTCAAGACATCGATCAGATGATATATTTCAAGACATTCGTCCGGTTTTTCTCCTTAAATTGCTATTGTGAGTAGGATTATTTCTTCCGCATCTCATCCAACGCCTCCGTTGCTAATTACAAAACGTCATTTTAAACCTAGTAATGAGGCCTGAGCCGTTGATAACAGATTAATGCAGTTAATAACCAAGTTATGAGAGAGAGAGAGAGAGAGAGAGAGAGAGATTACTAATGTGAGTCTATGCGTCTCTTAAAAGACTGTCTACTAATAGTGAAAGTTTAAGTTCATTTTCTTCATGAACAGCACTGTTGTTGTTCCCTCGCTTGTGAGAAGTCATGTAGTTTAAGTTGATGTTACAGATAAAATCGCCAGAGTAGCGCTAACAACATTAAAGGTCCCATATTGTCAAAACTGAATTTCCTGGCTTGTCTAGGGGCTGTGTAACTACCATATAAGTTTCAAAACAGTCAATCCACAGTAAAGTGCACACAGCCTGCGTAAAGTAGCTGTGTTTTTTCACGACACGTTGTAACTTCCGTAAAAATGTGACGTCCAATCTACTCAGTCACCGCCTTCAGTCACCACCCCGAGCACCGCCCACCATTCCCATCATCCTCCAGCCACAATTATATACAATTACAAATTATTATAAATCACCAGTTTGTTGTTTTACACACATGCACACAGACATTAGTTCATACACGACATAGTCGCGAGATACAAGAAATCTTCAGACGCACACATAACAACAAAAGACAATACTTTATTGAACCTCTTCTGATAAGAAGTGTGCGCTGCAAATGCGAGCATGTTTGACGATCGTTTCTGTCCAGTCTGCTTGTTTTATCTCGTTTAACCACAGCCGTTGTGGGTTTTTTATCTGGCAGTGGCAGCAGGTATGAGATCAAATTTCTAATTTGAGGCTGTATTACGTCGATTCTTACATCCAACATCACAACAAGATGATATTTTAAGCTCCTTATGTAGCCGAATCTGGGCTGGTTTGAATGGGCCGCCTCCAGTCCAAAGCATGCTGTCCTCGAACAGTCTCCACTATAGTGTGCTGTGCTGCATGGTAGCGCTCGTCACTCACAGAAAGGAGTGTCAATGTTTCCCTACTGACATGGAGATAAGAAAAAAAAAATGATGCATCAAGTTTTGTTCAATTCACATTTATTTGTATAGCACTTTTTATTACAAACATTGTTTCAAAGCAGCTTTACAGAAAATGAATGTTTCTACATTTACAAATAAGAGTTCTGTTAACAGGTGTAACTGTGTCAAAGTAATGTTCATACGGCAGAAGTGTTCTAAAATTAGGCTTTACAAATCATGCAGTCAAGTAATGTCATGAGTTCAGAAACAATGAATAAATTAAAGCAATGGTTTATTCAGAGTCAGAGTCAGCTTCATCTGAAGTCCTCTCAAGGGCTGGCGTCATCTCTTCACAGGTATTGGTCATCTGAAGTCTTCATGAGAGGCTGGATATAGTCAGCAGGAGCAATCTATAGACAAAAACAAAATGTGATGTAATCATACTTGGGAACTGGCACTTTTTCACAAAGAACAGGGAAAGACTTGCCAAACCCAGTGAAGAGACTCATTGTGAGGGTGATATCTCATTACAGGGAGTCTTCAGGTGCTTCTTGTTCTGATCCAGATAGAGGAGGAGAAAAACACAGGTTAATGATGCTCCATCACATTTCAGTGCTGTGGCATCTGCTCCTTCAACACAGTGCTTCTACAGTAGCTAAGACATTTAAGTATAAAATACAGTACAGGTTTATTGTGATTACTACTTTAAAATAGTAGTGGTAGGCCTATATAATACATTTTGGAAATTTAGCCTAGCATGATCCTGATATGAAAACTGCTCGCCAATTTTAAACTTTTTTCATTCTCACAAAGGTCCATCAGCATCCTTTGCAATAAATCTAAATCTATTAAATAACTTCCCAGCAGCAGAAATCACATTTAAAAGCCTTAATTACACAACAACGAATGAAACTGCCTGAAGAGAATGAATAACATCCTATAAATCTACTAATTAAGTGAGGAATAATCTAATAATAATCTGTTTTAATGCACAAGGTAATTTGATTAGCTGTACTGATAATATACAATTTTGTACTATAAATGTTTTACCTTTTAAAAGTTCATCACAGCAGTCTCTTCTGCTGCATCTCTACGGCGCTGACAGTATGAGCGCTAACTTCCGGGGACTATTGAGCGGCTCCATGATCTGCCATTGCTGTAAAAAAAACGGTCCATTGGAGTCAACGGAGTTATCGCAACTCTCTCACTCTATGGCTCTGGTCCCTACATGACCCTAGTTACCTGTGGTTGGCCTAGCCGTGCGTCACTCAGAAAACAACAGGCCAATCAGAAGAGAAGCTCATGAATATTAATTAGACAGGCCAGAATCCACCTGTTCTCGGCAGAGCTCATGAAAGAGGAGCTGTACAAAATATATTGAGATGTTTTTTGGTACTTATACCGCAAATATATATTCTTAAGGACATCAAAACCTAAAATAACACTCCAAAGGTGTACAATATGGGACCTTTAACGCTTATGTTAACGTGTGTGCAAACTGTATGTGCGTGCGTCTGAGGGAGAGAGAGCGGGAGAGATAGAGTATGTGCTTTCCGTATAATACAATTATTTTGTGGCAAAAACATGGGCATGATCTGCCATTTTTATCAATAACTCAAATCATTTGGTGAAGTGATACAGACATATAATGCGGTCAAGAGCTGCCTGATTTATTGTTAGATATGTGTAATCAGTTGTTCTTGTGATATTTCAGCAGAGCAGATGGAGAGCGAAGCATCTCTGGAGGAGCCTCTGTCTTCTGTCTGAACAACATGAGTGTTACAGCGTCTCTGAATAAACATGATCAACCAGTGAATGATGAACTACAGAGAGTCAAAGACCAGCTCAAAACCAGCATGAAGAACAAGTATGAGAGATTATTTGAGGGACTGAAGCTCCAGGAGAATGAAAGCCTCCTGAACAGGATCTACACACAGCTCTACATCATAGAGGGAGAGAGTGAAGGAGTGAATGAAGAACATGAGGTTTTACAGATGGAGAAAACAGCCAGAACACAACACTCACAAGACACTCCAATCTACTGCAATGACATCTTTAAAGCCTCAGCTGAACCAGGATGTGAGGAGAAAGACCAGATCAAGACTGTTCTTACTAAAGGCATCGCTGGAATCGGAAAAACCGTCTCTGTGCAGAAGTTCATTCTGGACTGGGCCGAGGGAAAAGCCAATCAGGATGTAGATTTCATGTTTGTGCTTCCATTTCGAGAGCTGAACTTGATCCGAGATCATCAGTACAGTCTTCACAGACTTCTGCTGGACTTTCATCCTGAACTTCAAGATCTGGACTCAAAGATTTATGAGGAGTGTAAAGTTGTGTTCATCTTTGATGGTCTGGATGAAAGCAGAATCGCACTGATGTTTTCAGACGCTCAGAAAGTTTGTGATGTGACTGAGACTTCATCAGTGGGTGTGTTGATGTCAAATCTCTTGAAAGGAGAGCTGCTTCCCTCTGCTCTCATCTGGATCACCTCCAGACCAGCAGCAGCCAATCAGATCCCCTCCAAATACATCAACCGTCTGACAGAAATTCAGGGATTCACTGAGCCTCAGAAGGAGGAATATTTCAGGAAGAGAATCAGTGACCAGCATCAAGCCAGCAGAATCATCTCACACATCAGAAGAGCAAGAAGCCTCCACATCATGTGCCACATCCCCGTCTTCTGCTGGATCTCATCCACTGTGCTTCAGAAGCTCCTGGAAGAAGATCTGAGTGCAGAAATCCCTCAAACTCTGACTGAAATGTACATCCACTTCCTGCTGATTCAGATCAACATGAGGAACCAGAAGTATGAAGAGAGAGATCCAGAGAAACTCCTGCAGTCCAACAGAGAAGTGATTGTGAAACTTGCTGAAGTGGCTTTCAAACAGCTGCTGAAGGGCAATGTGATGTTCTATGAGGAGGACCTGATTGAGAGCGGCATAGACGTCACTGACGCCTCAGTGTATTCTGGGATTTGCACTGAGATCTTTAAGGAGGAATCTGTGATTCATCAGAGGAAAGTCTACAGCTTCATTCATCTGAGCGTTCAGGAGTTTCTCGCTGCTTTCTATCTGTTTTACTGCTATTATATGAAGAACAAGGAGCCACTGCATGAATTCAGATATTACGGATTTAATGAAGACTCTCTGTATAATCTACTAAAATTAGCAGTAGATAAAGCCCTTGATAGTGAGAATGGACGTCTGGATCTGTTCCTGCGGTTCCTGCTGGGCATCTCACTGGAGTCCAATCAGAGACTCTTACAGGATCTACTGATAAACACAGAGAAAACCTCAGAGAACATCGGGAGAACCACACTGTACATTAAAGAGATGATCAAAGATCCAGATGATAGTTATCCTCTCTCAGCTGGTGAATCCATCAATCTGTTCCTCTGTCTGCTGGAAGTGAAAGATCAGACTCTGTCCACAGAGATTCAGGAGTTTGTGAAATCAGACAAACACTCAGAGAAACTCTCTCCTGCTCAGTGCTCAACAATCTCCTACATGCTTCAGATGTCAGAGGAGCCGCTGGAGGAGCTGAACGCCATGAAATATAACACATCAGCTGAGGGCAGAAGAAGACTGATACCAGCTGTGATCAACTGCAGAAAAGCTCTGTGAGTGTTTCATCATTAACTAAACTATCATATTTAATAATGAACCTGACATCTTTATAATAAATGTTCCTGACTGAGAGATTTTCTCCTAAATAACAGGCCAGAATCTTAAAGGAGTCACGACAGGTGTTTTTAATACAGTAGATAGTGGAGTAAAATGTCTGTTATCACCGCGGTAAACACAACCCAGTCACATGAGAAACTCGTTCATTAAATCAGCAGCAGGTGGAGCAAAGGGACGGTCGACACCATTGATCAGTAAAGCTGCAATTCAGACATTTTCACTGTGAATGAAGATAAAATAATGACATACGTTACTGGTAATATTAATAGCAATAATAATATGGCATTATAACCTTTAATCTTCAGTAATTATTAATCATAAATGCTTATGTTCCAGCTGTTTGATTGCTGTTACAGTGAACTATTACAGTGAAGGCAGTGCTTGAAGTGTGTTTACTCTTTACTGTACAGCACTCGCCAGTATTTCACATTATTATACATTTAGGGTGTATTCACACCAGGAAAGTCCAATAGTTCACTTACTTTGGTCCGGCCAAATAGAATGTTTTTTTTGTTTGTTTGGTGCGGTTCGCTTTCACACTGCCCTTCCTGTAAGTGAACCAGAAATTGTAAACACAACCACACGTGTGCTAAGGTCATCCGTTCATTGGACAGAAATTCTCAAGCAGGGAAAAACAGGAAGTGCAAAAACAGGCTAATTATGGAGATCTTTCATAGTGCAATTTTTATTATTTTACTGATTTGCTGTCATGAGATGATAACGCAATATGAAGAAACTTATGAGCATCATGAGACAATGTCATACAATGTTGTAATTACGGCTTGCCAAAAATTAAATCTATAGATATGAAATACTCAAAGCATATCAAAATGTTAGTTTAAACATTTAACCTAGATAAATGTGCGCTAGGCACATATCCAATCATTTGTGCGGAGAGTGGAAGCTGAAGCGCACTTCAGAACATCATACGCCGTAATTGTTGCTCATAAAGGTAATAATAATGCATCGTTCGGAACTGTAAAGGGTATATTTTTTTTGTGTGCACTCACAATATCAAGAAAACGTTGTGCTTTTCTAAAATAAAGAAAACTAATAGGATGTGCTTTCTGTCAAAAATGAACCGTAACTCAGTGAATGTTTTGAATGTTTGAAAACGAGTGATTTAAGCGATTGAAATGCAAACAACAGCACTATATGCGTGAGCTGTGTGTTTTCTGAGCGTGCTTTCTGCAATTGGATCAGATCAAGGCCGGTTCATATTCACACCTTAAACGAACCATACCAGAGTTCGTTTGGAAGCGGACCGAGACCACCTCTTCAGCTGGGTCTCGGTACGCTTGTTTGGTCCGCTTTTGGTGCGCACCCGCTGCATTCTCACCTGCCCAAACAAACCGCACCAAGAGGAAAAACGAACTCTAGTATGATTCACTAAATGAGGCAGGTGTGAAAGCACCCTTAAAGAGGTCTGTGTGATGCCATAAAATAAATAAAATGAGAGAAAAGGTGGATTACTGTGAATGGAAATATTATGAGTAATATAGGTCTAGTTTTTTTTGTTTGTTTGTTTTTTTTTACTTTTAACATATTTACTCTGTCAGCTTTGTGATCAAATTCATTTGTACATGACACGTACATTAATTATTCAACACAACACAACCTAAGTTTTGTCATTTAATGAGCTATGTGTTATATATATTTTCTGTTAGTAAACATTGTGACGTATTTCTGTGGGCGGGGCTTAGCTGGAGGCAGAAAGATTCCACTGACCGCTTCACTAACGCCAGCTATGAAGTTTGTTTGCTTGTTTTTTTAACAATGGCTGGAGAAAATCAGATTTTACCTGCATATGTACGGTCACTCACTGTGCAGGGCCATGATTGTTATTTAAATAAGTTAACTTTAACGGACAAAGTCAGATTGGCCGACCCTATGCTCATGGATGGACGATCTGACAGGATTACCTCCGATTGAGTGACTCTTTAGAGAAACCTAACGAGTAGTAAAGAGAAACTCAACAGTGTCTATCTAGTCATGAAGATGTACATATATTTCAACTTCAGCAGGCTATTTTTATAGCTAACGTTGAGATGTGAGAGTGAACTGGGCCAAAATACAAAAAATAAGTTAAACATTCAATGTGATGGATATATTATTTGAAGATGTATAAATATTGTTATATTTAAAGTATATACATCCTGTAAATTATGTAAGTTAAGTTTACAATACTTTACATAAAGGAAGGTGTGAATAGTTTCTATAACTAAAAATTCCAGAAATTAATTTTGAACTTTCTGTATTTGATTATTCTTTCTTACTAAGTTCTTAGAAAGTCCAGCCACTATCAATCACAACAATGTGTATTACAGATGATTAAGCATATACATCGTCAGTTTGTTGTTTTACACACATGCACACAGACATTATTTCATAGTTGTGAGATGCATAAGAAATCTTTAGACACATAACACAAACCATAATCCATAACAACAAAAGACAATACTTTATTTAACCTTTTCTGATAAGAAGTCTGCGCTGCAAACGCGAGCATTTTTGACGATCATTTCTGTCCAGTCCGCTCGTTTTATCTCGTTTAAACACAGCTGTCGTCGGTTTTTGTCTGGCAGTGGCAGCAAGTATGTGTTATTTAAAATTGGAGCCTGTATTATGTCGTGTGACGGATCGGTGGCCCTCCCCCTCATCATCATCACCACCCCGTCCCTTATTCGCCGCCCTTCACCAGGCTCCCGACTGGAGTGGGTGGATGAGAGGAGGGGCGTGGGACCAACGTGGGCTGGCGGCGTGTGATGAGGTACAGCTGGACTGAATTAAGCCTCATCACCGCCGCCTTTAAATGCCGAGCGCGCCTCTCCTCGGGAGACCGGTCTCTTCCCCCGTGCATGCACACTGGTGTCCTTGTGGGTCCAGGAAGGGTGCGTCGAGGGACATCGCGCCGCCGAGGATGTGAGCCGCGGAACCTCCAGGGTCATCGTGCAAGCCGCACCCGTATAACGGCCGTCGGGCCAGGATGCCGGGCCGTCCATCCCGCCAATGCCCGTAAGAGGCAGAAGAGGAAGAGCCGCCGCTCCAGAGAAGCCGCCGCCCCTCGTGCCCAGGACCGCGGGAGCGTGTGCGGCCACCTGACTCCGCCCCTTGCCTGGACCCTTCCCTTTCGGAACACTGCCCTCCTTCACGAGCCCCGCAGCACATCGAGGACACCAGATCCCCCCTTCTTTGGACACTTCTTTCCCCTGGACACTTCCTTTTTATTATTTTTGTTCAATAAAAACCTCTCCGAGGCCTGACGCCACACCCACTGTGTCTGTCGTTGGCTCCTCCCGTCACAGTGGTGGAGAATGCGGGCAAGGCGGAGCCTAGACAGCGCAGTTGGGCAACATCTGAAGACGTCATCCCCTCTCGCCCGCAGAAGTTCGTGAAGAAGCGCGTGGGACGGAGAAACGACGGAGACGGCCTCCCAGCCACCGAAGGGGTAAGTGACGTTTCGTTAATTGTCATCTTACCCTGTGGTTGGTTGAGGCTGTCGATTAATACCGGTTTCTCTGTCCCTGTTCCGGCGCGGTGCGAGAGGGAGGTTCGCCCGGAGAGGAATCCCTGCCCCGCCCACTCCGACCGTATGGAGCCTGGTTGAGGAAGGTAGCACTCCTGCGTGGGCAGCGACCGACGACGGGGATGTCGCTTGGGGGGGGGAATGTGACGGATCGGTGGCCCTCCCCCTCATCATCATCACCACCCCGTCCCTTATTCGCCGCCCTTCACCAGGCTCCCGACTGGAGTGGGTGGATGAGAGGAGGGGCGTGGGACCAACGTGGGCTGGCGGCGTGTGATGAGGCACAGCTGGACTGAATTAAGCCTCATCACCGCCGCCTTTAAATGCCGAGCGCGCCTCTCCTCGGGAGACCGGTCTCTTCCCCAGTGCATGCACACTGGTGTCCTCGTGGGTCCAGGAAGGGTGCGTCGAGGGACATCGCGCCGCCGAGGATGTGAGCCGCGGAACCTCCAGGGTCATCGTGCAAGCCGCACCCGTATAACGGCCGTCGGGCCAGGATGCCGGGCCGTCCATCCCGCCAATGCCCGTAAGAGGCAGAAGAGGAAGAGCCGCCGCTCCAGAGAAGCCGCCGCCCCTCGTGCCCAGGACCGCGGGAGCGTGTGCGGCCACCTGACTCCGCCCCTTGCCTGGACCCTTCCCTTTCGGAACACTGCCCTCCTTCACGAGCCCCGCAGCACATCGAGGACACCAGATCCCCCCTTCTTTGGACACTTCTTTCCCCTGGACACTTCCTTTTTATTATTTTTGTTCAATAAAAACCTCTCCGAGGCCTGACGCCACACCCACTGTGTCTGTCGTTGGCTCCTCCCGTCACAGTCGATTCTTGCATCCAACATCACAACAAGATGATATTTTAAGCTCCTTATGTAGCTGAATCTGCGCTGGTTTGAAAGGGCCACCTCCAGTCCTCCAGTTTTCCTTTTGTTTTGCTTCCAGCTAGCACGGTGATGTTGGCGCAAAAAGGGTCTATATGTTAAATAAAGTTGGGCTGAGGCAGCAGCTGTCTCACTCCTCGCTGTTGAGAAAAATAGTCTGTCCTTTGCCGTCCAATTTTTACTGCACATTTATTTTGGTTATACATGCTTTTAATTAAGTCATATATTTTACCCCCTATGCCACTTTGAAGGATTTTATAAAACAATCCATTATGACAAATGGAGTCAAAAGCCTTCTTAAAATCTATGAAACATGTTCATTTATTAATGTGTGTAGTGTGTGAATATGGTCAGTCGCTCAATGTTTAGGGAGGAAGCTGATTTGAGATTTGCTGATGACATTGTGCTGCTTTAAGAAAGATGAAATCCGAGAGTTGATTACTGGTTATTAGTAGAGATGCACCGATTGCAGTTTTCTTGGCCGATTCCGATTTTGTTTCTAAGAACTATAATTGACAGCATATATAAACAAAAATCTATGCAAATTTCAACAAAACATTATTTACATAATAAAATAAATTATTAAACATTACAATTTCCCCAATCTGGACTAATTTACAGCTTTTCACTTACTTAAACAACTCTCAAAATAAAGTGCTCTGTGACTGGAAAGAGGAAGAAATAGTTAACTTAAAAGGAGTTGCTGTATGTAACAAAACAGATGTCGTTTCCCACTATGTTTATAAATGGTAATTTTTTCCCCCTAACCTTATTAAATGTGTCATCTTTCACATCAAATTCTTACTTTGTTTCAATTAATTCAGTTAGCATAATAAGAAACTGTAGAGTTGTTACCATTCAAATGAAATTAGTATTAACAAACTCTATCTTTCCACTGCAGAGGAAACAGAAGCTGCATCTGAAGTGTTATTAGATGCATTTACAGACAGTTTGATGAAGCTGAGGTGCCATAAATGCATTTACACTGCAAAGTTTCAAATGCTTAAATAATTTTATAAGATTAATGTTTGACATATTTTTTTAAACATACAAATAAATGTAATGATACTTTTAAATTTGACTAAACCACCAGTAGGTGGCGGCAAGTGTCTGTTTTAATGAACGAGTCATTTATTCATTCACTCAACCGATTCGTCAAACGGCTGATTCATTCAGAAACGAGGCAAGTGACTGTCCTTATGAACGGGCCACTGAATCACTGACTCACTTGATTCATTCAAAAAAATGGATTCATTCAGTAACGAAACACTGCTGTGTTGCTCGGAGACACGAAACACTTCTGCTGTGGCTTCGATCTGAACTATTTTTGTCGGCGAAATTGAGCAAAAACAGTCAATGTTTTGTCTAAAATCTAAGTCACTTAATTTTAACTTGTCTATTGAAATACTATTGTATAAAATCAATAGTATTTCAGTCACATTGCAGTTGGGCTGATATTGATATTCGGGGAAACATCATGGCCGTATAATGTTGCTTACCTAAATCATATTTTGTAAATATCTTTATTTTTTCTACTGTAGTATGCATCTATAAATTTCTATGAGTTACTTTGTGTGTGCTGTCTCTCTCACATATTCACTCAGGCTGTGCAAGCCTCATCTGTAAAATAAAATAAAAAAATACAGGTACAAAATCTTACCAAACTTAAAAGGAAAGAGACTCATACATGGTTTTATACAATTCCCCAAGGAGTTGATTATCTTTGGATAAGTGTTTTAAAGATTCTAAGTATTTTTTACATTCATTTTTAAAGCAATTTAAAGAGGGTTTACTGTTATTCCACTTACTTGTGTGCATGATATTTGCCCATTGTAATAATAATGTTTAACATTAATGACATCTTTTTCGACAGACCATCTGCATAAACCAAAACCTGAAACAAATTTAGTGATGGAATCTCAGTGTTGATATCAATATTTAACCAACTGAAAAGAACCTGCCAGAACTTCAATGTTATTGGACAAGAAAAAAATAAATGTTCAATGGTTTCAGGCTCTTCTAAACAAAAAGCACAAAGGATCTACCTCAAAATGGAATATTTTACGTAAAATTTCAGCAGCTGGATACACATTATTAATAATCCTAAACTGAATATCCTTAATTTTAGGTAGAATTGGCCATTTAAGATAATTACAGAATTTGTTTTTAAATATTTCATTTTCAAATTGTTTTAATTTTGAAGGTGTATTGAAATCTGAAAATATCTTACATTTTAATACATTCCCTATTACTTTGTTCTTACATTTTTTTGTCTCCAATATATACTTCTCCAATCTTTAACTCGGGCAGTTTAACAGATACCTTTGAATATGTAAGAGTGTTTTGTATTAATTGTTTTAAAGCAAGAGGGATGGCAGTGGCAGGGAAGTATTACATTCTCTAAAGGAACATTTTATCTAAAATTTCTCCATGAATGCATTATGCTGAATGATTTGACCAGTTTCATCTAAAAGATCTACAACATATAAAACATTTTTATGTTTATAATGTTATTCTAACTTGTTGGTAGCAGTGTCTTTTCTTCTTCCTAACCAATGCACTGTATCCACCGACTGCCGGAGCTTCTCCACTGACCACGGAATCACCCGGGTAAGAATTCCAATCACCGTTTCTCTTGTATTCTCTTCTTTCCTTCTCTGGAAGACCGATCAGTCTGAGATCCCATCTTCTCTTGTATCTGGCGTGCTCCAAACACTGCTGCCTCTGTGAGATGTTCTCTTTCCCCAAATCTGCTACTTCTTTTTTCAGTTCGCCAATGTCTTCTTTATTCTCTTTAACTGCGTATGCATTTTCCTCCATTGTCTTTTACATTTTTTTCAGTCGTTGATTTTGCTCGTCAAATCTCTTAATCAGAGTCTGAATTCCATCGAAAATCACTTCATTTGTTATTTCGTCTGTTTGTTTGGCTTTGTCTTTTGCCTTTGTTCTTGCTTTCTTGGGGTTCGGGCTGGGCAGAGGTGTATGGTCATATCTTGTTTTGGCAGTTTGTACCATCATATCTTCAATTTCTTCTTCATCACATGCCTCTGTGAGAGCATTCAAGTTGTAGTCATGGTCAACTATCCCGGTGTCTGCTTGGTTGATGTTTGCCATTGTTTACATTTAAGAAAAATGAGAAAACTTGTGTTTGTAGCACAACAAGTCCACAAATTGAATCAAACTTGAAAGTGACTTAACTATTGGTTGGTTTTTATGCCAGAGATATCAGTTTTAGGATGTTTTCACGCTATTTTTCTCAGAGCCTGCATAAACGCGACCGCTCACTCCGCCATCTTGGAATTCCCCCTAAAACACTGACCTAAAATCACCCGATTTGAAGCGAGTCAGTCACATGGGATTAGTTTTTATGTTAGGTGTATGTAAATTCATTTTTACTTCAGATGTTATCGGCAATGTTTATGGTCTTTTTGGGCAGGATAAGTGATATATTTAAATCGTTTAGGTGGGTGTGTCTGCTGCGCATAAAAGTTATTGTTTAATATAATAATTAGAAAGTTATTGAACGCGGAAATGTGTGAATGTTGTGAATGTGCGAATATAAAACCAACTTTACCCATGTCCTGCTGACACAGGTAATGTTAACTGATCCAACACAAAATATAGCCAAATTATTTATGTATGTAATTATTCAGGAATTATTAAACATGAACGTACTTGTATCAGAAATTTATGTGAATATTCAATGAATACAATAGCCTCTGTTATTTTATTGCTCTATGTTGTACTGAAATGAAAGCTTAACTTACCATCTTGGAAATAAAGCGTCATGTCTTTAAATCCGTACTGTATGTAGTCAGTTATTTCTCTAAATAAATTAATTGTGATGTGTATATTTTTAATGTCCTGATTGAGCAGCATCTATTTCAGATACTCCAAGATTGCGCAAATATGTTTAACCTTACTAGCATTACCGTTTCCATGTAAAATGTTATATATTTGCTAAATTAATCATTTATTTAACCACTGTTTAAATCATTACCTCCTTCAAAACGAATGCTATTAACTAAATCGTTGTTGAAACATTTGCAGTAAGCCTACTGTACGAATAAAAACACTATAACAAAATTACATAAACAATAGGGGCGGCACAGTACACAGATGTGATGGTTCGGTATGTACCTCGGTTCGGGGGTCACGGTTCGATACGATTTCGGTACAACAGGGAATAAAATAATCTACCATGCTCAGTGTCTTATCATGTATTTTGAACAGACAGAACAGACACATCTAGATGTGAAAATACTAAATATTATTACACGTTATATATATATATATATATATATATATATATATATATATATATATATAATCTGTTTTGTTTTCATTGTGAGTGTACACAAATAAAAGCAGACCTTTATACAGTGATTATTAATAAGACAAGTGTTTAAAGTTGATTCTGCTGGTATAAGGAAACGGTTGAAGTGATCGTGCCGGAACACACACACACACACACACACACACACACACACACACACACACACACACACACATCAGTTCCAGCATTGCTAACTTGACAGCACAGTTGGTACTTTATCAAAATAAAATACAGTGAGCCAAACATTAGCACACCCGCCTCTGTGTCACCGTTGAAACGCGACTGAAGTACAAAAACCTATCATTTACATATATAATAGTTTAGCATTCAGATACGTTACATCACAAATATGGAAATATTATGGAATATTTGGATTTGTGCCGAATGACAGAGGTAGGATACACAAGCACATAGCCTCATTTCGCAAACAGTTGAGTGCGCAAGCCTTTAAAGTATACTCCCTTGTCCAGTGGCGTAACTTGGTAATGACGGGCCCCAGTGCAGGCTATTATGACAGGCCCGCTGGGCTGCACGGTTATGAAGCACATACAAACACACAGCACTCGTGTCTAAAAGTGAACCCACATAAGCGAATTTGTGCCTAACCTAATTCATTTAGACCTACTAAAATCAGTATCTTATCTGGCTCTTATATTAAATTGAACAGTTCTCTTTGCGTGCGTCTCTCTCCAACACACACACAAACACACAGGAATCACGGCAACCACATTCCTTTCCGAGAGGCGGGCACAACCATCTCGCGGCACGCATGGTCGGATGTACCGAAAAGAAAGAAACATCTCCATTCGATACGAAATTCGTTGGTCGTTGGTCTCGCATGCCAATTCCGTCCGTGTTTTGACTTCAGTAGTAAATAAATTTTGGTGAATACAAACAACGTGATTATTTTTCATGAGTCCAACTTCCCGTCGCGCATAAGAGACGTGGTCAGTAAGGGAAGTCGTCTTTCACTATTGTAATGTTGTTAAATATAGAAAAACATTTTATGTTTAAATAACTAATAGCATAATTCTTAACCTTGAACCTTATTCTTGAAACACAAAATGACTAATAAAAAGGTGTCAAGCACCAAAAGCAGCCCATATTAAATCTATAAGCTGTCTTTAATTGAAAAATATGCATTTTCATGCACTCTCTCTCTCTCTCTCTCTCTATATATATATATATATATATATGTGTGTGTGTGTGTGTGTGTGTGTGTGTGTGTGTGTGTGTGTGTGTGTGTGTGTATACGGTTACTCTCCCCCACCCCTCGTAATGTTATGGTCCCGTATTTTCATTCTCTGAAGTTGGCAACCCTACTTCACACAGATGATCAAGCGTTTTGTTTTGGTAAAACCACAAAACAAAATGCACACAAACGTGTACTTGCTCTTGATATACAATCACTGATGAACACTGCTTTGGTTTTAATGAGAAAAAAAAATAAATAAATAAAACCTATACGAGGGTGGATTAGAACCCGCAACCTCAGAAATGCTTGACAAAAGTTCTAACACTAGACCATTAAAGCACACAACAATCATTAGCAAAAAAAAAAAAAGAATCTCAGCATGAATTATATTCTATTATTAATATTTCTATATATATATTAATATTGTAACTTCGGGCCCCCCGCTGCACGGGCCCCAGTGCGGTTGCACTGTCTGTAGTTACGCCACTGCCTTTGTCAGTCTATGTGAGAGACGCGTTCAGAATCAACACATGGTCACTGTCTAGTGGGCTTTGTTTTCAAGCACGCAACTCATGGCATTTGTCTATATAATTTGATCTTTACCTCTACTATACCCAATGAGAACCAGGGGCTTTATAAAGACACCCGTGTAGCACTCGCTGCTTCTGTTTCCTGAACTTATAAAGTAATTTGAAAACCTTATGTGAGACGTAATTTCACAAACAGCGTGAGTGAATCACCACGCATGCTCTCTCTTTCTCTCTCAAAATGCGCAAAAGGCTTCAAATCAATTCTCGTCTGCACTATAAGCGAGCTGCTGACAGGAACTGTCACTTGCACAATCGAGGCAGGGTCGCGTCATCACTATAGTTTATCAATTGCATTTCTTTTACATTCTTGCCAGTGTTTAAGCCATTCAGCGTGCGCGTGCGCACACACACACACAACGGCAGGCAGGGCCGTACGCAGGTTTTTATAAATACCGAGGTCCCAAAATGGAGATTGTTAGGGGGGTTCGGGGGCATGCTCCCCTGAGAAAATTTTGATTTTCCTGACCTACAACATGTGTGCATTTTAAGATGTTTTAAGGCTCATAAATTGGATAACAATATAGGTTTAAAACCAAGTCAATGGGCAGTAGCATAAATTATTTTTCAAGATAACAGATTCTTAAACATGAGAATCAGATTAAATGTTGCAATGAATGATCCACACTACAAACTGGAAATAGAGAAGATATAGTTTGTTTATTTTTGCCAATACACAATAACATATCCCAAACAGGAATGGCCTTAAGAAATATCTGACAAGAACAGGTGGTCACTGGTAGTGTGAGGTAGATGGAGAGAATGCAGTGGATGTTGGGGTAGTACTGCATGTCTATGTGATCCAGTGTTTCTTTTGCTGTTTATGCCAGCACCGTTTGAAGTTGGTTGTTGTAGTGTATTCTGCCTCTTTCTGAAGAATTACGCACAGTCTTGGAGTTTGGTGCCAGAAGAAAAGACTTTATTTTCTATACAGCGAGAATAAAGCCGAGATCATTTCTGCAGAAAAGTCTCTCGAATGTCTCTGGGCTCTGGTATATATACAAGATTTTAAGGCGGGAATTCTATACATTAGAAGCCCCTCTCATGCATACCATTCTACATTTCGCTTGCGTATGCAATCCTATCTCTTCTTTGGGAGCTGAGACTTCCTAGACTTGTTATGGTAAAGGAAAAAGCTCCCCTATATTCTTCCAGATGTTTCCTGTTTGTACATTTTAGCCACGTAGGCACTTTTAACACAGAGGCCTTTAGAATATAATGGAGGATAAAAATGATATATAAATGATATATAAATGGCAAGATTCACCTTGATTATACTTGATTAATTCAGATCTTTAACAATAAAAATCTTCTTCATTCCTCCCTTTGAGACTTTATTAAGTCTCACAATTGCTTACGACTTCCCAGAGTGCTACTTCATAATTCAGTCCCTTCAGTTAACACTATCTAGTGACTAAATGAGTCACACAGTCTTATCATCAATGACTAGAAGATGCAGCAGCACTCTGGAGGAAAATCAGAACCAAACGTCTCTCTCTTTAATTGACTAAGAGAGAGTAAAAGATTCTGTCTCCTTTCCCTCTTTATCATATAGAAAACAATGTTATAAGCATGAGCGTGCATTTGGTTCAGCGCTTGCCTGTGGATGTCACAGTTATGCATATTAAAACATAAAAATACATTCAAAATATAATACATTGAATATTCCAAGAAATAATAGTTCGGATCCATTGATCTTCAGCCCAGATACCTTGCGCATCGTAGAGGGCCATCCATGGGCATAAGTCGTGCTAGTTCTTACACCCCGGATTTGGCTTTTCTTTACACCTCTTCTTCATAGTCATCAGAGTCGCTGGAACTGTCCTCCAAAGTTTGTTCATTTGAGGTCAGCTTGTTTAGCAATCCTTCATAATACTCATCCAAGTTCCTTTCTGTGATTATTCGTTGATCACTTGGGACTTTTATCATTTCCATTTGTTTAACAGTAGCATTGACGACCAACGTTCTCAGTACTGGTAATACACAACAAAATAATAATCCTCCCATTACTACAGCAGCTCCTAAAAACATTCCCAGTTTAGCAAGCCATGCTCCCCATGCTCCAAATTTCAAATCAAACCAATCCCATATCCGTTGGTCCCTTCCTGCATTTGCTGTGACTTCAGCTCTTAATTTTTTAATTTTAATCATCACTTCACTAAAAGCTCCTCCAGGGGCAGTATTATTGGGTATGAAAGTGCAACATTGATCTCCAAACATGATACAGACTCCTCCCTTATCAGCTAAGAGCCAATTCAGGGCCTGTCTGTTTTGCCATGTCATTCTACTTGTCGCATGCACTTGTTCTCCTAATAGGGTCAACGCATCGTCAGTGTAATTAATGAATCTTTGTTGGTTATAATAAATGTAATTAATCCACTCTACATTTTTGTTAGGCGTGATCCAAACAAATATTGATTCAAAACCTGCTTTCACTTCATCTCTTGCCTTAAATTCGTTAGGAATCCCTCTCGGTTGTCCAATTGAGTCTAAATATACTTTGGGGTCCGGCTCATAACCTCTTTTGATTCTATTGTCTTCCTTGCTTTCGCTTTGTTCTGTTCCCCATTGTGCCATGTTAAGTTCTTGAAGTAATCTTACTCTTACGCACATACCTTTCCATCCTACCGGTAAAGAAGGCAACAATGTATCACCTCCACAGATCCAAAAGAAATCTGCTATTATTAGTGATTGGTCTTCATAAATTTCTATAGAAGGCAAGGCAATAGTTTGATTTTCACATTCTTGAGGTGTTATTTTATTACCTTTCTTTTTTCCAAGTGCTAAAAGTTCTGGAGCTCTAGCAGGAAGTCCAGACTTCCAAGAATTTTTCTTATCTATATGCCAAACTATAGCACATTTGCCCTTGAACTTGCCTACATCTTGTGTTCCTTTCGGTTTATGAAAGCACTCATATTCTTGTTTATAATCTATGCCATACCATTTTGGAATCTCTACTTTCCTTTTTTCAATTTTTATGTATTGGCCGATGTCCGAATATTGACACCAAGATCCCCAGAGTGGTCTAAAAAAGTTACTTGTTAATTTAGGATTTCCTAAAAATCCTAGACATTCAGCAATACAATATGGTCTAGTGAAATCTGTCAAATGACAAAAGTTTCTCCCAAATTCGGCACATTTTTGGTAGTCATATGGATTTGGTACGGCTATTACTTTGTTTAACGGAGATTTGGAGCATAGCAAGCAATTTTCTTTCTTTGTTTCTCTTGCAGTAAAAGCTGCCCATTGATACCATTCATTATTTTGAGCTGTTTCCCATAATTCATCATTTTGACTAGCTTCTTCATCCCCTTGCATCTCATAATCTGTGTCTATATGATTTTTGATTAGCATTAGCTCTGTCGAGTTGATATCTTTACCACTGTTCTCCAAAGGTTTAAAAGTTAATTGAAGGGAAGTCTGGTTGCTTTCTATTGGTTGAGCTTGGAGTTGCATTATTAGATACATTAAGCATAAGAGGATCTCCAACCACATTGTCAGATTCGTTCTCTTCCCTCGCCTGTTCCTCCGACTGGAAGACTGGAGCTCCTTGTGAAATCTTTTCTGTGCTGTCTTTTGTTTGCACTTCATCCTGTGTTCTGGGCTCCTCCTTGTCACTCTCTGTCACGTTGTCCACCTGTCTGTTTTCCTCCCTTTCTGTCTTTTTCCTGGGAACTCTCGTGCAGTGGTTTAGATGATACCAAGTTGTACTTCCCTCCACTTGTACTGCTGTCGGAGTTGCTCTCACCACTGTGTACGGACCCTCTCTCCTCGGCTCATTCCATTTTCTCCGGAACACCCTCAGATATACTTGGTCACCTGGAACAACTGGACACGTTGTCTCCGTCTCCTCGCTGGGCTCTTTTCTTTTTTCCTGTGAATAGATAGCTTTATGTATGGCAGTTAGTTTCTTCATATATGAACGAAGTTCCATCTGTAACTGCTCTAGAGGCGGTCCTTTGTAGGGACCTCTACAATGTGGCGCTGGCATAGGACGACCTGTAAGAATTTCATGAGGTGTTAAATGCGTGGTGCGGTTAGTTTGCATGCGATAGCTCATTAGTGCTAGAGGTAAAGCATCAATCCAATTAAGTTTAGTACTTTCACATATTTTGTTTATTTTGGCCTTGATAATTCCATTCAATTTCTCTACCTGTCCTTGACTTTGAGGATGGTAAATGCAACCTAGTCTTTGTTTAATTCTTAATTGTTGCAACACTTGTTTTACAGTTTTTTGTATGAATGCCGAACCATTATCTGAACTTATTTCTGATGGTATCCCAAATCTAGGAATTACTTCTCTTGTTAGAAATTTGATTACTGTCCCTGCTCCTAGATCTGCTGACGGTACTGCCTCCACCCATTTGCTAAATCTGTCAACAATCACCAGCATATATCTTTTCCCTTGTACCCGCTTTATCATGTCCACGTAGTCCATGACCAGATGTTTAAAAGGCCCTTCAGGCACTGGTATATGCCCTATTGGTGTTGTTATCCCTTTTCTCACATTGTACTTTGCACAAATTTCACATGTAGACAAGAATTCATCTACCGTTGCATACAAATAAGGAGACCAATATCCTTGCTTTTTAATTTTTCTTACTACTTCCCCCCTTGCGCAATGGTCAAAACCATGCGCATCTGCGATAAGAATATTCAAAAGTGAAATTGGTGCAACCATGTGTCCTTCATGTGTACGCCAGATCTCTTGTGAGTCTTTTTTGGCCCCCCTTTGATGCCACATAGTTTGTTCGTAGGGGCCTGCTTGTTGTTGAATTCGAATTATATCACCCAATTGAGGTTGAGGTTCTATAAGTACTACAGGTGCTAATACTGCTATTTGACATCCTGAAGCCTTTTTTGCCTGTAAATCTGCTGCATTGTTTCCTTTAATGACATAATCATTTCCTTTTTTGTGTGCTTGGCATTTGATTATTGCTAATCTTTTTGGTAGCATCATAGCAGAAATTAATTGCCCTATTTGTTCACCGTGTTGGATGGGAGTTCCGTCACTCTTTTTGAAACCTCTTTGTTTCCACACGGCTCCAAACAGGTGACATACACCGTGAGCATATGCCGAATCAGTGAAAATGTTAGCAGTTTGTCCCTCTGCTGACTTACATGCAGCTGTAAGAGCTTTTAATTCAGCTAGCTGTGCAGAACAAGGTTGTACACAATGCTGTGATATTACAGGTACAAATTCTTTCTTGTCCTTCTTCACTACTGAATATCCTGTATGATTTCCTTCATGGTCTCTAAAGCTAGATCCATCTACAAAGTAAGTGACTTCTGCTTCAGGAATGGGTGTTGACTCAAGATCTGGTCGTAATCGGGTAAATGCCAACGACTCATTCACACAATCATGAGGTTTTCCTTCAAAAGACAAAGGGATCAAGTCTGCTGGATTGACTGTATGACATCGCTTAATAGTTACGTCTGGATATGTAAGTAATGAGGAGTAGGCCAAAATTCGAGCTTGTGTTAGAACAAATTTTCCCTGCTCTATTAATTCCACAGTTTTGTGATGAGTGTAAATGGTTACTGGGTACCCCATAGTTATTGTGGATGCTTTTTCATAAGCATAATATACTGCCGCTAGGCCCTGTTGGTAACAAGGAGGATATCCTTGAGCCACATTATCCAGCTTTGTGCTGTAATAAGCTATTGGCTGCTTTTTCCTCCCACTGCAAGTCTCTTGCATCAGTACTGCTGATGCATAACCATCAACTCTATTGGTCACATACAGATGAAACATTTTATTATAATTTGCTGTTCCTAGTGCAGGTGCCTGTTGTAATTCTTTTTTCATAGTTTCAAATGCCAGTAGTGCATCTGTATTCCATATTAATGGATTGCTTAGATGCTGAATTCCTGCCTGTTTCATCATTTCTCTCAATGGTCCTGTTTTTACCGCATAGTCTTCTATCCAGTCTGAACTAAAGCCAGTCATTCCTAGAAAAGTCATCATTTGTCCTACTGTTTGAGGCATCGGCGTTTTACTTATACCTTCTAATTGAGTGGGTGCTATAGCATGTGTGCCAAATGCAATCAACCTGCCTAAGTATTCAACTTGAGGTTGACAATACTGTATTTTGTTTTTGGACACTTTGTGTCCTCCTTGAGCCAATTTTGTTAACACTTTAATTGAATCTCTGTGACATTGTTCTAATGTAGATGCAGAAACGAGTAAATCATCCATGTACTGTATTAGCGTTCCGTCTATTACAAGATCTTCTAAATCGGCCTTTAATACTTGATTGAATAAATGAGCCGAATGTTTGAATCCCTGAGGTATTCTTGTATAGGTATACTTTTTTCCTGCATAGGTAAACGCAAACAGGTATCTACTCTCCTCTGCTAATGGCACGCTGAAGTAGGCGGAGCAGAGATCAATTACAGTAAAGTATTTGGCATCAGGAGGGACATTCGTTAGCAACGTGTGTGGATTTGGCACATCAGCTGGTAAATCTTCAACTATTTCATTGATTGCTCGTAAATCATGAACAAGACGCCATCGGTTTTTGTCTGCTTTAAGTATAGGCATAATTGGAGTGTTACAGTAACTAGACGTTTCTATTAAAACTCCGGCTTTTACTAAACCTTCAATATTGTCTTTTATTCCTGCCTCAGCCTTTGGTCGCAAAGGATATTGTGCTTTTCTGGGTAGACGTGCGTCTGGTTTAAGTTGAACTCTTACAGGATTAGCTGATTTTATTAATCCAATATCTGTGTCATGTTGTGACCAAAGTTTAGCTGGTACTTGACTCTCCATTTCCACAAACAATTCAGTCTCAGTATTGTTTAGTAATTCAGATGTTGTGGTCATTTGTGTCAAATTCTTTTGACTGATTTCTACTTCCTGTGGAATACCTAGCAAACTGGTTGCACACAAAATTTTGATGTAATTTTTGTCGGCTGAATGAAAAATCAACTGATGTTCTGTTGATTCCCATTTGCTTTTTCCTGCTTCTCTCATCATTGGTCCTAAATGTTTTGTTTCCCAGTTTTTTCCTACATATATTGCAATATGTGGGACGGAATCAGTTACATTGAACCATTTTTCAACAAATTCACTGTTTGGAATATTTAAAGCTGCTCCTTGTTTACCTATTATGTTATGCTCAGAGACTGTCTCGACTTTTTGACCTTTCGTTTCTTCCTGCCATTTTTGTTCTATTTTTTCATCTCTATTCGGATCATAGATCATTGTACAATGAAATTCTGATTTTGTTAACCTTGCTTCCGGAATCTGTGCTTCAATAAACTTTCCCCATTTGTTTACTGTTTGTCTCACATCTTGTTCTATCTGTCCTATCCAATAGACATTTGCTTTTGGCTCTGCAACCACCATTTGTGTTTCTGTTCCTATTGCATCGATAAATATTCCTTCTGGAGAACACCAAATTTGTAACCCCAATTTGCATAATGCATCTCTTCCTAACAAGTTGATAGGAGTTTGATTTGATACAAGAATGGGCATTGTAATACTTTGATTTTTTGTTTGTAGACACACTGGAGCTGTCATCGGAATTAATTGCATTTGTCCCGAGAATCCTACTGTCTTTGTGAATTTTCCAGACAAGGGGAGATGTGAAGCATATTTTGAATTTAAGCAAGTAAAAATTGCTCCTGTGTCTAGCATCATGGGTGTGTTTTTACCCTCTATTTTAATTTGCATAATAGGCTCTTGATCTGCTTTAGTTGTTAAGGTTAAGGTTGTTAAGGTTCCTTCCTTAACATTGGTAACTGGTTCTCCCCTGTAGAATTCTCTGGGCACCCCTAGTATCCCTGATTTGGTCCCCTCCACGGATTAACAGGGCCTTCTCCTGTACCTCGATCGGACTGCTGCCAACCTTCTCCTCTGCCCCCTCGAGGGTACTGCTGGTATGGCAAGGTGGGACAATTATATCTGATATGTCCGGGCTGATTGCATATCCAGCACAAATCTGGAAGGCCAGTATAAGGTCTGCCTCTTCCTCTCTGGCCTCTCTGCATTGGTCTTTTTCTCCATCCCATTGGAGCTGGCTGTTGGGGGTAAACATTAATTATGGGCACAGGAAGTTGGTGTGTGTTCGGGGGGCCTGCTGTAGTTGGTTGAACAGTTGGTTGCGGAGTGCTTACAGGAGACATAACTGTCATTTGTTCCTCTCCCTCTTTCACCATCGGAGCTTGAATCTTTCTCTTATTTTTCTTTGTCAGCTCTTCAAGCTGTAGTTGAGTTAGCTTGCGTTGTAGCTCTTTCTCTTGGGTTTTGAGCTTTAGTTCATTCTTTCTGTGTTGCTCCACTGCATGCATCACATGATCACAAAATTCTTTATGAGTTTTTGAGTTCAAGCCAACAACATCTTCTAGCCTGCTCTTTACGGCTAGAGGCATGGCATCAATTACAGCTTGTCTGAATAATGTGGCCATTAGAGCATCCCCCTCAGGATTTATTTCAGTCTCTTGTTTCCAGTTTTTTAACTGTCTCTGGATATACACGGCTGGATTTTCGGCCTCTCCCAGCTCGTCCCCTCTGAGCGTCTTGGGATCCAGTCTGTTCGGATACTCAAGTCGCAATGCTTGCCATACGGCTGGACGAAATGCATCAAAAACCATCCCATCCATGTTGTGGGAGTTCACGGCTCTGTCTAGAGCGGCTGTTTGCAAAATTTCATCCAACTTTGTCCCTCCTATTATTTTTGCCAGCAATGCTTTAATGTCCCCCACAGCCAAAAGTTTGCCCGTTGTTTCTTCCTCAAACACCTTAATCCATTTCCCCGCCCCCTCGTTAATTTCTGGAAGGCGCGTCACCAGTCCTTCGAGGTCTTGAGAAGCCCAAGGAACGTATTGTCCCTGCGCACCTTTAATTAAAATCGGAAGTTGTGCAGCTAGCGGTCTTTCCCTTCCCTGTTCCCACTTTCTTGTATCAAATATTTCTCCTTCAACATTAATTTCCTCATTGCTGTCGAACAGCTTACTTCTCTGTCTCTCCAACTCATTTTCCTTTTGAATTTTCTTGCCTGATTCTCTAATTTTTTTACCTAACTCCTGTTCAATCATTTCTACTTGTGCTTTAATTTCACGATCTTTTCTCCTTAATCTTTCCAACACTTCCTCATATCTTGTTTTATCTTCCTGGTCTGACTTCATTAATTCTAATGCCATTCTGGCTTGTTTGTAACAATCCATAGTCAGATATTTTTCACTCTCCCTTTTCTGCTCTCTACTCCCTGCTTTTACATCCGGTTCAAGCTCAACTTGACCTTCGACCTCTATTCCTCCCAACACATCAACTTTTCCCTTGAGAAGCGGTAACTGTTTTTCTCCTGACGGATAAGGAGGAGGTTGAGGAAATAGCATCTCTTTTTTGCATGTTTCTCTGTCTGCTTCCTTTAAAATCTTCCTGGCCTGCTTTATATTTTTTAACGTGTTCTCACCCTCCTTTTTAAACATAGCCAACACTTCCTGTTCTTTCTCTCTCTTACCCTCTCTTTTTTCACGTTTTTTGCTGACACTTTTAGTTTTGTAATTTTTTATCAAAGTTTCCATTTCCTCACACAACGCTACATCAAATGTCCCTTCCTTTGGCCATTTTGTCATTTTATTTTTCGTTCTTTTTTGCCATTTGTCTGAGATTTTGTTTATCATGTCTTTACACAAAGGATATTTTAATCCTAATATTTCTACCGGAGTAGCGGCCATATTTTCTCTTTCAATCTGTTTAGTTTTATTCGTTTTATACCATTTATTTTATATAAAAATTTTGTCACTTTTTTTTCAATTTAATCTTATCCTTTATTTAATGACTTGCTCCTTTTACTTCAGTCTTTTATTCAATCTGATGTATATACTCTTTCTTTATATTTTTATTTTATGATCACGCAGTATTCATAAAATCTTTAATAATTTTTATTTATTTATTTTTCAATTATCTGTTGCCTCGTCTGTTTAGTTTAGTGCACACTTATTATTTTTAATGTTCTTTATTTAACTTCTTATGTTAATATCTCTTCTCCACAGCGCTGCTCTTAGAAATTTTTCTCTCGCTCCTTTTCTCTTTACACAGACACCCAACATAAGATCTTATAACACATCTGGATTCAATCTTTATTGACCCTATTCCTATAAACACTCATACCACTAAGTCCCTTTATTTTTATTTACTCTTTATTTATTTATTAAGGGCTCATACATTCATACAGCATCCTTTTATTTATAAGGATTTCCTTGCACAAATTATCCCTTTATTTTATAGGGCTTATCAATCATTCATCCCTTTTGGGTGTGTCAAGAGCTGCGGCCCTTCTCCACTTGGGAAAAAAAGGCACACTTCTCTCTCCAAACCCAATCGGAATTTATTAGTTTTCTCATACACTCTCAGTCTTTCACACCCACACGCATTCGGACACGGACACAGTTTCAAACACTCTTCAAAACAAAACGACAAAACAAAACTTTTTCTCTCGAGTATTCACCTGCTCCAGAATACTGGTTTTCTCACTGCAACCCCTCTTTATTCTCCCTTTCTCAGTAAAAAAACAAGATCCTGCCAGGAATTTCCATAACCTACCTAAGCTGACCTCTGACCTCAATCAGAGCGGTATCCGTAGGTCTCGCGCGCTCATTCTATTTTATCTGCTTCACGTTCATTTCTGTCCCTTCAGGCCCAGTTTAAATAAACACAGACCATTGCTAGCAATGTACGTCTGCCTACACCATCCAGTTTCAATTTAGGCTACTTATCAAGGCCATAAACAATAAACTAGATAAATGCATGCAGTTATTTCTTCTGGAATAAAACTCCCTCTTGTTCTTTTCTTTAAATTTAGAATTTTGGAAGAGCAAAATTTAAGTGTCTTACCACCCAGAGCAGACTGGCAAACATCACAAAATTATATAAGCAAAAATGCTTACCTGTGGCCACTTTTTTTGTGCTGTTCGTCAAAATTCTGCTCCAAGCGGTCGTCCACTCTGCTGCTCTGTTCCAATCCTGTTCGTGACGCCAATTGTAGTGTATTCTGCCTCTTTCTGAAGAATTACGCACAGTCTTGGAGTTTGGTGCCAGAAGAAAAGACTTTATTTTCTATACAGCGAGAATAAAGCCGAGATCATTTCTGCAGAAAAGTCTCTCGAATGTCTCTGGGCTCTGGTATATATACAAGATTTTAAGGCGGGAATTCTATACATTAGAAGCCCCTCTCATGCATACCATTCTACATTTCGCTTGCGTATGCAATCCTATCTCTTCTTTGGGAGCTGAGACTTCCTAGACTTGTTATGGTAAAGGAAAAAGCTCCCCTATATTCTTCCAGATGTTTCCTGTTTGTACATTTTAGCCACGTAGGCACTTTTAACACAGAGGCCTTTAGAATATAATGGAGGATAAAAATGATATATAAATGATATATAAATGGCAAGATTCACCTTGATTATACTTGATTAATTCAGATCTTTAACAATAAAAATCTTCTTCATTGTTTACCTTCCATCTGTGAATCTCTCCTGTTCAGTGGAGTCTGGTTGAGGGAGGACTTCGATGTACCATGACACCATCATTTCTTGCTTTTCCTTTGTGAGTTTTGACAGAGCTGAAGGTGTAAGGTATGCAGCAAGCATAGCTGGCTCAGAGATTTCCACAAACCTGGTGTTCAGTTGGCTTGTCACATGCTCAATAAAAGGGCAGAACAGATTGAGTCTGTAATGTTCTTCTATTGACTGTGATGGTGTGTTATCTCTGTTTTGTTGCCTGTTGATCACACGCTTTTTTACTGGAAACACATTAATGGTTCTGGCCATTTCCGTTGACTTTTAAAAAATTTCATGGAAGCCCTCCTCATTCCTTAGTGTAGAAATGACCTGAGCCACCTCTCTGGCCTCTTTGTAGGCAGTCATAAGGTCCATGTTTGGTGACTGTAATTGTTTTGTCAGTGGCTGGATGTAGCCTAGAATTTTGCTTGTTGTGACTGCAGTGACAATTGTGTCAAATGACTCTATACTGTGTCATAGGTTGCTAGCTTTGTTGGCATTGGATGATGTTCCTGATACTATTTCTATGATGGCAGAGTGGACTGCATTGAAGTGATCCAGAAAAGCACCTACTGTCTTCCCTCTGGAGCCCCAGCGTGTGTCTGACATTAGTGGGATGCCTCCTGTTTTTCTTTTGTCACTGGCCTGTGTTTCCTTGCTTCCTTGTTGTTGCTCTTGTAACATGTTCTTTCTAACAGCAGATGCAGAGAAAAATGCTGCAACATTCTCAATTGTAGCCATGGTGTTCCTTATGAGGGGGATGTCAGAGCATCCATGGACAACCACAAGGTTAAGGGCATGGCTTCGGCAATGTGTGAACAGTGCCTGTGGTTGAAGCTCTCTAATCCATTTTTGTACTCCAGTCACATGCCCACTCATTGTGCTGGCTCCATCATAGCCCAGATATTCAATCTGCAGACCCCACTTCTCCATCTGTGAGAGGATGGCTTCTGTAATAGATGCAGCATCTTGTTTGGCAAGAGGACAAAAACCCAAGAACTCTTCACATATTTCGGTTCCATCGTTATGGTTTACCACGTCACCTATGAGTTCCTGGCAAGCAGACCATCATCAGTATATCCTTTATCGCTCTAAGTACTTCAGATACTCTCTCACCAATCTTCCCTGCTCACCCAACTGCTGAATTGAAATAAACGTCATAGTGTTATTTCATATCCTCTGTGTCTGGTCTACTTCCCGTAACAGAAGATCGGACCCCAAACAGAGTGATTCAGTATGAGTCGGCCGGATCCTTTCCAGGAACTCGTTGACAATCTACGACGTGTCCTCACTGCTACACATCCACCAGCGCCAGCCACCACTTCCGTATCCACCATTGCCAGTCCTTCTTCGCCGTTGGTTGCCAGTCCCATGGCCAGACCAGCGCCATTCTCAGCCCATCAAGGAGTATGCTTTGAGGTTTCGAACGCTCTTGGCTGCCAGCGGTTGGAATGAACGCTCATTAATCACCAATTAGCGCCAAGGATTAGAGCCCAGACTTCGCTTGCAGATGGCCAGTTACGATGACACCTTTGGCTTGGAGACTATGATCCAACATTCCACTCGTTGCTCCTCTCACATGCAATCATGCTTCGACGAACAAACCTCTTGGAACCGTTGCACTCCTTCATACCATCACCCAGAGACCCCTTTCCCTCCAGAAACAGAATCAGAACCCATGCAGACTGAGGCTATGTGGTTGGCACCCACTGAGCAGCAGATGCGAATATCTAAGGGATTATGTGATACTGTGGCGGCGGAGGGCATGTGATCTCTTCATGTCCCACTCGTCCACCTCGAATATTGGTGAGTTCCATCAAACCTATTCCCCAGAACATGTTCCCACTCACTATTGTGGTAACACTGATTACTCCCAATATCTCTCTTCCAGTCCATGCCCTCCTTGATTCGGGATCAGCCGGGAACTTCATATTTAGGAGCCTCTGCCGCCAGCTCAAGATCCCTACAGTGGTCAACTCAAAGACCTACCAAATCCAATCCATAACTGGAAAGTCTTTCAGTCATCATAACGTCAGGTACTTTGCTGGTCCCATAACTCTACGCGTGGGCCATCTACACGAGGAGAATATTCAACTTCTGGTTCTGGAGGAGACCAACATTGACATCATTCTTGGCCGTCCGTGGTTCGCAGTACATGAACCTCAACTAGCCTGGCATACAGGAGACGTCCTGAAGTGGGGCAACCAGTGCTTCCCAGATTGCTTCCCACGCCTGCCTCGACGATCTCCGCCAGCCAAACCTATTCTCTCTCTCGATGCCACGTCCATCGAGAGTCCTGTAGGCCAGCAATCTGTGGATATTCCCAAGGACTACTCCCACTTCAGTGACGTCTTTTCCCCGAAAAAGGCCTCTCAACTACCTCCACACCGGCCATGGGACTGCACGATAGATCTGCTACCGGGTGAGTCAGTGCCCAAAGGGAAAATCTATCCCCTGTCACTCCCAGAGCAAAATGCCATGGAGGAGTATATAGAAGAGGCTCTCCAACAGGGTTACATCCGCCATTCTACCTCCCCTGCTGCTTCAAGTTTCTTTTTTGTGGCCAAGAAGGACGGAGGGTTGTGGCCCTGTATCGATTACCGGTCACTTAACAATATTACAGTGAAATTCCGCTATCCACTTCCTCTCATCCCTGCAGCCCTGGAACATCTCCGTGGTGCCACTATCTTCACCAAGCTGGACCTCTGCAGCGCGTATAACCTCATCCGAATACGTGAGGGGGATGAGTGGAAAACTGCCTTCGTGACCCCTACTGGCCACTACGAATATTTGGTTATGCTGTATGGCCTAGTCAACGCCCCCTCCGTATTTCAGGACTTCATGCATGAGGTGCTCCGAGAGTACCTCCATCGCTTCGTCTTGGTATACATTGATGATATACTCATCTACTCTCGGAGCCTGGCCGAACATCGCCACCACGTTGCGGAGGTCCTTCAACGTCTGTGGCAGTTCCACCTCTTCCTCAAAGCTGAGAAATGCTCATTTCATCAACCATCCATACAATTCCTGGGATATCATATTGACAGTAGTGGCATTCGGATGGACGAGGGGAAGGTGGAGGCCATTAAGACCTGGCCACAACCCACAACCATCAAAGAACTCCAACGCATCCTGGGATTCTCCAACTTCTACCGCCACTTCATACAGAACTACAGTACCCTTACCAATCCACTTATGAACTTACTCCGCAACAAGCCCAAGTCTCTGTCCTGGTCCATAGCCGCCAATGAAGCTTTCGAGAAGTTAAAGACGTCTTTTACCCAAGCTCCCATCCTCGTTCATCCTGATCCAGAGAGACCCTCATTGTGGAAGTAGATGCTTCCACCACAGGTGTGGGAGCCATCCTTTCCCAGCAGCAGGGGGATCCACCTAGACTCCATCCATGCGCCGCCTTCTCCCGTAAACTCAGCCCGGTGGAACGTAACTATGACATCGGTAACCGGGAACTCCTAGCTATTAAGCTGGCCTTCGAGGAGTGGAGACACTGGCTTGAGGGAGCCAAACACCCATTCACTGTTCTTACGGATCATAAGAACCTGCAATATTTTAGGGAGGCTAAGAGGCTCAACCCACAACAAGCACACTGGGCACTATTCTTCACCCGCTTCAATTTTAAGGTCACCTACCACCCAGGTCCCAAAAACATCAAAGCCGATGCCCTATCACGACTTCATGCACTTGAGGAGGTAGAGGACCCACCCAATTCCATCATCCCAGAAAGTATGTTTATCTGTCCCATCCAATGGAATCCAGATTCTGCTCCCTCTTCCAATGTCTCCACGGCCACCCCGCCGGGCTGTCCACCAGAGGCACAATATATTCCTTGACTTCAACGCACTCAACTCATCCATTCAGCGCACTCCTCATTGGGCAAAGACCACCCTGGGGCCAGCGCGACCCTCTCGCTACTGAAAGACCGTTACAGGTGGCCAAACATGGTTAGGGATGTGAGAAGGCTCGTCCAGGGTTGTGAAGAGTGTGCCATCTCAAAGAGTCCTCGCCATCTTCCTGCTGGTAAACTTCTCCCGCTGCCTGTACCCAACCGACCTTGGTCACACCTAGGAGTAGACTTTGTCACTGATCTGCTAGTATCTGAAGTAACACATGCATTCTGGTCATTGTGGACAGATTTTCCAAGTCTTGTCATTTGATCTCACTCAAAAATCTACCCACGGCCATGGAAACGGCAGAGCAAATGTTTAACCACATGTTCAGGTATTTCGGCATTCCCGAAGATATTGTATCCGACTGTGGACCTCAGTTCATTTCCAGAATATGGAAGAACTTCCTCAAGCTCCTAGGTGTGACTGTCAGTCTATCGTCTGGGTACCACCCGCAGACCAACGGGCAGACGGAGAGAAAGATCCAGGAAATTGGACGTTTCCTGCGAACCTTCTGCCACGGCCACCAGCACTCTTGGAACCAGTTTATTGGCTGGGCCGAGTACGCCCAGAACTCCCTTCGTCAACAATCCACTGGACTCACTCCCTTCCAGTGCGGGCTCGGGTTCCAGCCACCTTTGTTCCCCTGGGACGGGGAACCATCAGATGTACCTGCAGTGGATTACTGGTTCCGAGAGAGCGAGAGGGTCTGGGAAAAAGCACACCACCATCTTCGAAGAGCTATGAGCAGGTGCAAATTGACAGCAGACCTTCGACGATCCGACTCTCCTCCTTACCAGCCTGGTCAGAAGGTCTGGCTGTCCACGGGACATCAGATTGCGCCTACCCTGTAAGAAGCTCGCTCCCAGATATGTTAACCCGGTCACATTTCAACTCATACTGCCCCCTCAATACAGGATTCATCCCACTTTCCACATCTCACTTCTCAAACCTTATCACTCTCCTTTCTCTCCATCCACAGAGCCTGGCCCGATTATGGAATCCCGTCTACGCTGATTCTGGAGGATGGAGCGGTCTACGAGGTCAGAACCATCTTGGATTCCCGACACCGTTGTGGTCAGCTGGAATACCTCGTAGATTGGGAGGGGTATGGACCGGAGGAGAGGTCATGGATTCCCAGAGACAACATCCTGGATCCAGCTCTAATGGAGGAATTCCACTCGAACTTCCCCAATCGCCCAGCGCCCAGGACCAGAGGTAAACCACCACATCGTCGGATCCCTCGGCCCTCAGGAGCGGGCCGTGGAGAGGGGGGTAATGTCACAGATCAGCCAGGCTCCACCACCAATCTCTCACAGCGATCACTGTCACCTGAGTTTTAACTCAAGGCACCTGCACGTCATCAACAATCAATTAAGCCAGCCCTACTTAAGCACACACCTCACATCAGTCAGTTGTCCGATCTCGCTTACACGAAGTGGACTCACACCTACTCTACACAGTTACTTACCTCAATATTACTTACCTCCTGTCCCTCGTTGGTCCTCCGTATCTCCTACGTCTGCCTGTCTTCGTCCGTCACCAAACTACTTCTCATTAGGTGTGCTGAAAAAGTAGGAGGTACTTTGGAAGAATTAGCCTTTTTCTACTTATTTGAAATAATATTTCTAGTTTTCAATGCTGGAAAAATTGTGCAATGTCTGATAATTTTCTTGACTTTGAACTCCATATTGCTAAAGTAAAATGTTTTTAATATAAAGGGTGCAGATAGTATGGGAGGTCCCTTATAAGAATTGGTTGTTGATTTTTTTTTTTTTTTTTTTTACTTATTAGAAAGCATAAATGTACAGTTTTATAATTCTATAATTAAAAAAAAAATAGCATGCTCTTTAAAAATGATACAGTAAAATGTTTTCCTCTGATGTATGTATAGAATATGGGAAATTACTTATAAGAATCAACTGTTTTTGTACTGAGATTACACAAAACAGATGTGTTAAAAACAACACAACCTGTTATATTTGAACACACCTGTGTGTCAAGTTAAGGACAACACATTTTGTGTTAATGTTAACTCAACCAGTGTGTTATTCTTCTTAACACAGGTTGATATTCTTCAAATATTTAAGTAGTGCACCTTTAAGAATAGCACATCTATGACACAAATTGTGTTATTTATGACACATTAGTGTGTTAAAAAGGGATGTGTTAAAAACAACACAAGCTGTGTTGAAACTTAACACCCCTGTGTGTTTAGTTAAGGACAACACATTTTGTGTTAATTAAATTTTAACACATATGCTATTCTTAACCAGTTACAATGAATGCAATACAAAAAAAAAAAAAATAAGCGCTTTTTTTAAATAATAATTTATATGTGGCTTCTCTCTGATCGTCTTTATTATTGTGAAGCTAGAGGAACGAAGAGCTTCTTTCTGATCGTCTTTATTATTGTGAAGAGAGAGGAACAAAGAGATTCTCTCCAATCATCTTTATTATTGTGAAGCAAGAGCACTCTAAAAAATATATTTGTTTCAAAATATTACATGCAATATTATTAATTAAATTCAACACATTAAAATTAATTAGAATTAATCAAATGAAATGCTAACAATTAACCATTCAAAATGAGTAAAATAGCATGAAAAAATTAAGTAAAATTCAAACAAAAATATTTGTTTCATTGGACAAAAAACACTATGCTAATGATACTATGTTATGCATGTCAGGCCATTAGTTGGCGATCAAGAAACACTGCGCAAAAACGTAATATGTATGCACATGACGTCACCTTTTTCACAAATTCATGTTTTTGTTGTTTATATGGAGATGATACAGGCATCGTGTTCAAAAGCTTGTGTTTCCAGGCCCCCAAAACTGAATTATTGAAGACACCTGATGTTAACACAGAATCACTGAAGGAGAAAATCATGTTTTACCATTGGGTCACCGTCACGGTGGTCAATGTTTGCTTTAGTTGGGTTCTTGACCCTTGACTCCTTAACATTATATTTTGTTTGGCTGCTGTTACAGAGTTAAACAACAGTTAGACAAGCCAAATGAGAAGGTGGTTTGGTGGTGTTGGTTTTGTTTTGACATCATCATCAGACCTGAATCTCTGAGTTGGATTTACCTTATCAATTTCTGCCATCCTGTGATTGTACAGTGTAATATCTGGAATTTTCAGCATAAACAGATTTTTCATAGCTCTCCTGATCAAATATTTAAAAAAAGCTATCATCTAGGCACACAGACATCAAGTATCAGCGTGAGAACCTCAACAATGGTGACCATCAAATGTTGCAGTGCATTCTGGGTGTCACCAATCAAAACTCATCAATAGCTCCCATCATGCATTGCATATTTTTAGAATATTTTAGAATATATTTAGTTCAGAGTTGATCTGTTTATCTGAATATGTTATTTATCACTGTTGTTGAGATTCATACTCTGATTCTTTATGTCAGAATGTGCCTAAAAAAAATATTTTTTTTTCTTTTGGGATCAGAACTATTTTTAAAAACCCTTTGGATTATACTGAAAATTTCAGACTTTATACTGTAGAATTACAGGACTGCTGTAATCAAAGTAAATCTAATTCAGAGATTAAGCTCTAAAAGAGTTCAGAGATTCAGGTCAAATGATGATGACAATACATAATCAACACCACCAAACCACCTTCTCATTTGGCTTGTCTAACTGTTGTTTAACTCTGTAGCAGCAGCCAAACAAAATATAATGTTAAGGAGTCAAGGGTCAAGAGCCCAACTAAAGCAAACATTGACCACCGTGACGGTGACCCAATGGTAAAACATGATTTTCTCCTTCAGTGATTCTGTGTTAACATCAGGTGTCTTCAATAATTCAGTTTTGGGGGCCTGGAAACACAAGCTTTTGAACACGATGCCTGTATCATCTCCATATAAACAACAAAAACATGAATTTGCGAAAAAGGTGACGTCATGTGCATACATATTACGTTTTTGCGCAGTCTTTCTTGATCGCCAACTACTGGTCTGACACGCATAACATAGTATCATTAGCATAGTGTTTTTTGTCCAATGAAACGAATATTTTTGTTTGAATTTTACTTAATTTTTTCATGCTATTTTACTCATTTTGAATGGTTAATTGTTAGCATTTCATTTGATTAATTCTAATTAATTTTAATGTGTTGAATTTAATTAATAATATTGCATGTAATATTTTGAAACAAATATATTTTTTAGAGTGAGGAACGAAGAGCTTCTCTGATCATCTTTTTTATTGTGAAGTGAGAGGAATGAAGAGCTTCTCTCCGATCATTTTTATTATTGTGAAGAGAGAGGAACGAAGAGCTTTTCTCTCGTGAACCTGTTTGTTCTTTTCATTTATCTGTTTATTTCTTGGATATATGCAGAGATTTGTGTAATAATATCAATAATAATAAATAATAAAAAGTTTAATTTATATGGTGCCTTTCCCAAGCTCAAGGATGCTTCACAATGACAAAAGCAAATAAACAATAAAATCATATAGATGGACAATAGACATTTGCCAAGTCCGGGACCTGTGATTGTAGTTGTATACCACAGTAATAAGGCTGCACTATATTGGAAAAAACTCACATTGCAGTATTTTGTTTTTCTGCAATATATTTTGCGAAAACTAAACAAAAATCAATAGGAAATAAACAAATTACAAGAATAGATAAATATAACAGAACAAAGATACAAATGAAATAAACAGTGTTTTATATTTTTCAGGTAAGTCTAACTGTATTCAGGTTCAGAACTTGATTAATCAAATGTAAAATAACACTGTATAGTCTTCACTGTATAAATTAAATGCAATAAATATGTTAAAGCTACAAAAGTGATTTTGTACAAACAAAAAACAAAATGTGTTTTGTTGTTTAATTTAGATTTGACACAGAAAGTAGGAACATTAAACTGCTGTAAACCAATATACTGTTACACATCCATTTTCTTTCGCAATAGTTTACCTTCACCTAAGCCATAAGCAGCTGTGTTTACTATAGCTGCTACATAGACCTTGAGCACTGAAGGCGAGCGTCCCTTGTCCAACAGCTCTTGTAGGAAGGACAATATCAACGATATATCACAGGAAAATGGGTCTGTACCGTGGCAGGTTGAGCACCAAGCGGAGAAGACAGACCATTTGAGGGCGTAGAGATGTCCTGTAGACAGGGCTTTAGCCTGAGAGATTGTGTTTTGAACGCTCTTGGGGAGGTCCGTGAGCTCCCATCGAGAGGCCAAAGGTGCAGAGCCCACAGCTTGGGCCCGGGATGCCACATTGTTCTGTTTGCCTGAGATATGAGGTCCCGTCTCAGGGGAATGGACCAGAGGGCTGCGGTGAGTAGCTGAGACAGCTCTGAGAACCAGTGATGATTCCTCCAGAATGGGGCCACTAAGAAAACTTTGTGTTTGTGTTCCCTAATTCGCCTGATGACCTGCGGGATCAGAGCAATCGGGGGAAAAGCGTAAAAGAGGAGGTTCGGCCAGTCGTGGGCCAACGTGTCCATGTCCTTCAAATAATAAGTCAGGCAATGAGAGTTGTCTTTTGAGGTCGAATAGGTTTGCCTTTGCTTTGCCAAAGATCTCCCAGATCTCCTGAACCACCTGCTCCACTCCTCTGAGGGGACGTTGCTCTTTGACAGCATGTCTGCACCCTGGTTCAGTCTGCCTGGCACATGCGCTGCTCTCAGCGAACACAGGTTGTGCTGAGACCATTCCAAGAGGCACTCTACTGGAACGAACAGGCGCCTCGAGGAGAGCCCTCCTTGGTGATTTATGTAGGCTACCACGGTCATGCTGTCCGAACGGACCAGAACACGGTGCCCCCTTAGATCTAGTAAGAAGGTATGAAGGGCTCGACACACTGCCCGCATTTCCAGGCAGTATATGTGGAGACTTCGTTCCTCTTTCGACCACAGGCCGAAAGCCGGTCGGGCCTCGCACAGAGCTCCCCCAACCCGTGTTGGATGCATCTGTCAAGACCACCTTCCTCCTGCGCCGATGCTGCTTTTCCAGCCGAGGTGTAGGTGCGTCCAGCAGCCTTCGCCGTCCAACCGATGGTTGTGGGCAGGCAAAGATGCACAGCCACTGGCTCGTCGAGAGGAGGCATCTTCTCATACTCATTTTCTTCAGTGCCATCTACTGAGGTGAGGGCGGATGAAGAGGAAGCACGCAGATGGGCCGAGTAGGGGGCGCACCAAGACCTGGTGAGTTCTTTGTGGACTTCCGGGAAGAACTGCGAGGCTCGCTGACGAGGGGCCTGATGATTTACCTGTCCTTTTACTTTCAATACTTAAGTATGTTTAATATAAAAACATAAATAAATGAAAAAAAAAATCATACTTAAGTACAATTAATATCACATACTTTAAAACTTTTACTATTAGAAGTAATATTCTAGATTTACATTTACATTTATGCTTTTAGCAGACGCTTTTATCCAAAGCGACTTACACTGCATTCAAGTTACAGTTTTTACATTTTATCAACTGTTGCTTTCCCTGGGAATCGAACCCATGATCTTGGCGTTGCTAGCGCCATGCTCTACGATTTGAGCTACAGAAAACACTATAGTGTTTATAGATGGTGACTTCAACTTCTACAATTTTCTGGTAAGATATCTAGTTTTACTTAAGTGTGGCTTTCAGTAACTTTATCCATCTTTGCGAATAACAAAGTATGTTCGTGACATGTTAAAATACATGCCGTATTATTAGCAGATTTATTAAATGTAAACATCAAACATTTGTATTTTCGTAAATGAAATGGTAATTTATTTATTTTTATTTTTTAATAGCTTCATGAAATTCAGTTTAAACCACTGGAGTCACAGCTGATAGTGAATTAAATTCAACTGTTTTTTCCCAAAATGCACTCATTCAGGGCTCTTCCATTTCATTACCCTATTTTTTTAAAGGATTTAATTTCCAAATACGTGACTCAGTGAATGCATCTGTCTCTTACTGTCAAGTTTAAACTACATATCAAGCATTTATTCGACACATCTCATTTGATCTTGAATGGGTGTGACATTGAATAAAGTTAATAAAGCTAAATAAAGCATGGCAAGTTACTGAAGCACCAAATAAAGGGAAAATAAAAACATTTATCAAATTAACAGTTTAGCAGTAAAGATTTAAACTTCACAGTTTTATTAACTGCACGGCTGTCTGGAGAATCTCTCAAAACTTAGCATTTGTATACCCTCAGAAGGCGTTGCTACATTTTGCTAAATGTTAAATATTTTTTTTAGCTGAAGAAACAGTCAGGAGCTTATCTGATCTAAGATATGAATCAATCTGAATGATAAAATGGTCAGATTATCTCACTCTCAGGAGCTCATCTTATTGTGATTCAGTATTCATATAATGCCATCCTCTGTTCCCTGAGGACAGAAAATTGTTTTGTTAATTCTTAAATTTGATTTGATCTGTGTGTCTGTAGATGATCTGTCTGTGTGTTAATTCTTAAAATGTATTTAATATCTTCCAGATTTTCTCGTCCAGATATCTCCGATCAGCATTGTGAAACTGTGTCATCAGCTCTGTTGAAGTGTGTGTTCTGCTCTCTTTCAGTCTTGCTGGCTGTAATCTCACTGCTCAGTGTTGTGAGAGTTTGTCATCAGCTCTTCAATCCTCAAACTCTGTCCTGAGAGAGCTGGATCTGAGTAACAATGACTTACAGGACTCTGGTGTAAAGTTTATTTCTGATGGACTGAAGAGTCCAAATTGTCAGCTGCAGATACTGAGGTAACATTATAAGAACATATAAGAGATCATTTACAGTCAGCTGGTCACAATGTTGATGTGTGTCTGTAGATGATCTGACTGTGTGTCTGTAGTTGATCTGACTGTGTGTCTCTGTAGATGATCTGACCGTGTGTCTGTAGTTGATCTGACTGTGTGTGTCTGTAGATGATCTGACTGTGTGTGTCTGAAGATGATCTGACTGTGTGTGTCTGTAGATGATCTGACTGTGTGTGTCTGTAGATGATCTGACCGTGTGTGTCTGTAGATGATCTGACTGTGTGTGTCTGTAGTTGATCTGTGTGTCTCTGTAGATGATCTGACCGTGTGTCTGTAGTTGATCTGACTGTGTGTGTCTGTAGATGATCTGACTGTGTGTGTCTGTAGATGATCTGACTGTGTGTGTCTGTAGATGATCTGACTGTGTCTGTAGTTGATCTGTGTGTCTCTGTAGATGATCTGACCGTGTGTCTGTAGATGATCTGACTGTGTGTCTGTAGTTGATCTGACTGTGTGTGTCTGTAGATGATCTGACTGTGTGTGTCTGTAGATGATCTGACCGTGTGTGTCTGTAGATGATCTGTCTGTGTGTCTGTAGATGATCTGACTGTGTGTGTCTGTAGATGATCTGACTGTGTCTGTAGTTGATCTGACTGTGTGTGTCTGTAGATGATCTGACCGTGTGTGTCTGTAGATGATCTGACCGTGTGTGTCTGTAGATGTTCTGACTGTCTGTCTTTAGTTGATCTGTGTGTATTTAGATGATCTGTGTCTGTAGATGATCTGACAGTGTGTGTGTCTGTAGTTGATCTGACTGTATGTCTGTAGTTGATCTGTGTCTTTAGATGATATGTGTCTGTAGATGATCTGTCTGTGTGTCTGTAGTTGATCTGTGTGTGTCTGTAGATGGTCTGACTGTGTGTGTGTGTGTCTGTAGATGTGATCTGTGTCTGTAGATGATCTGACTGTGTGTTTGTAGATGATCTGACCGTGTGTGCCTGTAGATGATCTGTCTGTGTGTGTCTGTAGATGATCTGACTGTGTCTGTAGATGATCTGACTGTGTGTGTCTGTAGGTTGTCTGGCTGTATGGTGACAGATGAAGGCTGTGGTTATTTGTCTTCAGCTCTGAGTTCAAACCCCTCACACCTGAGAGAGCTGGATCTGAGCTACAATCACCCAGGAGATTCAGGAGTCCAGCTGCTCAAACACAAACTGGAGGATCCAAACTATAAACTGCAGATACTCAAGTATGTCAAACACTAATACTGACATACTGAACTACACAGATCTACATTAATGTGTGTTTGTGTGTTTATAGTGTGGATCATGGAGGAGAGATCATGATGACAGCAGGACTACGAAAGTGTAGGTTTATAAACAAACAAACACACACACACACACACACACACACACACACACACACACACACACACACACACACACATGCGCATTCTCTCACACACACAGTTATGGCAGCCAAAGAAGCTCGTGTTTGAACTCGCATGACTTGCTGCATGCTCTCTTTCACATCCTCCACATTCCTAACCCAGCACTGATATCAACCCAAATTGGGTCAAATCAAGTCAGCTTCCTAATAACCCAGCCATCTCAACTGAGTGTTAGGACTGAAACAAATACCAGCGTGTTTTATATGTGTAGGCTATAAAAAAGTACACCGTGTGCGCGTTTATATGTCACAAGCTTAAAATATATATATTTTTTTTTTGACATGCGTACACTGCAAAAATATAGTTTCTCACTGTTTGCACATAATAACCACTCTCTTACACAGTTTCTTTATTTATTTTAAACAGCCGAATTAATATTTTATGAAATGCTAATCCTGCCGTAATTAGAAAGAAAGAAAAAATGTACAAAGAAATGTAATAAGGCAAAAATAAAAAAAATAAATATACAAAGAAAAAAGAGCAAAAATAAATAATTATTTATAAAAAAAATTCCCACTTCATTTTCTTTTCTTTTTTATTTATACATTTATTTATTTCCACTTTTATTTATTTTCACATTTATGTATTTATTTACGTATTTATTTCCACATTTATTTATTTATTTTCACATTTATTTATTTCTACATTTCTTTGTCCGTAGGGTAATGAGGAAGGGTGTAATATATAACTAAACAAACACTGATTTCCATGATGGTGGCATCATTTTAACCAATAAAACATCAACATCTGATCCTCTGTGATTCTCAATAACAGCAGGTGTTCATCACTAATGCACAATCATCATTTAATTAGTCTCTTAATTAGCTCATTAACTTTAACTCTTTGAGGACTTGGGATTTGACTCGAGACTCGTTTGTGACTTGAAAGGAATGACTTGGTTCCTCCTCTGGTGAAATCAGCTGCTGAGTTCATGGGTGGAATAAACACATGGCAGGACTTTTACTTTCTGACCCTTGTACTATCCACCTCTGTCTGTAATGTATATGCTTGTTTTACACTCTTTGGTCACCAGGTGGTATTGTGGGCAAATGAAGCCTCCAGAAATGAACCCTTTTGTGAACCAGGCTTAATGCTTCACGAAGCTTCATTTCACCATCACTAATTGCAGGCACTCTGCTTTGCGTCGAGCCTAACAGCGCCCTTCAACCGTGATTTATTCAAGATAAAGCGTGGCCTCTCGTACCTTATTGCATATATATATATATATATATATATATATATATATATTGTGACGAGTCGTTGCCTCCCCCCTTATTATCATCACCACCCCGTCCCTTATTGGCCACCCTTATCCAGGCTCCCGACGGGAGTGGGTGTGCGAGAGAGGAGGGACGCTGAATTCGATAGGTCTGGCGGCGTGTGATGAGGCACACCTGAACTGAATGAAGCCTCATCACAGCTGCTGTTTAAATGCCAAGCGCACCTCTCCTCGAGAGACCGGTCCTTTCCCCGTGCATGCACGCTGGTGTCCTCGTGGGTCCAGGAAGGGAGCGTAGAGGGACTTCCTAGCCACCAGAGTGTGAGCTGCCGAACCCGCGGTCCGGACGAAAGCCGCACCCATGTTACGGCCGTCGGGCCAGGATGCAGGGCCGAACAATTCCCGGCGAATGCCGTGGACCAAGAGGAAGAGCCGCCCCTCGCGCCCCGGACCCGAGTGGGAGCGCATGCGACCGCCGGACTCTGCCCCTTACCCGGACCCTCCCTTCCAGAACACTGCCCTCCTTCACAAGCCCTGCAGCACGACGAGGACACCAGACCCCCTGTTATTTTGGACACTTTTTTCCCCCTTGGACACTTTATTTTATTGTTTTTTGTTTAATAAAAGCCTCTCCGAGGCCTGACGCCACACCCACTTTGTCTGTCGTTTGCTCCTCCCGTCACTATATATATATATATATATATATATATATATATATATATATATATATATATATATACTGTATATAATTTTGTCAAAGAAATAGTGATATCGGTGAAATACATTGATAAATGCATATGAAGTGATTTAATGAGCTTCTTCAGTTCACCTGTGTTTCTTTCAGCAGCTCCCTTCAGAAATACTGAAATCTTGGAGCTTCTCATCTGTTGTGGACAGTTTCTTTCTGTCCTCCTCAAATCACATAACTTTTTTAATTTTTTTGATAATCTGTGAACAGACTACGGTGACCATACGTGCCATTTTTCCCAGACACGTCCGTGCCAGGATTTGTTTTGGCTTTGTTTTCCTGTTTTCATGCTTGCTGAAGGTAATGATCAAAAAGTAGTTTAACCAATAACATGCAGGCATTGTACATAATGGACCAATCAAGGTGTGTGAGAAGGTGGGATCTGTGGTCAAAGCGATGCAAATACATATTAAGTGTGTTCGACTTAAAAGTGGCGCAGCTCAGACCGATCAGTTCTTGATATCAAAGTACCTCGAGAGCGTTATGAAAGCATAAGGAACTGTCTGTATGGCACTTTGATGTCATACACCGATCGGTCTGCACACACAAACAAAGCCAAAACCTAGATATTTTAGGCAATACAGAAATCCTGGCCAGGACGCGTCCGGCAAAAATGGCACGTATGGTCACCCTAAGACTGACAGTCAGTGTTAGTCCACTAGTGGCATTAGCATCACACGCTAGCTGCTCTCTGACTGTAACACAAGCTGTGAAGAGCTACAACACACACACAAACTGAGCCACACACTCTCAGAGAAGAGATTTAGCAGCAGAATAACTCACCTTTCATATAATAATCGCTGCTTCTTCTTGTTTAATGGCAGCTAACTCTTTAGGAGCATTATCGCCACCTACTGTACTGGATATCAGATAAACTTACATAGGTGATGAGTCTGAAATTTGAGAAGGGGAAGGATTGGGGGGGGGGCATTTTTATTATTATTATAATTGCTTCAAACAGCTCCACATCACACATACCGCCGTCTCTTACAGGCGCAGGGTTCACTTCCCATCCAAACAGGAAGTTACTGTCACCCTCACAACACCCGTCAAAATAAAAGTTCCAGACATATGACTGCTGTACACAAAAAATATAATAATAATAATAATATTAATAAGTTCAAGGAATATCAGACAACCACTGTATTTGAGTCATTAATTTATACAGTTCTGCATCTTATTTGACAAAAATAAAAATGAAATGTTTAGTTTTGTTGTAAATTAATTGTTTTTTCATTTACATTTTAAAGTGTCTCTTAATTAATTATATCAGAACTGATTTGGTATGTTAAACTGGTATTGAATGATAAAACAGAACTAAATGAGCTGTAAAGCAGAACTGATGGAGGAATGAACTGTTTCGTGTGGCTCTGAATGAACAGGTCACTGGTTAAATGTGTTCTTGGTTTCTCAGCGCTGAAGGACAGTGATTTGATCAGATCAGTCCTCCACATTCAGCCGCTGTGAAGTCAGATTTATCAACATTTAACACTCTGATAACAATGATCAAACATTCTCATATAAGACTGTTAACATATTCTGATATCTCTGATATGTATATGCATACGTATCAGAATGTGTTCTGTGACACAGGTTTAGTGTAGGTCTGGATGAGAGTTTAATTAGTGATTTTATAGTCTTATATTAAAGATTGTGTGTTTGATTGAATAATTTATTCCTGATTCCTGATTGTGATGTGTTTTATCTCCATCAGATTCCCATCAGTTCACTCTGGATCCGAACACAGCACATAAATACCTCCGTCTGTCTGAGAGCAACAGAGAGATTACCGAGACTGGCACAGTTCACCAGTATCCTGATCATCCAGACAGATTTGATGTGTTACCTCAGGTGTTGTGTGAAGAGAGTGTGAGTGGACGCTGTTACTGGGAGATCGAGTGGAGAGGTGAACTGGATATAGCAGTGTCATATAAGAGCATCAGCAGGAAGGGAGGTGGTGAGTGTAGGTTTGGATATACTGATCAGTCCTGGGCTTTGTACTGCCATCGCTCCAAATACAGATTCAAACACAAAAAGATATGGACTGATCTCTCTGTGAAACCCACCAGCAGGAGAATAGGAGTGTATGTGGATCACGGTGCAGGAACTCTGTCCTTCTACAGGGTCTCTGACACAATGAGCCTCATCCACACACTCCAGACCACATTCACTCAGCCGCTCTATCCTGGGTTTGGGTTTTCTTCTGGATCAGTGAAACTGTGTTGATGAATCAGAATACACTGACCAGAGATTCTGCCCATAATACTTTGAGCTGCGTGATGAATCAGTAACAGTGAGATGTTATAGAGTCTCATTAATATGAACATCAGTTAGAACTAGATAAAAAAGTTTGTTGAGACAAACTTTAAGTTGGCTTGAGAAAGCCAGACCAGAAAGTTTGAAAAGTTTAAAAAGTTTAAAAAAAAGTTTAAGAAGTTTAAAAAGTTTAAGTTTGAAAAATGTTAAAAGTTTTAAGTTTGATGGATTTCAGTCTGAAATAGTTTGAAGTTTAAAGTAGTTTTAAAAGCTTAAAGTTTGATACATAGATAGATAGATAGATAGATAGATGATAGATAGATAGATAGATAGTCTGAAGTTTAAAGTAGTTTAAAAGCTTAATGTTTTAAAGGCAATACAGTCTGTCAGCAAAAAACATGCTAGTAACATGCTAATCATGCTAGAAACATGCTAGCGACATGCTAGTAACTTGCAAATCATGCTAGCAACATGCATCAGTCAGTTGTCCAATCTCGCTTAAACGAAGTGGACTCACAGCTACTCTACATGGTTACTTACCTCAAGATTACTTCCCTCCTGTCCCTCGTTGGTCCTCCGTATCTCCTACGTCTGCCTGTCTTCGTCCGTCACCCCAGCTTCTCTTCGGTGTCGATCCGAGGTGTGTGCTTTACTACGTCATCTACGAGTTCCTGGCAAGAAGACCATCATCAGTATATCCTTTATTGCTCTACTTCAGATACTCTCCCACCATTCTTCCCTGCCCAACCGACTGCTGAATTCAAATAAACGTCACAGTGTTATTTCATATCCTCTGTGTCTGGTCTACTTCCCGTAACAGTAAGAGTATACATCATTCAGAACTGCAAAGTGTCTACTTTTATTTGTGTGCACTCACAATATCAACAAAATGTTGTGCTTTTAAAAACAAACAGTTCTGCAGTCTTGATCTTGAGCAGGAACACTTCACAAAAATGATGTTTTATTAACAAAGTTCGGGAGGAGCACGCCAGATACTTAGCCTAATTAGACACAAGTGGTACGCCATCAAGCTAATCAACACACAGGTATAAAAGCAGCTGACATACCTCCTTTCATTTGACGGCTAATCAGCATCCGGTCTGCACCTTTTGCCATTACTTCACCCGACTTTTTCCGTCCTACAACGAGACCCGTTCTGGTGATCTTTTCGGATCCTCCGGCCAATCTGCCGGCCCCAGGATCGGTCTTTTTCCCCCAGACACGGCTCCTGGCTTCGTCGCGGCCGCTGCTCTCAGCTCAACCAGCCTCACTTCCATGCTCTTATCATTCGGATGCAAAACAATTCCTCCGATCGGGAATTGGATCGTATTTAAACATAAGCCAAAAGCTGACTAATTCCGATGCACCGTCTTCTCGGAGGGTAAACAAGCGGATTTGAACGATCTTTTTCGTCACCCCGCAAATCAGCCAACCTCACTCCTAAATCCATTTCAGAAGCCATAGATCGAGAAGAGCCCGAACTCGCCTCGCTCGACACCACCATTGGCCCGCCCAACACCCGCGAGTATCAGGTCGCAGCAGCAGGCCTTCATCAAGCCTGGGCCGCGCCCCAGTTCTCACCGCAGCAAACCTCACTCGCTTCCCGCTTCGGCTCAGCCTTCACCGCGGCTCTCCCGGCTGCAGCCAGGCCTCTAGCATTTGTTTCCAGATGCTAGCGCGAGGAGGCCTAAAATCGCTCAAGGCAGGAAATTGTTGATAAGTTGTTAAAGGACATCGCGACATCATTGGATGTTAATGTCGCCATGTAACCATGACAGTGCCTAGAATACACACAGGAATTACTTAAACTTTCCATATTTTTCACCAGCATTTCTTACCACACTGTTGGGAGAAAAAAAAATTATTTGGGTAATGGTAAGTTCCCCTAATATATATGGTAAACAAACTGTAATAGACATTTCAGACAATTTTACGGTGAAATGCCGTTTTTTGGAAGTGAAAAAGAATCTAAATTTACAGGGAAAAAACGTAAATCGATGTTCCCAGAATTCCCTGCGTTGCATTTCAAATTTTGTTTGTGTTTTTTCCTTTGAAATAACTGTCTCTTAGTTTTTCTTACCAGTTATGTTTATTAAGGTTGTTTGTTGCATCTAATGTTGTTAAATGAATGTTTATCGCAAATTTCAATTTAATGAGTCTCACCATGGTGATGTTTCATGCTTGTGTGAATGACACTGTGCACCATCTATATATGTTATTATTTAAAAAACTGCCTGTAATGGGCTTTGGTGCATCATGTGACCCTCTCATCCTGCATTTGGTGGTTATCAGTGCATTTCAAAGGTACAAAACAGACTTCACTACTCCAATAGGTTGGTATATTAACATTATATCAGTTAATGAAATTACGATGTTTGACTGTAAATTTAAGTTAAAATGTTGCTACCATGTTATTTACGGTGGAATTCTGGCAACAACAGCTGCCGGTTTTTACCGTAAATTTTATGGAATCGTTTTTACAGTACAGTATTTAACTTACACACAACATTCCTTAAATGGATGGATAAAATATATAAGATTAATTTTGATCAATCTATAAAAAAAAAAAAAATATTGGCTAAATCGGCAACACTGTAACAGTGGCGGGACACGTTGGAATGTACAGGTAACCTACAGCAGCAGGAGCAAGCCTGCAAAACAGGCCTACACATCTCAGTCTTTTTCTCCCGCTACGAATAACTTTCTTTTTCCTTTACAGTGGCCTCCAGCACCCGTAGCAGACACTAGCGTGAGGTTACTTCCGTTAGCAGAGCAGGACACGATAGCTCATCAGGACTCCCTTCCTGCGGCCTACAGCTACAGCAGCAGGAGCTAGCCAAGGCTGCCTCTGCTCACTATACAGACCCACAAATTGCGGCCCCTGCTCCTCTCTCAAACCTCTCTACTTCAGTTAACGTCACTATATCCTCTTCTACAGCAACATCACTGCTCGTCCCACCTAATGTTGTTGCCTCGGTGCCACCTCTAGTGGCTTACAACATCTAAACGCCGATCCTGGCAGGCGCAGACATAGACCCCTCACCCAAGGCATCACCAATGAATAATCGGTTAACGGATGCATTGCAGGCCACATAGGCCATAATAATCGTTTTGAAATGAGTATCAAAAGTAAGTAACACATGGTTCTGTTGAACTTCTTATAACGTATTATACAATATCACGTAAATACTCATTACATCAAAGCCTAAGAGGGCTCCAATTGCCTGACAATCATTTATATCGGTGGTACTCGGCCCGTCTTGTGGGCCCCGGCCGCCGCACGGTTTGTATGCCTCTCTCATGGGCCACACCCGTTTCAGGTCTTGCAGACTCTACTAATGAGCTGATGAGTTGGATCGGGTGTGTTGAATGGGGGAGGCGTGCGGGTCGTGCTGTGGCTGGTGGTCCCCGGGATGGGTTCATGAACCACTGGTCTATAGGCCACCGTGCGATCTAATCCTCGTTCGGCTAAACATCCAATTCAAATGTCCACTTATTCTTTAACATTTGGCCATTTCTTTACGTCAGAAACTATCGTAGTTATTACTATCACAATTATCGCAAATTATTGAACATGGATGTCGAAAGTTGCCATTTTTCCATTCACTACATTCAGCCGTTTCACAGAATTGATCTGTTTAGCTTTCCCCTACAGGCGGCACAATTAAACGAGGGTTCATGATCAGATCTTTCGTCAACCGCTGTCTCAGCATTAGCCCATTGGAGTGGCTGCAAGGAATTCTGGGAAATTCAGGATGCTGGCTCCAGAGGCGGACCAAAATCCAACCCCAGTACCTCCATATTCAGAATTAATAATTTTGTAAACCACCCATTAAAACCTCTCCTTGAAGATTCACTCGACACCTTCCTCCAGGCTGTCTCTCCCAGAACACTTAAAGCATCTCCATGCGTTCACGTATGATTGGAGTCATTCCATCTCTCTTACAACATGCCATTTCCAGATTTTTCTCTACTCTCAATAACCTCATTTATCTCTTTTCTCAACAGCATCAAAGGCCTCCAAGTCAGTACCATCAAAAGTTACATAAGCGGCATCCAATTTTTTCATAAACTCATGTACGGCGCTCCCTCACCCGAAATTAACAATTCTCAAACCTCTATGTTGATCAGAGGAATCCAACGATCCCGGCCGACTCGTCCCGATTCGAGACTACCCATTACAATAGACATCTTCACCAAATGTATCCACTCCCTCCGCACAACTTATCAGCCCCATAATACCGCCCGGACACTCGATGCCATGTTCATTTTAGCCTTCTTCGGGTTTTTGAGATGCTTAGAGCTAACCATCTCCTCTAAATTCGATCCGGCTATCAACCCCACCATCTCAGACCTAACAATCCTCGATAGCGAAACTATTTCTTTTCGGATCAAACAAAGTAAAACCGATCAAGTTAAGAGAGGTCATTTCATTTACATCTTCAATCTCTCTTCTCCTATCCAACCCTACCAAGCTGTCCCCGAGTACCTCCGCTCTAGGATTTCCCAGGCCAAATCCCCTCTCGAACCTCTATTCTTAGACGAGGCAAAAAAAAACAACAAAAAAAAAAACTTACCTTTTCAAGTCCACGCTTGGCGAGGCCCACCTATCTGACACCGTGAATCTTCACAGCTTGTCGAACACTGGCAGAGCCTCCCAGCTAGACAACTTACCTTTTCCACCCTGCGGCCGGAGAGTCTTACCCAATCAGGCTGCGAGCTTCCATCTCCAGTCAGATGACGGCGAGTGCCTCCCGGCCACCTAACTTTACCTTTCTGTCTTTACCTGTCCGACACAGTGAACCCCGATCTCCCGCCGGACGTCGGTGAGCGCATTCACGGCCAGACAATCTTACCTTTTCAAGTCACATGCTGGCGACGCTTACCCGTCCGACACAGTGGGTATTGTGCTCCCGTCGGGGGCGTCAGCAAGAGCCTCCCAGCTAGACAAACTCACCTCTCCATTCCGTGGCCGGCGAGACTTACCCATCCGGACCGTGAGTTTTCATCTCCGGTCGGATGCCTGGCGAGAGCCTCCCGACCACACAACCTTTTCCGTCTTTACCTGTTCGACACAGTGAGTCTTGATCTCCCGCCGAACGCCGATGAGCGCATTCACGGCCAGACAAACTTACCTTTTCAAATCACTCGCTGGGCAAGGCCTACCCGTCTGACACAGCGAGCTCTGAGCTCCTGGCGGACATCGGTGAGAGCCTCCCAGCCAGACAACTTACCTTTTTTTTTTTTTCCTCCCTGCGGCCGGTGAGACTAACCCATCCATGCTGCGAGTGTCCGTCTCCAGACGAACGTCGGTGAAGCCTCCCGACCACACAACTATACCTTTCTGTCTTACCTGTCCGACTCAGTGAGCCCCGATCTTTAACCGAGCGAGAGCACTCCCGGCCAGACAACCTTACCTTTTCAAGTCCTACGCCTAGCCAGGTTTACCCGTCCAACGGAGTCTTGATCTCCCGTCGGACGTCGGCTAGAGCCTCCCAGCCAGACAAGCTTACCTTTTCCGTCTGCTCGCACCGCAATATCAAACCCCGTCGAACGTTACATTCTCGGTCGGTCTAACAACCTTAGTTTTCAGTCCGCCACCGGCGAGGCTTAACCATCCGACTTGCGAGTATTGATCTCCCATCGGATGTCGGAAGAGCCTCCCGGCCGGACAACCTCGTCTTTTTTCCTCCTACGTCAGCGCCGCTGGCCCTTCAAACAGGTGGATGACGGCTAAGCATCCCGACCAAACTTTACCTTTCCGTCTTTACCTGTTCGACACAGTGAGTCTTGATCTCCCGTCAAACACCGGTGAGCGCTTTCTCGGCCAGACAACCTTACCTTTTCAAGTCACATGCTGGCGACGCTTACCCGTCCGACACAGTGGGTATTGTGCCCCCGTCGGTCGTCGGCGAGAGCCTCCCAGCCAGACATCTTTCCGTTTCATCCTACGGTCGGCAAGACTGACCCATTTGACTCAGTGAGTATTGGCCTCCCGTAGAGCGTCGGTGTCGGTCTTGGCCACCCACCTATTTTTTCTGTCCGACGGGGACGAGGCCTAGCCTTCAATCGCCATGGGTCTCGTCCGCCTGCCGAACACCGTCCATCTGTCTCTTCTATCCTCACACCTTTTCCCCCCGCCTGGCGAGGCCTAACCGTCCGATATCTCCTGAGTCTCAATCTCCATCGGATGCTGCGAGGGCCCTCCCAGTCTCCGGGTTTCTCTTTTCCCTACCTGTCGGCGAGGCTATCCGTCTGACATCGTAGTCTTGATCTCGTGTCAGTCGTTGACGCTGGTCTCCCGGTGGGCTCCTGTACTTGCCGCCCGCAAGTGAGGCTCATCCATTCGATGCCGTTTTTATCTGCCAAGCCAATAGGACCCACTCGTCCGATGATGGAGGTGCTCCATTCGGAGGCTTCATGGTTTCTCTTGGCAAGTCTCCGCCCTCTGTCCTCTGATCAGCAGGGGCTGATGGCCAGTAGGGCTCGTACGCCGACTCCGTGATCTATCCCACTGCAGGCAACTCGGGTCCTCCTGGTCAGGGCCTTAATGATGCTGCTCCTCTATCGGCGGGCAGGGCTCACCCGTCCCAATGTGATGAGCACACCGTTGAGCTTCGGTTCGAGCCCTCCCTGACCGGTCGCCCCAAACCACGCAGTTCACACCAGCGGCCGGTGGGGCCTACCCATGCATGCCAATCCGCTCCCTCAGAGCTCGTAGGCTCCCCCGGCCTGTCATCCAGGCTACTCCTCGACATCAGCTACCGCCAGATAATTATTGCGTATTTGGGGGGGATCTTAGTCTGGCGGCTGTCCAACACTCAATTGCTTTTGGGGGGGTACTCTGGGTTCGGGCAACTCCCGAGCTCGGAACCCGTCCCCAGGACAGCACGCCAACAATATATTACCATACTCGCCAAATACGCATTACGTTACTCGTGCTAAATATATGGAAGTGTGAACTCGTGAAACTGAACCGAAACTCAGCAAATACTTGCCTCTGTAACGGCACATCAGACGGAGTGGGATCCATAAGCAGCTTTATTGAGAAACCAGACAGACAGAGTCAAAATACCGGCAAACAGTTCTGGAGTAGGCTAGGCAGAGACAACGTCACAGAGCAAGCAAGGGTCAGGGCAGGCGGCAGAGATCAGAGTCCAGTATGCAATATCCAAGTCGAGGCAGGCGGAGAACGATCACAAGGTCAGTGGGCAACAGAGTCAAAACCAGGAAAACAAACACGGGTAGATAACGCTTGGAATGATAGCTGGGCCAGTCAATACTTCGCGTGGATCAGAGTGTGAGTGCTGCTTATATGTGAGAGATAATGAGGAACAGGTGGTGGAGTGATTAGTCCAGGTATGTGGGATCATGGGAAGTTGAGTTCGGGCAGAATGATCAGAATTCGGGTGACAGTTCCCTCTGGTGGCGAGAAGGAGGTAACACCGGAGTTCCGTTTGTAACAGAGCCCTCCCCCTGCGAGCGGCTCCTGACGCGAGGAGGTAAGCGGCGCCGGGGTCTTCCTCGAGGTCGGGGAGCTGGTCTTTCCGGGTGGTTCCTATGGAATTCCTCAGTGAGTGTGGGGTCCAGGATATCTCCTGCGTTGACCCAGGAACGTTCCTCCGGACCAAACCCCTCCCAGTCGACCAGATATTGCAGAGTCCTGCCCCGACGCCGAGAGTCTAGCAGCTCGTGCACCTCATAGGCCTCCTCGCCGTCAATCAGGAGAGGAGGGGGAATCTGTGGCTCGGGTTCCTCCTCCGGCGTCCCTCTCGGTCCACCAGCGGGTTTCAGTAAGGAGACATGGAAGGTAGGAGAAATACGGTAGTTAGCAGGCAGTTCTAGATGAAATGATACTGGGGTGATTTGTCTGATGATTTGGAATGGGCCCACATACCTGGGGTTGAGTTTCTTGCTGGGAAGTCGTAGACGCAGATCTCTTGTGGATAGCCAGACCCACTGACCTGGTGCGTACGTGGGACCGGCGCGACGATGACGGTTAGCCTGTAGTTCCTGGCGCCTGACAGCTCGTAACAGGTGCGTGTGTGCACGATCCCAGACCGCCTCGCTGTTCCGCAACCATTCCGTGACTGACGGTAGATTGGTGGGTTCACCGGACCATGGGAACATAGGTGGTTGGAAGCCCAGAACACATTGAAATGGGGTCAGTCCAGTGGCGGGTTTTACTAGGGAATTTTGGGCATATTCCGCCCACATCAGGTATCTACTCCACTCGGTCTGGCACTGTTGGCAGTAGGATCTCAAGAACCGGATTACTTCCTGATTTAGGCGTTCTGACTGCCCATTTGACTGGGGATGGTAGCCTGAGGTGAGACTGATATTGACGTTAAGGTGCCTGAAGAAAGCAGACCAGACCCGTGAGGTGAACTGGGGACCCCGGTCTGACACTATGTCCTCTGGGAGACCATACAATCGGAATACCTGATTGCACAACAGTTCGGCGGTCTCGAAAGCAGTAGGCAGTTTGGGTAGTGGTAGTAGCCGGCAGGCCTTAGAGAATCGATCTATGATCGTCAGGATGGTGGTGTTGCCTTGTGAGTTGGGCAGATCTGTGATGAAGTCAATCGCGATGTGGGACCAGGGTCGTTGTGGTGTGGGTAGTGGTTTGAGTAGGCCTGCCGGGAGTTGTCTGGGGCTCTTTGAAGAGATGCAGGTATTGCATTGTTTGATGAATTGGGTGGTGTCAGTCGATAGTGTGGGCCACCAGAAGCGGTTTCTGAGCAGGTGTTCAGTGGCGGTTATGCCAGGGTGACCGGAGCTGGGTGTGGCATGCACCTGTGTGAGCACTCTTTGTCGGAGGGGTTCAGGAACAAAAGTGAGATTAACTGGGCACTCAGCGGGGACCTGAATCTGTTGGTTCATCTGCTCAATTTCGGTCATTAAGTCCCATTGCACGGGAGCCACCAGTAACTTGGTGGGTAGAATGTTATCACAGGTGCTAGTTTGAATGCTGTGGTCTGTCTGACGTGAGAGAGCGTCGGCCTTTGTGTTCTTGGTGCCCGGCCTGTAAGTAACTGTGAATCGGAATCTTGTGAAGAACAATGCCCACCTAGCCTGCCGCGGGTTGAGTCGCTTGGCGGAACGTAGGTACTCTAAGTTCTTGTGGTCCGTTAGCACCACAAATGGGTGAGTAGCGCCCTCCAGCCAGTGGCGCCATTCCTCCAGAGCGAGTTTCATGGCCAAGAGCTCACGATTGCCCACATCATAGTTTCTTTCAGCCACAGACAATTTTCGGGAAAAGAAAGCACAGGGGAACATTTTGGAAGGTTCACCATGTCGTTGCGAGAGAATTGCCCCAACCCCAGAGTTAGAGGCGTCTACCTCGACGATGAATTGGCGGTCGGGGTCTGGATGCTTAAGGATGGGAGCAGACGTGAAGCGGGTCTTAAGTTCCTGAAAGGCACGGAGAGCTTCTTGAGACCATTGGAGCTTGGAAGTGTCACGCTTGGTCATGGTAGTTAGTGGGGCTGCGATGGTACTGAAACTCCGAATGAAACGGCGGTAAAAGTTGGCGAATCCCAAGAAGCGTTGCATTTCCTTTACTGTCTTAGGTTGTGGCCAATCCAGCACTGCTTTTACCTTTCCTTCATCCATTGCCACCCCATGTTGGCTAATTATGTAACCCAGGAATGATGTGCTCGTCTGGTGAAATTCACATTTCTCTAGCTTGGCGCAGAGTTGGTGTTGTATCAGACGTTTAAGAACTGCTCGAACGTGTTGGATGTGTTCCTTGATCGTGCTGGAATAGATCAGGATGTCGTCGATGTAGATGATTACCCCTTTGTCGAGCATGTCTCGAAAGATGTCATTCATAAATGATTGGAAGATGGAAGGACTGTTTGCAAGGCCGAACGGCATAACCCGATATTCATAGTGCCCACTAGTGGTGGAAAATGCCGTCTTCCATTCATCTCCCCTTCTGATACGGATGAGATTATAAGCGTTGCGGAGGTCTAACTTGGTGTAGAACTTGGCTTGGCGTAGTTGTTCGAGGGCAGCAGGAACTAGTGGCAAGGGATAACGGAACTTGATGGTGTTGTCATTAAGGCCCCGGTAATCGATGCACGGCCGCAATCCTCCATCTTTCTTTTTCACGAAGAAGAAGCCCGCCGACGCAGGAGATGTCGACGGTCTAATAAATCCTTTGGCCAACTCCTCTTCAATATACTGCTTCATGGCGGCAGTCTCTGGCTGAGAGAGCGGAAAAATCCTGCCTTTGGGAGGAGTAGTGCCTGGGATGAGGTCAATGGCGCAATCTACCGGTCTGTGACTGGGGAGTTGTGTGGCTCTCCTCTTGTTGAAAGCCTCCGCGAGATCTGTGTATTCGGGTGGTAAGTCTGGGATCTTTGTTCTCAGTTCCGGTGATGAGGAAGGTTTAACTATTTTCAGCAGACAGCGCTCCTGGCATGTTGACCCCCATTCCGTGATTTGCCCTTCTCTCCAGGAGATTTGTGGATTGTGAGTACGCAGCCAGGGGAGGCCAAGGATAAGTGGGTGGTTGGGTGACTGGATGACATAAAACTGAATGGTCTCCATGTGTAGGTTTCCAAGTTGCATCTTGATTTCTTCGGTGAGGCGGCAAATCCTCCCCTCACCGAGCGGGCGTCCGTCTAGCGCTTCCACTGCCAAGGAGGAGTTACAATGGGTTAGTTTCAAATGGTGCTGTCGAACAAATTCAGCAGAGACGAAATTCCCTGCAGCCCCTGAGTCTATAAGTGCCGTTGTCTGAATTACTTTGGCCTGGGTGGTTAAAGTGACTGGTAATTTGAGACTTGAGGTTAAGGAACTGGTGATGACATTCGTACTCACCGATCTTGGGCTGGTAGCCGGACGAACTGGGCATGTAACCTTAACATGGCCGGCCTGACCACAGTAAAGGCATAACTGGTTCTGCATGCGGCGCTCTCTTTCTTGAGGAGTCAGGTGAGTAAATCCCAGCTGCATGGGTTCGTCGGTTGGGCTTGGTTCGGGAATGGCACGGGATGTGGAACGGCCTGGGCGGCGTGATCGGATGAGGTTATCCACGTGAATGGTTAGATCCATGAATTCTCTCAAATTTCTCCCCTCATCGCGGCATGCCAGCTCGGATTGTAATTCAGCATTCAACCCCTTCCTGAAAAGGAGTTTGAGAGTATCCTCTACCCACGTTGTTTGGGCTGCTAACGTTCTGAATGATAGGGCGTACTCTGCAGCTGATCTCCTTCCTTGACTGAGAGTTAATAGTTGCTCACCCGCACTCTTGCCCTCAGCGGAGTGTTCGAAAACCTCTCTGAAGTCCCGGAGGAAGGAGTTGAAGGTGGGGAAAGCTGATCCATCATCCCTCCAGAGAGCCGTAGCCCAGTCCAACGCCTTTCCAGAGAGCAGTGAGCAAACGAATGCAGCGCGACTAGAATCAGTGGGGTAAAGAGTGGGTTGCTGTTCAACGAACAGAGCGCATTGCATCAGAAATCCCTTACATCTGGCTGGCTCGCCGTTAAACTTCTCAGGGAGAGCAAGGCGGGGATTTAGGGACGGAGCCGGTAGGGATGGTGGGCTCGTGGGGACCGCTGGTGGCGGTTGAGCAGCTGCCTCGGGTTGTGGGAGACGGAGTCCCTGTACCGCTCTAACAAGTTCCTCAGTTAGCGTGGTGAGTCGGCTGAGTTGATGCTGGTGCATGGCGAGTTGAGAGGCCTGAGTAGAGAGCTCGGTAGACAGTTGCATAATCGCTGCTGGATCGTAAGTTGGCGAAGTATTCTGTAACGGCACATCAGACGGAGTGGGATCCATAAGCAGCTTTATTGAGAAACCAGACAGACAGAGTCAAAATACCGGCAAACAGTTCTGGAGTAGGCTAGGCAGAGACAACGTCACAGAGCAAGCAAGGGTCAGGGCAGGCGGCAGAGATCAGAGTCCAGTATGCAATATCCAAGTCGAGGCAGGCGGAGAACGATCACAAGGTCAGTGGGCAACAGAGTCAAAACCAGGAAAACAAACACGGGTAGATAACGCTTGGAATGATAGCTGGGCCAGTCAATACTTCGCGTGGATCAGAGTGTGAGTGCTGCTTATATGTGAGAGATAATGAGGAACAGGTGGTGGAGTGATTAGTCCAGGTATGTGGGATCATGGGAAGTTGAGTTCGGGCAGAATGATCAGAATTCGGGTGACAGTTCCCTCTGGTGGCGAGAAGGAGGTAACACCGGAGTTCCGTTTGTAACAGCCTCACTGACATGATAAATATATTTATAGAATGCTATAAATTACTACTTTAAAAGGAAATAATTCAAATTAAAAACTCTTTCATTATGTAATCCTTAAAGATGCATTTCTCTCTAAAGGCGCATCCAATGAGGAGATGGCGAGTCAGGATTGTCAATTTCATCCTTTTTTTTTTTTTTTCTTTGGGCCGCTGTGCCAAGATTGTGTTTGCATGCAATACAAATAGCCTACAGCACATTTTAGTCACACTCTGAAAAATAACTAAATAAATCAGATTAACGTCATTAAGAATAAAGTCAAAATAAAATCATGTTATATTGCGTGAAGTGAAAAAAAAAATGATGCAACCTGTCATTCACCTATACTCCGCCAAAAAAAAAAAAAAGTCTGTGGCATGCAACCTGTCATTCTTTACATTTAACACAAAAAAACAGCAATAAAGCGTAGGCTTATTGATGTTTTTGAAACTCTAATTGATCGAATTCATGAGATTATCATTCATTTGTATTAATTTGTTCAGATTTTATTTCAATATGCATTCAAATATTTATTCATGTTTATTTCGTGCTGCAAATATTAAAGAGGAAAATATCATTACTGATTCACATGCAGCTTGAACTGAGGCGAATATAGCTAGTTATCTCACTAAAAGAGCGTAAAACACATGCTTTAAGAAATGTGTGACTGCAAGTCACTTTGTATTGCAGTGCACGAGTTATGCATGTCAAATGTTTTTATTTTATTTAATCTTTCTTAATGTATGGGGGTGCTTTGGTATTTTTAGGGGGTGCTAGAGCACCTGCTAGACGCTCCCTAGCGCTGCCCACGAGTGACACAAAAGTGAAAAATCCCAGATCTATTGGTGAATTGTCAGCATTCATGGAATGTATCATGTAACAGACCAGTTGTATTTACAAAAAATATATTTATTCAATAATAGTATTGTGACAAAATATATAGTGTTTGTGGTGGTGTTAAATTGAGCCTACAGTTTCCACTACAACAAAGATCATAAATCTCTGTGGTAATTATATCATGATTGTAATAATGCTAATCCCATCCTGGGCACAGCGGGCAGTAGCCTACCTGCACTTATTCTCTCATCTCCATCACCATCTCTCTTTCTCTTTATCGCAGTCTCCTTCTCTTTCCCTGTATCTGTTCCCTTCACATCTGTTCCCTTTGACTGACACAGTCTTTTCATTGTTGTCTGTGTAAGTGAAGAATGTAAATATTGGGTCAGCTGATATTCATGTTTAATCATTTTAGACAAGTGATTTTACTGAAGGCTACTAGTATAATTATAAGTTTATTAGATTCATTCACAATATGTGCTCACTTCATTAATCATATGCCTAATATGATGAAAATAGATTTGTTAATGTCTCTTGCTTCGTCACATTGACAATTACGAAATAGTAGGCCTACATTAGCCTAATCATGTACATAATTTTAAATCGCTAAATTAGACAAAAGTTTATTAGTTTACATCCTTGAATATTTTTGTCGGTCGTTTAACCTTTCTATCATAAAACAGCGGTCAAAATGGGAAATATTTGGTTTAGCTACTTATATCTTGCACTTCATAACTGTCTGAGGCGTCGAGCTGAAATTTTTACACTTAGCGCCTGTGAACATAAACCCCGCCTACTTTGATTTGATTGGCCATCCACCACAAACACTTTGACATAGATGAGCGCTGCGCTGTACCGCTGGCGCTGAGGCGTCTCAGATGCGATGAGAAGATCTGTTATCTTGGCTTTTTATCTTTGCAGGCAGCACCAAAGTTAATTTAATATGAGGTTATATTTTTACAACTTTTGTTACTGGAAAAATACCGAGGTTCGGACCTCGGGGACCTCAATGGTGGGTGCGGTCCTGACGCCAGGTTCACATCCGCTTGCAGTGTGTATGCAGTGCATATTTTTTCCACGTTCATCATAACGGATCAGAGCGTTCACACTGCACACAGCTGCGGTCCGGCGGTGCGTCTGCAACGGAGCAGAGATGGTTTCCACTGCGCGCGCTGAATTACAGTAACAGCGCATTGTTTGCAGTAAATATGAACATGGATTGACACGAAAATGTAGTAATAACAATAACACCATAAATGCATATAATTAAAGTCTACTGTGTTTCACAGTCAACACGCTAGGTTTAAAGGGAAAGAGCACTTTTAGATAAACAAGGCAATAATAAATGGTACTCTTGGAGGATTGCTTGTAAGGAAGATTTAAACGCAAAAGGAAAGGCAGTAGATCTGACTATTTCTATCAATGGTAAGTTTGTGATAACATAAGAAAAGTAGTTTAAATGTTTTGCCACTTGAGCAACTTAATATATAAATCTAGAAGTAAATGCAAAAGTAAAAAGCATTGAATAATGTGTTGCTTTGCTTATATTTATTGTTTAAACGCGTCTGTGGAAGATTGTATTACTGTACTGTGTAAAAATAACAATCACAATGCTGAAAAAACATTTTCAGTGACAAAGTTCGGATTTGTAATCAAAATAATGTATAAATGTTTGTGGTAAGCAGCCACGGATCAGTTGCAGACTCCTGTGTGAAAGCACAGTCAGTGCTGCTTCTGCACCGCTTGCGTACCGCACATGGACCGCACACACACTGGCAGAGCAGGTCTATGTGTGAACCTGGTGTAAACGGCCACCTCACAAACAGATCACAACATCAGGCTTGTGATGTGTGTAAGCTATTGCACGATTGTTAAAACAGAAATGCACTGCATGTTAAAACAGAAATGCACTGCATGATCAAACATTTAGGTGAGATAAATATATATTTTTGAAAAATGTCTAAAAATGCTCTCTCATAAGAGTCACCTAAGAGGGGAATTCATTCTCAAAAATGAAAATCAGGCCCTGAATAAATGTCAAAAATCCTGATTGGAGTATCACTATAAATAATTCTACATAATAAAAAGAAGGCTTTAAAAAGATCGGTATCGGTGATCGGATCGGCAGATACTGCTTTCTGTGATCGGCCTCAAAAATCCTGATCGGAGCACCGCTAGTCTTTATCTAGAACTCCAAAGCTTTTGTCCAGTTTTAACCAAATGTGATGTTTGTCTTGCTGTACTGGTGATGTGAAAGGGGCAAGGTCATTTATCCATATGACTAAACCTCCAGAATCTCTACCACGGTGTATTGAGTTGAGTTTCCAGGAGGACACTATGATTTCAGAGTAACTTGCTGGACACTGAGTGGACACATCTGATCTACACCATGTTTCTGTTAGAATTAGGATGTCAACATTTGTGATGCTGTTTAAAAAAATCTGTGTTTGTGCTTTTTAATCCAAATGTTTTAGAGCACAAACCCTGAATATTCCAAAAGCTAATATTTAACATTTGTATATGATCGGTTAAGTAGCACTGCTGTTTATCTGGAGGCAAAACCAAAAAGAAAAAATATATATTTTTAATAAATAAAATAAATATTAAAATAAAACAAAACAAAATAACAAAGTAATAATAATAATAGAGCAAGTAATAAGGTAATAATAATAATAATGTAGTAAAAATAACAACAATTGATAATAAAAGTAATCACAATCATAATAATCATTGTGTTGTGATCAATCATTGTAGATTTCAGTTGAGCATTTTGTTGCAGAAGGTTTAGCAGTGGTTTAATTTCTCCCACATCATTAAAGGACAGTTCCTGAGCCGCTGCTGCTGAAGGTGTCGCTGTGATCTGAGCGTAGCTGGGTCTCTGTTGGGACGGGTCTTCAGTGTACTGCTGTGAGACCAGCCTGAAGTCATGGGTTGTCTGTGAAGGTCTTGTGGTGGTCTTGAGTGAGATGAAGGTCCAGCTGTGATGGACTAGATGCACGTTGGGCAGACTGGAACAGGAGTGACGGACCTCTTCGTTGACCTCATCAATCACAGAGGGTGGGACGTCCAGCCGTGGGAGCAAAGTGGAGACCAGTGAACTGGGGAATGTCTGTGAGGCTTTCTCTGCCATCTCATGCATTGCCTTGGCTGTACTTTCATATAAACTATGGAGGTCATTCGTACCTGTATGAATAATACACTGCGGGCTGCCGAGATCATCACTAGTGAGCAGTTCATGAACACGTTTAGTGTTTCTGCAGTGGAGCGCTAGGGGAAAAATCCAGAAAAATGTCATTACATATCTCAATTCCGGGTGTCTAGAATGAAAAGCGCTCTGAAAGTGCGTTCCCTCTGTGTTAGTCCTGCAATTACCGTAATCATAGCTATACGCGTGCACCATAATTCCAATCGCAGCTGGCTTGACCGCGGTAACAGCTCGGCATGGTTGTAAATGTTTACCGGATGAATCAATCACCGTTGAAGACTGTTTGGCCGCTATTAGTAGCGAAATAGGTGCTCGGAATATTCTGTCGGCATCTAGAATGAACAAAGCTGTTGTTGTGTTTGTGAGGGAAGTCTATGGTTCACCATTTAGTGGAAGTTGGCTTATCTGTCTGTGATGTTTTCTTGCCTGTTTTGCCGCTGTCAAGCCCTTCAAAGAGGGTAACTCTTTCTAATGTGCCCCCGTTCATTTCAAATGATTCACTTGTGAGATTGCTTAGCCGCTATGGTAAAATTAAATTATGATGCTGATTAAAATTATTTATCTTGGTGTTAAGAATCCAGATTTAAAACATGTTATGTCTTTTAGACGCCAAACTGCTGTGATTTTGAATGCTGAATTCCAACAATTGGAAGTTTCCGCAAAATTGACTTTGGCCGGTAAAGATTATACAATTTTTATCAGCACTGAATCAATGAAATGCTTCTCTTGTGGGGTCTACGGACATACAAAATTGAAATGTACTAATGATAATGTGACTGAACAAAATGAGACTGAGACTGTGCCTAAAACACCTTGGATGGCCATGGAAAATGGTAATGGCAGTGATAAAACTGATCAGCTGGCTGAATCGGATTCATTGTCAAAAGACGATGAAAATCCGAAAGAGGGTGCCGTGATCAGTCATGCTGAGAATGCGGGAGAGTGTTCACTGAACACTAATGAATGCGCTAATGATCGCAGTGTGGCGAGCGGTGGATCTGAGACCGTCGCTGCGGGAAGCAGCGAATCAGAGCGCCGCATGGAGCCAGAGGAGCTGGCGGGAGTCGGAGAGTCTCAGGACTCGCAAGCATCTGTTGGCCTGTCACAGGTTGATGTGGATCAGCTATCTGAGGGAGGCGAGGCTCAGTCCGTAGATATAAATTCGGACAGTGAGGAATCTGATGCTGTGGATTTTTTCACTGATGTCAGTTCCCAAGGAAGTTCTGCAGAGAAAAAAATGCAGTTTACAAATAAAATCACCTTATTATACAGTACAACAAATTAATGATTTTCTCAATGATACTTTTAATCAGCGAAGACCAAAATTAGAGAAGTATTTAATAACAATAATAATAATTCCTTACATTTATATAGCGCTTTTCTAGGCACTCAAAGCACTTTACAGTGTGGGGGGGGGTCTCCTCATCCACCTGGATGATGCGACAGCAGCCATAGTGCGCCAGAACGCCCCCCACACACCAGCTTACTGGTGGAGAGGAGACAGTGATGAAGCCAATCAGCAGATATGGGGATGTTAGGAGGCCATGATGGTCAGAGGCCAATGGGCAAATTTCTCTGATTTACAACTGTTTGTTGATTCTTGCACTGTGGCTATGAGAAAAGCTCCATTGGAGGAGCTTGATCAGCCTAAAAGATATAGATTAAAGAAACATGTCAGTGCTGTTAAAAAAAGATTAAACGTATGTCAAAAAAAACATTAAAATGGTCATATATATTAAGGTGATGTATTATCTTTTATGCATTATTTTTTCTATCATCATGACGACCTTAAGCATTGGGACCTTTAATGTTAATGGTTGTCGATGCACAAGGAAAAGAGTTGCTTTATTTGATTATCTGCAGCTAAAACAGGCAGATGTTATTCTGTTGCAAGAAACACATAAAGATCAGCAGAATCAAGCACAGTGGTATGGTGATTGGAAAGGCAGTGTTGTATTAAGTCATGGTACAAACCTCAGTGCAGGTGTTGCCATCCTTTTCTCTCCATGTGTTAGTGTGCAACCAGATGTGGTTGAAATAATACCTGGTAGGATTTTGAGAGCTGATATTGTTTTTGGTAATACTAATTTTTCCTTTATTAATGTGTATGCACCAAATGTTGGTCAAGAACGCATTTCTTTTTTAAAAACGCTTTCTGATGCTTTATTGCAGTGTCCTCAGGGAAATGTTGTTGTACTTGGTGGAGATTTTAATTGTACTGTTAATTCATTTTTGGATAGGAATCATGATGAACCTCACCATTCTTCTGCTGAGAGTTTAAAGAAATTAATTAATGAACACAACTTAGTGGATGTGTGGAGGGAGGCCTTTCCTGGAGTCAGACAGCACACATGGTTAAAAACTATGTTAGGAGCTAGGCTTGATCGCTTTTATGTCGAAAAGGGTAATGGGGTAGATTTTTTAGTAGTTCGATTTCACCATATTTTCTGTCGGATCATCACTATGTGTCTATTGTAGTTTCTGTTTCTATTTCTAAATTCTATAAATCACACTGGCACTTTAATAATAGATTATTGCAGGACTGTACTTTTATTCACTCTTTTAATCTTTTCTGGAAAGCTTGGAGAGAGGAGAGATGTAATTTTCAGTTATTGAGTCAATGGGGGGATGTTGGTAAAACACAAATCAAGTCTTTTTGCCAGCAGTACACTGCACATAGTGCTGGAATGCTCAAAGCAAGAATGAAGTCCCTTGAACAAGATATCCTTGGGTAAAGCAGTGACTGTACCCACAATAATTCAACTTTTATTGACTCTGTTGCAAATGATAAGCTTCTTTTAAAGAATTTATTGGAAGAACAAGGAATAACAGCCCTTCTAAGGACCAGATTTGCACAACTGAATGACATGGATGCTCCTACATCATTCTTCTTTGGTCTTGAAAAAAAGCCGAGGGAACAGAAGAGTTTTCATCAGTTGAAAATACCAGGTGGCGGTGTGATAACAGATCAACGGGAAATTTAATCTTATGCTCTTTCTTTTTATGAGGATTTATATATTTTTATGTTCATGTAAAACACACTTAGCTTAGCCAGCAAAGCAAATGAAAAAAAAAAAAAAAAAAAAAAGTTGTGGGCAAATGATCCAACAACCTGCGGATGATCCAATTTTGCGGTATTGTAAACAAAAGATTAGAAAAAATTACAAATCACTTTGTGCATCAAGAAAAGTGGTCTCTGTGTTGCTGCTGATGAAAACTTTTTGTGCACAAAGTGATTTGTAATTTTTTCTAATCTGACATTTACTATACTGCTAGATCTGAAGCTATGAACAAATCTAAAGCAATACAACATCCGTATAACCAGAAATCAGACTCGAAATGAGGCGGATCATTTGCCCACAACTTTTTTTTTTTTTTTTGCCACTTGGCTTCGCTGGTTAAGCTAAGTGTGTTTTATATGAACACACAATTAAAACAACCAGCGTAATATTAACACCAAACTGTCAAGAGCCCAACAAAAGGAAACACTGGTCTCTTTGATGGTGATTTCAAACAATACAATAAAGCATCTAAACCTCTGTTAATTCTCAATAAAAGCTTCTCTAGAAGTCTGACAGAAATAAAGCCAATCTGGTCAGTCTGATGCTGTTTAATCAGATCTTGAGAGATTTAATGTCTTCTTTTATTTCAGTTGATTTCATCTTCGTCAAGGGTCAAGAGCCCAACTAAAGCAGACACTGATCTCTAACATGGTTACTTCAAATGAAAATAAATCAACATCTAAACCTTAGTTAATTCTCAATAAGATCTTCTGTAGATGTCTGACTGAAATAAAGTCAGTCTGGTTATTAATAAGTGGAGCTGGTGATGCTGTTTGTGGGGTTGTTTAATCAGATCTTCAGATTTAATGTATTTTATTTCAGTTGATTTCATCTAAGGCTGTGTCTGAAGTCAGTTGTTGTTCTTGTGTTTCTCTTTCTGTCAGTGATTGTGTTTGTTAACAACAGGTGTTCATCACTAATGCTCAATCAGCACTTAATTAATCACTTAATTACTTAACTGCAAGTTTTAAAACTTACATGGTTTAAGCCAAGGGGAATTGGTTTACTCAAACGGTTTGAGTTACCCTAACTTGTTGGGTTTTGCAGTGTGGGCTGAATTTTGTGGATGAATATTTCAGTGTCCTGATGCTGGATGTTGTTAGTCATGTTAGTCTGTTTTTGCAGCTTCAGGAGCATCTGAATCAGGGGACTTTTTTCAGGGTTCATTTCATAGTTTTTAAGGGCTTTAAAATGGTAAGAGTCGGGGTCGCTCATTTTTAGGTGTACGCTTGTTTCTCAATGTGCATTAGTAGAGGGTATTGGCCTAACTGTGCCCTGCATGCGTTGTTCGGTGTGTTCCTCTGTACTCTGACGATGCTCTTACAGAACTCAGCATGCAGGGTTTCGATCAGATTTTTGTCTCATTTTTTAAATTCGTGATTTAGCAGAGGACCCCACACTTCACTGCCATGTAATGCAATAGGTTCTATGACTGATTGGAATATTTTGAGCCAGATTCTAATTGGTATTTGAATTTGGATAGATTTTTTGATGGCGTAAAATACCCTTCTTGCTTTCTCTTTCAGTTCATTCACAGCCAAATTTAGCTTACCAGCTGCACTTATCTTCAGCCCGAGGTATGTGTAGTTTGTGGCATATTCAATTTTGGTCGTAGCAAGGGTGAAATTGTGTCTCTTTCCCTGACATCTGGGTCTTTTCTGGAATGTTAGTACTTTAGTTTTGTTAGGATTAATAGTCAGGGCCCAGGTCTGACAGAACTTCTACTCCTCTCTCTCTCTCTCTCTCTCTCTCTCTCTTAATTCAATTCATATTGCTGTATTGGCATGACATACTTGGATACATATTGCCAAAGCATTGTACATAGCAGAATAAAAACAAATATACATCCATAAATAAACAAAACAAAATACATCCATATATATTTATATAAACATTAATGGTACTACTAATGCAGATGCAGTGATGGGCAGTAGTGTCGCTGCAAGTAGTGACGCTAGTAGTTTAACTACATTTCTCAGTAGCGTGGCGGTAGCGTCACTGCTTTCTGAATCAAATAGCTTTTCGGTAGTTAAGCTCTTTTTTTGATCAAGTAGCGCGGTAGCGTCAACAAAAGCTAACGTTACATTGAAACTCGAGCTCAAAACAGAAATATAACAGCTACGGATCACTGATCCTGGATCAGTAAGTGACGCCTCCGCCACTAAAGCTCGTAACGCCATCGGCTCCTCAAACTGTCAGTCAAACCTCATTATTCCTCCCGCCTCTCTCGTGAATTAAGTGCGGCGCGCAGTTTGGAGCATCTCAGCTTGTTTGCTGTCCGGAGGTAAATAAAGAACTGTTGATTGAATAAGTACAGCGGTTTCTTTAATCAAAAAACACCATTTATAAAAGTTGCTTTTTTGTTTGTTTGTTTGTTTGTTTGTTTGTTTTTGAGGAGCGGAGAAGAGTTTCTCATTTGTTGTCAAGTCACAGCAAAATAGCTCGTGCGAAGCGCTGAATCTTTCATAATATGATACTTTGGCCACATAACAGAATAACAAAAAAAAAAACTGAACGCCCACATAATGACAGAAAACTGGGGAAAACGGGACACGAGTCAGGGGGAAAAAATAAATAAATAAAAAAAACATTCGCTGTTCAAAAGCTTCGTATTTGAACTTGATTTTGGTGAAATGTTTATATTAATATCTAATGACACATGCAACGATGCAAATAAACATAGCCTATCTGTAGGCCTAAACATCTCTATGGTAACACTATACAATACGATTTCATTAACATACATTTGTTACAGTATCTATTAATCTTTGTTAATGTTAGTTAATGAAAATACAGTCGTTCATTGGTAGTTCATGTTAGTTCACAGTGCATTAACTAATGTTCACAAACAACTTTTGATTTTAATAATGCATTAGTAAATGTTGAAATTAACATTAAGATAAATGCTGCAGAAGTATTGTTCATTCTTAGTTCATGTTAACGCTAATTAACTAATCTTAACTACTGAACCTTATTGTGAAGTGTTACCGTTTATATAAATGTATCTGTATACAATAAAGCCACAATACCAACTACCAATAGGAGGTTTCTGGCCGACAGCACAAATTAATTTTATGTCTATGTCACAATTTGAGGTCAATCCGGCCTGTGTTTGATACTGATTATGTTGCCAAATTGGTTTGGAACAGCTGTTGAATAAACAGTTAATCTGAACATGTCTGTCTATCTGCTTGACTGACAGTTTTATTGATCACTGAGAGAGCATTGACTTGGTATGATGCTGGTTCAATAGAATTTAAAAAAAAAAAAATTAAAATAGCTTGGATGTAGTAAACTACTTTTGCCATGTTGCCGTAGCTTAGCTTGCTACATTCCCCAGGGCTGTAGCTTTAGCGTAGTTAAGCTTCATTTAAAGAAGAGTAACTGATAGCTTAGCTCACTACATTTTCCAAGTAGCTTGCCCAACACTGTGCAGATGTGTTCGGCTTTTACAAGTAATGGTTTTATTGCCAAATTGAAATTTCCAGTGGAGTTAAAACCAGACCAAGATAATTATATTGTAAAGCATGTTGAAGTGTGGTGGTGTTTAAAGTAAATGGATGTTTATGTTCTAGATTTCTGTTTTTTTTTCTGAAATATCATAATCTTAGTTTTTTTTGGATGTTGACTTCTAGGTTCCAATCGTGGCAGTATTTAGTTAAAATGTGAAGGTTGTTCTGGAGACCCTCTGGTGTTTTAGACAGAATTAGCAAGTCATCAGTAAATATCTGACTTGTGTGTTGAATAATTGTAGTCCTGGACTGTCTGATTGATCCAGTAGATCTGCCAATTCATTGATATATATGTTAAATAAAGTCGGGCTGAGGCAGCAGCCCTGTCTCACTCCTCGCTGTTCAGAAAAATAGTCTGTCCTTTGCTGTCCAATTTTGCATGTTTTTAATTAAGTCATATATTTTACCCCCTATGCCATTTTGAATGATTTTATAAAACAATCCATTATGCCAAATGGAGTCAAAAGCCTTCTTAAAATCTTTGAAGCATGTAAATATTTTTCCCTCTTTCTTTTGGTGTACATGTTCATTTATTAATGTGTGTAGTGTGTGAATATGGTCAGTTGTTCAATGTTTAGGGAGGAAGCTGATTTGCTGATGACATTGTGCTGCTTTAAGAAAGATGAAATCTGAGAGTTGATTATAGAGCAAAATACTTTTGCCAAATTATTGGTTACACACATCCCTCTGTAGTTATTAGGATCTGTTTTGTCTCAAGTTTGAGTAGTGCGCTCTGAAGCTCAGGAGAGCTGTTTTTAAGAGTCTCATGTTTTATGTTGTCAGGGCCACATGATTTCTTACATTTGAGGGATTTCAGTTTTCCACTAGTTATTGTTGGGTTATTGGGTAATCTGGTGGATTTGGGTTGTTTTTTGACACATTATTCAAGAGCAGTCAATTTTTCAAGGACTTTTAACTGGTTGGGATTATTCAGAGGGTCAGTTTGATGTGTACAGAGCTTCTCAAAATAATCTTTCCAAATCTGACCATCTCTCTCTCTCTCTCTCTCTCTCACACACACACACACACACACACACACACTCTCAAATCAATTCAATTTCAATTCATATTGCTTTATTGGCATGACATACTTGGATACATATTGCCAAAGCATTGTACAACCTTAAATAAACAAAACTAAATACATCCATATATATTTATATAAACATTAATGGCACTACTAATACAGATGTGTTCCCTCTTTACTTCTTAGTTTGTGGCATTTATTAATATGTTGTGCTACCAAAGAGGAAGCAGGTCCTTCAGCAAGTAATATTCCTAGTTTGTCATGTTCATGGAGTGACTGGAGCTCAGGAATAATCTGCTGTATTTGACTCTCTCTCTCTCTCAATTCAATTCAATTCAATTCAATTCAGCTTTATTAGCATGACTGTGTAGCACAATGTTGCCAAAGCATTAACATATATATATATATATATATATATATATATATATATATATATATATATATATATATATATATATATAACAACAACATAAATAATAATAAATAAAATTAGTAAGTCAGTTAATCATGTTTAACATCTAACATTGTGAATGGTTAATACATATTTAGCAGCGAGTGCAGCTGTGTTATCATCTTCTCCAAGTAAGAAGGGCATTTTCTCAGCATCACTAAGTTCAGTAAATGATGGAATCAATGCTTCAAATCTGGGGAGAAATGTTTCCCTCTTATTGTGATATTTAGGACACATCAGCAGAAAGTGTTTCTCGTTTCTCTATCTGCTGTAGATCACAGTGTCTACAGATCCTCTGCTCTCGCTCCGTCCATGTTTGTCTGTGTCTTCTCTCTCTGTTTCTAAATCATGGTGACTTCATCTGTATTTGGAGAGGATTTGTCTTTCTTTGAATGGTTTGATCAATAAATAATTGGCAAATTTAGTGGTTCTGTTTAGGGTTGAGTAGCATTGGAGTTTATTTTGAAGGTCAAAGTGTATTTTTAGTGCTTCATCATGAGTATCTTTCAGATTTTTGTCAATTTCTTTAATAATGTCTTTGGGGTTGTAGCTGTAGTTAGTGAGGAGCTGGGTTTTATGGACGAGCTGAAGAGCGAGCGTGTTCAGAGGATGGGATTCTGCTGAGGTTTCATTGGCGAGGAGGGCTTTATATTGGACTGAATCAGGATCAGATTGATGGAGGTGATGCCAGAACTGAACACATCTCTTCTGGATCTCAATGTTCAAAGGGTATAAGCCTAATTCAGCTCTGCAGGCATCATTGGACGTACCTCTCTGGACCCCTAAAATGTTTTTGATAATTTCTAGTTGTAGTTTTTCTATTGATGTTTTATCCCAATTTTTAAAGTTTATTATTGGTCCCCAAATTTCACTCCCATACAGTAGAATTTGTTTAATGATTGCGTGATATAATTTGATCCATGTTTTAATTGGTAGTTTTAATTGGCCAAACCGTGATTTGATGGCATAAAATGCCCTCCGGGCCTTTTCATTCAAGGCCTTCACGGCCAGACCGAAGCCCCCTGATGCAGAGATCTCGATGCCCAGGTAAGTGTAGCTGGTGCTGTGCTCGAGGACTTCTCCTCGGTATCTGAACTGGTATCTGCTTCCCTGAGACCTGGCCTTCTTCTGGAACACCATGACTCTGGTTTTGTCCAGGTTGACCGTCAGAGCCCATTCCTCACAGTACTGTTCCAGCAGGGCCAGGCTGTGCTGGAGACCCTCGGCTGTGGGGGACAGCAGAACCAGGTCGTCCGCATACAGCAGGCATTTGACTTCAGAGTCGTGCAGAGCGAGGCCCGGGATGCTGCCGGAGCGGTCCAGGGCTTCTGCAGCTCGTTGATGTAGATGTTAAACAGGGTTGGGCTCAGACTGCATCCCTGCCTCACTCCACGACCCTGCTGGAAGAACGCACTTCTGAGATTCCCAATTTTGACCGCACATTTACTGTTTTTATACATGGATTGTATAACATCAAATGTTTTTCCCCCAATGCCAATTTGTAATAATTTGTATAGTAAACCATCATGCCAAATGGAGTCAAAAGCTTTTTTAAAATCAACAAAACATGTAAATATTTTTCTTTGTTTGCCCTTTAGATTTTTGTTAATTAGAGTATGGAGAGAATAGATGTGGTCGGATGTACGTTGTTTTGGTAAAAAGCCAATTTGTGATTTATTTAGGATGCTGCGTCTTGTGAGGAATGTCACTATGCGGTTGTTTATTATACTGCAGAAAAGCTTTGCTAGGTTACTGCCCACACAAATACCACGGTAATTACTGGGATCCAATTTATCTCCTTTTTTATATACAGGAGTGATCAGTCCTTCAGACCAGGTCTCAGGGAAGTCACCAGAGGATAAGATCAGATTGAATCATTTTGCCAGAGCTTGAATGATGCGAGGGCTGCTGAGTTTGAGCATCTCATTACTGATGTTGTCTTGTCCACATGCCTTCTTTAATTTGAGATTTTTAATGTGCTCTGTTATTTCTGATGGTGTTATAATCATGTCCAATGGGTTTTGGTGATTTTTTATTGTTTTCTTTTAATCTTCTAGTTTTCTCTTTGTTTTAGTTTGGGGCTGGTTGAGGTCTGGTTCAAGTGTTTGGTAAAGAGTTTTAAAGTAAGAGCTCCAGACTGTGCCACACTGGAGTAATGTGTTTGATTTGGGGCTTTCAAATTTTTTAAAGAGATTCCAGAAATTGTTTTGGTCTATTGATTCATTGATTTCATCAATTTTAGCTTCATAATATTGATCTCTTTTGTTGCAAATGAGCTTTTTATAATTGTTCAAGCAGTTGGAGTAGGCGAGCCGTAGCGTCTGATTGGCCGGTTCTTTATGCTTTTTGTTAGCAAGTCGTCGAAGGTCTTTTCTGAGACAACTGCATTCATTATCAAACCACATATTCTTTTTTATTTTTTGTTTGTTTGTTCTATGTTTGTTTGGTCGTTTAGTGTTAGATATAGT